>BTCW01000013.1:20615000-21215000 GCA_033239725.1 Echinochloa phyllopogon | reverse complement strand
CAGAGCCATATGACGGGTTTAGTTCCAAACTTTCTACTCATATGCTGCTTATTATCTTAGTGAGCTTTGTCAAATTGTTGTGACCATTGTGAGGAACCTTTCATGCTTCAAGATCGAGTTCACATACACACCACCTCTCACTTGTAATTCCTACACTGGGAGTTAGCAATTATTGCCATCATCCATCCACAAAATAAATGCTCCATGTTCTATGATTCCCTCTGCAAATATCCTTGATAGAGACATGGGCTATGCAAAATATAAAAGCATGCCAAAGAGCATAGCAAAAAGAAAGAGAAAAAGAAAAGAATGCCAAAGAGCATGGCAAAAAGAGATAAGAAAAAAAGCATGCAAAAAGGCACGACCAAAATATGAGAAAAATAAAAGATAGCTCATGTTCTCGAAAAACAAATCATGGAGAGGAAGAATCATCCCAAGGAGTTTCACCAAACTCCACTCCATATATTGCACACACTTGCACTTCTCAATCTAAAGGTATGATCTGATCCTCCTAAGGTCCGGTCTTTGACTTAGCAAAATATAAGATGCATGCATGCCTTCATCCATTGTCCCTGAGTCACACAAACAGCTTTACTAGATTTTAGGATGAAAGAAGGCACAAGATTTTGGTGAAGATTCAAATACCACTTGAGTGATTGAGTGTGCCAATTGAGGAACAAACTTATATTTTTCACAAATTGTGGAAACTCCGAGATGGGATCCTGAAAAGAGTAGAGTGGAATAAAACTGAGTCAAAATTGTTCATCCTTTCAACTGCCCAAGATAAGGAGATTACTATAAGCCCCATAGGTACAATGGTGAGTTAATACTTTGCTAATAATTCAAGTATAGTTTTTAGCACTAGTTGTTTATAAAGATTACATGCAAGACAATGACATTGTAGCAACTCCTGATCCACCGAGCCTAAGTTTCTATCTTTGCTCGAGGACGAGCAAAGTTCTAAGCTTGGGGGAGCTTGTTGGCGGTCGTTACGGCACGTTTTCGACCACCAATACTCGGGAATAAAAGAGGATATATGTGACATTCCATGCACTTAGGTTTATTTCTAATAAAGTTTCACGAGTTTTGGTGTGTTTCACTTGTGCAGGTACATTAACTAAAAATACGTGCTATAGGGGTCAGAATTGACCGATTCGGCCGAATGACACGATTCGGCCGGTTACCCCCCTTAGCCGTACATGACGCAAAGCACAACCGGGAGTCATCCATGCCAACGATGACCAAGCGATGACAATGCATGACACGTGGGCAACCGCCACCTCTTCCCTGGGCCAACACAGCATGAAGTACACTACCAGAAGCCATCACAACGGGGTCCAAGACCAGAGGCGGTGCAGGGGAGGCCGGCCATGGGCCAAGCCCAATTCGGCTGAACCCTGGCCTTTGGCCGAACTGCACCCACACCAGGAACTGACCTCAGAGAGCAATCTCAGCCCTTGGAGGCCAAGGGCAGTGGATCCACTGGTTCGGCTGAACCAGGGAGTTCGGCCGAACCAGAATCTTCGGCCGAATCAGGGGGAACCGCCCCTGGCTTCCTTGGCGGTTACCCAAGCTCAACCGCCATGTACCACTATAAATAGAGGCATCCACTTCACTTGTAACACACTCAAGCCAAGGAGCTCTCTTTCCAATTGTTCTAGTAGAGTTAGGATAGTTTAATTGGGAGTTAGAGTTGAGTCGACCTGTGCCTCAGAGGTTCTGGAGTCATCTTGAGAAGCTCTGGTATTAGCTCTTGTGTCTTTTCCTTTTCTTTCTGTAAGACTCTGAGTTATTTATGTCCTACCTCTACTTTATTCTAGTTGCAAGTATATTGTGTTTACACTATAGTTATCTTTGTCATCTTGTCTGAGTTATTTATGTCCCGCCTCTACTTTATTCTAGTTGCAAGTATATCGTGTTTACACTATAGTGAGTTGTAGTTCTAATTCTTCTTGTTTAAGTCTTTGTCATAATTGTTTCTTTGATTCTACTTAGTATTTGAGGTGAATTGTCACCGAGAGTACTGACGGGGTTGCTTGCTCTTGCTAGCGGAGTAAGTAGTTGTTGGATAGTGTATGTGTGGTACCAACACTAAAATCAGCCTTAGTTTGTCCCTCGGTCGACGGAGGTGGTAGTTTTTAGGTGGTGACAGCCCTATACGACTTACGTAGCCCATCACGTCCAGATCCGGCCTGCAGGAACCTCCGGTGTTATTGTCAACACCCCTTTTCATCCCTTTCCGTGTGTTGGTGGTTTCATCTCCCGATGTTAATACATTAGATTTATCCTAGAGCCTGTAGAATTTCTACCTCAACTCCTATACCTCTTGACCCGAGTAACCCATATAGACAAGTACCCAGGAGTCCTGTATCACTTCTTGTTGTCCTCCAAGCTAACTATTCTTTCTCTTCCTTACCTGAGCCTACCTTGAGTTGTGTGTCACGGTATATAAATTTCTATCCAATACCGTTATCCCCTGTCTTGCTAGTCGTGTACCCTTCTCTAATGGTCTCGAATATCTGTTTGCTAGTACTCTAGTCATAAGCTTCCCTACGGAAATATAAATTACGATACCTTAGATTACTCCCTGGTGAAGTGCTACATCGGTAATTCTGTGCGCTTGCAGAATATTTATATATTTTACTGAGCCATAAGAAAAACCACTGAAACACTCCTTACCCCTGTGCTGGGATTCACAATCCTAATATTGGACCGTAAGAAGTGCTAACACGGATCTCTTCCTCTTGGCATCTATAGGAATTTCTAGCGGCTCTTTTTTATGTTGCCCCACAAAATTTTCGGTGGTTCACACATGTTAGGGTCTTCTACTACTATTATGATATAATATTCAATAATGATGGAGTCTGATATAGATACTTACCTTTGGGGTCTTCCTTAGCCTTTTCGGTGGCTGTCGTATCAGTATCAGAATTAGCCACAATTTCTTCTTCAGCTCCGGCAGCGGTATTTGGGTTGACTTCAACACTTTGAGTCTTCTCGAAATCACTCTTTTCGATATCTTCCCACTCTTCTTCAGTCAGGCCACTGACGGGTGCATCGACATTTTCTTCAAGCTTCGACGGGTGCATCGACAGTTCTTTAAACAACTTGGGTCAGTGATTTTATTTAAAGACTGATCACAAATAGGGCATACGACTACTTACCAAACTTGGAGGTACTTTCTTCGAGCATTCTCCGATAATAACTGACTTGTTAAAGATGCCGGTGAACACATGGGCCTGTCGCATCAGCACTGACTCGTCAGAGAGATCTTCCGACGCCATACGCGAGGGATCCGAGCTTCCATCGTACTCATAACCAAGATGGATGTGCTCCTGGAGTGGTTGTATCCTTCGCTACAAAAAGCTGAAGGCGATGCCCACTCCGGTGAGTCCTTTTTGCTTCAACGCGTGTACCCGCTTTAACAAAGCGGGTACATCCTTCGCTTCTTCGGTGGACGGCTTCGAGTTCCGGTTGGAGAGATCACGCGGGTACCACCCGTCTCTCTCTGGACAACTTTTGCTGTGATTTCCCGTTGTATTAAAAATACACACGAGATGATTAATATATGAACAAGACATTTAAACAATGCAACAATGGATGATCAAGTGGACTCACCAATGGTAAACCACTTGGCCTTCCATTCGCCACACGAGTCCATGATGGGCATCTCAAACCATTTAGCCTGCATATTTTGATGAAACTAGATTCCAGCTCCGCCAACTACCTCTAAGTGTTGATGTGTGGGCTATGGTTTGAGGTGATACAAAGTGTGAAACAAGGCAAGATTGGGTTTAACACCCAGAAAAGCCTCACAGGCGTGAACAAAGACAAAGATATACAATACCCCATTAGGGTTGAGGTGGTGGAGTTGTAGTTTATAGAAGGCAATAAATTCTTTAAAAAATGAAGAGACTGGCAACCCAACGCCCCCCTCACAGAAAGACAAGAAGAGAGGAATTTCCTCATTATTATCGGTGGGAAAGACTTGTTTCCAACAAGACTTCCACTCGAGAGTTTGCTGAGACGGGACTAAACCTTGTTCCACCAGACTGTTGAGATCGTCGGTGGATGCAGTGCAGAGTTTTCAGGCGTTGGTGGATCCTTAGCGTCTGCCTTGGCATTTGGATCTACCAGGGAGATCCTCTTCTTCGAAGTTTTCTTCTGGAAGGTCTTGGAGGCTTCAGCTTCATCGATCTTCTTCGTTGCACTCTTCTTCTCACCCATGGTGGCGGAATGGGTCACAACCTTAGATCTCTCTCGCATTCACAAATGGGAGGTCAAAGGCGGCTTTACGCTCGGTGGCTGCTTAAGCTCGGGGGCTAAAGCTTAGAGACTATGCACGGATGCTCGGGGGCTCAAGCTTGGGCTCAGAGGGGAAGATGGTGGCGCAATTAGCGGAAGTGGAATGAACGAGCTTATCGCTTCAAGATTTATAACCTGTGGCTAGGGTTACTGTACGCTACAGTACCGTGGCGCATCACATTCCATCATTACGGCCGGTTCATTAGGGATAACCTTCCTAACTAACCACCAATGGCGGAAAACTCAGAGATTCAGGATTTGAGCAGATTTTTGATGATTTCCTTGACCTTTAAACCAAAGATAATTGCCTTAAAGCTCGGGGGCTGCTAGCAGATTATCCGGGATTTTATTTTTCCGAAATTTTCAGCTTAATCGCGTGAAGACCTTCGACTAGTTTTAATCAAACTATTCGAAGCTCGGGGCTACACCCAATGGGTGCACCTATTCGGTGCACACCATTGAACTATTCGAGTTAAAGACGGAAGACTGCTTTTGAACCTCCGACTACCTAAAAGGTAGTCGGAGGCTCGGGGGCTACACCCATTGGGTGCATCTAAAGATGCACTCCAATGAAACTACTCGTCAGAGAAAAGTGTGTGCGTCTTGGACTTAGCTTCAACTACTCGGATCATCTAAGGATGAGGACTTGATGATGTTAAAGCAGATTCAAGACTTGAAGCAAAGACGCATGATGCCCGGGGGCTCGTGGGACTAGCATCCCTAGGGCTACTCACTTACGAGAATAAACTACTCGGCTACGACTAGTTTGGCAAGGCTACTCCAAACCAGTCGGTTATGGCGCAAAACGACGTAGAAGATTGGTAGAACTAGTCGTGTACTATTAGGAGACTTACCAAAATAACACTGTTGTAGTACTCCCTGTTGTATACGACTGGGATCATGTAACCGACTTATAACTCTACTCGCCGGATATATAAGGCGGAGCAGGGACCCCTCCAAAACAACTCAACTCACGTGTAATACAATCAAGCACATAGGACGTAGGGTATTACACAATTTGCGGCTCGAACCTGTCTAAATCTTCATGTTATTCGTGCACTGTCGTTCTTAGAACTCGACGAGACCCACAAATCTACTCTCAGGGGTACCCCCAGGCAGACGTGCTCGACATAAATCATCGACATAAATATATGTAAAGTTGGTTTTATTTTGTAGACCAAGCAACGGTTTAAATTGAATTGAAAATAGATATGATATGAAATTTATCATAACTTAAAAGATAAAACGACAAATAGTATGAAACTAGCAGGCATATCTGTTAAGCATCATGGGTCAGGGTTGTTAAGTGGATTACGTACTTGCTGGTGGGCCTCAGTCGTTGCAGGCCGCGGGCCACCAGGATCGCGCGTTCCCTACGAGCGTGACCCGGCGCGCGGAAGCTTTTCCGTTCACTTATGCCCGTGTAGGTGCGGCCCCGCTGCCTGTCCCGGCCGGCCACATCGATCACATGACCGCGTCGTGCTCTCGTTCCGTCTAAGGGTGGTAATGGATATTGGCCCTCTGTCTCCATCACAATCTAACTTGATCCTAGCTAATTTTAACTCAAAAACTAGTAGTATTTTGATCCGATCGTAATTGAACCCTCCTTAAAATTTTTAGTAAGAAATGAGGGCCCTTTATCGTCCCTAGTTCCGTCCTATGATGATATATATATATATAGTAATACTATACTATACCCTGGGTACAGAATAGCTATTCCGTACCCGAGCCCATCCACCGGTCCAAGCCAGTCTCCTCCCCGCATCTTGTTTTCTCGATATGTTTTAGTTTTCTTTCCGATTTCCACGCTCACCGCGCGTCTGAATAAAAACGATCGTGGGACGGAGAGAGAAGCGGCGGTTTCTCCTAATTTTATCGCCCAGCTTGTTCCGTTTCGCCTTCCACGGCCGCCACGAATCCTCCGCCCCGGCCGGCGCCCGGCGGCCGCCGTTCCCCCTGCTACCCTCCTCTACGGCGTGCTTCGGGACTCTGGCGCCCGTCGCTCCCGCCCCCTCCATGAGGTGGCGCAGATCCCCCTCCCCGGGAGGGCCTCAGGCTGGCTCCCCGATGCTGCTCCATCCAGCTCTCACGTGGAAGAAGGTGAGCACCAGCAGCTCCCGTCCCCGGCCTCCCTGCGCCCTCTTGTTGGGCGAGACGGCGCCGAGGTGCACCCTGCCGCCCCCTACTAGATGTGTTCTCTTGCCGCGAGGTGCAGCCTCCCCGGCGCGGTGCGCCATCCGGATGTGGGTGCACGCCCTCATAAACGTTGTCACGGGCGTGGGCTCCTCCTCTCGATTTCGTTTCTCACAGGCTCTCCATCTGGACGATTTCTCCCCGCCAAGGATTTCTATGGAGATTTCCCAACACTGCACGAGGTACTCACTCAATCTCCATTGCATCCGTTTTCCAAAGATTTTTCTCAATTTCCTGTCAATTTCCCGCATTGATTTGCGAATCTAGCGTTGGTCTGACTGTCGGCTGATGTGGAAATGCAGGATTGGGACGGATCCACGCGCGGAGGCCAAGGCCTGGCTTGGGTGTTTCACCAACCAGTGGATCCCTGTACTTACCACCAGCGGCATTCTAATGAGAATGCATGCATTTCCTTCGTTTATGTGTGCCATGATTGAGGCTTTGTTGACCAATTTCTTGTTTCAGTGACCTGTACGTCTCAATTAAGCTGGACCATGTATTTGTTTGTAAACCTCTACTGCATCCCAATCATTGGTTAAAATTAGATGACATGTGATGGTGCCATTGATATAAACTAATTAACTAAAGATGCATTTATGTTCTGTTAGACCTGTATACATCCTAGTTTGTCCGACTGGGATACTCCCTTGAACAGTTTGACTTTGTTGTTTATATTTAATAGAGTCTACTTATTAGGGATGCCGATTGCACAAATAATTTTGAATGAAGCTTTTGGGCTAGCTAAATATTTCATAGTGGTACCTAAATCTTTCATGCTGGGGATATTTCTTTTGGGAAGAAAGCCATAACCTGATCTTGATCTTGGGGTTCGCACTGGTCACTTGTACTCGGCGAATGCTGATGTTTGACGGTGCAACTATTGTGACCTCCATGCAAAGTCATAATATTGGTTTGACCACCTGAACCGGATGGAAATGTGATTGTAATTTTGCTTCAGTTGGTAAATCTTTACTTAAGTTATGTACATTTCTGCTATCTAAAAAATATTGATTCTGTTGACCTTTATTTATCAAGCAGTTTTGTAGCATTCTCTGGTTGCTGTCGCTGACCAGTGTCATTGGTGAGATCTTTCCCTTGCAATCTTCTGAATACCCAGATATATGCATTTTTAACTCTGCAAAATTTGATCTACTCACTGTATACTGAGCAGTACTGCATTTGCAATTGCGTGTCGTTATTTCTGTGCCCAAATTAGTGTCAGTTGTTGATATGAGACTATGTCACAGGACTATTTAGTCTAGCTAGAGTATAGATTTTGAACCTGTGTAGATATTTTATTTTTTTATGTTCTAATTTGTAGCTACCAATTAGCTAGTCGTGTAAAGAATAAACAAACATGCCTTTGTTTTCTTCTGGCACTAGCATCGAGGGTCTTTTGTCATGAATAATTTTTAGGGGAACTGAATCTAAAAATTTTATGTGCATACAAATGTAGATGCGGCGGCACTACTCCTGAACTTTGCAGTTTGTACTACTCATTTTTCTGGCAAAAACTGATGCAGAGTTGAGCTTAATTGCCTAGTGAAGCTAGCTTGTGTTTGTAACTTTATGTGCATACAAATGTTACTGATTTCCTAGAGCTATACAACATGCCAATGTAATTAGCTCATCTCTAACAAATGCACCATATTCAATGCCATAACTGTTGTTTCCTGATTGATGGAAACGCTCATTGGAGCAGAGATAATTTTTTTCTTTTTTGAATGAGGATGCCAAGAAGAGGTCAGTGACACTGGGCTGCTCCGATAGTGCAAGTGATGATCCTCCTAATCACGATGCTGCCCTTATCCCTTCTCAGCTGCTTGTGTTGCTTAATTTTTTTTGAGTGCGCCTGAAATCTGGATTACATAGCGGTGGATTGTTTTTTTTTGTGTCCGTATGCTTTTTGGATAAATCTGATTTTGTTTCTATAGCCAATCTGATTCTTACTCTTTCAGTGATGCATGATTTTTATCTAGTTGACAGAGTGCTCCTTAGCATGGGACTCATATATATGCAAATGAAGGATTATTTTTTGTATTGCAGTATAGGGCTCTAGCATTGCATTACTCTCTTCCTATGGCATCTGAATTAATTTCAGATGGCATAATGGTATGAAACATACGCGATTCAATTTCACTCTTGCATTTCACTAACTCGATACTTAGTTGCATATCTGTTAGCAGGCTAGCAGCTCAAGAGGTTAGTTCGTGGATCACTGTTCAGATATTTATGGACTCTGTAGACCAATTTTTTACTATTTATAACTTCAGTTATCCGGCGAAGTTTGGCTCCATCTCATCATCTTCATTGCTTTGCAGTGGAGTGAGGTTGTGTTCGGCTGGTAGATCAAGGTCACATTGTGGCCATGAGTGGTGGTCAGCTGTCAAGGTGCATGAGTCGGTGGAGTCTCCAGTAGGCACACTCTCTGTTGCGGCAACATATGCTGAAGGGTTACCTCGTGCAGAAGCTCTGCGGCACATGCTTCATTGACAAGTAGTGGTGAGTGAGCTAATAACCCAGAACTCAGATGTGTGGCTCCATGTAAGTTCTATTTCTTTATGTAATTATGTTCATCCGAGAGATACAACACAGTGTCACTGAATCCAAACTTTGGGATATATTCATATGGTATAGCTAGTGTTAATTGGAATACAGCACCGCTTTTTTAAGATTATGCTGTATTTATACACTTAATTCCCTCTCTATTCAGATTGAGAGAAGCTGTATCTTCTTTTACAGTAGTTGTTTTCCTTCATTGAAGATTGTGTAAAGCGATATTTTTAATTGTATTTCTCTTTGGTTTGGAGGGGTTGAAAAAGGCACAACTGCTAAAGATTTGGAAGTGAAGATGCAACGGTCTTACAACTGGTGAAATGATTGCAATCAGAACAGGCAAGCTGGACTGGGATTCAGATACCGATAGTAGTAGCTGTTATGTGGTGCTGTACTTTAGCTCATGTTGTTAGAAATGCTTAGTAACCTCTTGTTTTGGTTGGGATTTATGTAACATCGAAGTGCATGTTGATTTGTCAATCGGAATGCAAGTGATGGCAGTTGACGTCTCCACTCTTATTTTGTTTTTTTATTCGTCATCAGAGACAACGTATTGCTCAAATCTGATGTCACGTACAGTTCCATTTAAATCAAAAATTATCTATTATCTTACTGTACCATACACGCCTTAATTAAACTGAAAAATCCCTACCTTCACATTGTGAGTGAGGTTTTATTTGACCAACCTTGGAATCGAAACTTGCAGAAGAAAAAAAATCTTGCAGATCGGACAAAACCAGTTTGGTGGAAGTGCGGAACGGGTGCCGTGCACGCCTCCGAATAAACAGGAAAGGGCCGCTCGGCCACGCGCGGGAGTTCGGCAGCAGCCGCGCGCGTCGGGTGGGCGAGCCCCGGAGCGGGCGCGCGCCGCAGGTTGGCTCGGGTACAGAATAACTAATCTGTACCCAGGGTATGAATTAGCGGAGTCATATATATATATATATACATATATATATATATATATATATGGAGACTATGGCCCGTGGTCGTGTGACCCATGGGCGTATACGCCAGCGCAGATTTCTCCGTCCAGTCTCGATGTCTCCCTCTGCTCGCTCAATCAGTTGTGTTTTTACCCTGCTACACGTACGTACTTCGTACAAACTGGCTGGCGTAGCCGGCATGGGCTGCTTCCTATCCTACCTAGGCGGCGTACAGGATGGTACGAGGGCTGTTCACGTATGTATGTGCGTACATCTCAGCACGTCGCGAGTGCGGGCGTGGACCGCTACACCGCGGTCCATTGCCCACTACCAAAGAAGCTCACATCCGCCCCCCTCATAGGCCATGGCACATTTTAGACCCGGTGCTAAAGGTGCATCAGCATCGGGTCCAACGATTAGGAGCGGGGGCGGCGCGCAAGAGGGCAGGCTGGGGACATTAGCACCGAGTCTTGCGACGACCCGGTACTAATGTTGCCAAGGCCGAGCACTAGCACCGGGTCTTGCCACGACCCGGTGCTAATGAGCTCCTATATAATACATTCCCTCCCCTGGATCGAGCCAGCATCAACACTTGGAGTTGTGTTCATGTTGTGCTCGGGAGAGGGGAGGTGCTGCCAATTTTTTTTCAAAATTTGTGAAGATTTCACTCATCCAAGGGGCACTATAAGGTACATTCTTTCATTCTCTTATGCTTTTTATTAGCTTGTATTGTTTCTATGCTTTAGAAATATTGAAATTTGTGAATCAAAATGGAAAGAGAGCATGTATTCATGGTGGAGAGAGAGAGCTTAGTGAAATGTTGGTATTTTGTTATGTATGAATTTGAATAGTTCTATGACTTATGTATTATATTTATTAGTTATTTATTTAAAGTTGGAATAGTTATTTATTTATTTAATGGAAGGTATATTTGTTTTTAGAAAATGAGTCTATTAATTATAGTTTTAGAAATGTGTTTAGTTTGCCTTATATATGAATTCTAGTTTTATATAATGGAATATATATTAAATGTGTATATATTTATATAGTAAATTTGTATTTTGTTATATATTAGAATTGTATTGTCTTATGTATTAACTTTGTAATCTATTATATGTTAAATTTGTATTTAGTTATATATTAAATTTGTATTGTGTTATATATTACCTTTGTATTGTATTATATATAAATTATACAAATATTTGTTATTGGTTAATAATGCAGATGAATAGGCAATGGATGTACGGGGACAACCACGATACGGCGTTTCGTGATGGCCTGAAGGGGTTTCTCGATGTCGCCGAGGCCAACAGGACGCCGTCAGGTTTCATGTTCTGCCCATGCACTACTCGTGGAAATATACAATCGTACAAACAAAGAGGAGCTCTTCAAGTGCATTTGATGAGGCACGGTTTCATGAGCAATTATTCTGTTTGGACAAAGCATGGTGAAAGAGGAATTCTAATGGATGAAGATGAAGAAGACGAGGTGGATAACGACATTCCGGTATTGATTGAATACTACGGGGCCTTTGTAGATGTTGTAATGGGTGATGCCGATCAGGAAGATGCTGCTCAGGAAGATGATGCTCAGGAAGATGACCCTAATGATGGACTTGGGCAAATGTTGCATGATGCTGAGAAAGGCTGCGGCAATGATAAGGAACTAAAAAAGATACAACGCATGTTGCGGGACCACAAAACAGACTTGTACCCATATTGCAATAAGGGGCTTAAGAAGTATGACGATGTTCTGTTCCTTGTGCGACCCATTATTGCACTGATTGTAGTGTTGGCCTTCTCCAACTTCAAAGCACACTCAAACCTAGGTGAACACATGCATGATTGTCACCGCGGGATATGTTGACAACCATGAGCCAAAGCTGCCCCATGGTGACAGGGCACAGGCCAACCTGGAGAGCATGGTGCCTCTAGGTGCCAGAGCTGATGGTAAAGATTAGCCAGCTGAAGCAGCAGGGGTTGACCGCAGAAGGTGTCGCGTACAACTTCATGAGCCGATGGATCAATCCACTGCAGAAGAGCAAGAGGTTCGGGTTCGAATACACCAGGCCTCAACACGATGATAGGATGTCAGCTGAAGAGCTGACTCCTGATGGGACACCTAAAGAGGCTATTCGGACGGGAGATAGCGATCCCGCAAATCATCCGTGAGTTCAGTGCCTACTCGATGTATACTGGTTCGGGCGGAATGTCCCTATGTCTAGTGAAAGTTGTTCGTGTTCATTGTGTTTAGCTGCCTCAGGGCTTACAAGGGGGTGCTCGTAACATATGGTGGAGTTCCTAGGCGCAGTCAGTACTGCTGTTCTTTGGTGGGTGTCTGATCAGATGGATCAAAATGGGTGTGCTTAGATCGGTTCTGAATGTTCCTTCCCCCTTATATATGTCTGGGGTCGATTACAAGGGAAAAGAGAAGAGGAGGAAGAAGCAGAGTCAGCGGTCAGAAGCCTCCGAGTGCATCCGGGTTTTCTTCGTGGGCCTGCCCGGGCCCGCCTTCCACTGTTGCCGCTCCTGACCTATTTTCGGTAGGTCGGGGGTCTGGCCTTGGCGCTATTTTTCCTCACCGCTGTCAGGGCCACTTGCTTGGGCTCATGATGGTGGCGTGCCTGCCATGGCGGTAATCATGCGGAGTAGTTTATCAGGACGTGTACTATTGATTTGATATGGCGGCGCCTGGCATTCTCTCGAGCTCTGTCGAGTGCTCGGGAGTCAATATCGCAATCGATTTGGGCCTACATCACTGCTACCTGGCTCGTATGGGCCTGCTCCTATATATGGAAGTAGGGAGCTAGCCCTCTCTTGTCACTTTACATAGTCTGGGCCTTGGCTTGTGCTCGGCCCAGATCATGGAGGGGAGAACCTGACCACCGGCTTTGGGATATAGATGAAACATTGTGGCCTGGCTTGACGCTTCGAGGGGTCAAGGGCCGGTTCTTTGCGACGGTTCATGCCGTCTTATCCCAAATTAGGTCGGGAGGCTGCCACATGTCTTGGTGAGCCCTGTTCCTCCAGGCATGGGGAAGCAAGCTAGGTTGAGCAGCCAGTCAAGCAACCATTCGATCGGAGCGACATGCTCCCTGTGGGATATGGGTACCACTGGGCCCACTATCAGAGGAGACTATGTCGACCTGGGTCCATGCTTGACAAGGTTGCGGGCCGACCCCTAGGCGGCCCACATGGGATCACTGACTTGGTGGACAAGTTTGGTGAAGACATGGCCGGTGGTGCGGCCGGATATCTTGGGATATCCTATTGTAACCAACTCGGATACGAGTCCTAGTTGTACTTTAGAATGTTTAGATGGAAACCGACTTGTAAACCCTAGCTCGTCACCCTATATAAGGCGACCTAGGGCAACCCCATGAGGGAGACCATTGAATCTCACCATTGTAACCATACGCTCGTCCTTGCTTCCTGAAGCTTGCCCGAGTTCCATTAATACAAACACAACCATCGACACAGGACGTAGGGTATTATACCTCCGGGGAGCCCGAACCTGTCTAAAATAGTGCGTGCTGTGTACCATCAAGCTACTCGCTCGACAATCCCTTGCCTACAAATCAACCACTCGGGTACGCCCCAGGTGGATTGTTGGTCCTAAGGTCCGACAGTTGGCGCGCCAGGTAGGGGCGATTGTTGAGTTCTTTCCATTACATATGTTAGCTTGATGGCAGATCGATCAAGCATCACCTTCCCGGCGAGCGTGGAGGCCAGCCCCAAGAACCTTCCGGGCATCTCCTTCCTCGCCGGCTCAAGCAGTTCTAGCTCCATCAGCGCCGACTCAACGCCGATGGGATCTGCTTCGTCAAACTCAGGGGCTTCCCCCGAGGTCGCTGGCCTGCTCCTACAGCAGGTCGAGCAGCTCAGCCTCCAGGATCAAATCCCAGATCTGCTTCCCCGGCGTCGAGTCCCGCCACCCGACGAGATCATCACCGGGTTGGATCGCATCAATGACACGCTCGATGAATGCATCGCCATCTCTCAAGGAACAAGTTCCTCTTCGGGCTCAACAACGTGGCCGCCGACCACTCAAGTCGGGGTCCATGACGTATGACTCAGATCCAATCTGAGAACCCACCCAAACCCACCCAATTTCTGGACTGCAGCGAGTTTCAGGTCCTCGCGACCATCCTTCCGTCCACAGATAACTCGACTGACGAAAGTTACACCACGCCGCCTGACCGCGAGGTGTTCATATCTGAGGACCAGCCTTCTCAGAATGGCGAAACCTAGTCCCAGCAGCAGTGCCACATTCAGGAAAACGAAGATCGAGCTTGGCGACGTGCCGCAGAAGCCAGGGCCGACCCGATTGTCAACGAAGATAAAGAGGACGATGACCTCCTGGGCCCGCGCAACCTGCAGCGCGAGTTCGACTGGCAGGAGCGGCATTCCACACTCCGTCAGCTTTGAGGGCAGCATCCCTCGCTGAGATGGAGCATATGGCAGCCACCCCCGGAGCGGCGCGTGTCAGAGCTCGCCTCGCGGTGACCCAAGAGCTGGAAGAGGAAAATCGACAGGCCAGATCAAGATCTGGAGGGTCATACTCGAACAGATCCTATTCCCGCTGGTCCGGATATAGTAGATATGACCGGGGCCAGCGTCGACCACGCCCCCCACCCCTGGGGGTCATCACCGAAGAAGTTGACCAGGAACATATGGACGACAATCGTCCAAAGAAAACTGAGGGCAGACACCCTTGCAACTGCAGAAGGGGCGACCACGATAGGTGGCGTAATGATCGCCGACCAAATGCTGACCTCCGCGACCGCCTCCACAGGCCGAATCACGATATGTGGAGGGACCTCGACAACCGCCACAGGGAGCACGACGCAGCTAAACTGGAGCTCCAAGGGCGGTACGACCATGACTATGGCCAACCTGACAAGCGCGTTGACCGGTCCGAGTGCACAAACAACGAGGACGATCGTCGCACACGTCGCGAGCTCGACGAGCGCGATCGCTACGATCACCGCTATGGATCACCTCACGCCCATGGATGGGACCGCGACAACGGGGACAGAGACGACAACTTCGGCGACGATGACTTCGAATTTGAAGGCTTCCAAGCTTTCTTCCCGTGACTCCAAGCCGTCCGTTGGCCAGATACATTTAAACTAGCCATGGTCGATAATTTTGAAGGACGTTCCGACCCCAAGCTCTGGATCCAGACCTATATCACGGCGGTCAAAGCAGCGCGCGGGTCGATCGATCATGCGGCTTCCTAATTCCCGGTTATGCTCGGGAAGGCGGCACTCCTTTAACTCTCAGGACTCCCGAAGAACTCCATCGACACGTGGGCCGACCTCTACAAGGTCTTCACACAGAACTACTAGGACACCTACACTCGGCCGGGTACCAAATTCGACTTAGACTTGGTACTCCAGTCCAGAGGTTAAAATCTCTGAGACTACACCAATCGCTTCTTTGATAATCTTAATAAGCTTATGGATGTTGAGGAGAGACGTCATTGACGCCTTCCGCCGTGGCCTCTACGACAATGATGTCTTCCGCACCATGTTCAAGAGCGCCCCCAAGACGGTTGGGGAGATGATGAAGGTGGTAGATGCGGAAGCCGATGCTGATGCCGTAGAGATGTCCTAGTTCTGACCCAGGGATAGAAGGGCCGACCACCATGACCGGCCAAGTGCCAAGCACAAAAATGGCGAGCCATCACGCAACAGGCACAGCAGGGGCGACATCGTCACTATCACCAAAAGCGTCGGCAGGGTGGAGTCAAGACTCCTGCCCACAGAGTTGACGCGCTAGGACGAGCCATGCCCTTTCCACAAGGATGCGAAGCACTCATTCCGGGACTACTGGACCCCAAAGAAAGAACTCGGAGTTTCCTCGGTTCCAAAGAAAACACGCTACAACGATAATCGTGGTGACACAAGACACGGTGATCGCCACAACGACCGCCGCGACAATCGTAAAGACGGCAGCTACCACCGCAACGACCGGCCATGCGCTGCCAACAACAATAACCAACTGGATCCGGCTGCAGGGCCGTGCAACGAGCCCCATGGTAGCTTTCAGCGTGGCAACCGAGAGGTCAACATCATTGTGGGAGGCCCGAAAGCTTTCCCAGATTGGAGGAAGAAGAAGCTCCACGGCCGCGAGATTCATCTGATCGGGACCAAGGAGGTGGAATACTTGCGTTGGTCGGAGATGCCGATCACCTTCTCTAGGGCCGACCACTGGGCCTACCTACTCGAGCCAGGCTCGTACCCCTTGATAGTCAACCCAGTTGTTGACAGGGTTCTGCTGACCAAGGTGCTGGTCGACGGGGGCGGCGCCCTTAACATCATCTTCACCAGCACCCTAAATAGCATGGGCTTTGACTACAGACAACTTCACCAAGCCGAGCACCAATTCTACGGCATGATCCCGAGGAAGGCCTCCTACCAAGAAGGGAGGGTTTCCATCCCGGTTACCTTCGGCACGCCCGAAAACTACCGGACCGAGTACCTGCACTTCAAAGTGGCCGACTTCAACAGCTCCTACCTCGCCATTTTTGGGCGGCCCATGCTGGCACGCTTCATGGCGATCCCCAACCACACGTACTTGGGGATGAAGATGCCGGCTCCCAAGGGGTCATTAGCGTGAGGGGCGACGTCAAGACGTCGTACGAGTGCAATGGCAAAGCTGTACACCTCGTCGAGTTCTCCGGCCAGCTTGGGAACAGCGTACTCCTCGCAAGCGAGGCCAAGACCAATCCTCCAGCTAATGCGAGCGTGCCATAGTAGGATGCAACCATGACTGCGCTTGAGCCGGACTCGGCGACGAAGACTATCAGCCTCTCCAGCGACGACCCCTCTAACACGGCGCTAATAGGCCCAGGCTTTTCTCCTAAATAGGAAAGCGCGCTCACCTCCTTCCTGAGGGACAACTGGGACATATTCGCGTGGAAAACCTCAGATATGCCTGGTGTTCCAAGGGAGAAGGCTGAGAACTCCTTGGATTTGGTGAAGACCGCCAAGCTAGTCAAGCAAAAGCTTCAACAGTTCGCCCAAGATCGCAAGGAGGCCATTAGGGTAGAATTGAATAAACTCTTAGCCGTTGGTTTCATTCGGGAGTGCAAGCACCCCGAATGGCTTGCAAATCCTGTACTTGTAAAGAAGAAAACCGATGAATGGAGAATGTGCATTGATTATATAGATCTCAATAGATACTGCCCTAAGGATCCCTTCCCTCTTCCGCGCATCGACCAGGTTGTCGATTCTATGACCGGATGCCTACTACTTTCCTTCTTGACTGCTACTCTGGCTATCACAGATAGCCCTGAACCCGGCCGACCAAGACAAGACGGCGTTCATCACGCCACATGGCATATACTGCTACAACACCATGACCTTCGGCCTCAAGAACGTCGGGGCCACCTACCAGAAAGCAATCCAGAGTTGCTTGTCCAGCCAGATCGAGCAAAATGCTGAAGCATATGTGGACGACGTCATGGTCAAGACCTACGACCCAGAAACCCTGATCGCCGACCTCCAAGAGACATTCAACAACCTACGGCGTTTCAGATGGAAACTCAACCTGACCAAGTGTGTCTTTGGGGTTCCATCAGGCAAACTCCTAGTCTTCTTGGTAAGCCAGCGCGACATTGAGGCAAATCCCACCAAGATCATCGCCATCCAGAATCTGCCGCAACCTAAGAGCAAGAAAGACGTGATGAAACTCATGGGAATGATTACCACTTTAAGCCAGTTCATCAGCAAGCTAGGTGAACAAGGCGCCCCCTTCTTCATGCTTTTGAAGAAGGCCGACAATTTTGAGTGGACACCAGAAGCCGACCAAGCATTGGCCGACCTCAGGACATTTCTTGTGACTCCACCAGTGCTTACTGGACCCAACAAGAATGAGCCACTCCTGCTATATATAGCAGCAACCACCTATGTCGTCAGTGCGGCACTAGACGTGGAATGATAAGGAGAAGGCCACATGTACCCCATTCAGCACCCGGTCTACTACGTCAGCGAAGTGCTGGCTCCAATATCCGCTAACAGCACCCACATAAGCTGCTATACGCGCTCCTAGTTTGCTCAAGGAAGTTGCGCCACTACTTCAAGGCACACCCAATCCAGGTGGTGTCCAACTTCCCACTTGGCGAAATCCTTCGTAACCGTGACATCAACGGTCGAGTGGTGAAATGGGCCGTGGAGCTCGGCGAGTTCGAAATTACCTTCAAGTCAAGGCAATCGCTCAAGTCACAAGTGCTGGCCGACTTCGTAGCAGAATGGACAGAGATCCAAGTGCCGACCCCAACAGAGCCGCCCGAGCACTGGACTTTGTACTTCGAAGGCACCTTAACCTTGAAGGAGCTGGACCTGGCGTGTTGTTCTTATCCCCGGAAGGCAAGCACCTAAAGTACATCCTGCAAATCCACTACAAGGCCACCAATAATGGCGTCGAGTATGAAGCTCTGATCCACGGACTCAGGATAGCTACCACGCTTGGAATCAAACGCCTGGCCAATCTCGGAGACTCAAAAGTCGTAATCGAGTAGGTCAACAAGAATTGGGATTGCGCCAAAGACACGATGGATGCTTACTGCGCCGAAG
Source organism: Echinochloa phyllopogon (assembly GCA_033239725.1). Lineage (NCBI taxonomy): Eukaryota > Viridiplantae > Streptophyta > Magnoliopsida > Poales > Poaceae > Echinochloa > Echinochloa phyllopogon. Next base: position 21,196,442 of record BTCW01000013.1, on the reverse strand, counting down.
TCCGTAAGCTCAAAGCTCACTTCTATGGGCTCGAGTTCCACAACATCGTGCAGGAAGAAAACGTGGTGGCCGATGTTCTCTTCAAGCTCGGATCCAAGAGCTCCCAAGTCCTGGTTGAAGTGTTCATCCAAGACATCCGTAAGCCGTCCATCAAATTGTTGGACAAAGTCAACGATGTGCCAGCCGTCGACCAAGTTGTCCCAACCATTGACAATCCACCGGAGGTAGACTGGCGCGAACCTTTCATAGCGTTCATAAAAGAAGACAAGATGGCCATAACAAACAAACTCAAGGACGACAAGGTCGCCCTTGAGAAACTTAGTCGGCGAACCACCAACTATGTGGTCATCGGCTCCAAGTTGTATAGAAAAGCAGCATCCACAGGCATACTCATGAAGTGCATCTTGCAAAGAGAAGCCATGGCACTGTTGCACGAGATCCACTCGGGCAGTTGCAGCAACCACGCGGCAGCCAAAACATTGGTCGGCAAGGCCTATAGATCTCGGTTCTTTTGGCCTACGACGGTCACTGATGCAAATGAGCTCATCCAGTATTGCGCCAGGTGCCAGTTCTTCCAAAAGCAAAAACACCTGCCAGCCTAGGCGCTCCGTACCATCCCGCCGTCTTGGCCCTTTGTGGTGTGGGGCTTGGATAATGTGGGACCCTTCAAGCCAGCCCTGGGTGGCTTCAAGAATATCCTCGTCGCGGTGGACAAGTTCACCAAATGGATCGAGTACAAGGTGGTTACCGACACCAAGTCGGCCACAGCGGCCTCCTTCATCAAGGAGCTCACGCATCGTTTCGGAGTGTCCAATCGCATTGTCGTAGACGTTGGCCCTCAGTTTATGGGCCATGAATTATGGGACTTCTTTCAGCATAGCAATATCGACGTCTACTATTCCTCATCTGCTCAGCCCCGATGTAACGGGCAGGTCAAGAGTGCCAATGGCATGGTGCTGAATGCCCTCAAGAAGGACATCTTCGACGCACTCAACCCACGCGCAGGCCACTGGGTGAAAAAAGTACCAGATGTGGTATGAGGCCTGCGGACCCAGAAGAGCCGAGCCACGGGGTATACCCCTTCTTTCTGGTCTACGGATCAGAAGTCGTTCTACCAGCCGACCTAGCCTATGGTGCCCCGTGCATCCAGTATTATGAAGAATGCGAGGCCGAATCAAGTCGACAGATGGACATTGACGCTCTAGAACAGTACCAGATTCACCGGTATCACGACCGGAACGTTAGGGAACGCTCGCTAAATGTGGGCAACCTCACCCTATGCCGCATCATGACTACAAAGGACCAACACAAGTTGTCGGCTCCTTGGGAAGGCCCCTTCATTGTCAAGGAGGTCATATCGCCAGGAACATACCGCCTGGAATGGGCCAACAGTGACCCAGTTCCAAACGTCTAGAATATCCAACACCTTACTAAGTTCTATCCTTAGTTCCAAACACCAGTTATGTACCTCTCCTCTCTTGTCAATATTCAATAAAAATATTTTGCCTCACCAAATTGTTTGTGATGCTTTATTTTGCAAATCAAATTACTTAAATCCTAGCAACCATGTGTTAGCCCCTACAAAAATGCTCACGAAAGCAATAATCGACATGCCCGACTCACTAAATCCAAAGTCTAAACACGCGCGACAGCACTCGGCAAGGAACCCTACCTACGACTAAGCCTCCATGAGAGCATCATAGCATGTAGGCGCGCTACCTCTCCGCGAGCTCACACCATCTTCTCGGCCGAGTACCTAGCGCTGTCATGACCACGGTGAAGTGCCAACCCAAACAAAGTACCAAAATAAAATATAAAGTGCTTATTACAAATAAGTGTCTGCATCGTTTCCCTCCTGAACCTAATCATTTAATGCTCCCCAAAGATGCCTCTGACTATGTCTTCAGCAAGGTTTGCGAAAGAGGCACACAAAGCTTCAAAGTCCTGCTCGCTGCAGTCGGCAGCAAAACCCTCCCCCGCGCACTCCAATTGGATGTCGGGGGTAGTGTGGGGCCAGGATCCCTAGGGTCACTCATCTAAGGAATTAAACTACTCGATATGGAGAGTTATGATCCGACTGCTTTGGACTAGCTAGATAAGGTATAGGACGATGTAGTCAAATAGTAAAACTACTCGTATTCGAATAGTATACATGATAGATTACCTTATTGTAACCTTCCAGGTCGGATACGAGTAGTCTTTGTAATCGATTTGTAACTCTGCTCCCCGGGTATATAAGGAGGAGCAGGGACCTCCTCAAAACAACTTAACTCATGTGCAATACAATCAAGCACACAGGACGTAGGGTATTACACTACTCGCGGCCTGAACCTGTCTAAATCTCTGTGTTGTTCGTGCACTGTCGTTCCTAGAACTCGACGAGACCCACCAATCTACTCTCTGGGGTACCCCCGGATAGACGTGCTCGATATAAATCATCGACAGGTAGTAGGACTTCACAATTGCCAGCAAGTCCCGCGCTACGATGTTGGCCCCGGCCCTCACAGCAGCTTGAGCCTCGCCAGGCGCCGCTTGAAGATGATCCTCCAACACCAGAGTAGGAGTGTCGGGCCCCACCAGGTCGATGATGTCGCAAGCATACTACGCTGCCTCCTGGAGTGCGCCGTACTTTCTCGGCGAACTCTGGACCAAGTAGACAAAGATTACCTACAAGGCTGGCAATGCCCATACGTGGCATCCACAAGACAATAGTAAAGCAAAACTTACCCTTCAATGCGACCTCATGCGCGCCTTTCGCCCGAGTATGGGCTCAGCCGACGTCCTCCAGCTCCTTCCGCAGTGCAACGACCTTCGCCTCCCATACCTTCTTCTCGCTGGCATGACCTACGCATGAGACCCCCCCATAACCAAGAGTTATGGTATCATGACCAACACAAACTGGGAAGCAGAGGCGGCGTCGCATGACTTTTCGCTCACATTGTAGAGCGCGCTGGTGGTCCGCGAACCCTTGGTGGAGGGCGGCGGCTTGGTCCTTCGCCGCCTTCTCTAGCACCATCACCCATTCTTCCAGAGCCTTCTTCTCCTTCTCGGCATCTGCACATAGTTAAAGTCAAGACTTGTGTGAGTACAGGAACTCAGCACGTATTCAAGCCAATGCTTACAAACTACTTACTGGTAGCTAGCTCCTCCATCTGGGTCACAAGATCCCGATTCAGGGCGGCGGTCTGCTCTATGTGCGACTCCTTCTGGAAGGCAGCCTCCTTGGCCTCTGTGGCGACACTACGGACCCAGGCCCTCAGCTCTTGCAGCTCCTTATACTCTTCTTCGGTGATGTTGGCGGTCGTTACGGCTCGTTTTCGACCACCAATACTCGGGAATAAAAAGAGGCTATATGAGGCATTCCATGCACTTAGGTTTATTTCTAATAAAGTTCCACGAGTTTTGGTATGTTTCACTTGTGCAGGTACATTAACGACAAATATGTGCTATTGGGGTCGGAACTAACCGATTCGGCCGGTTACCCCCCCTTAGTCGTAGGCGACGCGAAGCACAACCGGAAGGCCGTCCACATCAGCAATGACCGAGGGAGAGGTGGTGCAGGGGAGCGCTAATGGGCCAAAAGCCCAGTTTGGCAGAATCCCCCAATTCAGCCGAACCGCCCCCAGGTGATGCACCGACCCTGCGCCGCCTCAGCACCAAGGCGGTGCCACATGGCAATTCGGCCGAATTGCTCGGTTCGCCCGAACCGGCTTGTTCGGCCTAATCAGTCGGGCACCGCCCTATGGTTTCTTGGCCGCTGCTCCATCCTCCACCACCCTTCCTTGCTATAAATAGAGGCCCTCCATCACCTGAAAGAGACACAACACAAGAGAGGAGTTCCTTAGTGAAGTTCTGCCACTTTCATACTTAGAAGATAGGGAGAGAGGAGAGGTGAGCGTCCGGAGAGGAGCCGGAGTGTCGGTCCCTCTTCCAGCTGTACCTCTATGGATGCGGCGCTGCTTCGAGTAACATCTGGGTCGTGTCTGGTAACTCTTGTATCTCCTCCTGATTAATTGAGCAGTCAGTTCTACTTTTATTTACTTGCTGTTTTTTCGTTCAATTCTTAGTTGATTGGTATAATTGTATATTGGTTGCTTGGCTTGGGTGTTTGTCTTTCTATAGGAGATAAGTATTAACCGACTAGTGTAAGCGTGGTGCCTATACTTGAGGTTAACTTAGTTTGTCCCCAAGTCTACGGAGGTGGTAGCCGTTAGGTGGTGACAGCCCTATACGACCTACGTAGTCTATCACGTTCGTCTCGGCTTGCAGGATCCCAGAGTGTAGGATTGGTGACACCCCTTCTCATCCCTTCCTGTGTGTCATACGTTCTATTGTCCTGAAGCAAGTATCTATCTGTACCCTCTAATCCGCTCAGTTAATCAGTCGAGTGCCTCTATCAGACTCGTACCCTCTCTACCCTCTCATTGCTTCTCTTCCCTCTTTGTTGTTGTCATCCACTTCATCCATCCCATTCCATAACCCTTGGACAACTTAGTTTAGAGTTAGTTCACTTCTCGTTCCTCGTGGAAATCGATAACCTTAGAATACTCCCGAGTGAAAGCTACATCGGTATCCGTCCCCTTGCAGATTTATCTGTAGGCCGTAAGGAGTGCCAACAAGCTTTCTGGCGCCGTTGCCAGGGAATGGTAGCTATTCTGATTCCGAACCCAAGTTGTCCGTGTATCCCCATTATCCACCATCCACCACATGGATTCCACTCTTACCCTACGTCAACATTCGCCTCCAAAGGGCGATTGTTTGGATCTTCCACCATCATCACATCCCATCCACACACCCGGCTATGAGCTGCGTCCCAGCTTCATAGCCATGGTTCGAGAGCAAACGTTCTTAGGAACGAATGTTGAGAGTCCCTATGTGCATTTACGAGAGTTTGAGCAACTCTGCTCTTGCCTCACCATATCAGGCATGACACAAGAGACGCTCAAATGGTACTACCTTTAAGAGGCATGATCAAGCTATTCCTGTTTTCATTAACGGTAGGAGCAAAGAAATGGTACTCTCTCTCTCTCTGTCGAAAATATGGAAGGGAGCTGGGAAATCCTTAGAGAAAAATTTTGCCTAAATTTCTTCCCAGTTTCCAAGGTAGCCAACCTCCGAATCGAAATCCTTACCTTTAAGCTATTAGAGGGAGAGTCGTTAGGAGCTGCATGGGCTCGTTTCAAGGAAATTTTGGCATCTGGACCCGACCTAGGCTAATCAGAACCTATCATTCTACAACATTTCAGCCTTGGCCTCTGCCCCGTAGCCACCACTTTCTTGAACTCAGCTTCAGGAGGTTCGTTTTCTCATTTGGTTCCCGGTGAAGCGAGGATAATCCTGGATCGTATCTTGGATGACACTCCCTACACTGGAGTCTATGACAAACACCCCGATGATGAAGAGAAACAGCCTAAACCTAAAGAGCCTATACATTTACAATCCAAATCTATCAGCTCTTCCGTTCCATCAAAACCTGATCGGCAAATACGTAGGCTCCTTGATCGAAACGCACACAATCTTTTTCAATACTATCCTGCAAAATATTAGCACTAACCAAACACAATGCAGGCATAGATGGTTGCATAATAGCTAGTATATGTTCAATGCAAGAAAAATCAGCACTAGCACACATAGGTAATAGCCAACAATGCTCCCCTTCTTGAAAGTGAACCCGATTCGTTATAGTAAAACTAGATAGACAATCTAGTTGATCACAATCTTGTACATCAAAAGAAGATTTCAAATTTGCACAAATATAGACTCGATGCACCATATACTCTCCTTTACAATTATATTTACCAATAAAATGATATGTACAAGTAGACAAACATGGCAACTCAGCACATCTAAATTTCTCTCCCAAATCACTAAGAGCACATAAAGTATCAAACTCAACATAACCCAAAGTGTTTAAAGAAGATAATAATTTCAGTTCGTCATGTGCACAAGTAATCGGCATAATAATATTATTTTCAACACATGTATATTGCTTCAAATCAAAAGTATCATGCTCATTCTCTACTTGTGACAAAGGTAATATAAGAGAGGTTTTAGTATAGCATTATTTGCATCATTGGAGGGCAAATTCAGCACATCAAGAGAGCTTTTACCAGAAAATTTTACGTGTTCATGTTCTTTTGTATGGTCATTTTCATTATGTAAATGCTGCAAAGTATCAGTTCCAACAATAGGAAAAATAATATCTTCATTTTGTAAAAATTGAGATTTAGATGAATTTGTTGTGTCATTGAAAACAACCCATTCTTTTCTAAAAGGTTCACTTTTCTTCTCTCCGCCCTTTGGAGATCAGCTTCTAAAATTTCAGCAATAGTCAAAGGTAGAAGTGTAATTTTTCTACCGTTGTACTTGAAGGAATATTTATTACCAATATTTTTGTGTACCACATTATTTATATTAATCCAAGGCGTGCCTAGCAATAGATGACATGCTTGCATAGGTACTATGTCAAAATCAGCACTATCCTTATAAGAACCAATGCTAAATTCAATATGTGCAATTTCAGTTACTTTTATCTTATCACAAGAATTTACCCATTGCATGTAGTATGGATGTGGATGCGGCTTTGTGGTCAAACCAAGCTTCTAAACCAACTCTAAGCTTGCAAGGTTATTGCAACTTTCACCATCAATGATGACTCGGCAACGTCTCTCCATCACAACAAAGAAAATCCGGAATAAATTGTTGAATTGATTTTGCTCTGCTTTCTCCATTTGAGAACTTAGTACTTCTCGAACAATCTCATTGCTCCCTTCCATTGTTAGTATGTAGACAAGAGAAAACACAAAAGGTTATCCCTATCAACTATATGTGTGTCAGTGGAAACACTGACTCACATGCTTTACCAAATTCTTACAAATGTTCTTACAAAAGCAAAACAGTGGATGGTACAACCGGTGGCTGGTTCGTGATACCTGTGAGGAAGTAGTACCAAGATTGCAAGGGTCCTTCGCTGCACTAACCTGAAGTATAGTTTCGGAAGGCCAAATATGTAGCAAGGAGTAGCAAATAACGAATGCAGAATAGCAAAGTTCAATAAGTATCCAAAGCACAAGTCACAATTGCTGGCTCAGACGTGTCCTAGGCGTAGCACAACAAGTTGGAACAAGAAACGATGGATAAAGCTCACAGAACAAGCAAAACAACACTCTATGCAATTGTTTTTTTAATCTTTTTAGCAATTTCTCTGTAGGACTAGTAGGAATTAAAATGTTTTATTTTTCTCAACTATTGTTTTTATATTTTTCTATAAATAAGGATATCAAAAGCTCCAACCATAAAAATTTGCACCCATTTTTTAGGTGAGATGCGGCCTAGGGAATTTCAGGAACAATCTCTAAAAACCCTGAAACAACTTGATCAATTCTTTTATTTATCTTCCTGATTTTTTTTGAATATTTTGACTTGACCAAACAAGCCTATGGCTAGTTTGGGTCACCTTGGAATGGAGTCTCGAATCTGCTGTAAAACTTTGAGCCAAAACAGAGCACCGAGTAAAAAGTTATGCCTGTTTTATGGAAGGTATCTCAAATTATATTTTCCAAAGGCACGAAAAACAGCAGCGGCTAGGGTAAACTTCCTCCTAATGTCTGCGGCAGCAAGCAATACGTATTTGCCAGATGAAACAAGGATCAAGTATGCATTGCAAAGGCGATCAAAGCGGCTTGCAACCTATCTAGGGCTTGCATGGCGAGAGTTCACGCAAGGCGGCTAGCGAGGCAAATCGAGTAATGTAGTGGCTCGAATTGTTGTATGGCTAAACGTGGATGGGATAGCGGCGGAAACAAACGAATCACAGCAACGGGCCATTGAACTACGACACGAACACAACTAAAACCAGCAACGAGACTTGACCACAGACACAAACTCAACAAAGCGAAACTGAAACGAAATTGCAAAGGCTAAAAGGGGTACTAGGACAACGGAATACGATGACAAATATTTTTGTAGGGCTATTTTTTGGACTATAGGATGAAGGCGAAAGGACGAACCTGACGGTAAACCTGTCTCTGGATACCACTTGATGGGAACTATGGTTTCCCGATCTTCCGTCAGGTGAAGGATAACTCGTTTTGGGCGGAGCGCAGCACACCGATCCGGCTTCAAGTCAGCAAACTCGAACCCTGCAATCTTAGCACCACGACTCCTCTGGTTATCAACCGTGTCACAACCCGGTTGACCTCGCCAAGAAGACTAATCCCTGCCTGTGAAACAAAGAACACAAGCAAGAACTCAAAAGAAGCAGCTCTCAAAGGAAGTGACTCTGCAGATGTATGATTAAGATCAAAAGTTGGGGTTCTACAAACCGATAACGGCGAAACTGTTCTCGACAGATTAATCTAAGCAAAACCCCAAACCCTAATATGGCGGTGGCTACTGATTATATGAGGGTTGGGGCGTGCATAACCCCCTAACCACGTCCATAATGGACCCCAACACGATACACGGGCCAACAGCCCAAAAGATGGCGGCGCAGCACCCTGGCAGATTCTGGACATCCACTTGTTTCGACGATTCCCGATGACTCAAAAGGAATTTTGAGGTGGGACCAGTGCCATTGGAAATCTTATCTCCTTAGCTTTCCAAACATATGTAGAACGTCAAAAACCGAGCAAGTATGCGACATGGGCGATGAATTTAGTGCGGGCTGCTCCTGGACTCCGAGGTGGACTCAAACTTGAGTTTCTTTGGGCCTCCACCTTGGGGACTCGAATCGGATTAGCCTTGGGCCTTCTTCTTGACTTGAAAAACCTTGTTGATCTCCTTCTTCTCCACCCCATGCACCCCTCATGGACATATGTATGGGTTTCATGTCCTCATCACAGCCTCCCGCCTGGAGCATCCCACTAGAAATCATGTGTGATGTGAGCGATTATGTCGTAGGAGCTGTTGTGGGCCAAACCAAGGACAAGAAGCTTTACGCTATCTCATACGCTAGCATAATGCTCACTGGCCCCAGCTCAACTACACAACAACGGAAAAGGACTCTTAGCAGTTGTGTTTGTTATAGACAAATTTCGGTCCTACCAAGTTGGGGCAAAGGTCATAGTCTATTCAGACCATGCTGCTCTGAAGTATCTTTTGACCAAATAGGATGCGAAACCGAGACTCATCCGTTGGGTCTGTCTCGGATACAAGTCCCGTTAGATCACCTCATTGATGATTTCTTACGGGATGATACGCTCCTCAAGGTCACAATACTAGAGCCGTGGTACGCCAACATTGTCAACTTCATGGTGTCTGGGTACGTCCCATCAGGTGAAAATAGGAAAAGATTGGTTTACGAGAGCAGACTTCACCTATGGGATGACCCATATCTGCTCCGGTAATATTCAAGTTTGGGGGAGCCACATTTTTATAGCCACACCTTATCACCCCCAAACTTGTGGTCAAGCAGAACATCCAACACGCAGATCAAGAACATTATGCAAAAGGTCGTCAATGAGATGGGTAGGCACTAGAGAACTAGGCTCTTTCGTGCACTCTGGGCATACCAACCCACTTTGGTTCGGGTAAGCTGGGCCACTTCAGCCAAACCATTGTTCGACCGAAGGCAACCCTTGGCCCATGCGCATCCATTCGAATCTTAGAATCCTATCTCTATCCCATCTTATCCCAGAGTCGTGAGGAAAACATCGGGAAAGTTGTCTTTCGATCGAGTCTTCTCAATTTATTCTAGAGACCGTCGTCCTTCTCCGTCACCTTCCCGAACATAGAGCCGGCATAACTAGCCACCATGGCCACCCAAAGACCTTTCCTCACCCAAGGGTTCCCTCTCCAAGAGTATCACAAGCAAAATTCTCTAAACCCACCAACGGAGAGCCATGTGATGGAACATTCCGAGGAGGAGGAAGAAGAGGAGCCCACAGTTGTAGAACCTGAAAGAAAAGCTAGCACAAACACGCTGGAAATTGAACAACCTGGATGAGAAGGTCGCTGAAGGTGAGCCTTGGCAGATAGACAAGGAATGCCAAGATCAATGTCCTCTGCCAAGCATTCACATGCAAATTCACGAAGCTCGCCAAAGCCACATGGCATCTAGACCTTTACGATCCACCTATAGAGTAGATGTCATGTGGTTGCATCTTGTAGAGCACCATTAGTTTAAATTTATTTCCCATTTCAATTTCCCTTTTGCTCAAATCATTGTTTAGGAGGTGCTCTCTTTATTTTCCTTCCAATTTTTGTTTTCCCAAATTTAGCTTGATGAATAAAATAAAATAAAATAAAAATCTTAGTTTGAACTGTCCAAAATAATGCTCTGACTGGTGTTGTTGAGCCAGTCAGAGAATGCCCAATTTAACAGATGTTTCATAAGTACAGGGACGACACAGTGGAAGAACAGGACTAGAACGCGCAGGACGATCCGTTCAGCTAAACCATTTGGTTCTGGCAAACTGGCTTGTTTGGGTTAGCTGGTTGGTTCAGCCGAACCAGCCCGACTCAACCACTTCGTGCACACGCATGCTGAGTACGGACTCTGAGTATTCCCAGGGATGGTATGGAGGGGGTACGACAGTGCCTCCCAACCTTACTTCCCTGGGCACTCTCAATCCTCACACTTCTCTACACCAAGTAGCTATGACATCGGTCGGGAGTCATCCTATATCTCCGACCGAGTCGACCGCCTCGACGACCGTACCAGGAACATTGAAGGAACACGGGCACACCATTCTCAATATCATCAAGTGAATAGCGGCGTGCTGGACTCTATAAGGTATGATGTCTAGCAACAGACGAACCAGATGACGGAGTACTTCTCAAGGTTTCGACCCTACCAATGAAAGATCCAAGCTTGGGAGAGGACCCCCACCAGATATGTTCTGTGTTCCTTTGAGCACTTTGATTTCGCTTTTCCAATTTCCCTTCCTATTTTATTTCCATCTTAAAATAAAAATACCAAAAATATTTCCCTTGAATAAAATAACCCCCAACTATGCATGGAATGAACCATATGCCTCTCACCATGGAAATGATGAATGGTTGCTCTGTCATTAATCTTGCAAGTGCTTTGTTTTCAACTAGTTGCCCGGTATTACTTGAGTTAATTGGCATGAGTAAAAATGAACCCGAACCTTGTGGGAGCACATGCTTTATTCCAAGTCTATGTTGTTGTGAGGAATGATATAGTGAGATTGCGGTTAAGTTCTACTTCTGCTCTTAGTATGGTGAAAATCTCGGATGTTTTATGCTTTCAAAAATAAAATAAAGTTCCTCATTGGTTCGGAATTCCTACCAAAGCCATATGTTAAGCTTAGTTGAAAATCTTCTATGCATGTGCTGCTTGTTATCTTAGTGAGCTTTGTCAAATTATTGTGACCATTGTGAGGAATCTTTCATACTTTCAAGATCGAGATTCGCATACACACCACACTCACCTGCAATTCCTACACTGGGAGTTAGCAAATATTGCCATCATCCATACACAAAATAAATGCTCCATGTTCTATGATCTCCTCTCCAAATATCCTTGAATAGAGACATGGGATATGCAAAAAGAAAAGCATGCCAAAGAGCATGGCAAAAAGAAAGAGAAAAAAAAGAGTATGCCAAAGAGCATGGCAAAAATAAGAAATAAGAAAAGCATGCCAAATGGCATGGCAAAAATATGAGTAAAAAGAGATAGCCCATGTTCTTGAAAATAAGTCAAGGAGAGGAAGAATCATCCCAAGGACTTCCACCACATTCCACCCCACATATTCTACACACTTGCACTTCTCGATCTAAAGGTGTGATTTGGTTCCTCTAAAGATCCGATCTTTGACTTAGCAAAATATAAGATGCAAGTAGGCATTCACCCTTTGTCCCTGAGCCACACAAAAAGCTTCGTTAGATTTTAGGATGAAAGAAGGCACAAGCCTTTGGTGAGGATTCAAATACCACTTGAGTGATTGAGTGTGCCAACAGAGGAACAAACTTACTTTTTTAACAAAATTGTGGAAACTCTGAGATGGGATCCTAAAAATAGTAGAGTGGAATAAAACTAAATCAAACTGTTCAACCTTTCAACCGCCCAGGACAAGGAGATTGCTATAAGCCCCATAGGTAAAATGGTGAGTTAATACTTTGCTAATGATTCAAGTTTTGTAGAGTACTAGTTGTTCATTAAGTGACTTGCAATACAATGACATAGTAGCAACTCCTGATCCACCGAGCCTAAGTTTTTATCTTTACTCGAGGACGAGCAAAGGTATAAGCTTGGGGGAGCTTGTTGTCGGTCATTACGGCTCGTTTTCGACCACCAATACTCGGGAATAAAAAGAGGTTATATGAGGCATTCCATACACTTAGGTTTATTTTTAATAAAGTTCCATGAGTTTTGGTATGTTTCACTTGTGTAGGTACATTAACGACAAATATGTGCTATTGGTGTCGGAACTAACCGATTCGGCTGGTTACCCCCCTTAGACATAGGCGATGCGAAGCACAACCGGAAGGCCGTCCACGTCAGCAATGACCGAGCGACGACCGTGCAAGACACTTGGACCATCGAAACATCACTTCTGGGCCGAACCAACACAAAGACCACCACATACAAGCAGCCCAGAAGGTCCAGGAGGGAGAGGCGGTGCAGGGGAGCACTATTGGGCCAAAAGCCCAGTTTGGATGAATCCCCCAATTCGGCCGAACCACCCCAGGTGATGCACCGACCCTACGCCGCCTCAACACCAAGGCGGTGCCACATGGCAATTCGGCTGAATTGCTCGGTTCGCCCGAACCGGCTTGTTCAGCCGAATCAGCCGGGCACCGCCCTATGGTTGCTTGGCCGCTGCTCCATCCTCCACCGCCCTTCCTTGCTATAAATAGAGGCCCTCCTTCACCTAAAAGAGACACAACACAAGAGAGGAGTTCCTTAGCGAAGTTCTGCCACTTTCATACTTAGAAGATAGGGAGATTGGAGAGGTGAGCGTCCGGAGAGGAGCCGGAGTGTCGGCCCCTCTTCCAGCTGTACCTCTACGGATGCGGCTCTGCTTTGAGTAACATCTGGGTCGTGTCTGGTAACTCTTGTATCTCTTCCTGATTAATTGAGCGGTCAGTTCTACTTTTATTTACTTGTTGGTTCTTCGTTCAATGCTTTTGATTGGTATAATTGTATACTAGTTGCTTGGCTTGGGTGATTGTCTTTCTATAGGAGATAAGTATTAATCGACTAGTGTAGGCATGGTGCCTATACTTGAGGTTAACTTAGTTTATCCCCGAGTCTACGGAGGTTGTAGCCGTTAGGTGGTGACAGCCCTATACGGCCTACGTAGTCCATCACGTTCGTCTCGCCCTGCAGGATCCCAGAGTGTAGGATTGGTGACACCCCTTCTCATCCCTTTCTGCGTGTCATAGGTTCTATTGTCCCGAAACAAGTATCTATTTGTACCCTCTGATCCACTCAGTTAATCAGTAGAGTGCCCCTATCAGACTCGTACCTCTCTACCCTCTCATCGCTTCTCTTCCCTCTTTGTTGTTGCCATCCACTTCATCCATCCCATTCCATAACCCTTGGACATCTTAGTTCAGAGCTAGTTCACTTATCGTTCCACGTGGAAATCGATAACCTTGGAATACTCCCGGGTGAAAGCTACATCGATATCCGTTCGCTTGCGGATTTATCTGTAGGCTGTAAGGAGTGCCAACAGGTGACCACCATCATACGAGTACTCTCGCTCACGTTCGCCAAAAGGGTCTGTTCCAATGAAACCTGATCAAAGAACAAGCCAACCAAAGCAGATGAAAACCACTACGCATTCTACTCGGCATACCTTCAAGCTTTCAAGGACAGTGTCGGACGCACCGTGGAATTTGTCAATAGCAGCATGATCCTCATCGTAGGAGAACTTGAACCACTCCGAGCGGCTCGGACCTTCGCCTCCAACCAGTTGCCCAGCCTGCTGGTCAGGAAGAGCGCTGTCCTCCAGTCCTGGCATGTCCGCATCAGCATCAGGAGCCGCGTCGACTTCAACGGTCTCCTCGGCCGCCACATTGGCGGTACTGGTGGATGGGGGCACGACTTCATCCATTCTTGGAGGAGTACTCGATGCAGTGACAACTTGGCTGTACGACGATAGAAATGGGTGGGTCCTCTTGCTGCACCACAACATGTTGCGGTGGAGGAGGGCCAAACGCCCCAGGACCCAGCGTCTCAATCCCTCTCTGCCCTGCGTCTTCGCCAGAATGGGACCACGACAAGTCTAACACCAGTAGAACATGACTTTTGATAGATGACCTACCACAAAAAGCAAGAAATCTCACAAAGCGGAGCACACAACCTAAGTACAAGAATTAAAGGTACATAAAAACAAAAGCTTACCTGGCACTCCTGGCAGGCCTCTTGAGATTCAAGCCCAGTGGATTGGGCGGCCGGCATTGAATCAGAATGATGGCCCTCGGCCCTACCGACACCGACATCCCTTCCATCGAGCCGTCGTGGGGCAGGTTCCCCTCTGCGGCATCAGCAGAGGAACCAACTCCCTTGCTGTCAGTCGGCGACTCCCCCGAGTGCTGCCTCTTCGCCATTACGCTGCCTGAGCTCTGCGCCTGGGCCACGGCCGACCTCTTCTTCGTCCCAGATTGACAAGCGCGGGACGTGGTCACCTTGCGCGTCACAGCTCGGGTTCTCCCCATCTGAGCTGCGGCCTGGTCAGCGGCGCCTACGGCAGCTTCAGCACTTGGTGGTGAGCCGAATTCATCTGACATCCATGGCACAGATTCAAACCGCAAAGGATCAGCCTGTGATTCCTCCAAGGTCATCACTTTTTCCGGCTGAGCGGAACCCTCAGGCAGGGGTGCCGGGCTGAAGAAGCGATTGGTTCCCTCCTGCACACATGCACAAAGTTAAGATCAACAAGCTCAACAACAATGTGTGAAGACCAATATTAAAAAAAAAACAGACTGCAAGTACTCGGCAGCTTATCACGTACCGGATCTAGAAGATTCATAAGATGGAAGGGGTGTGGAGCCCTTCACGATGGTACTGACCCGCTTGTGGATCTTGTTGTGATCCACATTCCTGTTGTGCTCCCGAGTTGGGTCATTCTGACTGAAGAACTCGTACGCCGGGTGCACTTAATCCTTGATGGGTTGAATCGCCCGGGCAACGAACGATATTATCACGGCCGGTGCTGTGAGTCTAGCCGCCTTCAATAATTCAATCTTGGCCAGTAGCTCTTTCACCTGCTGTTGACACCAAAAATTGGCACCAGGAAGAGGCTGACATGTGGGCCGGATTCGTTGAAGAGATATCATTCGGCAAAGGAGTTTTTCCCCAGAGCATTCGGTAAAGACGTTCTGCGGTCGGGAACGCATCGTCATTCGGCAAGAGAAACTGTTTCGCAAAAGGCATTCGGGAGCGCGTGATGA
Organism: Echinochloa phyllopogon; assembly: GCA_033239725.1. Taxonomy (NCBI): domain Eukaryota; kingdom Viridiplantae; phylum Streptophyta; class Magnoliopsida; order Poales; family Poaceae; genus Echinochloa; species Echinochloa phyllopogon. The sequence continues at coordinate 21,181,076 of BTCW01000013.1, read as the reverse complement.
CGTGGATCAAGTGTAAGGAAAAGGCTGGTTTAACTTGGAATGCAAGATGGATACGGTGCCCCGGCGTTTATCTTTTTTAGGAAATAAATAATGTAATCGTAATCGATTAGGAGTCTTGTCGAAAACCTGGGTATAAATATAAACCCATGGTAGTTGTAAAGAACATACAATCAATCATACAACAAACCGGCCCCGTGCCAACTTCGAGTCCTTTAGTCGAGTCGTCGAGTTCTTCGAGAGGAATCATCGATCCGTCGACCTCCGTAAGTACCGGCAACCCTGCACCATGCCTAGTATCATGCGGTGGATTTAGGCTTTGGTTCAGGAAGGTTCCATTGCTAGATCATGAGCCATGCGGTGGGCTAAGTTTTAGCTTGGAACAAGTTATCGGTTCTATTGGATTTTGGCAAGATCTGATAGATCCATTAAGTTACCATGTGTTGCTCTGGATTTTACCTTTATGTTTAATTCATTACAACACTCTTTTGCCCAGTCTAGGTTGATTAGATTCGGTTCTAGCTCACAATGCACTGCGTTTCCATAGCCGAATTCGAAGTCAATCTAGATTGCCACGTGTTGCGGGTCCAAGCTCGTTGGTCTTGTGTAGATCTTGACAGAACCGGGTATCATGCGGTGGATGCAGGTTTTTGGGTCGTCTTAGAGCTAATCATCCGGTGGATTAGAATTCGATTCGATCTGATAGATCTATCATCATCAACGAAGTATGTTCCTTCTTCATGGAACCCGATTCGGCTATGTAGCTGTATTCGGCAGTGTCGTCACGAGTGAAACATGTTCACGGTTTTGTTTTAAATAAAGAATGCTTTTAGCCTTCCGCGATTAGAGTGTATCATGCGGTGGATTGCTCTATTCTTGGTTGGTGGTGTGATTCCAGGCAAGTCGTATCATGCGGTGGATTAATTTGCTTGTCTCATGCTCGACGGGTTGAAAAGTACCTAGACATGCGGTAGACTAGTGCTTTTAGTCTATGCATTCTTGTTTATTACGAAATTATGGTCATGTTTTCGCCCTTTTATTTATCTATCATGCTCTGTTCCTCGTTAATCGGTTGTGAATATGCGATACAATGTTTATTCAGTCAAATACCGATCTTTCGTCATGCTTACGTCACGCATTCGGCAGTGCGCTTCCTGCGTGTTTTGCCGATTGCTGAATGATGCTTTATCTGCTGACAGATAGCTTCCCTGTAGCTATATGTCGTTCGAAACTGGCTCCGTAGCCACAAATATGGAACTGACTGGTATCACCCGGTACGTTCCAGGTGTTATTTAAACATCTTTTCTCCCTTTGTCAGTTTCAGGAAAATTGACTGGCACGCTTTCGGATTCAAACGCTCGGGCCACGTGTGAAGCTAGCTAATTCGGCTTGCTGTGTGCTTGGCGTGAAGTGCGGATTTTACGTCAACACACTTTTTGGCACGCCCGGTGGGACCATTTGCTTCGAAGATGCTTGAATTAAAAGACATTCTAGATGTCACTTTTGAAGAATTGTCTGATGAACATCAACAAATGGTGAAGACTGCTGCAGATCAGTTCATCAAGAAATGCTTGCTGTCTTTTGCTAAGAACAGGAGTGGTGCACCGTTTCTCAAGTCAGATCTGCCAAGAGTTCTTTTGCCGGGACAATCTGATCTTACTGAAGATGAAGAAAGGGAGAAGTTCTCTAGCTTGTTGTACAAGGCTTTAGGAGAAACAATGACCAATCATAATGCTGCATTCCTGAACAGTTTTCGGCTCATACTGGTCAACATCTTTGGTCAACACGTGGATAAACCTTTTGAGCAAGCGCATGGACAACTTGGTGGACCAACATATTTCAATATTCAAGCGTCGGTCCCAAAACGTCATGGTAAAGGTACTGAAGAAACTGAAGCTTCTGGAACCAAAGACGCGAATGGACAGCCGATTCAGCAAGAGCTTCAGCATGTATTGCCGAAACCTCGTACATATGGTGATATGGCATTCGGCACCACGGGAAATCTACCTGCTTCTGCTTACAAGATATCCCCTCTGAACAACAGGCTGCAAAGGGATGTGTATGGGAACGGATATTCAGAGTTCACGGATTACAATGCTATCGACGCTCTCCCGAATCCCGGGTATGTTGGTACTACAGGGATGCCTGCTGGGAGACCAGGGAATCAAGATACCAATATTGACCTCATGGTGCAAAAAATGACCGATGTATTACAAAATCAATTCGGTCTGAAGCCTAAAAATCAGGGATACATGTACTCGTCTCCTTTCCCAGAATGGTACCAAAGAGTATCATTGCTGAATAGAGTCAAGGTGCCTACAGAGTTCACTAAGTTCTCAGGACAAGATGATACTAGCACTGTAGAACATATAGCTCGATATCTGATGCAGCTTGGAGAAGCTTCAGCAGATGAGGCTTTCAGAATCAGATACTTTCCTTTGTCGCTGACGGGTCCAGCTTTTACATGGTTTGCTTCATTGCCTGCTCGGTCAATTTGTACTTGGAAAGACCTGGAGCAGAAATTCCATGCTCATTACTACATTGGCAGTACCAAGAAAAAGTTGGTTGATTTGACCAGCTTAAGGCAGAGGAATAATGAGACACCTACGGAGTTCCTCAGGAGATTTAGGGAAACAAAGAGCATGTGATTTTCTCTGAACATACCTGATGATCAGCTAGCTGGTATGGCTGTAGCTGGCATGCTGCCTGCCATTCGGGAAAAGCTATTCGGAATGGAATTCGATGATCTGGGCCAGTTGTCACACAGATTGGCCTTAATGAGCAACCAGGCATATGGTTTCAAGAAAGATGCCAGATTTGCTAAACACAATGAAGTAGCTGACATCTATAACCAATTCCTTGAAAGAGCAGATCAAGGAGATGAGTATGAAGATAGTGAAGAGATAGCTGCAGCAGAGATAGTGTGGAGCAAAGAACCAGTCATGGTGAATCAGAGGTGGATTAAACAAGATAAAGGCACCTATGATTTTGATGTAACTAAGGCAGATAAATTGTTTGACTATCTTGTAAAAGAAGGCCGGATCAAGCTACCGGAGGGGCATTCTATGCTTCGGCCTGATGGAGTGAAAGATAAGAGGTATTGTGGATTCCATGATAGAAATTCTCATTCCATCAATGAATGCAGGGTTTTTAGAGTGAGGATTCAGAAAGCTATGCAAGAAGGGCATCTGAAATTCGACAATAAGATGAAGTTGGACAATAACCCGTTTCCTCAGAACATGATTGGGTTCTCAATCAATATGGTGAGTGTTGCCGAATCTGGAGAAAAGGGAAAGATGAGAGTCCTAACATCGAAGGAAGCGAAGCAGAGTGGCTCAGTCGATCCTAATCGGCAAATCACGATCGAACAAATTCGCGAAGAAAAGCCTCGCTTCACGAATAGCCGATTTGAAATTGGGAAATCTTCTAAACCCAGAGTCACATCGCGCATTCTCCTCAATAAGTGGCAGCGTCAGCAAGAAAAAGAGCACTACCAGAGATGTGAGTACGAGGAGGAGAAGAGGAGGTGCGAAGAAAAAAGGTATGAGGAAGAACAAGAGGAATATGTCCGAGAACAAGAACGTGCACATTGGGATTGTGTCTTCTTCAGACACTGTTGGAACGAGGGTTTAAAGCTGCCTACATGGAATAACTGTCCTGAATGCAATAATGGATATATCGAACATAGGCAAAATGTTGCCAGTCGCCGATCCGTCCACGAAAGAATTGGAAGGGTACATCCTAGTGATGATCGGCGCCTAAAAATATATAAGAATGATGATCAACCGAGGAAAAGGCATGCCGATCGTAGGTGGATTGATCATGAAGAAGAAGATCGTGAGTACGTCTGGCAGAAGGGACAGTGGTGTCCACCTGGTTTAAGAAAGAGCCAGAAGAGAAGAGTCCAACGCCTGAGGGATCAAGAGTTGAAGCGGGCAGGAATCAGGATGAAATCGATATGGCGTCCAAAAGACAAACCTGACGAATCGGGTCATTCGGCTCCTACATGCATGGTATGTTTCTTGCCGAATGAATTCATGGCTCCAGCTAATCAAATTGTACAGGAAGAGATATTGTCAGAAGTGGATGAAGCCGAGCAATATGGGTTAATGGCACAATTGGTATTGAATAAGCAAGCTATTTTCGAGAAGCCAGTCCAGAATCGGCACATGAAACCACTGTACTTAAGAGGATATGTCAACGGAAAGCCACTGACGAAGATGTTTGTTGATGGTGGAGCTGCTGTTAATGTGATGCCATACAATACATTCAGGAAACTTGGCATGAGCCCTGGAGATTTAACGCCAACAAGCATAGTTTTGAATGATTTTGCTGGAAATCCTTCTGACACCAAAGGATGTGTACATGTAGATCTGATGATTGGATCTAAGACTCTGCTTACAACCTTCTTTGTTATTGAAGGCAAAGGGACATACAGCTTGCTACTTGGAAGGGATTGGATCCATGCGAATTGCTGTATTCCATCTACTATGCATCAGCAGCTTATTCAGTGGATAGATGATGAAGTGGAAATTGTCCCAGCAGATGATTCAATTAGTGTGGCTAATGTGGAACCAGCCTTCTGGGAATATCAAGGCATAGATTGTTTCTCAGGTAAGGACTGGGGAGAAGGTCCTGTTGAGCCAGTTAGCAGTGATCAACAGCCGATCGAAGCAGTCGGCTCTTTTAGTAATTTTTAATGGATAATCCAATCGATGGGACTGACGGGAAGCTAGGACATGGATTTGTGTCGGCTGATAAATTAGAAGAGGTAGACATTGGAGATGGTGACAAACCAAGGCCGATATTCATCAGTGCTAGCTTGGATTCAGTTTTCAGAGAAAAGTTGATTGAGTTGTTAAAAGAATACAAAGATTGCTTTGCTTGGGATTATTCGGAGATGCCTGGTTTAGATCGTTCCATTGTTGAGCATCGATTGCCGATCAAGCCTGGTTATAAACCTTACAAGCAACCACCCCGAAAAATCTACAAAGATGAAGTATTGACCGATGTAAAGAAAGAAGTGGAAAGATTAATAGCAGCAAATTTTATTCAGCCATGCAGATATGCAGAATGGATCTCTAATGTTGTTCCTGTGTACAAGAAAAATGGGAAGATGAGAGTTTGCATAGACTTTAGGGATCTGAACAGAGCTACACCCATGGATGGGTACCCAATGCCTATTGCCGACTCATTGGTTGATGCTGCTGCTGGATATAAAGTGATTAGTTTCATGGATGGTAATGCAGGGTACAATCAAATTTTTATGGCATTGGAAGATATAGCGAAAACAGCTTTCAGATGTCCAGGACATATAGGGTTGTTTGAATGGGTTGTCATGACGTTTGGTTTAAAAAATGCTGGTGCAACTTATCAGAGAGCCATGAATTATATTTTTCATGAGTTGATCGGCAAGATTGTGGAGATATATATTGATGATGTTGTGATTAAGTCATTGGATCATGAAGCACATTTGGCCGACATAAGGAAAGCTCTAGAGTGCACTAGGAAACATGGGCTCAAGATGAACCCAAATAAATGTGCTTTTGGTGTTTCGGCAGGAGAATTTCTGGGATTTCTAGTGCATGAAGGAGGAATAGGAGTTGGCAAGAAAAGTATGAAAACCATTGATGAAGTTGTTCCTCCAACTAATCTTAAGGAATTACAGTCACTACTTGGTAAGATCAATTTCGTAAGAAGATTCATATCAAACTTATCACAAAAGGTGTTACCTTTCTCTTCGCTGCTAAAAGTCAAGAAGGATCAGAAATTTGTATGGGGTGACGAACAACAAAAGGCTTTCGATGAGATCAAGGAATACATGAAAGAACCACCAGTATTGGTACCTCCACAGCTAAACAAGCCTTTTAAGTTGTATGTGGCGGCCGATGCCCAAACTATTGGATCGGCCCTCATACAAGAATTTGAGGGAAAGGAAAGGGTAGTTGCATACCTTAGCCGAAAATTGCTTGATCCCGAAACGAGGTATTCGGCTACCGAGAAACTTTGTTTATGTGTTTACTACTCCTGTACAAAATTTCGGCACTACTTGCTACATGCCGAATGCATTGTGTATTCAAAATTTGATGTGATAAAGCACATGTTGTCTATGCCAATTTTGAACGGAAGGATTGGCAAATGGATTTTAGCTTTGTCTGAATTTGAGTTAAAGTTTGAATCGGCAAAAGCTGTTAAGGGACAGATTATTGCTGACTTCATTACTAAACATCGCGATTCATCAACTAATTTGCTTGAAATTACTCCTTGGGTATTATTCTTCGATGGATCTTCATGTGACAAAGGTGGTGGAGTAGGTATTTTGTTAATTTCGCCAAGAGGAGAGGTATTTGAATTTGCTATTCCTATTCAACCTACTGTCACTAATAATCAGGCCGAGTATGAAGCGTTGCTCAGAGGACTTCAATACTTGAGAGAAGCAAAGGCCATTGCAGTTGAAATTTTTGGGGATTCAGAATTAGTCATAAGGCAACTGAATGGCGAATATGAGTGCAGAAACGATATCTTAAGGAATTACTATGAGGAATGCAAGCAGATCTTAAAGGAGTTCCAGTCAGTAATTCTGCGGCATATTCCTAGGAGAGACAATGGAGAGGCGAACAGATTAGCTCAAAGTGCTTCGGGTTATAGAGAGCTTCAAGAAGTTTTTGCTAATGATGTATATGCTTTCGGGAGTAATTTGGCAGAAGATGATTGGAGAAAAGAAATTGTTGATTATCTGGAGAATCCATCCCGAAAGGTTTCTAGAAAGCTCAGGTATAAAGCTTTAAAGTTTGTTCTTCTTGATGATAATTTATATTATAAATCCTTGGATGGGGTGCTGTTACATTGCTTAAGTCAAGAAGAAGCAAAAGGGCTGATAAGTGAAGTGCATTATGGGCTGTGTGGAGCACATCAATCGGCTTACCGAATGAAATGGGTTATTATGAGAACTGGGTACTATTGGCCCACAATGCTAGAAGATTGCTTTGAATATTACAAGGGATGCCAAGATTGCCAGAGATTTGGAAACATTCAAAGAGTTCCAGCATCGGTCCTGAATCCTATTATCAAGCCATGGCCATTCAGAGGATGGGGAATAGATTTGATTGGCCAAATAAATCCTCCATCTAGCAAGGGGCATAAGTTTGTGCTTTTAGCAACCGATTATTTTACTAAGTGGGTTGAGGCGATTCCATTGAAGAAGGTAACATCAGAGAATATGGTTGAATTTGTTAAAGAACATATCATTTACAGATTTGGAATTCCTCAAACAATCACCACAGATCAAGGAACTCAGTTTACATCTTCAGAGTTCAGAAATCTTGCTGAAAGTATGGGCATCAAATTGTTGAATTCTTCTCCTTATTATGCCCAAGCTAATGGTCAAGCATAAGCTTCTAACAAGATTATGATTAAAATTATACAGAAGAAGATTGATCAGAAGCCAAGAAAGTGGCATTCGGTACTCAATGAGGCTTTATGGGCTTACCGAATGGCTCCACATGGGGCTACACAGACGTCTCCTTATGAATTGGTATATGGACATCATGCTATCTTGCCATGGGAGATGCGGTCAGACTCAAGGAGGATAAAGTTGCAAAAGGATTTAAGTTCTAAAAATTATTATGATTTAATGATGGACGAATTAGAAGATTTGCATATGATTCGTCTCAGGGCCTTGGAAAATGTTGAGAAAAATAAAATGCGGGTTGCTAAATATTACAACAAGAAGGTGAAGGTCAAGCAATTTGCAGAAGGAGATTTGGTTTGGAAAGCAATATTGCCGATTGAAACTAAATACAGTGCATTCGGTAAGTGGTCTCCAAACTGGGAAGGTCCTTTCAGAGTGGTCAGATGCGTGCCTGGAAATGCATATATCCTGAAAACTTTATTAGGAGAGGAGTTTACTGCTGCTATCAATGGGAGATACTTGAAGAAATATTATCCTAGTGTTGAGATTGATCGCTGACTGAAATATTTAATATCAGAACGACTGAAACAGCCGGTATTCGGGAAGGAGCCGTCTTCAGAACAAAAATATTGACAGAAGAAGAAATGGCCAATACCAGAGCGTATTGCCCTTAGTGCAAATATATTACAAAAAATGAGTTTGACAGAGTCATCACATAAAAACTGCAAAAGATAAGTTTTATTGCCGAAATTCCATAATCCCTAGTACAAACTAATGGAACAACCTGTTCAGAACAGACTGGGGATGGATGGAATCGGCAATGGCGACGCCATGAGCATCAAGGCGATCTATGGAGGCCTCAATATCGTCGATCTCCTCCGGATTGCCGTTGGCAAAGCCGGGCGGTAGCCTGGAATAGTCGGTGCCAGTGTGCGTCGACATGGCGACTAGGCCCGCGGCAGTGCCCAGACGGACGCCATGTAAGGCCACCTCATCGATACGGCCTGCCACTGCACCGAGGCGAGCTTCTGGCGTGTCCCCAGGAGCATTCACCTTGTTTGCCAAAGACTCAACCAATATCTTCAGCCGATCGAGTTCGGCGTCGCGGTCTATAGGATTACGAAGCAACGGTGGGTTAGTCCAAAGTCAGATTGAAGCTAAGCGAACCGCAGAAATTACCGTCGATGGTCTCGAGCAGCTGCTTGCGCTGGTGTTGCCACTCTAGATCTGCGATCCCGGCTTGTTTGGAGATGACCTCCAGCTCATGCCGAGCGTCGTCACGTTCCTGCTTGAATCGGCGGGCGTCGTTGTCTGAGTAGGGCAGATCCCAGTTGGGCCTGGAGGATCGGCTAGATGACTCCGAAGAGTCACCCGCTGTAGCCGGAGCCGCAGTCAAGGCAGTAGCGGGGTTCCATTGGATGAGCCTGAAAAATACAAAGAAGGTTGAGAATAAGGCAAAATCTGGAAGAAAGGATAAGGAGAGGCAGACAGTCATCACCTCCGACGAGCGCCGGCGCGGCTCCCTTCGGCTTCGTCGACGGCCGGGCGTCTTCTGTTGTTGGACATCAGGGTTTCTTGGAGGTTACTGTGCTGGAAGAGGAAGAGACTCAGGCTGGCAGAGAGCTCGAGTTGAAAGATATGGTGGAAGATTAGGAGTGCTCAAGGTTCTTATTTATGGAACTAACGAAGAGGTCGTGGCCGAAGATTGTGGTGCATATCCCAAGGAGTTCGGAAGGTGGAAAGGATTTTCCAACCGATCGGTTTCCATGTCGTTTGGGATTCTTGCCGAGTCGTATTCGGTTTTGACTAAGTGAGATTCGGCTATGTCGTGTTTGAAGCGTTTTCGGGTCTGACACTGTTATAGCCAGCTTTGCCGAATGAGTTATCCACAATGGAGAAAAACAGAGTTAAGAAATGACAAGATTGCAAGATTGATAAAGCATTCGGCTATCGACTGTTTGTTACAATTACAAACCCAAGTACTTTGAGATTACATTTTTAGCATCTGATATCATATTGCTAATGCTCTCTAATAAGTTTTTGTCAGCTTCTTGGGTTCTAGCTAGAGCAGCAAGCTTTGCCTTGAGTTGTTTTTCTTCATTCAGAGCTGCTGAAGCTTCCCTTCGCATCTTCTCTGTTAATTTGGGAAGCTCAGCTATCTTCTTCTCATCAGCTTCAATTTCGGCCGATAGATCTCTCAATTCGGCTTCAAGTGCAGCTTTCCTGACCTTCTTATTTTCAAGTTCAGATTCCAGTCTGGTCAGTAACTCTTTGCTGTTCTGAGCTTGAGTATGCAGGTCTTTCACAGATTGTTTGGCTATGGATCTCCTTGTTGACGTAAAATCCGCACCTCACGCCAAGCACACAGCAAGCCGAATTAGCTAGCTTCACACGTGGCCCGGGCTTTTGAATCCGGAAGCGTGCCAGTCAGTTTGCCTGAAAACTAACAAAGGGACCAAAAAGTTTAGATCAAAACCTGGAACGTGCCGGGTGAGACCAGACAGTTCCATATTTGCGGCTATGAAGCCAGTTTCGAACGACAAATAGCTACGGAGAAGCTATCTGTCGGCAGTTAAAGCCTCATTCGGCAATCGGCAAGGCACGCAAGGAGCGCACTGCCGAATGCGTGACGTAAGCATGACGAAAGATCGGCTTTCAACCGAATGAACATTGTAACACATACTCATAGCCGATTAACGAGAAACAGAGCATGATAGATAAATAAAAGGGTGAAACATGATCATAAATTCGTAGTAAACAAGGAATGCATAGGCCGAAAGCAGCACCCGTCAAGCATGATAACAAAACAAGTTAATCCACCGCATGATACGACTTGTTTGAGACCACACCACTAATCAGATTAGACCAATCCACCGCATGATACAATCTAACCATGAAAAGCTAAAAGCATTCAATGTTTAATTACGAACCCACAACACAGTCACGAATTTACATTGAAACAAGAATGCATAGGCTGAAAGCAGCACCCGTCAAGCATGGCAACAAACGAGTTAATCCACCGCATGATACAACTCGTTTGAGGCCACACCACCAATCAGATTAGATCAATCCACCGCATGATACAATCTAATCGTGAAAGGCTAAAAGCATTCATTGTCCAATGCAAACCCACGAACACACGTTCACTCGTGAGAGCACTGCCGAATGCGGCTGCTTAGCCGAATCGGGGTCCGCGGCGAAGGAACAAACTTAATCGATAAAGATAAATCTATCAGGTCGAATCGAATTCTAATCCACCGGATGATTAGCTCTAAGACGACCCAAAAACCTGCATCTACCGCATGATACCCGGTTCTGTCAAGACCTACACGATACCAACAAGTTCGAACCCGCGACACGTGGCAACCTAGATCGGTTTCGGATTCGGCTATGAGAGGATAAGCCGTCGCACCGTAAAGCAGAGCCGATTCTAGCCGACCTAGATTGGGCAAAGGAGTGTTGCATGAATTAAGCACAGAGTAAAAACGAAGCAACACGGGGTAACTTAATGAATCTGTTAGATCTTGCCGAAATCTAACAGAGCCGATAACTTGGTCCATACTAGATCTTAGCCCACCGCATGGCTCATGACCTAACAGAGGAACCTTCTTGAGACCACAACTTAAATCCACCGGATGATACTAAGCATGGTAACAAGACTACTTGCATCAAAGCTTAAATCCACCACATGATACTAAGCATGATACAAGGTTGCCGGTACTTACGGAGGTCGACGGATCGATGACTCCTCTCGAAGAACTCGACGACTCGACTAAAGGACTCGATGTTGGCACGGGGCCGGTTTGTTGTATGATTGATTGATTGATTATCTACAGCTGCCATGGGTTTATATTTATACCCAGGTCTCGATACAACTCCTAGTCGGACACGACTACAATACTTGTTTCTAAAAATAAACGACGAATCCTCGTGTCCATATTGCGTTCCTTGCTCGAACCGGCCTTTCCCTTATATTGATCCACGTCATCATGCCTTCCCGAATGTTACCGCTCTTCGCCTGCGGAACAATGCCTCTGCCGAATGATGACGCATTCCCGACCGCAGAGTATCTCTGCCGAACGCTTCAGAGAAAACCCCTTAGCCGAATGGCGACGCGTTCCCGACCGCAGAGCATCTTTGCCGAATGCCTCAGAGAAAGCCCTTTAGCCGAATGGCATCCTTCCACCGAATCCGGCTCACATGTCAGCCTCTTCCTGGTGCTAATTTTTGGTGTCAACACATGCCCCTTCAATTTCGGGATAAAGGATACTTTTATCTCGGAATTGACCAGGAATCCCAAACATTTCCAGGCTGAGCTCGCTCGATATCCGTTTTCCGCTTCCAAATCCTCAGAGTGCGATCCTAAACTCAAACCCTAGTTCGCCGAATCCTTCAAGCTCCAATCTTCAAATGGCGAACCAGGATCAAATTCTTCAAGTAAGTTTTGTTTTCTTCAATCACATTCGGCATTATTCTTTTCGAATCGCATTTTGAATTCCCGAATCGCTCTTCTTCTGTTCTCGATAGGCTCTGACCACTGAAATCTTGACCCCTACTGAGGAGCAATCCGCATCTTTCTTCCTCGGCCCCTCAGGGAATCCAGATCCCTCCGAAATTATTGCGGCCGAGTCTCAGAGGATCCCTTTCAAAACTTCACTGACGAGACCTCACGAATGGCAAGATTCATTCAAGAACTGGCCTCTGCCCCCAATCGCCGGCTGGAGAAACTGGTACAAAAGGATTCTTGAAGATAAAAGCCCCCAGACGCAGAATTGGGACAGTCTTCGTATTTCTCATTGCTTGGAGCTATCTCTAGCCGAAACACCCAAGAATGAAAATCTCCTGATTGCAGCTTGTCATTTTTGGTCCAATGGCATGAATGCCTTTCTCTTTGGTCACGGACCAATGACTCCAACCCTGGCCGATGTCTACATGATAACCGGCCTGAACATTACAGGGATAACACACCCATACAGGTACAAAGGTTCTTCCAAACAGACAGGGGTGAAGACTGGAGTCGGCTATAAGAAATACATCCAGACTTACATGCATGATGGTCCTCTGACTGACGTTGAATATAGGGCCTTTCTGAATATGTGGTTGTGCAGATTTGTTTTCTGTGGTAAAGCCAATGAGCCAACTCTGAATCACATAGTAATGGCCGAAGACCTGGCTGCAGGCACACTCATCCCTCTCGGGAAATATCTCTTGGGAAGTGTCTATCACATGCTCCATCAAACCATTTATCAGATGCACATGACCTCAACAGCCGACACTTCCCCTCGGTCAATTACCAGGAAGCAAAAGTCCAGAGCACCAAAGGCTGTCAAACCTATGGGGAAGCAGCCTCCACTATTGCTATCAACAAGAGCATTGGAGAACTGTTTGAACTTTTCTTCAAAGGCTTTGCCAATCCCCTCTGGTTCCTATACATGGACAATGACAGTCTCACTTTTCCTTGTGAATTCAGCTTCGAGACTGGATGCATAGATGCAGAGTCCACAGCAATTTTTAACACTTTTATTCGGCCTTGCATCTTACCAGCCGAATTTTGTGGAGGAAGACTGGTTCAAAGTTCATATGAATATTATCAGCCGAATACAGTAGCCAGACAATTAGGATGTGGCCAAGTGCCCCCAAGATTATTTCTCCATGAATTCCTCAAGCCTAGGCAGACCACCAAAGACTCCACAGAAACAAAAAGAATTTTTGATTACAAGTGTTGTGCAGCCATCTACCAGATCGAACCTTTTGTGCCAACAGCACTTGCTCATCCTTCTTTTATTCTTTGGTGGCAAGAACTCCATGATCATATCTTCAATGTGCCAGTTCACCCTCTCTGCCTTGATTTGATGCCTGACTATCAGCCGAATTCAGAGGTAAACATGCTTATAATCCATCTGTTTTTTCAATAACATCCTCTTTCATCGACTTTTAACTCTGTTATCCTGCAGGACATAGTCCCTGCCCCTCTGGCCAGAGCAATTGCATATAACACTGCAGGCCCAATATCTATTCTGGGGCATCACTCTCCTTCTTTGGCTCAAATAATGTCCAGGCCTACCAGTCTGGATCCAATTCTTGCTGCACCACCTCGAGTAAAAATGCTAATTTCATTCTGCTCATTTCTGTTCCTTTATGATTTCAGGCCAAATCACAGCAATTGGCCATTAGCACAGAACCTGCCGATGCTTCAGTGATTAGTAAAATTTCTCACCATCTTGTCCTTTAAAACTCTTTTTCATCGGCACTAACTTTCTTTCAGTCACAGAGCAAGCTTCAACGGATCCAATTTCGGAGAGCTCCTCTTTTCATCAAGAACCAGCTTCAGCTCTACCTGATGTACCTCAGCCAGAAGCCTCATCTCCATCAAAGAACCTTCCAAGCTCTCCTCAGCATGTCATACAAGAACCTTTGCCTGAGCTTGAGCTGCCTTCTCTCTCCATCCAAGAGATCAGAAATGAGGTAGAGATAATTACCCAGTCTTCCAGTTCTTTATCCAATGGATAATCATTAATTCGGCAATGTCTCTTTCCAGGAGAAAATAACTTCATCACCCAGCTACTCATTTCCTTTGGATGATCTTGTTGCCGAACAAGTAGAGGAAATTTCTTCTAATCAGGCTTTATCAGAAGAAACCCAGGCAAAATTAAAGGAAATCTTCTCCTTTCTGCACAAAGATATCCAGGATCAAGTCAAGGACGCTGATCTTCTGAGAGATATGCTCGAGCCCATTGAACACAACCTTCCTGTTGACATTCAAGCTTCTTTGGAACCAATCTCTCAATTGGATCAACAATTTGCTGCAGTCAGACAGGTTCTGAAAAGTCAATCTTTACAACCAGCTTTAGAACAAAGAAGAGCCATAGCTAAGCAATCTTTGAAAGATCTGTATATTCAAGCTCAGAGTAATAAAGACTTGTCAGCTAGACTGCAGCCAGCACTTGATCTGAAGAAGACCAGAAAAAGCTGAACTAGAAGCCGAATTGAGGACTCTGTCAACCGAAATCGAAGCTGACGAGAAGAAGTTAGCCGAACTCCCTGATCTGACAGAGAGGATACGAAAGGAAGCATCGGCAATTCTAACTGAAGATAAACAGCTCAAAACGAAGCTCTCTGCTCTGATAAAGACCCAAGAAGCAGGCAAAAATCTTTTGGAGACCATTAATAGAATGATATCTGATGCTAAAGATGTAATCTCCAAGTACTTGGGTGTGTAGTTGTATCGAATATTTAATTAACCGAATGTCTTACCAACTTTGTAGTCTCACCAATTTTTGCTTTCTTCCTCGCTTTATTGTGAACAACACATTCGGCAAAGCTTAGTCGTAACAGCGTTAGACCCGAAAAACGACCTAACACAACACAGCCGAATCCAATTCAGTAGAATCGAACCCGATTCGGCATGAATCCCAAACGACACGGCAACTGCTCGGTTCGTGGGGCTTTCCACCTTCCGAAATTTTGGGATGCGCGCCACGATCCCCGACCACGATCTCCTCTGCGGGTTCTATAAACAAACACCCAGGTAGCCCACAGTTTTCACCAAGTTCTTCGTCTTCCAAGTTCTTGCCGGCCCAAGTCATTCTTTTCCCCATCCACAGTAACTCCGAGGAACTTCCAATGGCCGACAACAACAGGAGGCGCCCGGCCGCCGATGAGGCCGAAGGGAGTCGCGGTGGTGCTCGCCGGAGGTAAAGATTGTCTGCTTGCTTCTCTCTGTTCTTCTCGAGATTTGCCCTCTTCTTGACGAATCTCTTTGTTTTCTCAGGGTAATCCAATGGATTGTCGCCGCTGGTGCGCCAGTTGCGACTCCAGCCGCTGCTCCTGCGGCGTCCAGCTCTTCGAGTTCGTCCAACCGATCTCTCGAATCGGATGACTCCCGCTACACGGACGGCGACGCCCGCCGATTCAAAGCGGAGCGTGACGATACTCGCCGCGAGTTGGAGGTTATCTCCAAGCAAGCCGGGATTGCTGACCTTGAACGGCAGCACGAGCGCGATCAGCTGCTTGAAGTCATTGATGGTGAGTCCTGCAATCTGCTCAATCTCAATTCTCGTCCTCCAAATGATATCAATCTGTTATCCCCTTGTAACTTTGCAGCGCGTGATGCTGAACTTGATCGACGGAAGGCGCTGGTGGAGGAGCTGGCGGACAAGGTGAACGCCCAAGGGGACACACCCGAGGCACGCCTTGGTGCGGTGGCAGGCCGTGTCGACGAAGTGGCTTCCCATGGCGTTCGCCTGGGCGTCGCTACGGGTCTCGTCGCTATGTCGACGCACACCGGCACTGACTATTCCAGGATGCCGGTTGGTTTTGCCAACAGCAACCCAGAAGACATCGATGATATTGACGCCTCCATTGATCGTCTTGATGGCCATGGTGCTGCCGTTGCCGATTCCATTCATCCCCAGTCTGTTTTGAACAGGCTCTTTCAGTAGTTTGTACTAGGGATTTATGGAATTTCGGCAATAAAACTTATCTTTTGCATGAACTCTTGATGTAACATATTTTGTGCTAAGGGCAATACATTCAGTACTGGCCATTTTTCTTTTTCTCCAATGTTTCTGTCAATTTCCTTCTAAAGACGATTTCTTCCCAAATATCGGCTGTTCGGCAATTCAATATATCAATCACCGATCGATTTCAATACTGGGATAATACCTCTTCAAATATCTTCCATTTATAGCAGAAGCAAATTCTTCTCCCAATAATGTCTTGAAAATATATGCATTTCCAGGCACGCATCTAACTACTCTGAAAGGACCTTCCCAATTTGGAGACCATTTGCCGAATGCTGCATATTTGGTTCCAATCGGCAATATCGCTTTCCAAACTAGATCACCTTCTGTAAATTGCTTAACTTGCACCTTCTTGTTGTAATATTTAGCAACTCGCATTTTATTTTTCTCAATATATTCCAAGGCCCTGAGACGAATCATATGCAAATCTTCTAATTCGTCCATCATTAAATCATTATAATCTTTAGAACTTAAATCCTTTTGCAACTTTATTCTCCTTGAGTCTAACTGTATTTCCCATGGCAAGATAGCATGATGCCCATACACCAACTCATAAGGAGACGTCTGTGTAGCCCCATGTGGAGCCATTCGGTAAGCCCATAAAGCCTCATTGAGTACCGAATGCCACTTTCTCGGCTTCTGATCAATCTTCTTCTGCATAATTTTAATCATAATCTTGTTAGAAGCCTCTGCCTGACCATTAGCTTGGGCATAATAAGGAGAAGAATTTAACAATTTGATGCCCATACTCTCAGCAAAATCTCTGAACTCTGAAGATGTAAATTGAGCCCCCTGATCTGTGGTGATTGTTTGAGGAATCCCAAATCTGTAAATGATATGTTCTTTAACAAATTCAACCATATTCTCCGACGTCACCTTCTTTAATGGAATTGCCTCAACCCACTTGGTAAAATAATCGGTTGCCAAAAGCACAAACTTATGCCCCTTGCTAGATGGAGGATTTATTTGGCCAATCAAATCTATTCCCCATCCTCTGAATGGCCATGGCTTGATAATGGGATTCAAAGCCGATGCTGGAACTCTCTGAATGTTTCCAAATCTCTGACAGTCTTGACATCCCTTATAATATTCAAAGCAATCTTCCAACATTGTCGGCCAGTAATATCCAGTTCTTCTAATAACCCACTTCATTCGGTAGGCCGATTGATGTGCTCCACATAACCCATCATGTACTTCACTCATCAGCCTTTTTGCTTCTTCATGATTTAAGCAATGTAACAGCACCCCATCCAAGGATTTATAATACAATTTATCATCAAGAAGAACAAACTTTAAAGCTTTATACCTGAGCTTTCTAGAAACCTTTCGGGATGGATTCTCCAAATAATCGGCAATTTCTTTCCTCCAATCATCTTCTGCCAGATTACTCCCGAAAGCATATACATCATTAGCAAACACTTCTTGAAGCTCTCTATAACCTGATGCACTTTGGGCCAATCTATTTGCCTCTCCATTATCCCCTCTAGGAATGTGTTGTAGAATTACTGACCGAAAGCTCTTCAATATTTCTTTGCATTCTTCATAGTAATTCCTCAAGGTATCACTTTTGCACTCATATTCACCATTCAATTGTTTTATGACCAATTCTGAATCTCCAAAAATTTCAACTGCAATGGCCTTTGCTTCTTTCAAATATTGGAGCCCTTTGAGCAATGCCTCATACTCAGCCTGATTGTTAGTAACAGCAGATTGAATGGGAACAGCAAACTCAAATGTTTCTCCTTTGGGTGAAATTAATAAGATACCTGCTCCACCACCTTTGTTGCATGAAGATCCATCGAAGAATAATACCCAAGGAATAATGTTAAGCAAATTTATCGATGTATCATGATGTTCAGTAATGAAGTCAGCAATGATCTGCCCCTTGACAGCCTTTGCTGACTCAAACCTTAATTCGAATTCAGATAAGGCCAAAATCCATTTGCCAATCCTTCCATTCAAAATTGGTATTGACAACATGTGCTTAATCACATCAAATTTTGAATGTACAACGCATTCGGCATTTAGCAAATAGTGCCGAAATTTTGTACATGAGTAATAAACACACAAGCAAAGCTTCTCTATAGCCGAATACCTTGTCTCTGGATCTAGTAACTTTCGGCTAAGGTATGCAACTACTCTTTCCTTCCCTTCAAATTCTTGAATGAGGGCCGATCCAATAGTTTGGGCATCGGCCGCCACGTACAACTTGAAAGGCTTGTTCAATTGTGGAGGCACCAATACTGGTGGCTTCTTCATGTACTCCTTTATTTCATCAAAAGCCTTCTGTTGTTCGTCACCCCATACAAACTTTTGATCCTTTTTTATTTTCAACAGTGAGGAAAAGGGCAACACCTTTTGTGACAAGTTTGATATGAATCTTCTCACAAAATTTATCTTGCCAAGCAGCGATTGTAACTCTTTAAGATTAGTTGGAGGAACAATTTCATCAATTGCCTTCATGCTTTTCTTACCAACTCCTATTCCTCCTTCATGTATCAAAAATCCCAGAAACTCTCCAGCCGAAACTCCAAAAGCACACTTGTTCGGGTTCATCTTAAGCCCATGTTCCCTGGTGCATTCTAGAGTTTTCCTTATGTCAGCCAAATGGGACTCATGATCCAATGACTTGATCACCACATCATCAATATATATTTCCACAATCTTGCCGATCAACTCATGAAAAATATAATTCATAGCCCTTTGATAAGTTGCACCAGCATTTTTCAATCCAAAGGTCATGACAACCCACTCAAACAACCCTATGTGTCCAGGACACCTGAAAGCTGTCTTTACTATATCTTCCAATGCCATAAAAATCTGATTGTATCCTGCATTACCATCCATGAAACTGAGCACTTTGTATCCAGCAGCAGCATCAACCAACGAATCAGCAATAGGCATTGGATATCCATCCATGGGTGTAGCCTTGTTTAGATCTCTAAAATCTATGCAAACCCTCATTTTTCCATTTTTCTTATAGACAGGAACGATATTAGAGATCCAATCCGCGTATTTACATGGCCGAATGAAATTTGCATCTAGTAATCTTTCAATCTCCTTTTTCACATCGGCCAACACTTCTTCCTTGTAGATTTTTCGGGGTGGTTGCTTGTAAGGCCTGTAAACAGGTTTGATTGGCAACCGATGCTCAACAATAGAACGGTCTAGACCGGGCATCTCCGAATAATCCCAAGCAAAGCAGTCCTTGTATTCTTTTAACAATGTCACCAACTTTTCTTTGAAAACCGAATCCAAGTTAGCACTGATAAATGTCGGCCTTGGCTTGTCACCATCTCCAATGTCCACTTCTTCCAATTTATCGGCCGACACAAATCCACGTCCTAATTTTCCATCAGTTCCATCAATTGGATTTTCCATCAAAAATTACTATGAGAGCCGACTGCTTCGATCGGCTGCTGATCACTGCTGGCTGGTGCCACAGGACCTTCTCCCCAGTCTTTGCCTGAGAAACAATCTATGCCTTGATATTCCCAGAAAGCTGGTTCCATATTTGCCACGCTTATTGAATCATCTGCTTGGACAATCTCCACCTCATCATCTATCCACTGAATAAGCTGTTGATGCATAGTAGATGGAATACAACAATTTGCATGAATCCAATCTCTTCCAAGCAGCAAGCTATATGCCCCTTTGCCCTCAATGACAAAGAAAGTCGTAAGCAGAGTCTTGGACCCAATCATCAGATCAACGTGCACGCATCCCTTGGTGTCCGAAGGATTTCCAGCAAAATCATTTAGAATTATGCTCGTTGGTGTCAAATCTCTAGGGCCCATACCAAGCTTCCTGAATGTGGTATATGGCATTACATTGACAGCAGCTCCTCCATCGACAAATATCTTGGTCAATGGTTTGCCATTAACATATCCCTTCAAGTACAGTGGCTTCATGTGCCGATTCTGGGCTGGCTTCTCAAAAACAGCTTGTTTGTTCAACATCAATTGTGCCATTAACCCAAATCGTTCGGCATCATCTATATCGGGCAATATCTCTTCCTGTACAATTTGGTTAGCTGGAGCCATGAATTCATTCGGCAGAAAACATACCATACATGTAGGAGCCGAATGACCACGTTCGTCAGGCCTGTCTTTTGGGAGCCATATTGATTTCACCTTGACCTTTGCTTGCTTCAATTCCCGATTCCTCAGGCGCTGTACTCTTCTCTTCTGGCTCTTCCTCAAACCAGGTGGGCACCATTGTCCTTCTTGCCAAACATAAGCATGATCTTCTTCTTCTTCACGATCAACCCACTTGTAATCAGCATGTCTCTTTCTTGGTTGATCATTAAAACGCCGATCATCACTAGGATGCACCCTGCCAATTCTTTCATGGACAGATCGGCGATTGACAGTTCCCTGCCTATATTCATCATACCTATTATTGCATTCAGGACAACTATTCCATGTGGGAAGTTTCAAACCTTCGTTCCAACAGTGTCTGAAGAATGCACACCCCCAATGCGCACGTTCCTGCTCTCGAGCATACTCTTCTTGTTCTTCCTCAAACCTTTCTTCTTCGCGCCTTCTTTTCTCCTCCTCGTATTCACGCCTTTGAAAACGCTCCTTTTCTTGCTGACGCTGCCATTTGTTGAGGAGAATACGTGTAGTAACTCTAGGTTTAAAGGATTCTCCCACTTCAAATCGGCTATTCGGGAACCGAAGATCTTTCTGGCGAATCTGTTCAATTGTGATCTGCCGAGTGGGATCAACTGAACCATCCTGTCTTGCCTTCTTTGAGGTTAAAACTTTCAATCTTCCCTTTTCTCCAGATGGAACAGCATTCACCATATTAACCGAGAACCCGATCATATTCTGAGGGAAAGGGTTACTGTCCAGTTTCATCTTGTTGTCGAATTTCAGATGTCCTTCCTGGATAGCTTTCTGAATCCTCATCCTAAAGACTCTGCATTCATTAATGGAATGAGAATTTCTATCATGAAACCCACAGTACCTCTTATCTTTCACTCCATCGGGCCGAAGCATAGAATGCCCCTCTGGCAATTTGATTCGGCCTTCTTTCACCAGGAACTCAAACAATTTGTCCGCCTTAGTCACATCAAAATCATATGTTCCCTTCATCTGTTTGATCCATCTTTGAGCCATTGTAACTGGTTCTTTGCTCCACACTATCTCTGCTGCGGCTATCTCCTCGCTATCTTCATACTCATCTTCTTGATCTGCTCTTTCAAGGAATTGGTTATAGATGTCAGCTACATCATTATTTTTAGCAAATCTGGCATCTTTCTTGAAACCATATGCCTGGTTACTCATCAAGGCCAATCTGTGTGACAACTGGCCCAAATCGTCAAACTCCATCCCGAATAGCTTCTCCCGAATGGCAGGCAGCATGCCAGCTACAGCCATACCAGCCAGCTGATCATCAGGTATGTTCAGAGAAAAGCACATGCTCTTTGTTTCCCTAAATCTCCTGAGGAACTCAATAGGTGTTTCATTATTCCTCTGCCTCAAGCTGGTCAGATCAACCAACTTTTTCTCGGTACTGCCAATGTAGTAATGAGCATGGAATTTTTGCTCCAGGTCTTTCCAAGTACAAATCGACTGAGCAGGCAAAGAAGCAAACCATGTAAAAGCTGGACCTATTAATGACAAAGGAAAGTATCTGATTCTAAAGGCCTCATCTGCCGAAGCTTCTCCAAGCTGCATCAAATATCGAGCTATATGTTCCACAGTACTTGTATCATCTTGTCCTGAGAATTTAGTAAACTCTGTAGGCACCTTGACTCTATTCGGCAATGATACCCTTTGGTACCATTCTGGGAAAGGAGACGAGTACATGTATCCCTGATTTTTAGGCTTCAGACCGAATTGATTTTGCAATACATCGGTCATTTTTTGCACCATGAGGTCAATACTGGTATCTTGATTCCCTGGTCTTCCAGCAAGCATGCCTGCAGTACCAACATACCCAGGATTCGGGAGGGCGTCGATAGCATTGTAATCCATAAACTCTGAATATCCGTTTCCATACATGTCCCTTTGCAGCCTATTGTTCAAGGGAGATATCTTGTAAGCAGAAGCAGGCGGATTCCCTGTGGTGCCGAATGCCATATCACCGTATGTGCGAGTTTTCGGCAGTGCAGGCTGAGGATCTTGCCGAATCGGTTGTCCATTTGTATCTTTAGTACCAGAACCTCCAGTTTCATCAGCATTCCCTTTACCATGTGGCCTCTGAGCTTGTGCTTGAACATTGAAGTATGTCGGACCACCCAATTGCCCATGTATCTGCTCGAAGGGTTTATCCACATGCTGACCAAAAATGCTTACCATTATATGCCGAAAACTGTTCAAGAACGCAGCATTGTGATTGGTCATTGCTTCCCCCAAAGCTTTGTATAACAAGCCCGAGAATCTCTCCCTCTCTTCTTCTTCAGTAAAATCAGACTGCCCAGGAAGGAGAACTCTTGGCAAGTCGGACTTGAGAAACGGTGCACCACTCCTGTTCTTGGCGAAAGACAGTAAACATTTGTTAATGAATTGGTCAGCAGCAGCCTTTACCATCTGTTGATGCTCTTCAGACAATTCTTCCAAAGTAACGTCCATGATGTCGCTCAACTCAGGCATCTTGAAAACTTGTGTGTGTCCCACCGGGCGTGCCAAAAAGTGTGTTGACGTAAAATTCGCACCTCACGCCAAGCACACAGCAAGCCGAATTAGCTAGCTTCACACGTGGCCCGGGCTTTTGAATCCGGAAGCGTGCCAGTCAGTTTGCCTGAAAACTAACAAAGGGACCAAAAAGTTTAGATCAAAACCTGGAACGTGCCGGGTGAGACCAGACAGTTCCATATTTGCGGCTATGAAGCCAGTTTCGAACGACAAATAGCTACGGAGAAGCTATCTGTCGGCAGTTAAAGCCTCATTCGGCAATCGGCAAGGCACGCAAGGAGCGCACTGCCGAATGCGTGACGTAAGCATGACGAAAGATCGGCTTTCAACCGAATGAACATTGTAACACATACTCATAGCCGATTAACGAGAAACAGAGCATGATAGATAAATAAAAGGGTGAAACATGATCATAAATTCGCAGTAAACAAGGAATGCATAGGCCGAAAGCAGCACCCGTCAAGCATGATAACAAAACAAGTTAATCCACCGCATGATACGACTTGTTTGAGACCACACCACTAATCAGATTAGACCAATCCACCGCATGATACAATCTAACCATGAAAAGCTAAAAGCATTCAATGTTTAATTACGAACCCACAACACAGTCACGAATTTACATTGAAACAAGAATGCATAGGCCGAAAGCAGCACCCGTCAAGCATGGCAACAAACGAGTTAATCCACCGCATGATACAACTCGTTTGAGGCCACACCACCAATCAGATTAGATCAATCCACCGCATGATACAATCTAATCGTGAAAGGCTAAAAGCATTCATTGTCCAATGCAAACCCACGAACACACGTTCACTCGTGAGAGCACTGCCGAATGCGGCTGCTTAGCCGAATCGGGGTCCGCGGCGAAGGAACAAACTTAATCGATAAAGATAAATCTATTAGGTCGAATCGAATTCTAATCCACCGGATGATTAGCTCTAAGACGACCCAAAAACCTGCATCTACCGCATGATACCCGGTTCTGTCAAGACCTACACGATACCAACAAGTTCGAACCCGCGACACGTGGCAACCTAGATCGGTTTCGGATTCGGCTATGAGGGGATAAGCCGTCGCACCGTAAAGCAGAGCCGATTCTAGCCGACCTAGATTGGGCAAAGGAGTGTTGCATGAATTAAGCACAGAGTAAAAACGAAGCAACACGGGGTAACTTAATGAATCTGTTAGATCTTGCCGAAATCTAACAGAGCCGATAACTTGGTCCATACTAGATCTTAGCCCACCGCATGGCTCATGACCTAACAGAGGAACCTTCTTGAGACCACAACTTAAATCCACCGGATGATACTAAGCATGGTAACAAGACTACTTGCATCAAAGCTTAAATCCACCGCATGATACTAAGCATGATACAAGGTTGCCGGTACTTACGGAGGTCGACGGATCGATGACTCCTCTCGAAGAACTCGACGACTCGACTAAAGGACTCGATGTTGGCACGGGGCCGGTTTGTTGTATGATTGATTGATTGATTATCTACAGCTGCCATGGGTTTATATTTATACCCAGGTCTCGATACAACTCCTAGTCGGACACGACTACAATACTTGTTTCTAAAAATAAACGACGAATCCTCGTGTCCATATTGCGTTCCTTGCTCGAACCGGCCTTTCCCTTATATTGATCCACGTCATCATGCCTTCCCGAATGTTACCGCTCTTCGCCTGCGGAACAATGCCTCTGCCGAATGATGACGCATTCCCGACCGCAGAGTATCTCTGCCGAACGCTTCAGAGAAAACCCCTTAGCCGAATGGCGACGCGTTCCCGACCGCAGAGCATCTTTGCCGAATGCCTCAGAGAAAGCCCTTTAGCCGAATGGCATCCTTCCACCGAATCCGGCTCACATGTCAGCCTCTTCCTGGTGCTAATTTTTGGTGTCAACACTCCTCTGTTCCAGAGCTGGTTGAGAAGATTGGTTTTTCAGAGCCTGCTTTACTGCAGCGTATTGTTGATCCAACTGAGAAACTGGTTCCAAAGAGATTTTGATATCATCAGGAAGCTTTTGGTCAATGGATTCCAGTACATCCCTTAAGAGATCAGCATCTTTGACTTGATCTTGGATGCTCTTGTGCAGCAAAGTAAGGATATCTTTCAGCTTTATTTGATTTTCTTCTGACAGAGTTTGGCCCGAAGATGTTTCTTCCCCTTGTTCGGCAACCAAGTCATCCACAGCAAAAGAATAGCTGGATGATGAAATGGATTTCTCCTGAAAGAAAGTCTTGCCGAATTAGTAATAATCCGCTGAGTAAAAGGGTAGAGAAAGTTGAATGATTTTGTTTACCTCGTTCCTGACTTCCTGAATGGGGGAAGGAAGCCTCTCAGGCTAAATGGAAAGATTCTGTGTATCTTGCTGAGGAGAAGCTGAAAGATTTCTTGGTGAAGATAGTGCTTCTGATTGGGGAAGAAGTTGCAAAGCTAAAGATGAATCGTGATGAGAAGAAGGGCTCTCCAAGATTGGATCCATTGAAGATTGTTCTGCAGTTAACAAGGGATGAATGCCGATGAAAAAGAAGTTAAGAGGATAAAGTGGTAGAATTTTACCAGTCAATGAAGCATCGGCAAGATCTGCACTGATTGCTAGTTGCTGTGTTTTGGCCTGAAACCAAGAAGAGATAAAGCTGAGCAAAATACCAATGGCATTATGGTCAAAGGAAGAAGGCTCTGACCTTGATAACTTTTTTGCTGCTTGTTCTTTTCTTTTTCACAACTAAGGGAGCAGTTAAAGAAAGGGTTTTCCTCTTGACAGATGATGGTCTAGTAAGTTTTGGGTCTAGAGAAGCCTGTCTAGCCATCAGTTGAGCCAAGGTAGGAGATTGGTGCCCCAAAGCAGATATTGGGCCTGCGGCTTTGTACAAGATCGCCCTGGCAAGAGGGGCAGGTGTTATATCCTGCAAAAGGACAGAATCAGAATCAATTGGGGTTAATATTATTGAGATAGATAAGGGATAAGCATATTACCTCTGAAGTTGGCTGATAGTCGGGCATTAACTCGAAGCAGAAGGGATGGATTGGCATGTTGAAGATATGATCATGGAGTTCTTGCCACCAGAGAGTGAAAGAAGGATGGGCGGATGTTATTGGCACAAAAGGATCAGGTGCATAGATGGTTCTGTAGCATTTATAAGTAAAAATCCTTCTTGTCTCTGTGGAATCCTTGACAATCTCCCTAGGCTTGAGGAATTCATGGAGAAATAGCCTAGGGGGCACTTGGCCACACCCCAACTGTCTGGCCATCATGTTTGGCTGATAGTACTCATAAGTGCTTTGAACCAGCCTTCCTCCACAGAATTCGGCTGGCAGGATGCAGGGCTGGATGAAGGCATTGAGGATCGCTATAGATTGTACATCAGTGCATCCAGTTTCAAAGCTGAATTCGCAAGGGAGAGTGAGGTTGTCATTGTCCATATATGGGAACCAAAGAGGATGAGCAAAGCCTTTGAAAAAGAGCTCAAACAGTTCACCAATGTTCTTGTTGATAGATACAGTGGAGGCAGCTTCTCCATAGGTTTGACAACCTTTGGTTCTCCGGGTTTCTCCTTCTTTGTAATTAATTGAAGGAAAGTCTCGGCTGTTGAGATCAATAGCGACGATTTGATGCATGTACAACTGTAGCCACATTTGGACAAACCACCAAGGACCATTAACACAGGGGATTTTCTTGCTGGTATGCATCAGGTGGGTGGTTTGATTGAGCATGTGGTAGACACTTCCCAGGAGATATTTCCCAAGTGGAATGAGTTTTCCAGCAGCCAGCTCTTCAGCCATCACGATATGATTCAGGGTTGGCTCATTGGCTTTGCCACAGAAGACTGATCTGCATAGCCACATGTTCAGAAAGGCTCTATATTCGACATCGGTCAGAGGGCCATCAGACATATGGTTCTGGATGTATCTCTTGTATCCAACCCCTGTTTTTACTCCTGTTTGCTTGGAGGAACCTTTGTGGTCATATGGATATACAGTTCCTGTGACGTTCAGGCCGGTCATCATGTAGACATCGGCCAAAGTGGGAGACATTGGGCCATGACCGAAGAGAAAAGCATTTGCACCATTGGACCAAAAGTGGCAAGCTGCAATCAGAAGGTTCTCGTTCTTTGGTGTTTCGGCCAGTGACAGCTCCAGGCAATGAGAAATACGCAGATGGTCCCAGTTTTGTGTTTGGGGGCTTTTGCCATCAGATATCCTTTTGTACCAATTTCTCCAGCCGGCAATTGGGGGCAAAGGCCAGTTCTTGAAGGCGTCCTGCCACTCATGAGGTTTTGTCAATGAAATCTTGAAAGGAACCCTCTGAGATTCGGCCGCAATGAATTCGGAAGGATCTGAATTCCCTACAGGGCCGAGGAAGTAGGATGGAGCTTTTTCCTCAACGGGGATAAGGATTTCGGCAGCAAGGGCCTATCAAGAATGGAAAGGAATGAGAAGAAATTTAAGATGCAAATCGAAAGAAGAATACCGAATGTGCTTGAGGGGATTGAAGCTTACCTGGAGGGCAAAATCTTGGTTCGCCATTTGAAGATTGAATCTTGGAAGTCGATGACCTAGGGTTCGGATCCGGATGAGAGTTCTAAAGATTCAAAAGGAGAAGCGGGTGCCGAGCAGAACTAACTTGGGAATGTTGAGTGCTTCTGGTCAATTCCGAGATAAAATTATCTTTTATCCCGAAATTGAAGGGGCATGTGTTGACACCAAAAATTGGCACCTGGAAGAGGCTGACATGTGGGCCGGATTCGTTGAAGAGATATCATTCGGCAAAGGAGTTTTTCCCCAGAGCATTCGGTAAAGACGTTCTGCGGTCGGGAACGCATCGTCATTCGGCAAGAGAAACTGTTTCGCAAAAGGCATTCGGGAGCGCGTGATGACGTGGATCAAGTGTAAGGAAAAGGCTGGTTTAACTTGGAATGCAAGATGGATACGGTGCCCCGGCGTTTATCTTTTTTAGGAAATAAATAATGTAATCGTAATCGATTAGGAGTCTTGTCGAAAACCTGGGTATAAATATAAACCCATGGTAGTTGTAAAGAACATACAATCAATCATACAACAAACCGGCCCCGTGCCAACTTTGAGTCCTTTAGTCGAGTCGTCGAGTTCTTCGAGAGGAATCATCGATCCGTCGACCTCCGTAAGTACCGGCAACCCTGCACCATGCCTAGTATCATGCGGTGGATTTAGGCTTTGGTTCAGGAAGGTTCCATTGCTAGATCATGAGCCATGCGGTGGGCTAAGTTTTAGCTTGGAACAAGTTATCGGTTCTATTGGATTTTGGCAAGATCTGATAGATCCATTAAGTTACCATGTGTTGCTCTGGATTTTACCTTTATGTTTAATTCATTACAACACTCTTTTGCCCAGTCTAGGTTGATTAGATTCGGTTCTAGCTCACAATGCACTGCGTTTCCATAGCCGAATTCGAAGTCAATCTAGATTGCCACGTGTTGCGGGTCCAAGCTCGTTGGTCTTGTGTAGATCTTGACAGAACCGGGTATCATGCGGTGGATGCAGGTTTTTGGGTCGTCTTAGAGCTAATCATCCGGTGGATTAGAATTCGATTCGATCTGATAGATCTATCATCATCAAAGAAGTATGTTCCTTCTTCATGGAACCCGATTCGGCTATGTAGCGGTATTCGGCAGTGTCGTCACGAGTGAAACATGTTCACGGTTTTGTTTTAAATAAAGAATGCTTTTAGCCTTCCGCGATTAGAGTGTATCATGCGGTGGATTGCTCTATTCTTGGTTGGTGGTGTGATTCCAGGCAAGTCGTATCATGCGGTGGATTAATTTGCTTGTCTCATGCTCGACGGGTTGAAAAGTACCTAGACATGCGGTAGACTAGTGCTTTTAGTCTATGCATTCTTGTTTATTACGAAATTATGGTCATGTTTTCGCCCTTTTATTTATCTATCATGCTCTGTTCCTCGTTAATCGGTTGTGAATATGCGATACAATGTTTATTCAGTCAAATACCGATCTTTCGTCATGCTTACGTCACGCATTCGGCAGTGCGCTTCCTGCGTGTTTTGCCGATTGCTGAATGATGCTTTATCTGCTGATAGATAGCTTCCCTGTAGCTATATGTCGTTCGAAACTGGCTCCGTAGCCACAAATATGGAACTGACTGGTATCACCCGGTACGTTCCAGGTGTTATTTAAACATCTTTTCTCCCTTTGTCAGTTTCAGGATAATTGACTGGCACGCTTTCAGATTCAAACGCTCGGGCCACGTGTGAAGCTAGCTAATTCGGCTTGCTGTGTGCTTGGCGTGAAGTGCGGATTTTACGTCAACACCTGCTCCAAGTCCTTCCCCCTCGGCTCCTCCCTCCAGGAATCAAGCTCCTATGGAGGAAAACGTGTCCTCCCGGCAGCATTGGTGGATGGTCCTTCATGTAGAACCACTATTCACTCCACCTCTTGTTGCAATCAATCACCTCCAGATCGAAGTACTTCTTCGCCATCCCAACACAAAGCAAGATCCCTGCCCCGCCAGTGATCCGGATTGGGCCGTCACACCGCTTGCCCGAGCCAATCGCCTCGACTCGGTACAAGTACCTCCACAGATTGAAATGGGGAGCAATCCCCAAATAGGCCTCACAAAGATAAATGAAGAAAGCAATATCCAAGATTCCACTCAGATTGAGATGTGAGAGTTGCAGACCATAGTAATGGAGAAGCCCGCAGAAGAAATCACCGGTTGGCACCCCGAACCCACGTTCGACGAAGTGGATGAAGCAGGCGATCTCGTCGGTGTTCTCGAATGGCTGCTTCCCCTTGTCCGGAATCCTCCACGCATCGACATTCTTCAGCGGCAGCACACCTCACCGCGCCATGGCCGCGAGTTTCACCTCGGTCATGCGTGTTTTCCCCCAGCTAGTTTCCTGCTCCGGCACCAGGGGTGCGGCGGCGGCGACAGATTCGGTAGCCATAGATCAAGCTTGGCGATGGCGATTGGATGGATGAATATAGGAAGGAGTGTGCAGCCGAACCCATGAGGTGCGATCTACTGGCCTGTGGGGCGGCGTGAAGCTCGCTTGGGCGCAATGGCGGGCGGTAACGGCTACTATGCGGAATGCAATGCGTGCGGAGCAGCGAGGAAGATGACAACGGCGGCGCTAGGAACTGCGTATTTATAATGCGACGGCAGCCTACCCTAACGGCTCTGAAACTAACGGACAGAATCCGCGGGATAGATGATTAGCTATCCGCTGGATCCAAAATTGGTGGATGAGATATATTTCAAAAGATGACTCGGCGCATCCAAAGGGACCAGGCTAGACTCCTCTCATGCTCGGGGGCTGGGCGCTTGAAACGGACTCGCCGCGTCCAAAGGGACCAGGCCAGACCCTCCGCATGCTCGGGGGCTGGACGCTGGGGAAGGACTCGGCGCGCCTACCAGGTCATGCCAGACCCTCCGCATGCTCGGGGGTTGGGTGCTTGACTGGACACGAGGCGTCCAAAGGGACCAGGCCAGACTCCCCGCATGCCCGAGGGTTGGGCGCTGGGGAAGGACTCGGTGCACCTACTAGGCCATGACAGACCCTTCGCATGCTCGGAGGCTGGGCGCTTGGGAAGGACTCGGCGCGCCTACCGGGCCATGCCAGACCCTCCGCATGCTCGGGGGCTGGGCGCTAGGGAAGGACTCGGCGTGCCGACCAGGCCATGCCAGACACTCCGCATGCTCGGGGGCTGGACGCTGGGGAAGGACTCGGTGCGTCGACCGGGCCATGCCAGACCCTCCGCATGCTCGGGGGCTGGGCGCTGGGGAAGGACTCGGCGCGCCTACCAGGTCATGCCAGACCCTCTGCATGCTCGGGGGTTGGGCGCTGGGGAAGGACTCGGCGCGCCTACCAAGCCATGCCAGACCCTCCGTATGCTTGGGGGCTGGGCGCTGGGGAAGGACTCGGCGCACCTTCCGGGCCACGCCAGACCCTTCCTATGCTTGGGGAGCTGGGTGCTAGGACTGAACGCGGTATGTTTATAGGTCTGTCCGCACCGACCTCTCACTGGCTTTCTTGTGACATCCCACCAATAGAAGAACTTGGTGCGACAGCATTGCTAGAAGAGGGCGGCGTTTGAGTTACCCTCGACGCTGAGACTCGACCCTGTGCGACGTCCTTGATGAGCTCCGTCACTACATTGGCCCCCATCTTGGTATCATTCGCTAGCTTCCTAGCGAAGTCGATCCCCATCTCCGCGACGTTGAGCTTCATCCCCTGCTGCTCTCGCCCAGCGTCTGCTTCACCGCTCGCTAGCTTTCTTCTGGCATCAATGGTGCGCGTTTCTACGCATGGTTGTGGCTACATTGCTCTTTTTCAAGAACACATCAGGAGGATGGATTTTGGGCCACCACATGTTGGTGCCTTGAAGTGTGTTGCTCTGGTAAACCAGGCAGAGGCATCTATTTATAGGCGTGGTGGACTAAGTTACTGGTTACCCGTGACCCGTTATTTGTTGGGGTGTAAATGCGCATGTGCGTTTCACTTTTTTTGTGCGATCATTGATTGCGCTTTTGACCGGGCATGCCTGGTGAGTGGCTTTTCCGCACTGTCGTCAAGTACATGTTGATTCACGGGGGCTTAACATTTTGGCCTTTTCCGAGGCAAAGGCATGCTTTCACCTACTTTTCCTGACAATATGTTGTCCAACTTCCTTTTTGCTTTTTGTGGTGGCAGCATGCTTCCACCAACCCCTAGGCAACAGGTTGTCCGAGTTCTTTTTGAGCCTTGGCTCGCTTATACTAACCAACCCAACACTTGGGGGCTACTATATATATACAGTGCTCCTAATCATCGCCCTATATCCAGTCCTCATGAGAACTGGCCGACCACCTCGCAAGTACTCGGCGTCATGTTGGGGTACTCTTTCTTTTGGAGAACCTTCCACCCTTGTGCCGATCATGTGTTGAATCACCTTCAGCCGACTAAATTGGCATCGTTCCTTCATCAACAGTTCGACACACGCCTGCATGTTGCTCGGGGGCTTGTGGGATATGGATACCACTGGGCCCACTGTCAGAGGAGACTACGCCGACCTGGGTCCATGCTTGACAAGGTTGTGGACCGACCCCGAGGCAGCCCACAAGGGATCCCTGACTTGACGGACAAGTTTGGTGAAGACATGGCCGGCGGTGCGGCCGGATATCTCGGGATATCCTGTTGTAACCAACTCGGATAAGAGTCCTAGTTGAACTTTAGAAGGTTTATATGGATACTGACTTGTAAACCCTAGCTCGTCAAGCAATATAAGGTGACCTAGGGCAACCCCATGAGGGAGACCATTGAATCCCACCATTGTAACCATACGCTCGTCCTTGCTTCCTAAAGCTTGGCCGAGTTCCAGCAATACAAACACAACCACCGACACAGGATGTAGGGTATTAAACCTCCGGGTAGCCCGAACCTGTCTAATATAGTGCCTCTTGTGTACCATCAAGCTACTCGCTCGACGATGCCTCGCCTACAAATCAACCACTCAGGTACCCCCAGGTGGATTGCCGGTCCTAAGGTCCGACACTCCCAGGTAGCTCGGGAGCTTGCCACCTGTCTAGCCAGTTTGCGTCTCCCTAATCATTTAGAGAGGTGACACGTGCCCTGGTGGGTCGTGTCTTCCCAATCGGTCGGGATTTAGATTAGTCTTATTGTTGTAGCTTGCACTTATGTCTGTGGGAATAGTACCTCGGGTTGATGTATCCCACAATTTCTCTCAACATGCAAGCTATCCACGTCATATAAGAACTCATTACATCAAATATCACGTCACCATCCACTAGGACCATGTATTTATGTCTTTCACCGATCTTCTATGACCAATAGCATCCATGGCCTTTGCGAGTACAATGCTACAAAATTTCCACAGTAGAAATACATAGATGATCAATCATTTAAGAGGCATTCTCTTAACAAAATGAATATATTTTTATGTACAATGTCGTTTGCAAAAAATTACCTTAGTATTTGTACTTTCAAATTTTACCTTAAATCATGTATAATTTTGTTTACAAAAGAATATTGCTATGCAATCACCTTTAGTGTTTCTATTTTCAATTTTACCTTAAAATATTGTTTAACAAATTCCCGCGGCATTGCGTGGGGTATCACCTAGTAACCTATATAGATGATCCCCGCTAAAAGACTTCTCTCAATATGCAAGCTGTCCACAATCCACTAGAGCCATCAATTTATGTCTTCTACCAATTTTCTACAGCTAATAGCATCCATGCATTTAGTCAAAGGGACCCTCTGCATGCAAGCTATCCACGTCATATAGAAACCCGGTATGTCACACGCCATGTCACCATCCACTAAGACCATCTATTTATATCTTCCACTGATTTTCTATGACTAATAGCATCTATGCATGTAATTTATTAGTCTTGCAAGTACAACAGTAGAAATACATGGATGATCAATCATTTTAGAACCGTTCTCTCTCGACAAGATGAATATATTTTTCACATATAATATGGTTTGCAAAAGAATGTTGCCATGCAATCACCTTAGTGTTTATACTTTTAAATTTCACCTCAAAATCATGTATGTAACACCCAAAAATTGCCTATTTAAAATTTTTAGTAATTAATTGGCATTTATTTAAGTTGTTCATATTTAATATAGGCTAAATGAATTATTTATGGAAATTAAAATCAAATATAAGTTGTAGAAATATTTTTGTTGCATTCATGCTGCTGCATTTCTTTTTGTATTGCTCGTGGTTCAAACGAGAATTTAAATTTATTTAAATTCAAATTTGAATCACCTTGTCTGGAGCCCTAGAAAAGTTCTTTTCAGCCGAGTTCACTTTTGCTCCCTCAGCTCTCTCCATGATCCGCTTTTGCTCCCTCCACTTCTCCTCTCGCTCGGCCCAACCCCCTTCCTTTCCCCTCGGCCCATGTAACAACCCTAAAATTCCTATAGGATTTGTTGAGTGCCAAAAATTCGAATTTAAAAATTTTTGGTGGAATTGAGTGCATGCAAACCAACATATAAGAGTGTCTTCTATTTTGCTCCCTAAATTCCTAGGCAATTTAAATTCAAATTTAAAATCAATTTGAAGTGCTAAGGATGAGATAGTGTGCTTTGGAGTTATTTGGATTTATTTGGATTTTTGGTTGGTTTGAATTCAAATTCTAGATTTGAATTCAAACTCTAATTGACTAAACTAATTTCCAAATCCTATTCCTGTTCGTGGGCCGAATTTCCGCAGCTCAAGTCCAAGAAACCACCTTCAACTCTTCTGCCCGAGCCAGCGAACCCAGCCAGCCCAGCCGGCCTTTCGGCCCAGCTCGGCCCAGCCGCCCGCCGCGTCGCCGCCGCGTCTCCTTCTCTCTCGCTGACGCCGGGACCCCACCTGTCAGTCGTCTTCTCCCCCGCGTCATCGTTCTCCTCTGGCCGCGCTCTCTCTCTCTCGCAGCCGAGCGCCCGTGACCCAACCACCCACGCACCGTGCGGCCCGTCCGATGCGCGCCGCGTGTCCGCAGTCGCCTGGCCATCCCAATCTCGCCGTTCGAGCCCCGGAACCCTAGCCCTAGCGCCTATAAAACCCGCCGCCGGCCTTCTTCTTCCCCAAGCCGCGCCGCCCTTCGGGGTTCCTTCCAGATCCAGTTCGTGAGCGGGGAGGAGTAGGAGAGGGGGGGGAAGGTCCTGGAGCTGTTGGAGCAAGGAGGAGTGGAGCCGGTCGCCTTCCCCCGCAGCGCCGCCGCCGAAGTCGCCGCCGCCGCTCGTGGACCACCATCTCCAGGCCGAACCAAGGAGCGAGAGGAGGAGCACGAGGACCGCCGGACTGCGTCGAGCCTTCCCCGAGCTGCAGCGTACCTCGACGAGACCCGAGGTGAGCTAACCGCGGAGCCCCCCTTCTTCCCCAACTCCGGCCGATTTGCGCCGCCGCGCGTGCTCGCTGTGCCAAGCCAAGCCTTCTGTGTGCCAGCCTTCGTGCAGTGCAGTCTCTTGTGCAGGTTCCCAACGCCGCTGTCGCACCCGCAACCCGCCGTCGCTTGTACCCGCAGCCGAGGCCCGCCGCGGCCGAGCTCTGCTCGCCGCGCGCGCGAACGCCGAGGCCACGCGCGGCCGTGGGCGACCACGAGTCCGCGCGTGTGCACCCAGGTGCGTTCCAGCAGCTGCTGGAACTGCACGCGCACTTGCACATCCCCTTTCCGAGCACCGTTGCACCTAAACCCCGGGTCGCCGTCGCTGTTCGCCGGCACCCATGGCCGTGTCGCCGCCGTCGCACGTCGGGAAGCCCGATCCAGAGCCCAGCCGTGGCCTTTTTCTCCTCGAGCGTGTTCGTCTAACCCTAGTGAAGCTGTTCCGACCGTTCTTGAGCCCAGCCGAGCCGTCTCCGGCCAGATCCGCCGCCGACCGTCGCCGCCGGCGCGTTCCAGTGCGCGCCGCGCGCGCGTCGCGTCGCGCCGTAGCCGTGCCACACCGTGGACCACACCAGCATCACACGCGCACCCGCAGAAGATCCCGAGTCGGCCACAGA
The DNA here is from genome assembly GCA_033239725.1 of Echinochloa phyllopogon. Lineage (NCBI taxonomy): Eukaryota > Viridiplantae > Streptophyta > Magnoliopsida > Poales > Poaceae > Echinochloa > Echinochloa phyllopogon. The sequence goes on along the minus strand of BTCW01000013.1, from coordinate 21,146,003 downwards.
ATGATCCCGTGCACCCGGCTCTCGTGAACCACTCTCACGGTTCACGGTGGACTCAGTCCACCAGAGCGAATCTAGCAGCCACCCCCTTCGTGGGCCGAATGTTCACCTTTAAGTCCGTTTAACACCCCTGAACTCTCCCGGCCCATTCGCTTTCGGCCAAATTCCAGCCCAGCCATCGTTTATTCTTTTTCTTTTTCTTTTAACTGCGCTGACGTATGGGACCCACCTGTCATACTCTGCGAGTCACTGACACATGGGGCCCACTGACAAGAGTTGACCCGCTGACCGTTGACCGTTGACCCGTTGACCGTTGACCGGTCAACGCTGACGTCAGCAGGGCCCACTGCTGACGTCATCCTAGGCGGACCCCACTGCTGACGTCAGCATGACGTCATGATGACGTCAGCAGGCTAATTATTTGTCTGTTTTCTTTTTCGGAAATTACTTAATATTTTCAGAAAATGATTTAAACTTCAAAAATTAATAATAAATCAACCGTAGCTCAGAAAAATATGAAACCAGTTTCTATATTTTTCTAAAATCATGATCTACGCGTTAGTGTAGAGTTTGGTGTTATTTGAGTCTTCTTTCGTCGCTGTCTTAGTGTTTCTTTGCTAGTAGTCGCGTCTTATTTTCTTCCCGCGCCCCTAGGAGCTCCGGAGAGCCAGGAGGAGCCGGACTACTACAACAACTGCTTTGACGAGGAAGAAGACCTTTGCCCAGGTTCACGCCCGACCATCTCTGAAATACCTATTAGACATGCAAACTAGTATGCTAGCGCTTTACTTTACTCGCATGATAAACCTGCACTGCCTTTGTTATTATCCTGATACCTTGCTACCTACTACTCACTTTATATATAAGCTATGCTATGCATGTGTTGGGATGGTTGTGATTGATCCTCTTGGCGTGAGTTGTGGGTGGTTTGGGAGGAGTAGTGCAGCTAGGCGGTGTAAGCGAGTAAATAACAACTCGATCGTTGATCGAGGTGCTGAGGGGCTGCACTCGGGCAGTCCCTATGGGGTACCTGTTGCGGGTACATGGTTACTGGTTACTTGGGGATTGGTACTCGGTGAGTACCTGAGGAGTTTGGGAGGCAATACCTGTTATGGGTGCCGATTGCGGACCGTTGCGGCGGATCGCTTGTGATGCAGATACTCGCTTTACCGAACAATTAAGGACCGAGTCGTGCCCCCACTTTGGACTTGGGAATTACCGTGCTCACCATCTACCCAGTATGGGGAGGGTTCCAGCAAGCCTACTCTAGTGCGGCGCCGAGACTGTAGGAGAATCGAGTTTGATATGTGTAGGGGGGATTCGTTGCGGCGTAATCTCCCTGATTTACCACGGCCCCCGACTGGCCCCGGTGGGAAGGTTTCACGACCCTGGGGCAGATGTTAGATCGGATGTTTCCCGAGCCCAGGGAGACAGGATTGGCGCCGCTACTGTTTAGGGTCTTTGCTGTGGGCTGTGTCTCAGGTTGGTTGCGGACTAGCCTTGCAGCCCGGATGGATTCCTGGAGTGCCACCTCTGCAGAGTGTAAACTATACGTATAGCCGTGTCCACGGTTACGGACGACCCATTTCTGAGAAGCCCCGGCTAGCATGGGAATCTGCTTTCTTACCTCATCCTTGATTTGGGTTATGAGAGATTGGTCCAGCTGAGGCTGTTGAGACGAGGTGGGGAGGGAGCTCACCGAGTCGACTAGCGAGTGAAAGGTGTTGGTGGATAATGATTTGCGGGAACCTGCCGTGGCAGGACGAGCCCGATGGGAATATGTGAGGATGATGGTTGGTTTTGGGGAGTGTATGATGTGTGTGTGTGAGCAGGAGTTGGTGTTGAGATGAAATTGGGTTATTGCTGCTGCTTGCGTAAGAAAACCCTGGCTCAAACCTTGATTATTTCTATATCTTTAGAATAGGCCACTTAAAGCTTGCATCATATTATGGTTGGTGACGTGGACCTGTCCCATTTCCTTGGGGACAAACCTTGGGTTCTCAGGTGAAGACCCCGACCACGAGTTCAACCAGGACGGGTGGTACGACTGAAGGGTGTGCGCTACGCTCAAGGATGCCTGTGGAGGAGTGGACCCAGTTGTTCTAGCTACCGCTGCGCAGATGTTTCTTATTGTCGATTTAGCCCAGAGGGCTTGTACCAGACGCTTTGTCTTTATATGAGTCATGTAATGAATCTTTTATCGTTGTATGGATGTGATATTCGACTGAGATGATTTCTGTACGAGATAGCTGCTATTCCTGGGACTATCTCAAGGGTACAGGGAGTCGGGTTCTCGTCGGTGAGAATCCGGTTCGTCACAGCCCAGCCCACCAGACCCTTTCCCTCTCCCACCTGGGCTCCTCCCCACCGAGCCGGCCCAGCACACCTTCCCCCTCCCGCTCGGCCCATCAGCCCGCACCACCCCTCTCTCTCCCTCTCACTGCGCAGGGGGACCCACATGTCGGATCCCCCTTCCTCCTCTCGCCGCGCGCCTTTCCTTTCCCGACGCCAGACTCGCTGATCCGCCCGGCCGCCTTGACCCCACTCCTACACGCATGTGGACCTCCGCGCACTCCCCACGAAGCTTCCCCTTCCCCGCTTTCCTTACACACCGAGCTCCACACAAGGAAAGGGGCATCCCCCATGGAAATCCCCTCCCCCGCGAAGGAAACGAATCCCAGCCGCGCCGCCGCCGATTGGCGTGGCTCGCACGCCGAGCATCCCCCTCGGAGCAATAAAAGCAGCCACCACGCCCCTAGACCCTCACAGCACCTCGCCCCGAGAACCCCAACCCCTCCAGTGCTCCCTCTCTCGCCTAACGCCGTCGTCGGGCCTCGGTCGCCGACGAACCCACTCGCCGGAGCCGCCTCGGCCAAATCCGACCCCCGGAGCAGCATCTCGACTCAGTAAGCACCCTCCAGAGCCTCCTCTCGCCCTCTCTTTCGCACTCAAGTGCCGCGCGCACACTCGCCATCGATCTCCCCGCCGCTCGCCGTCGATTAGCCACCGACGCCGTTTTTCTATCGACTTGAACCCCGTGGCTGAGTTTGCCATGTCTCCCCAGTCCTTTAGCATAAGCCACACCCGAATCCGAGCCCCCTAGCTCGATATCGAGCCACGCCGGTGAAGCGCGACCGTGGGGACAGCCCGCGCCGCCGTGCCCCTCCGACGCCGGCGACTAAACGCCCCTGGGCGAGCCACAGCCGTCCGATCGGCATCCAACGGCCGCGATCGCACCCCCGCCCAAGTCGAACAAGTCGAGTACCGGTCAGCCGAGCGCGTTTTGCAAAAGAGTCCCTGGAGTTTTTAAATATCAACCCGTCGTCCTGCCCAGTTCAAAAATAATTGCTAATAGGTCCTGATTCTTATGTTTAACCCCCTGAGCTTTTCAAATTTAGAACCTGCAGTCCTATCTTTGTAATTTCGCGAGTAAGCCCTCGGGTTTTTATACGAAATTATGTTTAGGTCCCTAATTTCTTTCAATTAAGCCCCTGCAAACTTTTAAATCTTGCCAGCAGGTCCCTAGAACTTAGAAAAGCCATATCTTTTTCGTTCTAGCTCCGATTAGTGTGATTTTCGCGCTCGTGTGTTCGTAGAGAAGCGTAGAATATTTCTAAAACCTTTTTATGTACTGTTTCTACTGTTTGGTGTACTGTTCTAATAGATTATTATTTGTTTGCATGTATTGGTTTGCGTGCTCGCTTCTATGGTGATTCGTGTCCAGTCGGTGAGCCGTACGCTTGGAGTTCGAGTACGTGGAGGACTTTCCGGAGCAGGAATCTCAAGAAAAATCCCGAATTGGATCCAAAATTGATGGGTTAGTGTGAGCTTATCCATGCGGTTAGGCACTCTTCAAATGGAATCCATTTTCTAACTGGCTTTCGTGCTTTGGTGAGTCGTCCGAGATTCTTTCGAACGGACTGGCGCGGGTAGTTTATTGAAACCCCTGAATTCGGAATATGGGAAAGTCGCTCCGGGTTGGGGGACTACTCCTTTTATGGGGGTCGTAGGGTCTTTATCTTGGGTATAAGAAGATTGGCAGCAGCAGCAGCAGCCCTCCGAGGAAGGCAAGTTATAGCATGGACAATCCTTGCTACCTAAACACACCTGTTTACTTACATTTACTTTCATATGCATGTGTCTAAATTTGATGTCCTATTAAGCTTGTACCTAGTTTGTTTACCCCTATCCTTTGATTACCTTGGGTTTATGCATATGGGTAGATTTTGTTATGCGCAACTACTGTCACCTTTATTTAACTGTTAATTTTGACTTAATGGTTCACTTCAACATTAATGATCAAACTTGCTTTTTAGAAACATGGTTTAGGGAGATGGGGCATGTGTTGTGTGCTTTGCTCCAGTGTCTCTCCGTAAGGTCCGGTTCTTAAAGCGGCAACCCAGGAGCCTGTCGTCACCGCCAGAACTATTATGGCTCTAGTCTTGGTCTAGTAGCTTGTATGGCTCTATCTTGTCAGTGGTTACCGTCGGGGCCAACGGCGTTAGGGGAAGTAAGGCGCGAGGTGTTTCCGGATTCCACCGAGGATGGGTGATCCGTCGGCTAGGTCACGTTAGACCCAGTCCCGTGCCGGGAGTCTCTGCGATGGAGAACTCCACACGTTGCGCATGGATGGGTGTGATGCCCGCGCTCTGGACGCCATCGACCCCCCTATGGTGTGACTCCGTAGGCGTACGTCGATCTCGGTGACTATGGTCTCACCACCTTATTGTACCTTAGCGGCCACTGTCTTGTTAGGTTGTCTTGTGAAAAACCTCGTAGCGTCCCTATGCAATCACACCTCGGAAGTGTTGATGTGCGTGGTTGGGTGCAAAGTTCTTTTGAACTTTTACGCGACTGGTGGGTAAAGGGCGAAACCTCTGCAGAGTGTACAATCTATCATGATAGCCTTGCTCAGGGTCACGAGCGGCCTGGATCCTTTTTATTAGAAGATGGTGTTTATTTATGTTTAATGTCACTGATACTTTATTAATTGGGTTACAACTGGGTTTCATTCACTTGTAGCAATTTGGTTAATGTTAAAATGAACCAACTAAAAGTGCTAATGCAGTTAAGCCGTGTCTAGCCTATTTTGAGCCTTCATACCCGTGCTATACTTGCTAAGTAATTGTTTACTTACACTTGCTATTTTATTCAACAAAATCCCGGATGGGTAAACAGATTGGGCTGGGCATGAGTTGCTGCTGAGTTTCCCGAAGATATACCGTACTACTGAGTTGTGATCTCCCAGTCAGAGTCTTTGTGGACTGTGGCTCCATTAGTTGAGAGTTTTATTTGTCTTCCACTGTTATTGCTTAGATCATTTATGAAGCACTCTGATGTAAACATTTTATTTAATGAAGAATTTATTCCAGCATATGTTCTTTGTTTATCATATTTGTTCGCTATATGTGTACTATGACTTCCTGGGCACACATATGGCCGCATTCGGGTTTTTGTGAAAATCCGGGTGTGACAGATTGGTATCAGAGCCGTGCTGACTGTAGGATCGCAGCCTAGTTAGAACGGTTGACAAATCATAGGAGACCACCATGTTTATGTTTTATGCCATCTAGTTTTACTTTTTCAAAACTTAAATCTAGTCGAGTCTTGTGTGAATCATGTCTTTAGGTGCTTGAAATTATTGTCATTATGCTTATGCTTGATTTGGATTTTTGTAATGATTGTGATGGGCGTAGATGCAAGTCTACTACCATCTAGATGTATGACTAAGGTTTAAGAACTTTAGTGATTAAATAGAGGGGGTATTCATTTCTCTTGCTTTTTTTCTATCTAAGCCCTCCATCATGACAAATTGATAAACCTCTGAAGCCATCGGAGTTTTTATGAGAATTATTTATGGTGAACACAAGGAGCAACCCCGGTGCCAGCGGACTGCCACCACCACCTCCCACCATTGAGCAGATGATGCTCACGCAGACCCAGCTGATGCTGCAGATGGCCCAGACGATGGCGATGATGCAGCAGAACCAGCAGAATCCGCCGCAGCACAACATGCCGCCCTGTGACAAGAGCGGTGAATTCCTGAAGGGACGTCCTCCTACCTTCAGCAAGGCCACCGACCCCCTGCAGGCTGATGATTGGCTCAAGGCAGTGGAGAGGCAGCTCGACATCGCCCAATGCAACGACCGGGAGAAGGTGTTGTACGCCGAAGGACAGCTCCAGGGACCGGCACTGGACTAGTGGGACTCGTACCAGTACGCTCACATCGACCGTACTCAGATCACCTGGCAGGAGTTCCGCAGCAGCTTCCGCTCCCACCACGTGCCAGAAGCTCTGATGACCCTGAAGAAGAAGGAGTTCCTGGCACTGAAGCAAGAAGGGATGAGTGTCACCGCTTATCGTGACAAGTTCATCGAGTTGGCCCGCTATGCTCCGGAAGACGTGGACACCGACAAGAAGAAGCAGTCCAGGTTCCGTGACGGTTTGCAGGATGCACTGCAGTACCAGCTGATGTGCACCAGGTTCCCCAACTTCCAGGAACTGGTGGACGGTGCTTTGATGCTGGAACACAAGCATCGTGAGATGGAGGAGAAGAAGAGGAAGTTCCAGGGCCAGCAGATTGGGAGCAGCAGTCGCCCCCATTTCATTCCTCCTCAGGGCAGTCAGCAGGTGGGAAGCCAGCAGCGCTTCCAGAGTCAGCAGCCCGTTCAACCGTAGCCAGCACCAGCGGCGCCCCAGTACCCTCAGGCGCCACAACAAGAGCGTCCTCAGAACCAGCTGCAGAATGTCCCAACTCAGCGCCACCAGACGCAGCAAGGCCCTGTCCAGCGCCCCAACCCCGTCAACAACACGCCAGTGGCCCCCAAAGTGTGCTATCACTGTGGAGAGCAGGGGCACTATGCTAATGTCTACCCCAAGAAGACCCAGAATGCCGCCAGCCAGAACAACAATCAGAGGGCTGGTCTACCGCAGAATCAGCAGCAGGGTCAGGCCAACCATGCTCCGCAGAACCCCGCCAGAGGAAAGCTCAACCACAATGGGGTGGAGACCATTGAGCGAGCTACTGATGTGGTAGTGGGTACGTTTCCTGTCAACTCCACCCCTGCGACTATTCTGTTCGATTCCGGAGCTTCGCATGCTTTCATATCTGCTGCTTTTGTTAAAAAGAACTTAGTGGCATTACTGCCCATGAAGAATGCTATGCTAGTTAGCTCACCAGGAGGGGAACAGCGCGCCACTTTACGCTGTCCCCATGTTATTGTCACCATAAGGGGGGTAGACTTCGAGGCACGCCCGATCGTCCTAGAGTCTATTGGTTTCGACCTGATTCTGGGTATGAGTTGGCTAGCCAGATATGATGCAGTGATCCAGTGCGCCAGGAGGGCTGTACAACTGACGTCAACATCCGGAGATAAGGTGGAGTACCAGGCAGCCAGTCCATTGGAGCATAATCAAGTCAATCAAGCTGATGGTGCAGCTCCCACCGACATCAGGGTGGTGAGCGAGCTCCCGGATGTATTTCCTGAGGAATTGCCAGGTATGCCCCCTGAACGTGAAGTTGAATTCATTATTGAACTAAAACCTGGCACTGCACCTATAGCTAAAAGGCCATATAGAATGGGAGTGAAGGAACTGGAGAAACTGAAGGAGGAATTAAGCTCCTTGCTAGCCAAGGGGTATATTCGTCCTAGTGCTTCACCATGGGGAGCACCAGTACTGTTCGTGGACAAGAAGGATGGGACACAGAGGATGTGTGTGGACTATCGAGCCCTCAACGAAGTGACCGTCAAGAACAAGTACCCGCTGCCAAGGATTGCTGATTTGTTTGATCAGCTGAAGGGAGCTTGTGTGTTCTCCAAGATAGACCTTCGATCGGGTTATCATCAGATGAGGATCCGGTCATCGGACATACCCAAGACGGCTTTCACTACTCGGTACGGGTTGTACGAGTTCACGGTTATGTCCTTTGGACTGACCAATGCTCCTGCATACTTCATGTACTTGATGAATAGTGTCTTCATGGACTACCTTGACAAATTTGTGGTGGTGTTCATTGATGACATACTGGTCTTCTCCAAGAATGAAGAAGAACATGAAGATCATTTGAGGATGGTGATGTAGAGACTCCGGGAACATCAGCTATATGCCAAGTTGAGCAAGTGTGAGTTCTGGCTGAAGGAAGTGGCATTCTTGGGACACGTGCTATCCAATGGAGGAGTAGCAGTCGATCCGAAGAAGGTTAACGATGTGTTGAGCTGGAACCCGCCTCGAGATGTCAGCGAGATCAGGAGTTTCCTTGGAATGGCCGGATATTATCGGCATTTCATTGAAGGATTCTCCAAGATTGCTAAACCCATGACGGCGTTGTTGGAGAAAAATGCCAAGTTCATCTGGACAGAGGAGTGCCAAACCAGCTTCGAAGAGTTGAAGAAGAGGCTGACAACAGCACCTGTGTTGGTATTGCCCGACATAGCCAAGAGCTTCTCCATCTACTGCGATGCATCCCGTCTAGGACTGGGGTGTGTACTTATGCAGGAAGGGAGAGTCGTGGCATACGCATCAAGACAGTTGCGGAAGCATGAGCAGAATTATCCGACACATGATTTGGAGTTTGTCGACGATTTATGTCGAGCACGTCTATCTGGGCGTATCCCAAGGAGTAGATTAGTGGGTCTCACCGAGTTCTAGGAACGACAGTGCACGAACAACACAAAGATTTAGACAGGTTCGGGCCGCGAGTAGCGTAATACCCTACGTCCTGTGTGTTTGATTGTATTGTATGTGAGTTAAGAGTCGTTTTGATGGGGTCCCTGCTCCTCCTTATATACTCGGGGAGCAGAGTTACAAATTGATTACAAATACTACTCGTATCCGACCTGAAAGGTCACATTAAGGTAGTCTATCTTGAATACGAGTAGTTCTACAACTTGACTACAACGTCCTATGCCTTATCTGGATAGTCCAAAGCAGTCGGGTCATAACTCTCCATATCGAGTAGTTTAATTCCTTAGATGTGTGGCCCTAGAGATCCTGGCCCCACAAGCCAACGAGCATCTTGTGTCTTTGCTTCAACTCTTGAATCTTCTTAACATCTTAGAGTAGTTAGAGCTAAGCCCAAGATGCTCCAATCTCTTTCTGACGAGTAGTTTCATTAAAGCACATCTTTCAATGCACCAAATAGATGTAGCCCCCGAGCCTCTGAGTACTCGTTAAGCAGTCGCAGGTTTAGGAGACTAATCTTGAATTTCACCTGGGTAGTCTAATGGCGTGCATCGAGTAGATGCACCCATCGAACTTCGAGTAGTTTTGTTAAAACTAGTCAAAGGTCTTGGATAACGTGAAATCATCGAGCTTCCGAGTAGTTTTGATAAAACTATTCAAAGGTCATGGATAAAGTATAATAGGCTTAAGAGAAATTGTATCCTTCAAATACAGCCCCCGAATCCACGAGTACTTCTAAGAAGTCGTTGGATCGAGTACTGCTTCCTTATTTTCTCCAAGCCATGAATCCCAATACATAATTGATGATTATTTTCATAAGAATCAGTATGCTTTTTCCGAGCATCTACGCTAACATAACAACTTTTGAGTTGTCTTCAAATGCAAGAATTGATCAACTATGATTCTGGATCTACAAGTGGTTTTGTTAAAACCAGTCAAAGATGTTCTTCCACTATTTTCTGCCTTAAATCTCGGAAGGAAATCAAATCCCAGATTATCCGTTAGCAGCCCCCGAGCTTTGAATCAAAAGAATATCTTTTGATTTGAAGACCTGATTAATCGCTAGGATTCTGTTTGTAATGTAATCCGAAATTAACGCCGGGAAAAACTAACCAAACCATCCCCTGTAGTGGAATGCGATACGCCGTTGATACTGTTCAAAACAGTAACCCTAACCGAAAGTTATAAATCTGAAGTGAGACCTTCCTTTGTGTCGTTAACCTTGAGCGCAGCGCTATAGCCCTTTGTCTCCTCATCGTAGCTTCCTTGTCATTTAGGACTTTTCGTGCTTGCTTCTCTTGTGAATGCGAGAGAAAAGCAAAGTCTTAACTCGATCTGCAGCCATGAGCTCAAAGAAAGCAGAGGCCTCTGCTGCTAAGCCTGCGGAGAAGAAGGCATCAAGGAAAAGAGTTCCCTTGGTAGATCCAAACACAAGGCCAGATTGCAAGACACATCCTTCTCATGCTGATGCCTGGAAGTATTGCACCGCGAAGGAAGGACACCTTCATGACCTGGTGGAGCAAGGTTTGCTCTTATCCCAGGAAACTCTTGAGTGGAGGGCCTGCTTTAATGCACAATTTCCCACTGAAAACACAAATAAAATTCCTTTATTCGTGTCGTTTTATGAGCGTGGAGTAGGTCTTCCAATCTCCTCTTTTTTTCCGTGAGCTCCTTGATTTTTACAAACTCCAACTCCATCATCTGAATCCTAATGGGATTTTGAATATCGTTGTATTTGTGCATGCTTGTGAAACATTCCTTGGCATCAATCCAAATCTCGCTTTATTCCGTACTTTGTATCATGTAAAGCTTCATCCAAATTTCTAGAGGATGGAAGTGGTTGGAGGAGCAGGAATACAATTCCGCCAAAGGATGAAAGAGCAATGGTTCTCCATGCCCCTTAAGGAGTCGTGTGGAGACTGGAAGTCTGAATGGTTCATAATCGGTGAGTAGTCAAAAAACTAGTACTCTTTCTATAGTATTTACGGTCAATGCACATTGTTATACACTAATCTTGTTCCTGTGTAATTGTAATACAGCAGGGAACCATGGAAAAAGCTATCCTGTCAAAGATGGACGGTATCCCAGGGATCTATCCAACAGGAACACCAAGCCAACCACTGAAGAAGCCAAGGATGTGCCCGCTTTGCTAAAGCGAGTTCAATCATTGAAGAGCAGAGGCTTAACTAGAGTCGGGATAGCCTTCAGTTTTCTAAAGAGAAGAATTCAACCACTCCAAGAGCGTGTCAATCTTGGATACAAGTATGAGGGAAATACAGACCCTTCCCGCATGGTGCCAGAAGAACTCGCAGATGAGACCGTGCTAATGCGCTTGTCGCGCATGTTCAGCAATGTGAACAACAAGAAGCCATACGTCACGAAAGAATTCTCTAAAGGCCAATCTCCAAGTTCTGTAAGTGCTCGAAACCTTTAAATTTTAGTCATTCTTAACATGCGTCTCAATAGTGATTCTTCTCATGTAGTCGGCCACTGATTCTGACGGGCCAGTTGGTGGCCTGTCTCCGCAAGATTGGGAGAAATTTGGAAAGAGTTCTTCAGAAAAGTCAGAGCCATCAAATGAGAAAACAGAGGCAATTGCTGACGATGTAGAAGAACATGAAGTCATATCCGATGAGAAGGCAGCTGACTCGGATGGCCAGCAAGTTAATCTCCAAGGTAAGAGAAGTACTTCGTCTGTTCCGCCATTTAATTTGGATGTACTGTTTCCGAAAAGCAGAGGATATAGACATAGTACCAAAAGTTCCCATAGGGGTAAAACGGAAAAGAACCACTCGGTCTCGATCAGATGCCCCTGCGGGATCATATGTGCCTGGAGCAGAGGAAGGTCAGCGTATCAAGATCTCTAAATTTATCACTGTTGTTCAAAGTTCCTCAACTACAAGTGCCATGGCGAGTGGTACCACAGGGAGTACAACTAGCTCCAAAGTGGGCGTGCTGAAGTTGAAGAAGTTCAACTTTAAGCCAAAAACCACCGCGCCGACAAAGCAAGTTTGTTAAATCAAGATATCCTTTCAATTGAGTCATAATTCAGCTATTGAATCTTGCATTCTTTGTGAAGGATTCCGTCTGGCGCACTTGCGCCACAAGAACAATTGAAAAAAGCTGAAGAAACAGAGCGTAATGAAGAAGAAGTCCTCCTTGGCGCTGTCGAAGAAAGCGGCGGAGTTGCGGGTCTGAACCAGTCTCCAGAGAAAGAGCAATGTGATGTCAATTTGGCTTCAGAAGCAGACCCCGTAGAAACTACAAACTAGGGAGATGCCGAAAGGCCGCCGTCAACTGTGGAGGTAAATCATATAGCCTTTGCTCTGTATATCACCCAGAATTTATATGAACAATGCTTGTAAAACCATGAAGATTGGTTTGGAGACTGGAGAAGTCGCCAACATTGTTATCAGACAAAGTACTCCACCGCCACAAGAAAGGGCTACGGACAATGAAGCTATGCAGCTGAAGCAACATCTGGCAGCCGCTCTGGTAAGAGGAAAACTTAGTAGAAAATAGTTAATATATTAGTTACTAACTATCATCAAATGCAGGCTTTGATAGATAAGATGGAGAAAAATAGAGATGCCAGTCTGGAATCTCGAATAAAAGAACTCGAAGAAGATCTTGCGGCTGCCTATGAGGCACGAGAAAAAGCTCGAGTTGATAATCAAGACTTGGTTTCTCGACTACACAAGCAACTCGAGGGAATGGGAGATGAAAAATCTTGAATGGATACTCGTAACCGGGCGTTGATCCGAGACAACAATAGTAAGTAAAGCAAATTCTGTACACATAATTATTAATTTAGTCGTATGAAGTGTAATCATAGACTTGTATCGCCTTTGCAGGATTGAAAAAAGAATTGGTTGAAGAACAGAGCACCAACACTTCGTGGTATAACTTGGCGCAATCTAAAACCGATGATTGTGCCCGCTTGGAAAAAGAGCTCGAGGACCTGAAAGGAAAATATACCAAGGATCGTCAGATCCGTGTTGACATAGAACAAGCTTGCGCCAGGGCCTTGGCGGGACAACAAGCCAAACAACAAGAAGTGGAGGATCTCCAAGCTGAGAAGAAGGCCATAGAAGAAGCGGTGCTCCCCATCATTGACATGGTAACACCGGAGGGTGTTGCTACTACCAACCAGTCATTATTGGAGCGGATCAGCGCAGTGCCTGGACAGATAACTGATTTTTGTAAGAATACCATGAAGGAGTGCGTGAATCAGCTGCTAGCGATGGTGAAGGTGCACAATCCAGACGCTAAACTTGAAGTTGTAGAGCTTCCAGAAGGAATGGAAATTGAAAGATTCGAGGAATTGGTGAAAGAAACAGAGCCAGTCGCAGATACTTTTATTGACTCGTTAGAGTAGATCTGTACTGTAACTTGAATTACTCGTTTCGAATACTCTGTTTTGAATCCGATATGGATATTTGTCCATGTATATAACATCTGATACTTGTTTAAAGTAATCCATTTGGAAATACTACTTTGTAAGTAATATCCAATAGTTTGTGCGTATGCGAAGTACTGTGGATAGTATATTTGATGAGTGACTACAGTTTAAGTAATTCAGTGGTCGTATAAGGTTCGCAACGAGGAGGAGTTGAATCGAGCTTTGTTAAGGATTAGCAACTTTGCTAATGCAGGGCCAAAAGTTATGCGCATAGGCATATGCTGTCCTTTTTAGTACTTTAGAGCACCTTTAGGTGATTTTTATAGGAAATGAAGAATGAGTGTAGTTGGTATAACACTGATTCTTGAAGCTTTTGTTGAAAAAAGCCACAGAGTCAAAAGAAAAGAAATTATCGCCTTCGACCATGTATAGGTGAGGGTAATTCATCCAAGATTTTTAGGTGGTTTGACACATCCTTTTAAAAGGAAATCCTGGTTTCTTTTGAGCGGGAGTAGAAAACTACTCGGATACCACACGACGGCTATCACCGTAATGAACATGGTATAGTTTTATCTAATGAGATAAAGGATGTCATGACTTTGTAGATGACAGGGAAACATAACTTTATTAATTTGAGAACAAGGGTTGTTTTACAACGTCTCGAATACAATGTCCCGTGTTACGGGTAAAATTTGCGGAGATGTTCTATGTTCCATACATTTGGTAATTCCTCTCCCTCCGAGGTTTGCAGCCTGTATGTATCAGGTCCAATGACTTGTTTTACAAGAAAAGGACCTTCCCATCGAGACATAAGCTTGTGAAACCCTTCAGTCTTTTGGATTCGACGTAGTACCAAGTCTCCTATAGTAAAGGATCGAGGTTGAACATAGCATTGATGAAAGCGACGTAATCCTTGAAAATAACGCGTGTTCTGAATAAGGGCTGCTACTCGAGCTTCTTCGACGCCATCAACATCTTGAGACCTTTCTTGATGAGCGAGTTGTTCATCGTAGGTCTCCAAACGCGGGGCTTCCCATAAAAGATCAGCCGGTAGGACTGCTTCGGAGCCGTAAACCAGGAAATATGGTGATTGGCCAGTGGCCCTGCTGGGTTGGGTGTGTAGCCCCAAAAGCACCGCGGGCAACTCTTTTGCCCATTTCCCATCATATTTCTTTAGAGGCTCATACAATCTGGGTTTTAACCCTTGCAGTAGCAAACCGTTTGCTTTTTCCACTTGTCCGTTGGCACGAGGATGAGCATCTGAAGCATAATGTATCTCAATGGAATATCTGTCACAATAGTCTTGGAATTCTTCGCTGGTGAATATAGAACCGAGGTCTGTGATAATATTGTGAGGAACTCCAAATCTCTAGACAATACCATCAAAGAATTTGATCAAATTAGCAGCTTTAGCGTTTACTAAAGGCATTGCTTCGATCCACTTAGAGAATTTATCGATGGCTACGACGAGCCACTCGAATCCGCCTGGAGCTTTGGTAAGGGGACCAACGAGATCAAGACCCCAACAAGCGAAAGCCCATGATAGTGGTATAGTGTTGAGGTCGTGTGCTGGAACGTGAGCTTGTCGTGCGAAGAATTGACATCCTTGACATTTTTTGACGATGTCCGCTGCATCGTGCTTGGCTGTTGGCCAGAAGAAACCTGCTCTGTAAGCTTTGCCGACCAATGTTCATGAGGCAGCATGATTACCACACACGCCGCTATGAATTTCTTGTAGTAGAGCTTTTCCATGGTCAATTGTGATGCATTTCATTAAGACGTTGTGCATACAATCTATTTATGTATCTTGTGCCATCATTGATTTGTTATGTCTTATTCCTTGTGCTGTTCAGTATGGTAAACTTCAGAATTGTCCATCTTAATCATTTCATTAATTTGCACAGCTTAGTGAGCAGATGGTTTCATAAAATCACATAAATGCTAGAAAACATATTGTCTATTCCAAGCTCCTGAATTAGGCAACTCCCGAAGGTGTGTTGGATCAAGGCCTTTGCTGATGCAGTATAGTTTACTGGATGAGTATTGAAGGAATTATGAGGGTGTAGTTGCCCTTGTAAGGATGTTTGTCCAGGTTGGGATCTAGTTAGGATTTTTTTATGTTTACGACATCACCTCGTGAATTTTGGTTCTGAATATTCTAAGTTGCAAGGACTTCACCACACATTTTTTATGCTTTTACTTAACCAACATCCTAGTTGCATGAAGATTACAGTGATTCCAAGAGCATGGGTTTTGTAATAATCTCCTAATGTATATATTGAGGTCCTAACAACTTTCTTCATAAGTGTTCCCAAAACCATAGTAATTGATTTTCTGAGTCAGGCGTTTTCAATGCAAATATTTTTTCTTTACTGTTTCACTGTTTCCATTAGTCTGATTCATTCACTGTTTCCATTAATCCGTCCATTTGTGTTTCTGATACTCCTTTCGTAATCTCCTCAGTGGTATCTTAGCTTTACCTTTTACTGCAGGATTTGCAAGTCAAATCCTCTCCACCAGCACAGCAGGCAACTTTACACAATGATCCTGCGATTATTCAGGTAGCTTTCTGTTCTTGCAACTAGTTGAATATCATGATTCTTTCTTTTCAACAAATTCTTTGGCATTATAGATGATGACTTGTTTTTGCTTATTGTTACTATTCTTTTTGTGCAGTCACATTATCCTCGTCCAGCCTCATCATCTACAAGCTTGCCTTCTGCTGCAAGCACAACATCAGCTGATCCTACTTCACACAATGCTCCGTCTGCAATTCAGATGCCACCACCATTTCAAGGGAATTTGCCCCATTACCAACCTGGCGCGAGCTTACAGTCATGGAACTCATCACCTATGCCATCATCGGCAAATGGTACTGGCCTAACAATGCCACCAATGTACTGGCCAGGATATTACACGCCACCAAGTGGGTTTCCTCATCTTCAGCCACCACCCTTTCTTCGACCACCACACAGTTTGACAGTTCCACAGGCTCTGCACCCTCCTGTACAATATCCTGGGCTTAATGGATCCTTACCAGCAGGGTTTCCAACTATGCCAGAGCTGCCTTCTTTTCTTCAACCTGGTAATAGTAATAGTCTAATTCAATCTTCAGGTGTATCCACATCAGTGTCTGCGCCTGCTTCATCGAGTACATCAGTAACTGAATCATCAGGAAGCCAATTGCCAACTAAGTTATCATCCATTTCTGCTTCTGTGTTTTCTGTGGGTTTAACTCCCCCGTCTGTGAGTCCTCCTATTTCTACAGTTGAACCCTCCACGCTTGTGTCGCAAGGCATGCCTTCTTTTGTGAACAGTAAGCCAGCTGCTCTACCCAACTCCACTGTGCCATCTGTCTCCAGTGACAAGCCTGTGAATGTACCTGCTGCTTCAGTGCCAACCTATCTATCCTCTCAGCCACCTTCTGCTAATGATGCATCACAAGTCAATGCTGCAGAGCAAGTTACATTGCTAACTCCTGGCCAACTTCTGCCAATTGCTTCCTCCACAGTTATTCCATCTCATGCCTTGCAAACTGCTTCTGCTATGGTTCCATCCTCTCAGGCAACCTCCTCTGTGGTTCCATCCTCTAAGGCAACATCGTCTGTGGTTCCATCCTCTAAGGCAACCTCCTCTGTGGTTCCATCCTCTCTGGCTACTTTGTCTGTAGTTTCACCCTCGCAGGTTGCTTCCTCTTCTGTTCTGTCACAAGAGGTGGAATTGAGAAGTGAAAATAAAACCGCTAAGCAGCACGAATGGAAGGCAAAACAACCTGTGGTTGCTCTATCTGGGAATAAGGAGCCCCTATTGCCAGCATCAAAGCCCCCTGTACTTGAGAAGGTAGTACATTTGTTCTCTTCGACAATTTGACAGCATGTTATTAGACGGACATGGAAAGCATGTTTTTCAGGAAAATTCCATAAACTCCCCAACACCCCACCAAAAAAACGTGCACACAACATATTTGTGGGATTTGTACCATAAGGTGCAACTTAATTTGCATGCTTTGTGATTCGTCCTTTTCTTATTCCTTTTATTTTTTGGTATCAGCCTGTTGGAGCTCCCTCCCTCATATGTTCAGTACAACAACAGAGGCCGAGGAAGAGGAAGAGATCGTGGCAGAGGAAATGGGGTACGCTTATCTGAAACATTCTGTCATAATAGCTTTCCAAATCTAGAAGTCAATGCATATGCATCATACTACGTACATTTTACATTTTCAGCATTCTTTTGTAGCTCAAATAGTTTTTGCAAGTATAATGTAGAAAGGTACAACAAAACTGAACCTACTCTGTTCGGATCAGTATGTTAGTCTGTTTTTTTTTTTTGGGGGGGGGGGGGGTATAGTGCTACGAGCTTTACTTCCCAAGTGAGAGTTGCAAAGATTTTTTGCAGTATTCTAACCCAGTGCATTTGTCATTAAATATCTGCCAAAAGTGTCACTACCAGAATCCTTCACATCGGCCCGCCTCCTCCGCCTCGGCCATTTTTGGACCCGGTGCTGATGGGGCTTCAGCACCGGGTCCAATGGTTAGCAGCGGGGGCGGCGCTGCGGGGTGCCAGGGCGAAGACATTAGCACCGGGTCGTGGCAAGACCCGGTGCTAATGCGCCCCCTTTAGCACCGGGTGCAGCCAGCAACCGGTGCTAATGTGCCGAGGCCATTTCGCACCGGTTGCTGGCTGCACCCGGTGCTAAAGTGTGCACATTAGCACCGGGTCTTGCCACGACCCGGTGCTAATGTCTCCCCCGGCCGAGCCAGCTGAACACTTAGGCGTTGTGTTCATGCTGCTCGGCCGTCACCGGGCGCACACGAGCCACGTCACTGGATGAACAAGAACTATTTTTCTTTTTAATCTCTGTATAAAAGTTGTAACTAGTCGTTCTCCCTCATACAAACTTCAAAAAAGATCATTTCTCTTCCTAAAAATTCCTAAAATCATACTCTATCAAGTTATGAAACTTATTAATGTTATTATTTTGAAAAATCTTCTTGTGTGAGACTGTTTGAACAATCCAAATTTTGAATTAAAAATGACAACTACAACCAAGGTTTTTTTCACACTAGGTGATGTCAAATGAAAAAGTGATGAATACCAAAGTTTCATATTTCATCATGATCTACAATATTTATTTAGGTCATTTTGTCATTTTCAGAAGTGGTAATAACATGTAGTACAAATTTGACAAGTCTCTAACAAAGTTTTAGAATCTATGCGAGTGAATCTAGGATTAATGAACAATGTATACTACCACTTTCTCAAATGCAAAAATGACTTAAATAAAGATTGTAGATCTTGATGAGATATGAAATTTTGGTATTCATGACTTTTTCATCGGAGACCATTTAATGTTCCAAAATCTTTCTTTTAGTTATCAATTTTTGTAATTTATAAGATTTTCTAGTAATTTATAAGATTTTCTAGTAATTATAAGATTTTCTAGTAATTTATAAGATTTTCTAGTAATTTATAAGATTTTCTATTAATTTATAAGATTTTCTATTAATTTATAAGATTTTCTATTAATTTATAAGATTTTCTATTAATTTATAAGATTTTCTAGCATTTTATATTGATTTTCTAGTAATTTATAAGATTTTCTTATTTAATATATATTTTTAATAGGTATTAATAACTGAATTAAAACAAGTATTAATAACAATATATTAAAAACTATATTTATAAGATTCCCAAATAGTAGCCACCGGTGCTAAAGGCCCGTTTGGAAACTGGCGCCAAACGAAAATTGGGGGCCTTTAGCACCGGGTTGATCTACAACCCGGTGCTAAAGGCCCCCAATTTTCGTTTGGCGCCAGTTACGGCATTTAGCACCGGGTGTTGTATAGACCCGGTGCTAAAGGGCCTTTAGCACCGGGTCATGGCTGCACCCGGTGCTAAATGCCCCGGATCAGCACCGGGTCGTGGCTGCAACCGGTGCTAAATGCACCGGATCTATATAGCCTCGCGCCGGCCCCCGCCCCCGCAGCACTTCGTCTTCCCCCAAACCGCCGGCCCTCCTCCTCGCCTCGCCCCCGCCGCCGTCGTGAGGCGCTGGCCGACAGAGCCCTCCGTCAAGGTACGGTAGCATGCCCACCTCACCTGATTCGGCTTGATGCGAGGGTAATTTGGGATCTATTGCTGTGGGCGATCGATCCTTCCCCGTGGATTGGTGCTTGTTTGCAGGCGGATGCGTTCGATCTTGTTGGATTACCCATGATCCAGAACACCCTGGCCGGATTCAACACGTCCCTCGTCTGCTACGGTCAGCGGGCCAGGTACTTTGCTAAATGCTAATCCAAAGGAGTCGGTTTCCTGTTCTCTGCTTCTCTATTCCTGTTTTCTGATGCAAATATGTACGTGTTGTTGAATGCTTCTAGTGTGGCACTCGCATGAGGAGCGGAGGCAGCTGGGAGTGGATCGAGGCACACACTTTTCTTTTCTTCTTTTGTTGAACTGGCGGAGGCTTCTCTTTTTCTAATCTCTCTGTAATCTAAATTTCTATGTTGAATCTACGTTGAATCTTAAATGTTGTAATTGTTGGATCTTAAATGTTGTGATGTAAATTAAGATATTTCTACTCTTAATTTCTTTCTTTCTCCTCTTATTTATCTACTCTCACCTTCTTCTTTTTTCTGTTCTTGAAGAATAAGAACAAAAATTTTGTTCTTGTTCTTGAAGGACGGAGAGAAGACGACGGTGAGCTAGAAAAGAGAGGAGAGGGAAAGAGACGAGAGTAGAAAAAATATTTATTTTTTTTGCGCGTAAAATTTTTTAGCACCGGGTCGTGTTTTCAACCGGTGCTAAAGGCCCTGCTAAAGGCGCTGCGGGGCAGGCCCTTTAGCACCGGGTCGTGGCTGCACCCGGTGCTAAAGGGACCCTTTAGCACCGGTTATTCAATCCGGTGCTAAAGGGCTTACCCTTTAGCCTCGGTTTAGTTGCACCGGGTGGGAAACCCGGTGCTAAAGGGCTTTCCCACCCGGTGCAGATATCAACTATTCTGGTAGTGTGTATTGTATGAAACTTGACCATAATTTAATCGAAGTAATGCAATTTAAACAATATGTGTTTGGTCATCTAGTGGCATAAAATAGGGACAACTGAACTGCGAAATGCATGCGTTTTACTAGTACGAGGTTTTAAATGCCTCTGTTCTATCATCATAACCATCTTTGGACTCTGCTCTAGTTTTGTATTTGATTATAGTCTTCGCTGACATTTTCTCTACATCAGTCACGTCCCATAACCAAGTTCACAGAGGACTTCGATTTCATGGCAATGAACGAGAAGTTTAACAAATATGAGGTATGGGGTCATCTTGGTAAAAGTATAGGGCAGTTAAATGATGATCCAAATGATTGTGAAGATGATGTGCTAGAAGATGAAATATCTCCTGGAAAGCCAGAAGCTAAGGTAGAAGTTCTGTTGGATTGCTTTTCGTGATTTACTGTTCTGTATCTTAGATGCTGATTAACCTTTTCTCTTGTGCCTGCTAAGCCTGTGTATGTTAAAGATGATTTCTTCGATTCACTCTCATGCAACACAATTGACAATGGAGGGAGGAGTGGAAGAGTTAAATTCTCCGAGCAGAGAAACATAGGCACGGAGGTATTGAACAATATACGTTACATCTTTACCTTACCGCATCTCTTTAGCATTCAGTTCTTATGATATTTATTTTGGTTGTAGACCTTTGGTGACTCGGCAAGGCATCGGCCAATGGGCATGCGAGGAGGCAGGGGCCCCCATGGTGGTGGTGGTCCCCGTGGCCGTGGCTATTATGGTAGAGGATATGGATATATGGGAAGGGGACGGGGCTACTCTTACCCAAATCACCAATCATGATACAAAAGGCGGATATGCTTTTAGTGTCAAGACTAGAAGCACATGAATGACTTTTGAAGAAATTGCCTATTTGCTTGGAAACCTGAGATCTATCACAAGTCCCAGCTCGGCTGTTGGAAAAGTGCTTATTATAGATATCTACCTTCCTGCCATTGCTGAAAATGCCGTAATAGATAAATTAAGAATCGGTGCCACTGTTGAATCAAAGGCAGATTGGATCCATATCTTCTTTGTTGCCAGTGTTGATGCTCATTTATTCCCTTTGGGGATAAATAGGGGCATACTATTTTGCAATTTAGTGGGTTACGGTATGCTCATATCCAGCGCTGTTGAATATTCTCGTCGATCTTTCTGTAGAGCTGCAGCCTGGAGACATGTCGTGTATGTTGCGGAAGCATGGTGGTCAAGGTAATTTTACTTTGATCTGCGTGGATGCTTGGGATACAAAATACAGTGCTCAGATATTTGTGTATCTTACAATTAGTTGTGTTATGTATACTCTTACTATGATTGTATGAAATTTCGTTATGAAGCTCTGGGTTTTGTAGATCCAATTATATTTGTAGCCGTTTTGGCGCATGCGCAATTGTGCTTTCGAGTTTACTCACTCGCTTCAAATTACTTTTTCTTTCACAATATATTCATCTTATTTAAAGATTTAGTTTAAATATATGAAATTAATAAGTACCGCTTGGTGATGAAGTAAATCACAAACAAAATCAGTAAACTTGTTTAGAGTTTTTTTGGAAGTCGTTACGAGAACGTTAAAAGTTACATAATTTGGATAAGAATTCCGAGTTCCGTTGGGAGTCATACAATTCTGCAACTGATTGCACATTTAACTGGCCGTACCACATCTCTACCCGCAAAAATGTGATGGGATGTTTCCATGAGAGGGAGATAACTTCGATTTAGACCGAGACGTGTACGGCCTGACTACAACCATTCAAGGACGCTGCCCCTTAGCAATCGATACACCAAATCCAACGGTTGCCGCGATCTTGTGGAGCACGATCAATCAAACTACTAGGGTAATTCTTGCAAGCAATCGAAGAACAAGTAGAAAAGTACTGAACTTACTAGATGGAAATGAAGTGTTTCAATCTCAAACTCAATCACAAACAAAGTGGGGCTCTGAAGACTCGAAGACGGGCGGCTGAAGACTCGAAGGCGGACGGCTGGACCAGCACGCGCGCTTACAAGTAAGTACCAAAGACTAAACTTGATATAAACAAAATTCAATCTGTTTGTGGCGGCTATGGGGGTATATGAGAGGGGAGGGGCACGATCAGGACGTGGTGGGGGTCGTGCTCCAACCCTAGGACACGCCCATGGGCTCCGACACGATACACGGGCCAACGGCCCAAAAGACGATGACGCAGTAACATGGGCTGAAATTGTCTCGGTACAAATATGACGATTGTGGCCGACTCCGAAGGGATATAGAGATGAGGTCAGATCCGTTGGAAAATAGACTTGATAATCTTTCCATGAAATACTTGAATGTTCAAAACGGAGTCCGTATGTGACCGTGGCGTCCATTACAAGTCAGTACTTTTCTGCGGTCCGAATCCAACCTCCAAAACGTGTTGGACTTGATCTCTTTCCATTTTGGCCCCAAAGTGACGTGGTGGCCTAGTGGAGGATGTGAGGAACACTTGGACTTGATCCCCAATCAACTTCTTTGGTCCTACATGCCTTTCATGTGTATCTAGCATTCTTTTTTATCCACGTATGTATTTCTAAAAATGACAATGAACATACATCATGCCGCAATATCAATTTATCGAATGTAGCAACAATAATCATGATATAGGATTGATTCACCTTTTGTTTACAAGCCATTAATATGGTCATATCTAAGCTGATGATGTCCTCATCAAAATGACTGGCACGCTAAATGCTTGTGAGTTTATCCACTCTGTTGGTGGGTTGAGGTTATCCCACAATGATGAAGAAAAGTAACTAAACAATTCATAGTGATGAAGAGAAGAAGAAAGCGTGTTTGGTTTGGAGAGCGATCCTGTTCACTATCAGTTGGTTGGCACGGCATGAGCTTCCATGGGTCTGATTGGTTTGCTTCCCACCACAGCCTAGCTCGTACCAGCCGTGCAGGCTCCCGCTGGTCACGTTCACCGGATGCAGCAGTACATTGTTTGGTTTCCACATGCGCATAGCTAGGTCCATGAGAGAAATTGATTGGTTGCCTAGCAGCCACCCATTTTTTGCCGGTACGCCCGTTCCGTGAGCGCTAGCTTGCACCGCAGCAGCCAGGCTCCGGAGAAACGAGGAAAAATTTCGTATCCCGGGAGCCAGGCTATAGGGACTCTTTTGCATCCGTAGGGCCTGGTGTAAACCTACTCCAACCAACCAATCAAAGCTAGATTGCATCCCATGAGCCTAGATGGTCTTCGATGCAGGGAACAATCAGCTCCCATAGGATCGGGGTTTTGAGATGAATGAGTTGGTTAGCTTGCTGGTGGGGGTGACCCGATGACGAGGATCGGATAATTCTGCATGGTTCCATGACGCGCACTGTTTGACAAAGTGGCTGCATCTCATAAGGTATGCTCACTCGCTTGACAATTTCTGCAAATATTTGCTCGTAAGATTGTGAGCTATGTAGTATTGCGATATTTTACGCTTTCTGTAATATTTTGGGTAAGCACCATTAAAGACCTTAAGACTAACCCACTCGGGCGACTCTCCTTTAATTTGCAAAGTGACAAGTTTGTCTGGTGCTGCCACGGGGCCTCCTCCCCTCTTATCTCTTGGCAAGGTCCCGACACTCATTAGCCTTCGGACGAGGTCACCGGCGCGGTGGCCGGCTTCGTGGGGGCTCCTCCCCCCGGGTCTGGGCCGTCAGCCCCTCCTCCCGCTCCTCCCCGTCGGATTGGGAAACCGGCGAGCGGCCGGGGACGGCGGCGGTGGCGCGGCCCGAGCGGCCTCCTGGCGATGCTCCGGCGACGGGGCCGTTTCGGCCGGCGACGTCAAGCACTCCAGTGGGGCGGCCGGGGCTCCAGGACTTCGGCGGAGGTGTGGCCTGGCGGCACCCAACGCACCCAACGGTGACTGTGCCGGGGCTGCGTGGGGCCCACTGCCTCCCTGCCCTTGCCCTTCGCGTCTTCTCTGCCCGTTGGGTGGTGGGATTCGAGGGGGAGGAGATTCTGCCTGTGGCTCCGTCTTGCCGTGGGATGCCGTCTCCGATCTGCATGTCGCCGACAAAGCCGCCGCGTTTGTGGTACCAAGCTCCCTCTTCTAGATTCATGATTTCAGTCTCAACGTGTTCCGCCTGGTGTCACCCCATCGAGGGGGCGACGCGAGATTCGGTGTATCACAGAGAGAACCAAGTCTCCCCGATGTCGGGTGGTGTTGCCAGTTACACATGGAGCCTAACGGAAAGCTTCGGTGGCAGTGAGGTGTCGACGGTGGGTGACGCGGGTGGGGTCTGTACTTGCGCCCTCGGTTCGTCATGCGTGTCCCTCAAGCATAAGCTTGACCCAGCTCTGGGTCGGGCAACGGTGTTTGCACTCCTCTCTTGAGGGTGTTGCCTTTTGGTTCACGTACGGCGGCGATCCGTGGAAGCTCTCCGAAGTGAAAACCTAACGCTGACGCTGGTGCGCCTTTGCCTTTCTGAAGGCGTTGTGTGGAGCGCCTCCTGTGGTTGTTGTGATGGAGCACCAGGCTCCGCTGAAGGTCCGGACCAGCCCGGTGTTGTATTGAGTTTTTGGCCTTAAACTTTCTCCGTCTAGAGTAGTCTTTGCCAGCGAGGTTTAGAGGGTCCCGGTGCAGATCGGCTCGGTGTTTGGCCTTTGAGTGCTCGGTGTTTGGCCTTTGAGTGGCTTGGACCTCATTGTAAACTGGTAATTCCAGTATCTGACTTTGATTTATCTATAAAGCTGGCTACGGCCTTTGGTCACAAGTTTGTCTTGCAAGGATTTTTACAAAACTACTATTACATTATATTCTAGTTTGCATCACGTAGTGACACGCGAGTCTCCTAAAGTTTGATTCGAGGTTCACAATGGTAGTTTTATAGAACATTTACTTCTGCATATCCATCTTTTATGGTGATATATATTTTCTAGAATGGCAGGCGTGCTATGCCGCGCCCGTATATTATGCGTGTCAATGGACAACTTCAATTTCTGTTGAACTTTTTAGCATAAATAACAGGTGCGGATACAGCCTCATGAAATTTTAATCATATATCAGATGGCCATGGTGTAAGTGAAAGAAACACAAAATGATCATTTGAACATATACAGTATTTTCATCTGACGCCAAAAAGAAAAGGAAACTACGATCTGCGACAAACTATCTCAGAGTTGAAACTTAATGAACTCCCATCAGCAACCAGTGAAGCATGTAGTATAGAGAAAAAAATCTGCAAGTAATGTGAGGTTGTAAGATATGTTGAGTACGAATTATAACACTTTGTGGTAACAACAAATTAATTAAACTGACTAAAACCTTCACATATACTTTGGAAATTTATAACACAATATAAGAAACATGGTCATCCAAAATTGTGTAAGTGAAACCTGGGATCATAAATTACCTTTTTAGAACAGATCATAAATTACTTATGATGTATTCGAAACAATGCACATATAAACTTCACAAATATGTACATAACTAACGGAACTGAATCAAATAAGAAAGGATGGAACTACTGTCAGATAAATTTTACAGGGTATTGCAGTAGGCTAATGTTGACAGCCAAGTATGGAAAAAAAGAGAGTAGAACCATCAATGCAATTTAACAAAATACAAGCTACAGGTATGCAACTTAATAAATACCTGAAGGTGCATGAGACGGTCAAGAGCTATACATTGGTAATGGTACCTTTGCGGACTTTTAAATAGGATACCATTTGCGGCATTGCTAACATAGCTACTCGCAAATTATGGGGAAATATTATTCAGTGACGGAGCAGGAAGGATAGTAGAGTATAACTGAAGATATATATGTACTTATTAGAGGAAACTAACCTTAAATTTAGGAAATAATCTCTGCCCTCGCGTCGCCCCCGCGCAGGGCGACTCGGGCGGCGACCACTGCCCCCGGCCACCGCCGCCCCCTCCTCCCCTCTCCCCCACCTCGCCGCCGCTGGAGGGCGACGCCGGAAGTCCGGCCGGACCCCGGGATGGCGGCGGCGGGGAGCATCCCTTCCTTCCCCCTCGAAACAGATGGCCGGCACGGACGCCATCGAAAGGAGGGAGCCGACGGCGACCAGCTCGCGACGACGGCAGCGTGCGCGGCCGGACCCGGTCTCTCCGCCCCCGGATCCGGTTTGCCCGTGGCTGGACCCGTCACCCGGCGGTGGAGCTGGGCATGGCGTCGGTCACGGCGGCGGGTGCGCGGCGAACGGAGGCACGTGGGCTGGCAACGAGGGCGGCCGGCGGAGCATGAGGCCGGCGGAGAAGGCTCTGGGTGCAGGCCGGCGGAGGCGCGCGACGAGACGTGCGGCCGACGAGGCGAACGGCCGGCGGAGGAGTGCGGCCGGCGGCACGCGGGATGGCGAGGCGCTCGGCCGGCGAGGAGTTTGACCGACGGAAGGCCCTACGCGTGCGGCCGGTGGAGGCCGTACTGGGCGCTCGACCGGCGAGGCGAGCGGCCGGCGGAAGCCGTCCTGGGCGCGTGGCCGGCGAGGCGCGCGACCAGCGGAGGGCGGAGCGGGACGACATAGGAGCGACATTGCTGCAGAATGACTCATGGGGTACGGTGGAGGCGTTGCCTGGTTGGGGTGGCCGGGACGGTGGTGCTGTCTCCTGCACTGCGCGCGTGCAAAAGGGATTAATGCTCCGAGCGAAAGCCCTCTGACGGCGGCGTTCTCGGACGTCGCTTTCCCTCTTGGCGGCGTCTTTATGGAGCTTCATTCCTGCTGCACGAGGTCTCTGGGTGAAAACACTGTCAGGTTTCTAGACGAGCAACGACGGCGCCATTGGCGTCGTACCCTCCTTGGAGGCGTTGTCTCTTGAGACCCGCTCGGTGTGTAGCTTGGCCGGCCCACTGTCTTTGGCGGCCTCGACCGGTGTTGGCAACTCCGTCGTGGGACAAGCGAAAGGGTGTCACTACCACACGTCGAGGCGGCTATCTGTTGGTGATCAAGGGTCGTCACTTGGGTGTCGCTCGTCTGCTCGCAGCAGACCACGGCGGCCGACGTTGCTACGCAATTGTCGGTTCGGTGTGGGACAGCGTTGGAGGACGGTGCCTGCGGCAACGACATCGGGAGACGACTCGGCCCGTAGCGGATCGCAGCAGGTAGGTCAGCATGGCTAGCCTACTCGGTGCGGTACAACGTCAGAAGACGGCACAGGTGACAACCTTGATCTGCGGCGGCTTCGTGTGGGAGGAGGTTACGTGTTGAAGTTGAAACCACGGCGACGGTCTGTTGTTCTGGTAAAGTTCCTTGGAGGCGGGACGGCTATACTCGCTATCTCGACGGCAACATAAGGAACGAGTTCGGAGCATGGAGTTGTGGCGGACATGGCGAGGCCCCCGCGCACGGGAGAGGAGGCGTCCAACGGCGGAGGAGGCGAGGCCCCCTCACATTGTTTTGCTCGGACTCGATAATTTTCATCCCGTCGGATAGGTCCTGCTTTGCTGCAACGCCCAAGAAGGCGTCTGCCTCCATTGTTCCTTCACCAGCGCCGGATCACGTCGGAGTTTCGATGACTGCAAGGGTGCGGTATGTGGGTCGGAGCTGCGGTTCGTTTCTCTCCGCTGTCGTCTTCATGTGTTGGGCTGAGGCCGATGTGTGGATGTGAGTGGTACCCCGCGTTGATGTCCCAATCCAACCGGACGAGTATAGTTGCTCGTTTATTTTCTTTTCTGTTTCCATGTCTATGACCTCCCAGGGTTGTGGACTTGTATTTTTTCTGCTATATCAATGAAACGCGTACTGTCTTGCGTGTGGTTCGTTTAAAATGAGAATATTTGCATCTCCAAACCAAATAGCAATCTGTCACAAACTTAATTGTGTTTACCGCACAGGCTAAAATCTTATGGCAAACAAAGTAAGTTAACTAACCCTCTATATATCTTCTTGCCTCGTAGTTGCACATCGATATAATATAAGTTAGACTCGCATGCCTGTATCTGATTCACAATCTCCAATTAGTAAATGCCGATATACAATACTACTATCTTACAAACATGAACAGTAATCATGTTACTTAAATTATCAATCTATGAGGAATTCCAGTCCTACCAAACTACAGAAATCCAGCAAGGCTGGATCCTTCAGATTTCCGACCTTTGAAATGACACGGGTCTGAAGTTGTTAACAGAAGAAAGTTGAGTTCACTCGCGTGTTTGAATGGACCATATCCAGAAACGTAGCTGTAGCAAATAAATCCAGTTCTGCAGGCGCTGGCATGCCCAGATACACTGCCCAATGTGTAAGAAACATAGCATAGCTCATGAACAAACAGTGCTATGTGCTGAAAAGCAGACGAATGTGAAGCACTAAGGCCTTGTTTAGACCCTAAATTCCACCCTAATGTTTACTATGCAAAAAGAAGATTTTCATTATATTAAAATGTCGGCGCATACATGAAGTACTAAATGATAAAATCAAAAACTAACTACATAGTTTTGTTGTACTCTGCTAGACGAACATTTTGAACCTAATTAATCAATTTTTGGACAATTTTTCACACATACAAATGAAATACTATAGTGGCGTACGCACTCCAAAAATCAAAGTTTCGATCTTAAATTTGGGAACAGAGCACCACCGATGCATAGCTGTTGGCGACTGATTTTGCAGGAAATGTTGGCCTATTGAGAGGGGACAGGAGCGGCGCAGTGTTCAGCTTGTGTCCCGGCGAACTGTTTAGCTTGTGTGGCCTAGTGGCCGGCGGCTGGGCACAAACACAATCGAGGGAGAGGGCAAACATGAGCTCCCAAGAAAAATTGCGGCTGCGGGCTTGACAGGTGAGGAAGCTGAGACTGAGGGGCATGGCGGCGCCCTCCGAGGCAGCGGCAGCACCTCTGATCCGAGAAATCCATCTTCTAGGTGGAACACTCTATGGATCCGGCCTCGTCGCGCCTTCGTGTTGTTCTCAACCGCTAGCTTGGCTGCACGTTGGGCCACGACGGCGCCGGAGGTAGTGGCCCGGGTAGTTTCGCAACGGCCACTCGTGGCGGGGACGGGGGAGGAGATGAACTGATGAAGACCTTCACTGCTGGTGGGACCGAGCGACGAGGAGTTGTTGGCAGACTGGGCATAAGAAAATGGGTAACCGGTGGGATTCATCTAGGCCCCTTTTTGTGTTTTGATAATTAATGATAATTTTTGTAGACTAATAATTTTATTTGAAAATATGAGAATAGGTTAGTCCAAAAGATAAAATGAGCTTCATGAAATGATGAGCGAATAGTGTGTGTGCTATGGATTATGGGAAGCTAAAGGTAAAGATAAAAGATAGGGCATTTGAATTTAACCAGTCATGAGGAGATCAGTGGATGAACATTGACCGGATTAATAGGCCATTGGCTCAGACCGTCCGAGAAATGTGAGTTAAAACTAATTTAGAAAATCTTTGAAAACTTGTCCGAATGTCCGTCGGACAGTCCCAGGGTTTTGGTCGGACTATCCGTGACCTGTGTTGATAGGTGGGCCCACGTGTGCTAACATACGTGTGTTGGCCGTAAAGGTCGGACCGTCCACAGCTGAGCTCGGACCGTCCGTAAAAAGGCCTCGGTTTTAGATAGAGACGGTTTTCAATGATGCAGGGGGTCGGACCGTTCGTCCGCGCCGGCCAGACCGTCTGCGATGCGTCTCGGACAGTCCGAGGGTGGCGGCCGGACATTCCGCCAGGCTCCAACAGTCCTCCCTGACACACGTTTGACTACGCGAATATGACCGTTAGATTCAAGCTCGGACAATCCGAGGGTGCAGGTCGGACAGTCCGCGAGTGCCGTTTTGAACGTAACGGCTAGTTCTAAGGAGAGGGCTTATAAATACTCCACCCTCGCGGGTGTGTGAGGTCTATTGGCACTTTGAAAAGCTTTCTTGACATTCTAGAGCCCTTGTTCTCCTCTCTCTCACTCACTTGCTTTGATGTTGCATTCTTTGTGAGATTGAGAGCATCTAGTGCATTGCATTAAGGATTTGATCATTGTGGCACTAGGGATTTATCAAGCGAGCGATTTGATTTGTTACTCTTGGAGGTTGCCGCCTCCTAGATGGCTTGGAGCTCATGATTCCATTGAGCACTTGAAGAAGATTGTGAAGTTGCCTTCAAAGATTGGTGTGAGAGGTTCTTGTGCTCACCTTGCCGGAGTGGTGAAGAGCAACTCTAGTGAAATCGAGATTTGGAGCGGTTCTTTGGTTCTAACCGACTTAGAGATCAAGCGAAGTCTTGATAGAGAAGCGGTTGAACATTGGATCTAACTCAACGTGTATTAGGGGTGATCGGTGTGGGATATGCATCCCCGGGTACCCTCAAGAAAGAAGACCGAGTCCTAGTAGAACTACTCGAGAACTACTCGTGTACTCCTACTAGGATTCCCACATTGTAACCGACTAGGAGACTTGCCATGTAACCTTACCCCCTGGGATATATAAAGGAGGGCAGGGGTCCCTACTAGTTCGGTAGATAACCAACCAACGTCTAGAAGACGCAATATACAAAACCCCATACATGACGTAGGGTATTACGTTACACTGGCGGTCCGAACCTGTCTAAATCCTTATGTGTTGTGTCTTTGCGTTAACCATCAAGTTCCAGGTCCGGCGATCCCCACAAATCTACCCTCTAGGATACCTCTAGACAGACGTGCTCGAGATAAATCTTTGACGCTTGGCACCCACCATGGGGTAGATCGCAGGATTATTGGGTGAACTTGATGGACCTATCATCATCGACACGTTGTGAAGATCAATATCCAAGCAAGACCAGTGAGTTGATTTGATCAGCGTGTTGTGCTGGATTTTGCTCCGAAGGTCGTGTCTGGTTGAAGATACGATTCAATCTTATCAAGAAGCTCCGACTTCCACTCGGGATAACCAGGTGGCAGTCGGCTGAAGAAATGGAAAAGAAATAAATCGGGACAGGGCAGCAGCAACTCCGTTTTGTTTCAGAGACAAGCAGTGTCCGACGTGTCAACTAGCCCTAGTCAGATTCTGATCTGGAGAATAAAACAACTACTGATTGGATTGTGGGAGCACACTCACGTCAAACAGAAGACAAAATCCCATTGAAGAGGCCGTGTTTCTTTCCTTCCTGGATATATACTGTAGAGGCGTAGCACATCAGACTCACGCGCACAAGTCTGCTCATGATGATGGATGTGTACGTGTGTAGTGCAACTATTCGAGGAATTTTACTACGAGCACACGGAGGATTACCAGAAGCTTTAAGATCTCCGTCTGGTTCGTACGCGAGTACTACTACGCCTACATCCGGCTGCATCGACTCGTCGTACGACTACTTCGACTACTCATCTCGACTAGAGATCGGCTACCACGTCATCAACAACTAGTCGAGACCGACCTCGACTAGTTGACTTCAACAACAACCATCGCGGTTTCATCGCCGACCGCCACGGCTTCGTAAACAACCGTCCGCGAATCAAGCTAAGTCATATTTAATAATTATTTTATTTAATCAGCTTGTTTAAATACATGCTTGGCCATGAGCCGAGTACTCTAAAAGAGTACTTCACTCGACAACAAAAATTCTCGAGGGCCATACTATCGTCGCCTATGGAGAATGCCACGTTAGCCCACGTATTTGGTAAATCGAGTTGCGCAGGGCACCAGCCCGCGGAATTGGTGCATCGAACTACGTAGGGCTCTCGGGGGCTAAATCTACAGATTCTTCGGGTTACAAACCCTCGCATGACTATGGGATCAGGATCCCTAGGGCCACTCATCCATGGGATTAAAACTACTCGATAGGGAAGGTTTGATCCGACTACTTTAAACCAGTCGGCTATGGTACATGACGACGTAGTTGATTAGGAAAGACTAGTTGTGTACTATTGGGAGACTCCCCAAAGTATCATGTTGTAGTACTCCTTGTTGTATACGACTAGGATTATGTAACCGACTTGTAACTCTGCTCCCCGGATATATAAGGTGGAGCAGGGACCCCCTCAAAACAACCCAACTCACGTGCAATACAATCAAGCACACATGAAGTAGGGTAGTACACTATTCGCGGCCCGAACCTGTTTAAATCTTTGTGTTGTTCGTGCACTGTCGTTCCTAGAACTCGGCGAGACCCACAAATCTACTTCCTGGGGTACCCCCTAGCAGACGACATAAATCGTCGACACTTGGCGCCCACCGTGGGGCATACTCACCGAAGCTCGACGTTAGGCGTGATGGGATCAAGATTCGTCACCGACGACATTGAGGAGGGTGCAACTTTCATCTTCGGCGCGTGGACCTTTGTTGCTGACGGCAAAGGTAACTTCACAAGTTTTCTTGCTGATTACCCAGGGCCATATTCGACGAAGGCGTCTCTAAGGGAGCCGCTCCGCAAAGCACCTGCCTCGACAACCACTCCGGAGACGATTTCGATTTCAATTCCGACACCTCGCAGGAATTCAAACTCGACTTCGACCCCAATTCGAACTAGGACTACTCCAAACGACATCGGGTACACCTCGCTTCCAAATATGGAAGGGGTTAGGAACTCCGAGATGGCTACGCCATCGGACAACCCCCGAATCAATTCCTAACTCGGAGTCCCTAAGGCCGCGGCTACATATCAACAGATCAACACCATGGAGTAGAGGGAACACGTACCGAAAGTCGACAGTTCAACCGTGCAGAGCAGCAAGGACTCTGAGCCGGCGTTTGAGCCATCAGAGGACTACAAAGGCGATGATTTCACGGTTTTACTAAGCGATAGCCCGGACAACGTCGCACGCTTAACCCGTTGTGCCCATTTCAAAAACGGCTACGATCTTGAAGAACCACTCGTGTACCTCCCGTCAGGACTCGTAGTAACCAGGACACCAGGAGGACTTGTCGTTCACTGGCCTGGCGCTATACCTACCGAAGCCTATCGAGACAACGAGTCAAGGCTACCCGCAACGATTTTGGAAGAACTACCCTACCAGGACGGTCGGACAACTTCCATTACCTCCTCCTCTGGCAGCACGGGGGACAACTTCTCCAACGCCCCGACTCTGTTACTACAGACTTCTCCGGATCCTGGTAGACAAGTCTTCATGGCCGGCTCCGGCGATCAAGGCACTCAATACGATCGCGAGCTGATCGGCGACATCTCCGAAGAAGAACCTACTGCCCATGGAGAATCTGAGCAATAGAGAACCTCAAGACAAGCAAGGAACGCCAAACGAAAGCAAAGGCGCCTTAACACAGCCATACGTGCGAACGCAACTTGAAACCTTACAAGGGATTTCGTGATGGTTGGTGATCAACCGGTCCTCCAGGACGCCCCAATGAACATCTCTGTCGCAGCAGAAATCGTGAGGTCTATGCCGGAAACACCACAAATCAGACCGGTCCTGACCCTCCTGGAGACGGCTCGCGAGAACATCAGCACCGGCCCTGCATTAAGCCACCACGCCTCAAGCGCCAGACGCCCTGGAGACAGACCATCGCATGACCCAGCAAACTTGGCCCACACGAGTCGCGCTCCATGAGAGCCATCGGGCGGAGCAGTTGGAAGACAAGCTAACGCGCAAGTCCCCAACGCCAGACCTCAAGATGGCAACAGGCCACGTAACGGGCCTAACCGTGATAGAGACCTCCGCTCCCACATCAACGCCAACTGAGATGCTCGCTCGGTAATTCTGTCCAGTAGAGCAAACCAAATCAACTCAGAGCTTCGCAGGCGTGAAGAATTCGACCGTCGCTATGGACCACTACCTCGTGAACACACTCACGACCGTGATCGCCCTCCACGCGGCCGCGGTCGTGACCACATACGTGAGGCAGATCGTCAACAACGCAATAACGATCCTGAACGAGATAACAATCGCGATGGAGATCGCCCTCCATGCGGACGAGACTATGATAAATACCGTGACAACAATTACGGACGTTCGAGGCCTAACAATTCACCAAGCCATAGCTCGGATAGTCGTAGAAACCACTATGACTCCGACCGCAGTGATGGTCATCGCGGACGTAATTGTTCGCCAGCAGACAAGTACGATTGCTTCCCTGCATTCTCCAGTCGCATCAAGAAAATCAAGTTACCTAGCAAGTTCAAGACACCTGGAATCGAGAAGTTCACGGGCAAACAAGACCCTGAACAATAGCTAAGAGTCTACTCGACTGCGATCCAAATGGCCGGAGGATCTGACGACGTAAAAGTCAGCTACTTCCCCATCATGATGGATACTACTCCACTCACATGGCTCAAGGGCCTTCGCCCCGGGTCCATGGACTCCTGGGAAGACTTCACCAACAAGTTCACCGCCAATTTCCAGGGAACATGGTCTCGGCCTGGAACCAAATTTGAATTGGCAGCCTGTAAACAGGATAAAAGCGAAACCCTGCGCAAATTCATCAAGAGATTCTTTGAAAAAAGAGCAACAATTGTTGACATATCTGACCGTGAGGTCATAGACTGTTTCCATGACGGACTCTACACGAGAGAACTACATCGTGAGTTTGGCAGGTAACGCCCAACAACTATCCCAGACTTGCGGCGCATGGCAGTCGAGTGGGCCGATCAAGATGATCGTCAGCGCGAGCGCTTAGACAGGCGTCGCGACAACATCAACAGTGACAACAACTATCACAGAGGAGGCAAGGATCACCGCAACAATAACAACCGTGACTTCAACCGCGACAACAAAAAGCGCAAGCCAGATAACACTGTCGCGGCAGTTGAACGCCCTCCGCGGAAGAAAAACACGGTCTCTATCGACAAAGTGATGAATGGACCTTGTCCATATCATCCTAACGGACGACACAAGATGGCCGATTGCTTTCACCTTAAACAGTAATTTGATAAGCAAGGGCCAACAAAGACAGACGAAGAGGACGACAAGAAAGATGACAAGGATGACAACAATCATGACAATGGTTTTCCTCAAGTCTAGAATGTCGTAGCAGTCCTGTTTAGCGGCGAATCCTTAAATCAATCAAAGCGGGCAAAGAAACTGTCGCTCCGTGAGATCATGGAAATTCAACCAGCCACCCCATCATGGAAATTCAACCAGCCACCCCGACATACCTCAAGTGGTCCGAAATTCCCATCACCTTCTCCAGAAAAGATCAGTGGACCAACTTCACCAACCCAGGCAGATATCCATTGGTTTTGGATCCAGTCGTGGCACAAGCCAGACTGACCAAAGTTCTCATTGATGGAGGCAGCGGGCTCAATGTCATCTTTGCTAAGACCTTCACCAAAATGGGACTTGATATCACCAAACACCTAAAGCCCACTGAATCTCCGTTCTACGGTATCGTGCCTGGTAACGCGGCAATTCCTCTAGGACAAGTCACACTCCCAGTAACCTTCGGTACAGAAGCAAACTTTAGGACAGAGTACATCAAGTTCGAAGTGGCTGACTTTGAGACCTCGTATCATGCGATTCTTGGGCGTCCAGCCCTCGCCAGATTCATGGCGATTCCGCATTACGTATATCTTGTTCTCAAAATGCCTGCTCCTAAAGGAGTTCTTTCCCTAAGAGGTGATCTGAAGATTGCTTACGACTATGATGTGGAAGCAGTAGAATTCGCCGCCACCTCAAAAGCCCTCGCGCGGCCTCTCCTACAGGAGAAAAGTCCTAACCGACTACTTTTTTACACATCGTGCATACTTTTACCGCATGTCAACTACTTTATGCTGGTCGTCTTTTCTTAACGGTTGCTAAAGTACTCGGTCAGCATAAGTCTTAATTCATGAAACCTCGACTCTTCTGTAAGCCCATGATCCTAAGCGTGAAGAGGCACGTTCCTTACGCCATGGACTAAGGCCATCAGGGATCAGATGTTTAAACATAACAGGCCAACTAACCGAAAAATTACATAACCTAGCAAGAGTTTGGCACGAAGCTTTTTTATGCATTTAACAATGCAGGGATCCGTTCCCTACTTGATATTCTATATATCAGTTACAACATATTTTTATGTCTACCTTTTAGGAGCACTCGGCGAGTACTTAAACTAGTCGCTTGAAGCTCAGGGGATACATAGCACAAGCCAAGACGAGTACTAGAACTAGAACTAGTCAGTACTCAGATGGCGTGGCACTACAATGCCAACCGAGTATTTAAACTAGTCGGTGCTTGCATATTACGATGACTCGATGAATAAACGAGTACTGACACCGGTCAGTACTTGGATATCAACACGGAAGCTACCTTGAAGATTATGTTCTTGACCCTCGGACCAAATATAAACCGTTCGCTTCGAGGCTCGATGGCTATACTCAAGGGGTACACATTTTTTGTGCCTATTGTTGATTAATTCAAGACAAAGACTTGAAGATTTTTACAAGACCCTTGACGTGACTATCTTAATCAACTCAAGGCTCAGGGGCTAAGCATATATGCTTCACCTACGGTGAGCATATTTATTCAAGACATTTATGAAGCTCTCCACAGCCTCTCAGCAACCACAACCACTCGAAGAAAGACTAAAAGACTTCGAAGGATGGCTGTTGTTTGGCTATGAAGCGCTCAGAGGCTTGTGGGATATGCATCCTCGGGTATCCTCAAGAAATAAGACCGAGTCCTAGTAAAACTACTCGGGAACTACTCGTGTACTCCTACTAGGACTCCCACATTGTAACCGACTAGGAGACTTGCTATGTAACCTTGCCCCCTGGGATATATAAAGGAGGGTAGGGTCCCTACTAGTTCGGCAGATAACCAACCAACGTCTTGAAGACGCAATATACAAAACCCACATACATGACGTAGGGTATTACACTACACTGGCAGCCTGAACTTGTCTAAATCCTTGTGTGTTGTGTCTCCACGTTAACCATCAAGTTTTAGGTCCGGCGATCCCCACAAATCTACCCTCTGGGATACCCCTAGACAGGCGTGCTCGAGATAAATCTTCGACAACCAGCAAGTCATCGACACCACGGGATAAACTCTTGTCTCTTGTTTGTGGTTTGTCAATTGCTCTTTACCTTAAGCAACTTACTTTGAGTAAGTTATTTATCTAGAGATTGAATTATACATTGTCATCCTAGGTTGCAAACCCCTCAACATAGGCTTAGAATAGCTAGAGACTTAATTTTCCTTGTGATTCTAATTAAAGTTCTCTAGTGTTGTGATTGAAGTTTAAAATTGCCTATTCACCGCATCTAGTCGGTATCCTAGATCCTACACTAGAGCGCTGCGGAGGAGACCGGCGGCGGTGCTACAGGCGAGGGGAGGAGGCGACAAAGTGAAGAACATGCAGCCGGGCAAAATCGATATCGTCGACGGTGAAGGAGGACGCGTAGGCTTTTTGCGCATGACACCTGGTCCATAGTCGTCGTCCACACACTGCTGGCTCAGCGTGTTGTGATGGCTGGGATGGGAGAGGAGCGAACTGACGAAGGCCTTCGCTACTGGTGGGACCGAGCGATGAGGAGTTATTGGCAGGGTGGGCGGAAGAAAATGGGTAAGCGGTGGGCTAGAGCGCTGCGGAGGAGACAGGCAGCGGCGTTACAGCGCGAGGGGAGGAGGCAACGAAGTGAAGAACATGCGACCGGGCAAAATCGATTTCATCGGCAGTGAAGGAGGACGCGTAGGCTTTTGCGCACGACACCTAGTCCATAGTCGCCGTCCACACACTGCTGGCTCAGCGTGTTGTGCCCTACACTCAATGGCTGGATTAATTGGACACAACACCGCGGAAGGCATGCGTCAAGTGAAGACGTCTCAAGCGTCAAATGGTCTTGGAATTCTTCAGGGTGAAGAGGTAGTGAGGAGACGAACTGATGAAGGCCTTCGCTGCTGGTGGGACC
The DNA here is from genome assembly GCA_033239725.1 of Echinochloa phyllopogon. Lineage (NCBI taxonomy): Eukaryota > Viridiplantae > Streptophyta > Magnoliopsida > Poales > Poaceae > Echinochloa > Echinochloa phyllopogon. Next base: position 21,108,163 of record BTCW01000013.1, on the reverse strand, counting down.
GAGCGACGAGGAGTTGTTGGCAGGGTGGGCATAAGAAAATGGGTAAGCGGTGGGCTTGCACTACCAGAATGATCGACATCTGCACCGGGTGTGAAAGCCCTTTAGCACCGGGTTTCCCACCCGGTGCAACTAATCCGAGGCTAAAGGGGTACCCCTTTAGCACCGGGTTGAATAACCCTTTAGCACCGGGTGCAGCCACGACCCGGTGCTAAAGGGCCTGCCCCGCAGCGCCTTTAGCAGGGCCTTTAGCACCGGGTCCAGACACAACCCGGTGCTAAAAATTTTTACGCGCAAAAAAATAAATATTTTTTCTACTCTCGTCTCTTTCCCTCTCCTCTCTTTTCTAGCTGACCGTCGTCTTCTCTCCGTCCTTCAAGAACAAGAACAAAATTTTTGTTCTTATTCTTCAAGAACAGAAAAAAGAAGAAGGTGAGAGTAGATAAATCAGAGGAGAAAGAAAGAAATTAAGAGTAGAAATATCTTAATTTACATCACAACATTTAAGATCCAACAATTACAACATTCAAGATTCAACGTAGATTCAACATAGAAATTTAGATTACAGAGAGATTAGAAAAAGAGAAGCCTCCGCCAGTTCAACAAAAGAAGAAAAGAAAACTGTGTGCCTCGATCCACTCCCAGCTGCCTCCGCTCCCCATGTGAGTGCCACACTAGAAGCATTCAACAACACGTACATATTTGCATCAGAAAACAGGAATAGAGAAGCAGAGAACAGGAAACCGACTCCTTTGGATTAGCATTTAGCAAAGTACCTGGCCCGCTGACCGTAGCATACGAGGGACGTGTTGAATCCGGCCAGGGTGTTCTGGATCATGGGTAATCCAACAAGATCGAACGCATCGGCCTGCAAACAAGCACCAATCCACGGGGAAGGATCGATCGCCCACAACAACAGATCCCAAATTACCCTCGCATCAAGCCGAATCAGGTGAGGTGGGCATGGTACCGTACCTTGACGGAGTGCTCTGTCGGCCAGCGCCTCACGACGGCGGCGGGGGCGAGGCGAGGAGGAGGGCCGGCGGTTTGGGGGAAGACGAAGTGCTGCGGGGCGGGGGGCGGCGCGAGGCTATATAGATCCGGTGCATTTAGCACCGGGTGCAGCCACGACCCGGTGTTGATCCGGGGCATTTAGCACCGGGTGCAGCCACGACCCGGTGCTAAAGGCCCTTTCGCACCGGGTCTATACAACACCCGGTGCTAAAGGCCGTAACTGGCGCCAAACGAAAACTGGGGCCTTTAGCACCGGATTTTAGATCAACCCGGTGCTAAAGGCCCCCAATTTTCGTTTGGCGCCAGTTTCCAAACCAGCCTTTAGCACCGGTGGAAAATATATAGTTATTAATACTTGTTTTAATTCAGTTATTAATACCTATTAAAAATATATATTAAATAAGAAAATCTTATAAATTACTAGAAAATCAATATAAAATGCTAGAAAATCTTATAAATTAATAGAAAATCTTATAAATTAATAGAAAATCTTATAAATTAATAGAAAATCTTATAAATTACTAGAAAATCTTATAAATTACTAGAAAATCTTATAAATTACTAGAAAATCTTATAAATTACTATAAAATCTTATAAATTACTATAAAATCTTATAAATTACTAGAAAATCTTATAAATTACTAGAAAATCTTATAAATTACAAAAATTGATAACTAAAAGAAAGATTTTGGAACATTAAATGGTCTCAGATGAAAAAGTCATTAATACCAAAATTTCATATCTCATCAAGATCTACAATCTTTATTTAAGTTATTTTTTCATTTGAGAAAGTGGTAGTATACATTGTTCATTAATCCTAGATTCACTCTCATAGTTTCTAAAACTTTGTTAGAGACTTGTCAAATTTATACTACATGTTATTACCACTTCTGAAAATGACAAAATGACCTAAATAAAGATTGTAGATCATGATGAAATATGAAACTTTGGTATTCATCACTTTTTCATTTGACATCACCTAGTGTGAAAAAAAACCTTGGTTGTAGTTGTCATTTTTAATTCAAAATTTGGATTGTTCAAACAGTCTCACACGAGAAGATTTTTCAAAATAATAACATTAATAAGTTTCATAATTTGATAGAGTATGATTTTAGGAATTTTTAGGAAGAAAAATGATCTTTTTTGAAGTTTGTACGAGGGAGAACGACTAGTTACAACTTTTATACAGAGATTAAAAAGAAAAATTGTTCTTGTTCATCCAGTGACGTGGCTCGTGTGCGCCCGGTGACGGCCGAGCAGCATGAACACAGCGCCTAAGTGTTCAGCTGGCTCGGCCGAGGGAGACATTAGCACCGGGTCGTGGCAAGACCCGGTGCTAATGCGCCCCCTTTAGCACCGGGTGCAGCCAGCAACCGGTGCTAATGTGCCTAGCACCGGTTGCTGGCTGCACCCGGTGCTAAAGGGGGCGCATTAGCACCGGGTCTTGCCACGACCCGGTGCTAATGTCTTCGCCCTGGCACCCCGCAGCGCCGCCCGCGCTCCTAGCCGTTGGACCCGGTGCTGAAGCCCCATCAGCACCGGGTCCAAAAATGATCGAGGCGGAGGAGGCGGGCGGATGTGAATGATTCTGGTAGTGTTGAGTGCTGCGGAGGAGACCGACGGCGGCGTTACAGGCGAGGGGAGCAGGAGACAAAGTGAAGAACATGCGGCCCGGCAAAATCGATTTCATCGGCGGTGAAGGAGGACGCGTAGGCTTTTGCGCACGACACCTGGTCCGTAGTCGCCGTCCACACACCGCTGGCTTAACGTGTTGTGCCCTACACTCAATGGCTGGATTAGTTGGACACCACAGCGCGGAAAGCACGCGTCAAGCGAAGACGTCCTCAAGCGTCGCACGGTCTTGGAATTCTTTGGAGTGAAGAGGTAGTATATATATATATATATATATATATATATATATATACGTCGATATAAAAAAATGGATTTGAGTGAGCTCCGTGTGGGCCGGTCATATTCTTTTCGGCCTGCTACTCAGGTCTGTCGTCTCTGTGTAAGAGCATCTTTAAGAGACCAAATCATTTTCTAAAGTTAGATTTAGTTATTGTTAGAGAAAAAAGTTTCCAACAGACTCTTTAAATGACTCTTCAAATTTAGTGGCTCTCCATCCCACCTCATTCGCTAGCTATTTTTAGCTAGCCTACCTCACTAGCTATCTTTACAGAATTTGTTGGATTACTCTGTTATTTATTAGTTAAATCTATTTTTGAGAGTAGCTAAATCAGTAAATTTGACTAGTCTTTTTAGTTGATCTCCTGAGGGCAGGTACATTGCTACACGTAAGCAGTCTCATAGGTCGTCTCATGCAGTGCCACGTAAAATTTTTGCTGATGTGGAGGAGAGAGCGAGGTGAGAGAAGGAGGTCGTTGTTTCGCGAAACAACCGCCTTATGAGCTAAATTTTAGGAATATGAGACAACTCCTCCACCATTGTACGAGCTTTATTGCCATGCAACCAATAAAATTTCTTTATTTCCCCATAAATTAAGGGATATTGTATTACTACTAGACAACCAAAGCAACAACATATTGTATAGGTTGTCTGATAAGTCGACTCAAGATTACGTGTCACTGCATAAGACCGCATATGAGACGGTACCAGTGTACTTGTCCTGAAGATGCTCTAAGGGCAGGTACATTGATATCGTCTAATAGGCGGTCTCATACAATGACACGTAATCTTAAGACGATTTATCAGCTATAGGTTGTTGTTTTGCCTGTCTCGTAGTAATACAATATCCCTTAATTTATGGAAAAATAAAGAAATACCATTGGTCAAAACTCATACAATGGTCGATGAGTTGTCTTATAGTCCTAAATTTTAGCTCATGAGGCAGTTGTTTCGCAAAGCAAGGACGTCTTTCTCTTACCTCGCTCTCTCTCCTCCACGTTAGTAAAATCTTATATGGCACTACATGAGACGACCTATGAGACCGTACGTGCAGCGATGTACTCCCTCCGTCCCTTTTTATCCGTCGTTTACGGATCCCGAGGAACAACTTTGACTGAATATAAAAAAATATATTAATATTTATAGTACATAATAAATATCATTAGATAGATATTTGAATCTAGTTTTTTAATAAATTTTTTTGGAGATTAAAATATTACACATATTTTTTACGTATCGAATCTAAATCGTGACACGGAAACCAACGGCGACGCTAATAAGGACAGAGGGAGTACATGTCAGCGCACACTGGGCTGAGCTCGGTCGGAAGCTAAAGCCTCCTAAACCCTCATCTTCCTCCGCCGTTTGCCCTTCCGCCGCCGCCGGAACCGGAGCGCCATGGCGGTTTCCCACCTGCGAACGGCCCTCTCCCGCATCCTCCGCTCCCCATCCCATCTCCCCGCCTCCTCGCACGCCCCTCCCCTCGCCTTCCTCCACCGCTTCCTCCACCCTTCCGCTGCCGCCGCCTCCTCTTCCGGCTCCTTCGCGGCGGAGGACTACCTCGTCTCCCGCTGCGGCCTCACCCAGGCGCAGGCGCTGAAGGCCGCCGCGAGGATTTCCCACTTCCGGTCCGCCGCCAAGCCCGACGCGGTACTCGCCTACCTCGAGACCACCCTCGGCATCCCCGCCGCCGACGTGGCGAGGGTCCTCGTCATGGACCCAAGCTTCCTCTGCGCCGACGTGGAGCGGAACCTGGCCCGGCGCGTCGCCGATCTGCGCGACCTCGGCCTGTCGCTGGACGAGATCGCGCGCCTCGTCCCCCTCGTCCCCAACTCCTTCCGCAACAGGTTCCTCCGCACCAATCTCGAGTTCTGGCTTGCCGAGTTTGGGTCCTTCGATAAGCTCGTGCAGGTCCTTAGGTCGTGCGCCGGCCTTCTCAGCATAGATCTCGACAAGGTTGGCAGGCCCAACGTGGCCTTACTCCGGCAATGCGGCCTCAACATTCCTGAGATTGTTGGCACCAATCTCTACTCCACTCGGCTGTTCACCATGAAATCGGAGCTTCTCAAGGAGGCTGTTCAGCGAGTGGAGGAGGAGTTCGGCGTTGAGCGTGGCACAGTGATGTTCCGCCGCGCACTTGCTTTGGTTGCTATTACGGACAAGGAAGTTCTTGCCGGGAGAATACGGCTGTTACATAACATTGGGTTCTCAAAGGATGATGTACTGGCGATTATGAGGAAGCAGCCTCTTGTTTTAGGCATGTCTGAACAAAAGATTCAGGGAAATGTGGACTTCTTGATGAAAGATGTTGGTTTGGAGGCATCATATATAGTGAGAAGGCCAGCGCTGCTCTGCTATAGTGTTGAGCAGCGGTTGTTGCCCCGGCATTGCTTGCTCAAAGTTCTTAGGGAGAAGGGGCTGCTGAAGGGTGAGTTGGACTACTATGTCACCGCCTCAATGGCTCGGAATACTTTTGTGGAGAAGTTTGTGCATCCTTTCAAGAACCATGTCCTATGCCTCATAGATGACTATGCCACCAAATGTTTGGGGAAGGCAACGAATGAAACTACGTAGCTAAAAAGACTCAAATGGATGTTGCTGAAGCTTGTAGTGGAAAGGACAAGTAGGTACTTTTACAAATTTGCCACTGGTGCAAATGTTTCTGTGTTCACCATTTGGTTCTTGATTAATGCCCCTACTTTGTAATCAATTTCTTTTTTTATGAATCACATATTAAGGGTGTGTAGTGTACCTCAAAGGTTCTAATGGCAAGCTAAGTGCTCAGCTCAGGGCCAGCGAGCTTGTGTGTTAGACATAAAAAAGAACACTTATTGGTTGCATAGTTTAGTAGGGATTTTCCTTTTTCTTTGAAAGAACAAGGAGATAAGTTTAATGGGAAAGCCTTGCCTTATGGGTACACATACATTTATAGTACTTTATGCATATATTCATATTCATATAGTCATGGATATATTTATTTAAGACAAACATGGGTGAGTTGTACTTAGTTTTTGTCGAGTTTCAGCCCATCACAGTAACCATTGGTAGAGCCTGTGGTTAAATGTTATTTCTGCATCTGAGTCAGTTCCCAGTAACCACTTCTAGAGCCTGAGATGTCACTTGACAATGTGGTTAAGTGATATTTCGTCATCTAAGTCAGTCCCAATAGGCTTGTGTGATTTGCTAAAGATACATAGGTTGCGCATTTCAGAAGATTTGTAGTATTCCCACTGCCTAAGTGCTTATTTCTCTTAAAAGTTTGCCGTGAACAATGTGTTGTGCATTTCATTGGACCAACTAGATAATAGGTTGTACAATATAACATAAGCTACCAGTGAGTTTTATATTCACTCAATATGCAAGTTATCAGTTATCTTCTTGTTACGTTTGAATGTAAAGAATTTGCATGAGTGGGCTTGCTATTCTACTTTGCAGAATTTAGCTTATGTTATATTGTACCCCCAAAATTAGCTTCTTCCCGTGGGAATCAAACAAAGGCAAAGGCACCATATACCATAATATCTGTTTAAGTTTCAAAAGCATTGAGATTGGGTCCTCTTGGTCCGAGTATAGACTCACTGGTTAGAGCAGTTGCAGCTCCTTGTTCAGTTCCATGGTCTTGATCTGGCAAGAATGATTTGCACCGTCTGTCTTTGCCAATATTAACCTCTGTTGAACACAATTTCCTTTTCTGATGACACTGTTTGCAGATTTGGACAATTCGTAAGAGCCAAGATTAATGAGGTTATATGCTAAATTCAGGGCTGATGATTCACCCTGGGCCCTGAAATATTTTCTGTATTTGCTTTGCTGAAGAAATATGATCAGAAGATGGTCTTGATGAGGGGTTGCCAATGCGATATGTTCTGTGAGAACACCGAAAAAGCAAATGCTTTGACCTGTTCTGTTAGAAAAGAAAGCCAAATAGAATGTTCTGGTGCTTGTCCATGAAACCATGTACAATGCTGAACAATTTTCTGGTTAGTTACCCCCTTGGTTTGTTCTCTTTTGTTTTTAATGCTACTAAAGGCTAAGTTTTTTCTGCATGAAATTTCGGTGGTCTTGGCACAAACAAGCAGAAAATTGTCTCACACCATGTTACAAAAATTTCATTTTTCACTATGCTAGAAAGATCGAAAGCTACCAGTAAGCATTATTCTATCAGGTGAACTGAAATATTTTTGAGATTGAATTCAATCTGTGGCCATTATTTTAAGGTGATCTGAAATATTTCTTTGCAAAAACATATAACCTTCATAATTTTTTTTCACTGCAGCTGTCAATTTATATGGGGTGACAACGATAAATTTGAATATTCAGCAATTAATTTGCCTTGTTAATTTAATTTATTTATATGTTGTAGCAAGTCGTGCATTCAGAGTGTAGCAGAAAAGATCCATCTGTATAAGTTGAGTAATCAGGATGGGCGTATGAAATTGACAAAATATTTGCAGCAGGAAACTTTTATAGGCCACATTATCAAAATTTGAACAGGGAATTTTGCATTAAGATTAGAAATAACAAAGTTTGACTTGATGACAGAACTGTTTGGAAAATCTCAAACAATTATGATACACAACAAATTAAAATAATGCTTTGAAAGCTGCATGTTACAGTATGGTCATAACTAAGCCTGACTGATCTGAAGCATGCTCGTTCTTCACAAAATTTAGACACTTGAAAGATGAATTTTGAATCGGATACTACTCTGCATGGGTTGGCATCTAGCACTTGATAATATTCCGTAGTTGAAGTTACTTCTTTCATTTACATGTTTGCAGACTCTAGTCGTTGTCGTTGAGCAGTCTAAACAGTAAGCACATGCTGGACAGGTTGACATTCTTACTCCCATTATGTAATATATACGCTCCCGTATCAGGTCCTCACATAAGCTATACAGCTTGCGAGCTATTTTGATTTGGCGTATACTGGCAAATGAAGTGCGCCCTTATCTTTCGCAGCTTGACAGCAGCATCTCTCATGGATATCCTTTCTGCTGGTTCCTTCTTACTGCACATCAGTGCCAGTCCTGTAACAGATGCCATGATACTGTTGATTTGTCCCTGATGACCATTGCTGCTTCCTTCGCACAAATCACATGCACAGTTTTCTTCTACTGCTACAATAGCAGGATCTACAATGTCCACCAGCTGGTCTGGGAATGCTGCCCGAACGTGGCCCTGCAAGCTCAGGCCATCTGCGAATGTGTCACTGGTAGGAGCCTTTCCCGTAAACAACTCCAGGAGTACAATTCCAAAGCTGTAAACATCTCCGCAAGGGGAAACTCGGTGACCTTCCCCATATTCTGCATCATAAATGAATGCAATTTAAATGCCAATATTTGTTGATCTACAAATTAGTCAAGTACTCAAGCACAAGCAGGAAGAGAATACGCTCTAGAATGGAGTTACCTGGAGCAACATATCCTATTGTTCCTCTTATCCCGGTGCCAGTGGAGTCTCTGGAGTTGATCATCGAGGGGTCGCCTGTTGAATCTATAAGAATCTTGGCAATGCCAAAATCTCCGACAAGAGCACCAAAGTCTTCGTTGAGAAGGATGTTGCTAGGCTTTAAGTCACAGTGAACTATCGGTGGCTGGCAACTATTATGCAGATAATCCATTGCGTCACAAGTGTCAACAGCAATGTTCAATCTCTGCAGTAATGTTAGACCAGTGGGGTACGAAGACTGTCCACCTTGATCTGGATGTAACCACTTGTCAAGGCTCCCGTTAGTCATGTACTCCAGAACAATGGTTTTGAAGTTGTTTTGCTTGGAGTCATAACCAGAGCAACAAGTGATGACACTAACCAAGTTACGGTGCCGAATCTTGCTAAGTGCCTCACACTCTGACATGAAACTTCTTGAAGAGCCTGACTGTTGGAGATCAAAAACCTTCACAGCAACAGTAGTTGTTACATCCTTGATTATCAAATTCCCCTTGTACACTGCTCCGTACCTCCCTGTACCAACCTGATTGCTTAGAGCAAATCCATCTGTTCCACGTGCTAAATCTGCATAGGAAATTCTGGGATGCATTATATCCATCAATTGGAGAGCACCTTCTTCTGTAGTTGCTGATTGAGCTCTTGATTTCTTTTGCAAGGTTTTGAAAAGAAATGCTAAGGTCACAAACAACACCATTACACCAGCAATTGGAATCAGTACTTTAAGAATGACACGATGCTTTCTTTGACTGTGCCCCAAAGGTTTGCTTGGGCAAGCTGGCAAATGCAAGTCCTGAATGCCACCGCAGAGTTCATAATTCCCAGCAAAAGAGAACCCTGACACATTAGTAAACACACCCTGGACTGGGATCTGGCCACTGAGTTGGTTGAAAGACACATCTAGATGGTTCAATATGGTCATGTTTGCAAAGGTCTGAGGGATTTGTCCAGAAAGGTTGTTGTGGGCAAGATATAATTCTTCTAGACCACTTATGTGGGACAACTCTTGAGGAATTGTTCCTGAAAGCATGTTATCTGTTAAATTTAGCAGTATCAAGCCGCGCATTGAGCTAAAGGGTTTAGGGATGGCACCACTGAAGGAGTTACCATTCAATCGAAGCTTCATCATGCTTAAACAGTTGCCAAGTGCATCCGGCAATGTGCCAGATAAGTTATTCCCAGAGATATACAAATGTACAAGGTTTGTAAGACTTCCAACTTCTGGTGGGAGAGGACCAACGAAGTAGTTATAGGACAAATAAAGATAATCTGTTAAGGATGACAGGTTGAAAATCTCTCTAGGCAATGGGCCGGTAAACTTGTTGTTAGACGAACCAGCACCATTTAGCTACCGCAAGTTCCCAAGGCTGGTTGGAAGTGACCCCTCAAAGCTGTTTCTATATGCGAGCAGTATTTGTAGTTGTGTTAAGTTGCCAATTGAAGAAGGCAGGCTCCCCGATAGGTTGTCTGAGAACTGCAAGAGTTTCAGGGCTGATAACCTTCCAATGCTGCCAGGCAAAACCCCAGAAAATTGGTTGTCGTCTAGCTTCAGTGCTTGTAGGCCAGCCAGATTGCCAATATCGAGTGGTATCTTACCAGAAATCTCATTCACTGAGAGGTACAACAACTGAAGGTGGGACGATAGATTGGAGACGGAACTTGGCAGCTCACCACCAAGCCTGTTGTACTGGAGGGTGAGGAGACGTAGGTGGGTGCAATTTGTAAAGAATTTTATGAACTCCCAGTCCTGGGCGCTGCTTGCCTCAAGCATGTTACCATCAAAAACTGAGGTATCTGGGCAAAGCTTTCCTATCCCAGGTGGTATGGTACCAGTTAGGTCGTTAGCGCCGAGATCTAGCAAATAGAGCATGGTTGCATTGCCAAGGGACGGTGAAATTCCTCCGGTGAAATGGTTGTTGCCCAGGAAGAGATATCTGAGCATGGGTAGGCCAGTCCCCATGTGAGTGGGCAGTGTCCCGTGCATCATATTCTCAACTAGTGCAAGCTTTATCAGTGAGGATGCATTGAGGAGATCTGCAGGAATGATGCCTGTGATTTGGTTTTCTGCCACTATGAAGGACTTGAGTCCATGGATTCTACCAAAGCCCTCAGGGATGGTGCCCTGAAGATGGTTGGTGCTGAGGTCGATTTCCCTCAGGGCAGAAGAGAGATTGGTGAGTGACTGTGGGATCGCCCCTGTGAGGTTGTTCTGCCATAGCAACACGCCTTGGAGCTTTGACAGGTCTCCAAGCCAATCCGGGATGCCTCCTGTGAGCTGGTTCATGCCAAGCGTGATGAGCACAAGGTTGCTGCAGTTTCTCAGGCTGGTTGAGATCTCACCCTGAAGTGAGTTGTTTGAGATGTCAAGTTATCGCAGTCGGTGTAGGTGGCCAACAGTTGCAGGGATTTCACCTTGCAGCATGTTTTGGCTAAGGTTGAGGCTTGTCATGAATGTCAAGTTGCCAATGGAAGCAGGTATGGTGCCTGCAAGGCTGAAGGAGCTGAGGTAAAGTGCTGAGACCCTGCCCCCGTGCCTGTGGCTGCATACTACTCCTGGCCAACTGCACAGGTTAGCAGTTTCGTTCCAGGATGATAGCATGCTCGATTGCTGGCCTATGATGGCCTTCAGGTGCAGCAAGGCCTCCTGGTCAGTCTCACTGCTGAGTGGTGCTGCCAATGCCTTATTGAACAAAGCTGACGCTGGTAGGAGCCCATGAAGCAAAACAAGGAGGAAAACTCTGACGAGAAACGGCATGGATGCTGCTATGTCATCAATATGCTGCCATTTAGAAACATTGAAATCACTTCTGTAAGTATATCAAGTTAATAGCTACTACGTTTTATATCAGGTCTTCACAAGCTGTACACTTGGCGTTCCATTCAAGGCAAAGGGGCTTAGTTTCGCAAAATACTGAAATTTTGAAAGCAGAAACAGCTATATGAGAATGTCGCCACTGATATGTTTGAAGTGTCTCGTACCTCATGATTAGAGAATGATCGCCTTGCCCTTATGCCCTATTCGCCTGGCAGGTGGCTGGTGTTGGTTTATGTTGAGAGAAAAATACTGCTGATTGACTGTGGCTGGTGTTGGTCTGTGCAGAGTCAGGCGAACAGGGCGATACCCTTGCCCTTTGGGTGCCTTTACAAGCCAGGACCATATTTTCACATGAAACTGATACATTCGCAGCGCCAGAGGAAAGGCGCGAGCTATATGTGTATATACATGTTTGTGCGTGTGTGAGGGATTTGCCAGCTGATGACCGCTTAAAGTCCAACCATTTTGGATTGTTCGTGTGGGTCGTTCTCTCTGGAGCGTAGCAATTTTTTCTACGAAATGTCAGTATTAACATAGACATTCACATACACGTATATATGTTAATTGATGGAGTTATTATAGACGTCTCACCATCAATGGACACATTATCTACTATTAGAAAATAATGCCTATCAAATCTTAAAATAATTCAGAAAAATATGAGCATCCGTGCTGATTTGAGGAATTGAACTCAAATAAAAATAGCACTGATTAAATTTTGGAATAAATCTAAAAAAATTCGAGTACTTTGAACCCAGGCGAGCATGTTCTACTTTACCACCGATCAATGATCAGCTCGCGAGTGTAGTAGCATCTTGTTGCTTCACGACCTAAAAGATTGCGTCTCCTATGACGTCTGATGTAACCATAACTTCTGTGTTTGCTTTTGATCTTTAGCGAATCAAATATGAAAATCAACGGCTTATGTTTACATGCTCGCGTATCTTCGTTTGTATACGGAGAAGATTTTTTAGATACTCAAGGCCTCAACGTTAAGGAAGGTAGGCAAACTGCGAATTGGCTTGTAGTTCAATGGTAGGACGATCCAATGAACCTTAAATCCTGGTGCTCGCACCTTTTTTGGGATTTTTCGAGGATTTACCGGCGCTATGCGTTTAGTGGTAAGCGGCGTTCCCGTCGACAACGAGGCACCAACGGTGACTTCCGGAATCTCCATATCTGCCGGGTACTCAGTGCTTTGGAGGTGCTTATCGGGGTAGAGTTTGCGTACGTGTATTCATAGGGGTGAGTGTGCGTGCGTGTGTGAGCGTCTACGTTGTACCGTGTAATTCTAAAAAAGAGTAACATAGGCAAACTAGATAGTATATATATAGCTAAAGGACTAAAGAAAACAAAGAAATGGCTAAGCTTCAACCTTCTCCATTGTCCTTACTTCAAACTTGTCGCATTGTCCTTGTATAGAAGCAACTCTTAACATTGGTTGTGTACTTAGGGCCTGATTGTTTAAGATTCTCTGCAGCTTTTTAGCCTGAAAAGCCAGAAACTTAAACAAACATCAACTTCTCACGTAACTTCCGGAAAGCTAAAAAGCTTAGAAAAATTGAGTTTATATGGGATGCTGAAAAGTTCAGTTTTATGAGTTTTTTTAGCTTCCTGAGCTCAGAAAGCAAAACAATGAACCTCACTCTTTCGAAGCCTGAAAAGCTAGAAGCTCAAAAAAACATCAAAACTTTCTTCATCATCTGCTTGACGAACCATCTCGTGTAGAAACCGCTCTAAGTCAATCTTGATCATGACCTCAAGCAGATCCCTTGGTGCACAAGAACAAACACTGCAGTCTCCTATGCAGCATAAGAAGCACGGACCACTAGGATCACCGAAGAAATCTTCCAACACGTCGCCTTCAAAAGGAAATTACAACATCCACAAAGATGATGTCGTCACATAACCAATCAGAACAGTACTAAATTTTCATCCGGAGAGATCCACATGAGTACTTGGAGAACATGATATATGTTTGCATCATGGTTTGTAAAATAGAGTGGATTTTCCAAAACATCCGCACCATTTCTACCGTCGCAATATCAAGAAGAGCATGAATACAGTCTACTCTCTTTCAGTGACAATCTTTCAGTGACTTCCAGTTGTCACTGGAAAAATATGTTCAAGAAAATGAACGCCATAAGTATTGCAATGTTAGGCAGCAAACAAAATAGGTCGATGGTGAATATTAAGCTCTAAACCAAACAGCAACATTGGTATGCATAATTTTCCAGGAATACGATGTGGTTACGTTACAAGACCATACTAGGTTAATTATCCTGGAATTGAACGGGATGAAGTTCATGTCCCAGCTCAAATGCGACAAAACAAAAGTGGAATTCTTCCATGCTGGAATTCTGAGGCGGCTCCATGCTAATGATGACATATTTTGGTTGGGTTAGCCTTGATTCCTCCGTGACTGACCATAAATCCTACGAGTTTCCCTGATGGTACACTGAAGACGCACTTAATCAGGTTCAATTTCCACTGGTATGTTCTGAGATATGAGAAGGTCTCAGCTAGGACAGCGACTAGATTATCTGGCTCTTTTGTCTTGACAACCACGTCATCCACATAAGCTTCAGCGTTGCGCTTGATCTGAGATGTAGGCACTTTTGAATGACGTGCTGCTACGTAGCATTGTTTTTGAGACCGAGAGACATAGTGGTGTAGCAGTAAACTCCAAAGAGGATGATAAAAGTAGTCCTGATCTGGTCCTCTCTGTTCAGGGCTATCAGATCATATTCTGAGTAGCAATCGAGGAAGCAGAGCAGCGTGCAAGCTTCTATTGAGTTTACGACTTCATAAATATGTGGTAGGCCCGTAGGATCCTTGGCACAATGCTTGTTATGATCATTGTAGTCGACGCACATCCTCCACTCATTGTTGTTTTTCTTCTTGACCAAAACTGGGTTGGCAAGCCACTCGGGGTGAAAAATTGCTTTTATAAAACTGGCAACGAGTAGTTTGCCTAATTCCACTTTGATTACTTCTCATCTGTCTTGAGAAAAATGTCTGAGGCATTGTTTCTTGGGTTTAATTGCTCTTTTATGCAAGAGTGAAGGACATAATCTAATGTACACTTTTGCATCCATACACTTATACATAAATCTTATCTAAATAACTTATAATAAACCAGCATGTTACTTTCGTGCCTTGCACCTTATCCAATGGACTTTTCTGGATTAACATCTTTCCGTTTCGTACAATACGAAATCACTTACTCAGAGACTTATGCATAAACTTCTGACAACTAAAGCATACGGAACATCTTCCTTTATCTTACTTTATCTTTATTTTTGAGATATTGGTTTAAACCAAAATTCTCATCGTCATGCAAAATGGAACGGGCGAAGCTTTGCCTTTTATTCTTATTATATCACTCAGATTACTCATATCCTCAGTGATAATCCTAACATTCATTAGTCGAATCTCAGTGAATCTTTAATACTGAAAAGAAAATACATTCATTAAGATTTCCTATGAATATAGTTGAATGATAGATAAAATCTTAATTTTAGCAGCATATTCTAATCGCCACTTTATTTAATAGGGCACAATTCATATAGAGTATTAGGATAACATCTTTTCCACCTTAATCTTAGAATTCATATATCATTCATCATTTTCTGAATCATGGTAGGCAATAAGCTCAGTATTCTAATATCTTTTGGAATCACTCTTAGATTGTAGGCCATTTACATTCTACTGATTTAACTCCATTAGAAAATACTGCTAAGAATTATACTCATACGTTCAAAACTCATAGCGTCAATCATGGCCTCATTATTGTCATCTTTAAAATTAATGAAGTTCTCATGTGCCTGAACTTAAACTTTATTTATCAAGTACTACACTACTTTGTTGTGGCTAATCAAATAATGAGAAGTCCTCAATGGAGTCTAGAGTAACTATGGATGGAGGAATGACAACTTATGGCTGTTGGGGGTCGTTATGGCACGATTTCGACTACCAATTCTCAAGAATAAATGAGGTTATATGCACCATTCCATACACTTAGGTTTATATTCTAATAAAGTTCTATGAGTTTTGGTGAATATCTAATATGCAGGTACATAATTAACAAATATGTGCTAAAAGGGATAGACCACTTGGTTCGACCGAGTTCATATCATGAAGTGAAGGACAACCAAGAGTTTTCATGCACAAGATCCATGTCAGTGATGACCAAGCGGTGACGACGCAAGCCACGTGGATTGATGACATCACCAATCTGGGGCAAACAAGCACAACCTCGGCCAAATGGAAGCGATCTAGGACGTCCAAGTGCAGAGGCGGTGCATCGGAGGGCTGCTGGGCACCAGGCCAAGTTCGGGCGAATGAACCCGTTCGGCCGAACCAGCCCACATGCATGAACCGCGTTAGAACCGCCTCAACACCAACCCAGGGGGCAAATCCAGGACGTGGGCACCAAGGTGGTGCCACGTGCCAGTTCGGCTAAACTGCCTGGTTCGGCCGAATCAGCCGGGCACCGCCTCTCGGTGCCATGGCCGGTGCTTTTCCTCCACCGCCTCTTGTCCACTATAATTGGAGGTGCCCATGCCCAGCTTCAACACACACCAAGCCAAGGAGCTCCATTTATAAATTTCTTTAGTAGAGTTAGGATAATTTAGTTTGGGAGTTAGAGTCGAGTCAAGCTTTACCTCAGAGGTTCCAGAGTCGTCTTCAGAAGCTTTTGGTATAAGCTCTTGTATGTTTTACTTTTGCTTTTGTAAGACTTTCAGTTATCAATATATCATCTTTATCGTTATATCCGAGTCATTTATCTCTTGCTTCTACTTTATGCTAGTTGCAAGTATTTCGTGTTTAGACTATAGTTGGTTGCGGCTCTAGTTCTTCTAATTCTTGTTTAAATCTCTGTCTTAGCTGGTACTTCGATTCTGCTCAATACTTACAGTGAATTGTCACTGGAGTATTGACAGGGTTGCTTGCTCTTGCTAGTGGAGTAAGTAGTTATTGACTAGTGTAGGTTTGGTGCCTAGACTAGATAGTAACCTTGGTTTACCCCCGATTAAACGGGCGTGTGGTAGCCATTAGGAGGTGACAGTCCTATAAAGCCTACTAGTCCACCACGTTAGTCTCGGCATCGTTGAATCCTTTTGCGGTTATTGGCAACACCCCTTCTCATACCTTTCTGTGTGTTGTGGGTTCCGTGTCCCGACGCTAAGGCAATATAGTTAAACTTGATCTTTAAGAACGATTCCTTAGCTGTTGTTTTCCTTTACCCGAGTGGCCCGAATAGATGAAGTACCTTGGAATCTTTTCTCGTCTCGTTGTTCTCCTAACTAGCTAGTCCTTTTTCTTATCCGAGTTATCCTTGAGCTATGTGCCATGGTCTTTCACTCTTATCATTACCGTTATCCCCCATCCTAATAGTAGTATATTCCCTTGTGATATCCTCGATTACTTGTTTACTATTACTCTTGCCATAATCTTCCCTGTGAAAAATACAAATTATGATACATCGGATTACTCCCTGGTGAAATGCTATATCGGTAATTCTATGCGCTTGCAGAATATTTTACTAAGCCATAAGAAAAACCAACAAAGCACTCCTTGCACCATTGTCGGGATTATCAATCCTGATAGTGGACCGTAAGAAGTGCCAACAATGGCACACATAAATATATTATGAAAATCAATATAGGAACTAAACCGTGTATTTCCTTAGGATTTCCACTTCCTCCTTTGTGAGCTCCCACTGATCTTTGCATTCAATTGAACACAACTATTTTCTCTCCAACAATTTAATGAAAACAATTATAATAGTGGAATGGTTTCCCTTCAACTTATTGGGTATCCATAAGTGGTAGCTCATTTGACTTATAATCTTAATTGCTCAATTCTTTGACATTACTTTTCTCTTCCTTAAGATGTATTAAATACCACTGATGAACTTCCTTTACTGATCTAGTCCACAACAGTGATGGCCAGAAGATAAACAAGAATAGTAAAGCTTATGGTTTCTATACTCATCAATCAGTGATGGGAGTGATAAATACAACCATACTTCAAAAGTCTCTACCTTCGTTGAACCAGTCCAATCGGCGATGGCCAGAAATGAACAAGAACAATTAGGCTTTGCGAACATGTACCCATAACAATAGTAGTCAGAAATAATGGATAAAGCCACACTAAACTTCATGAGTTGGGACTTAGACTCAAAAAAGAATGAGTTATTCTCTTAGATTTACAGTGCTGTGGGTACAAGGCCTTGCCCCTTAGTTATGGAACAAGTAACATACCCATCGATTACAATGCATTGTTTTCCTTCACGTTTAGGTGGCAAATATGTCATTAAGTCTCTTAACTGTGGAGATCACCTTCTTAATATATTTAAATTTCCTTAACCATGAAAGCACTTTCTAAATATATTCCCAACACTATCAAGCTAGGTGCTTGCATCTTAAAAATATAAATAAATAAACTTGTCAAATTAGAAATGTTGACTCTTCAGCAAAAGATAGTCATACTAAGAATAAGGGACGACAACATACTCAACGAGCTACAATATAATTGTAACACCCTAGAACAGCAGCAATATTCTTGAACATTACCACACTATGCTATAACTGCTAGAAGCACTACAAGAGAGAAAATACAACAGAGTATGAGGAAGCAACATAAACCGTCTAGATAAAACAAGAGATAAGACTTCACTTCCAATGTTGGCACTCACGTCCTTGGCAAGACTACTAGTTAAACAAATACTCAAGGATATCATAGAGGAATATACTACTGTCAAGATGGGGGATAACGGTAATGATAGGAGTGGAGGACCGTGACACTCAGCTCAAGAATAACTCAGGTAAGATAAGAGAAAGGACTAGCTAGTTGGGAGAACAACGAGACGAGATAAGATTCCTAGGTATTTATCTACTTGGGTCACTAGGGAAAATAGTTACAGCGGCTGAGGAGCAGCGTTTATATATCAAGTCTAACTCTATTGTCTCAACGTCGGGGCAGGGCCCAACAACAAGTTCACAAAAAAGTGATGAGACGGGTAACTGCCAGTCACCTAGGGGATGGTCCTACAAAGCCAAGACTAACGTGGTGGATTACAAAGGCCAACAGGGCTGTCACCACCTACAACTACCACCCGTACGTTGAATTGGGGGCACTCTAAGCTCACCTTCAAGTCTATGCACCACGCCTACACTAGTCAAGTTCTACTTACTCCCCTAGAAGGAGCAAGCAACCCTGTCAATACCCCAGTGACAATTCACCACAAGTATTGAGCCGAATCATAGAGACTTCCTAAGACAAAGACTTAAGCAAGAACTAAAAAAACTAGAGCCACAACTTCTTTAGTCTAAACACGATATATTTGCAATTAGAATAAAGTAGATGCAGAATATAAATGACTCGTAGATAATGATAAAGATAATATATTGATAATTTAAAGTCTTACAAAAGGGAAAGTAAAATACAAGAGCTTATACCAAAGCTTCTGAAGACGACTCCAGAACCTCCGAGGCAAAGCTCAACTCGACTCTAACTCCCAAGCTAAATTATCCTAACTCTACTAAAGAGGGTGATAAATGGAGCTCATTGGCTTGGTGTGTCTTCAAATGGGCATGGACACCTCCATTTATAGGTAGGAAGGTCGGTTGTGTGGAGCAATGACCAATGTAACCCCGGTGGGGGGGGGGGGGGTGGTGTTGCCCGGCCAGTTCGGCCGAACCCACCAGCTTCGGCCGAAGTGCCACCTGGCATCGCTTTCCCTTTGCGTGGATTGCTTCACCTAGGGTCGGTTATGTGATAGTTGTGAGGTGGTCCGTGCATGTTGGTTGCTTCGGGCGAAGTGGAGGATTCGGTCGAAGTGGGCCCAGCCCTTTGCTGCCCTCCGATGCACCCCCCCTCGCGCTTGGGACATCCTAGATTGCCTCCACTTGTCTGGGGTTGTGTTTGTTTACACCGGATTGATGACGCCAGTGATCCATATGACTTGCCCTGAAACGAACCGGATTTCTAGAATTGAGAATCCGACTCCCTGTACCATTGTGATAGTCCCAGGAACATCGACTATCACGTACAGAACTCATTTCAGAAAAATACCATTTCCATACATCGAAATCAGAGTACAACAAGGTTATTTACATAGAGTTTATGAATTGGTACAAGTCCATTAGGCTAAACGACAAGTAGAAACTCTACGAAGCGGTAGCTAGGGCTTCAAGTCTTCATCTCCAATCTTCACTTCTTTTCCACATGCATCCTTGAGCGAAGCACGTAACCCTCCAAAGCAGCATCCATCAAGGTTGTAGTTGTCACCTGAAAGTCCAGAACTGTCCCCAAGGAAATGGGACAGGTCCACGTCACCTTCCGTATATGCGCAAGCTTTAAAGTGGCCTATTCAACTTTAGAAAATATAACAAGGAGTAGAATATGTATTCCTATGCCAAGCAGCATCAGAGTAATATTTTCAACTCAACACCTTTGAAAAACAACGGGCAATCCTTTCAACATAGGTTCCCATTCTCCACACCATCTCCACCTCCACTCTCGGTTCTGTGACAAGGAAAGCTCCCTTCCTTCCAAGTCCATAGCCGAACCTCACCTCACTCAAAATAGTTTAAAAGGGGGAGATAGAGATGAAAACACGGGCACAACCAGATGAACAGTTCATAGGGGTTGTTCATGACCGAGGATGCGGCTATACGTATAGTTTTAACTCTATAGAGTGTGTACACCTGGAATCTATGCAAAGTGCACCCAGAAGGTAGCAAGCCAACTGAGCCACACAATACCGGACGGAGGTCTAGTAGTTACGGCACCATCCTGCTTTTCTGGGCCTTGGGCGCGTCCACCGTTAGAGGTTGCCCCGGAACTGTGAAGCACTCCCCCGGGACCAGTCGGGGGCCAAAGCAAATCAGGGAGCAAAGGTCAACACCAGTCCTCCTTACACTGACACTCTATCCTCCTGCAGGCTTAGTACCGCACTTGCTAGTCTCGGAACGGGCCCACCCTCATAATGGACACAAAGTGTGCACGTTTACATAGTCCCATGACACGGTTTGTCCAAGTCGGTCCGCACAAGGCCAAAGGCAAGTTTCTTCTCAAACGCGTATCCGCCGCAACGGTCAGCCATCGGCACCCATTACAGGTATTGCCGCCCAAGCACCTCAAATCCATCAATCTCAAGTATTCCATAAAATGTACCTGCAATAGGTACTCCATAGGAGATGCCCAAGTGCAACTCCCCATCATCCCACAATCCGAAGATTGGGTTGTTGCTAGCCTCCGCAGAAATAGTCTTTAAAATCACCTTCTCTTTCCACCCGGTTTTACCCACTCACACCAAGAAAGTTTTAAATCATTTTATCACACCATGCAAGCATCGCGCAGTATAAGTATATAGTAGTGTAAAACAGGGTAGCAAGGAATAACATGCATAAAATAAGGATATGCAGGGTATATCATCACCATCATGTGGAAAGTAAAGCGCTAGCAATCTAGTTGCAATGTCTAATAGGAGTTCAAGATTCGGATGGGCGTGAACCCGGAGCAATGTCCTATTCTTTCTTCATGTAGTAGCTTTAGTCGTTGAAGTCATCCATGTCTTCAACAGAAGCCCCTAACAGATGGATTACAATAATCACGATAAGCTAAGCAAATAAACTCCAAATGAAGAAGCAAGAAGAACCAAATAACACCAAATTTTAGTCTAACGCATAGATAATGATTTTAGAAAAATAATGAAAGTAGTTTCATACTTTTCTAAGCTAGAATAAATTTATTAAGAACTTTCAAATATCAAAAGACGTTTTAGTTTTAATTAATTACGAAAAGGAAAACAACAAGGACATGTGGCATGTCTAGAGCATGCCATGTGTTGGCTCTAGGTTAGTAGTGCTGCCGCCAGCAATGGGCTCTACGTACGTCAGCGTTGACTGAGAGACAGTCAACAACTCATTAGCGATCAAAGAGTCCAGAGGGCCCCACATATCACCATGTTGACCCCATAGGTTAGTGGGCCCTAAATGGCAGGTCAAGTTACTGGGCCCGGTCAATTAAGTTAGAGGGCCTGATCAGTCAAGTAAGTGGTCTAGGGGCTGTTGGAAGGCTTGTGGCCAAGGTTGGCCAGCTGTGGCCAAGCATGGCCAGCTATGGCCGGCTTTGGCAAAGCAGCAGCAGGCTGTGGCCGGCTGCAGCTAGGCTGCTGCTGGCCGCAGCCAGGCTGAGGCCCGCTGGGCAAGGCTCCGGGTGGCCAGGGGTGGCTTGGACGCAGCTGTTGCTGGCCAAAGGTGGCCACAACGAGCTGGGGCAAGGCTGAGGGCATACGAGGCTTGGCTGGGTCAGGACTGTGGTTGAGGGTTGGCTGAACAGAAACACACCCAAGGTGTTCGATGAAATGTCAGGACGACATAACATCGTGGTCTGGCTTGGCTTTGCGAGGCTAGGGTTCTAGGCAAGGACAACCCACACGGCAACGGCCAGTGCTCACAGAACACAGCGCGGTAGGGTTTGAGTGTGTGCGGGCACGTGGTCTTCCACGGCCGCGACACGGTCGTTCGGCCAGCAAGGCCCCGGCGTTCCGGGCTTGCGGCGTCGAGACAACTGCTGGAACGGGAGTCGGCAAGGCAAAGGCCAACACAATGGGGCGACGGCGGTGAAGGCAGCGACACCTGCAAACGAGGAGCACGGCTCGAAGGCGGGCACACAAGCGACAGCGGGCAGCGTGGTGGCAAGCAAACGGCGCACAGACACAAGCGGCTCGGGGACCAGTCATGAGAGGTTCCATCGGCACATGGCTGGAAAGCAAGGGGTTTGGAGAAGGTCGGGCAGCATCGCTCACCTAGGGTCAGCTGGGCATTCCAACGAACAGCTTGGGGGCGACCAGAACAGCAGCTTGCGGTTCGGCTAGGGCTTTTCATCGAACATGTTGTACGCGAGGTGGACGAAGGCAGTAGTAGCAGCTCGCGGTTCATCTTCGCGTACGGGTCCGGCTCCTGCTCACGGTCGTTCGTGCAGAGGGATGCAGCTCCAGCATGACGAAGTGGTACTGTGGTAGTAGTCCGCTCGGTCCATGAAAAGAGCTCCTGGTCGCCGTGCTGGTGCTCCTCCCTGGCAGCTTGATGGCCTGGCTGCTCTGCGTCTTGACGGTTTGGTGAATGGAGCAGAGGAGTGAGCTGCTGGTCTGCTCGGATTACAAGGGAGAAGCAGTGGAGATGGCATGCGGCTGCTGGTGGATTTCCTCCCCGGAAATTAAAGAAAAGAGCAGCTAATTTCTGCTTGAATTAGGGGAGAAGAGACAAATGGGGGGAAATTAATTGCTGGCTCTTGAATCGATGGAGAGAGAGCAGAGAGATGGAGAGGAGGTGCTGGTGATTTGCCTGCTTGGATTTTGGAAAAGGAACTGCAGCTTGTTTGTTCGGTGGGGGACAGAAGCAGAGAGGAAGGCTGCTGCTTGGTTTGCTCGGCGGAGAAGAAAGAAATAACAGGAAGCAGAGATGAGGCAGGCGGCGGCAGCTTGGAAGAGGGGAAATAGAGATGGGAGAGTTAGATATTTATAGGAAGTACCAGTAGCTAGGGCTAGGTTAGTTGATGGGCTTATAAATGGGCCACAAGTTTTAGGCCGAAACAATTAGCCAACGAAACGTAAACTTGATATAAATGGACTAATTTTTCTGGGAATGAATTATTTAGAGATTAATTAATTCGAGAAGCCAGAAAATATAGCCCTAATTCAAATGAAGCCCATTGAAATTTAATATAAATGAATTAGACTATTTTCCGAAATCAAATCAACTAGCATGGAATTAATTGAAGAGTCGGAAAGTGAAGTCGTAATTCATTTAATTAATTTCTTGAGCACATAGGGGTTGAGCTGGCTAAAATGTTAGCATGCCAAGTTAGTTGGTTAATTAGCAGGCTGATTAGCGGGTTGATCGAAATTAGATAGGACAATTAGTGGTTAGAGCCCAAGTTAGTACTTGAGAATTAGTTGTTAGCTTTAGATTTAATTTGAATTTAGAATTCAAATTAAACCACACTCAAAGAACCAATAAACCAACTAAGAGCCAAATCACACTAATATAAATTATCCTTAACACACAAAGCAATTTAATTAAGTTAATTACTAGGAATTTAGAGAGGGCACAAGAAAACAACCTTATAATTATGAGCAAAACACATTAAGCACAAAAAATTTTGAAATTCATATTTTTAACATTACTGTAAAATACGGGACGTTACAGTCCTCCGCCTCACAAGAATCTTGTCCTCGAGATTAAAGATGCACCAAGTCTGACGGGGATACTTCACTTCTTCAGCTTGTGCACATACTCTTGTATTTCAAAGTCGAAGTGATTACTCTTCCAAAGGCCATGGATATCCATCGGCTACTTGTCCGTAAACTATCTCTTGAGGAACCTTCCAATAAACTCGTTTCTCTTGTGATGTCTTCAAAACAGGTGTCTCCGTCGAGCTCCTAAATATTCTGGTATTAGTAAATAATCCTTCGTAAAGCCATATGCTCAGGGTCTTCTTCCAAGAAAGGTCTCAAGTCGGCAAGCTAGAGTTCCAATATTGCAGTTACTCTTGTCTAGCATCCTTTACCTTGACATTAATTATCTTGAGTTAATACCCATGTGATCCTTAGGGCTTATTCCCAAGATTATTCCAAACCTCGAATTTGAGGTTAAATCCTTCTTATCAGCATACCTCTTCTATGCTATTAAATGCATTCCAAATCTTCTTCTGACCTTGGCCATTTCTCATGGCATCCATTGTATATTTTTAATCCAAGCAAGTAGGATTCTCCCACTTTTGTCCTCTTATAGGGAATCGTATATCAATTGCCTAGCATAGTTCCGTATATCAACATCTCTTAGCTTGCTAGGTCCCATAGTGGTGACTAGATTCAGTATACGACAAGCACTTATCCAAATTTTGTCGCATACCAATGCTCTTATGTTCAGCGTATTGGCCTATATCATCTGAATTTATCCAACTCTTCCGTTTATCCAAAAGGCCATGCACTGGATATTGTTCAAATCTTATTCCAATGGTCTTGCTAATAGTTTCCATACGTCACTGCTGAATGTGATTTTAGATTAAACTATTGACTCTATTGGCATAACCCACAGGGTATCTAGTTTAAGCTTTTATCCTTGGAGCTCCTTAGTTTTCCATCGGTTGATCCAAACAATCTTCTTTGATTCCGTGTCCATCTCAGACACATTGAAGATATATATCAATTTCTAGAGATCCATACGAAGTTCTCCAAGATTTCCAGTAAAGTAGTGTTGCCACATCTTTATGGCACACGTTCCAACTCAAACGAATCCTACCAGGGACTTGATAGCTTCTCAATTGTTCCATTAGCTATCCAAAGGTTGTCGGTGTTTAGAAATCGTGGTCCCGACACCAACCAGAAATGCGCTATGTTCCCTCCCTTGATGGTTGATGCAGAAGATAACACGAGACACGGGTTTATCCTGGTTCCGGTCAAAAGACCGTACTTCCAGCAAGGCGGTGTGTGCGATGTACTATTCTGCACCGGACTACAAGTAGTAGGTGGTACAAGAAGGTTGGGAAGAGAGGCTAGACCTCCGAGTCCCGGATGATTGAGGCAAGGTGCCAATATCGTGATCTTTTCTGAGTGTATGCGGATTCTTTCTCTTCTTTTCCGTCTTTTTTTTATCTTGCTCGATCACCCCCTCCTTTTATAGGCCAAGGAGGAAGGGTTACATGAGCATGTTGCTTCTTAGGAATAGTTGTCGCACAGTAGTAGGAGTGGCGTTGGGCGTGCTTCTGTGTCCTTGTTTGCTGTAGTCGATTGTTGTACTCGTGATGACGTCGAGGAGTGGTCTTGAGGATCCAAGGCGTCCTTTTTGTGATAATGGCTCATCCATACACCACCTCGGGGGTCTCCCATGCCTGCGCACAGCTTATTCTGTGGAAAATCACTGTGGGAGTCGGTAGCACAGGGAGTTAGAGTGACCCGGCCCTGTTCGCACGGCGGCGACATGTCCGCACAGCGCCGGGGTTGGTCGCATAGGGCTCGGAATGGCCCGCCATACCTCTGTCATCCTGTGCTCTTCTCCCGCTGTGTGCTCGAGGGTCTCTCCGTCCAACGGAGGTCTTCGAGTCGTCGGAGTCGGCAGTACAGGAGCTCGGAGTGACGAGCTCTGTTCGCATAGTGCCGGCCTGCCCGCACAGAGCCTCGGTTGGCAGCATAGTGATGGGAGTTGGTGGATACGATGGGAGGGGTCGTGGCCGTCAGGGCAGTATGGCAAGAGATCTTCCTTTTGACTTTGGAGGCACGGTGGCAGAGGGCGCCATTTAATGTCCGTCGGAGCGAGGGTCTCGATCGAGGCGGAGCTTTCCCCATTCCGTGGGTTGCTCGAGGCTCGGTCCCCAAGCCTCGAGCGAAGCGTAGTTCTCCAATTCGCTCGAGGGGTCAGTCCCCTTGAGAGAAGCGGAGATTTTGGTTCGCGTCGAGGCACGCTGCGGGGCGTCTTGGCTGGGCCTTCAGTTGTTGCTGGGCGGTGGGCCTAAACTTTCATTTCTTTTTCTGGTTACTTGGATAAGATTAATGTTCACTGGGGCGGTTATCCCATAGGTTTGGGTACCCCTAATGATCGCCCCCGACAGTAGCCTCCGAGCCTTTGTTGGAATATGTTTTAATCCGACAAAGGCTCTTCGTCGTGGGTGCTTCTGACAAGGTTTTCCTTGAAGAATTCCGCTGGGTGTAGCCCCCGAGGCCTTGGAGGAGTGGATATACTCATGCAAGAGCTTATCAGCGTTTCGCGCCTTCGTGAGCTACAACATGTTTCGTCTTCAAGGAATTCGACCTTGTGGTGCAAGGAGCCCCTGAGCCTTGGCCCTAGCAAGGTCGATCAGGGGCGGTTCTTGACTTTGAGTTACGACCCTCGTCGCCCTGTTTGTGGGGAGGAGGGGTGACGCAATCCATGCTTCCCTCGAACGGGCTGCGAGTCATGGATGCCTCTGTGAGCTGTTAGCGGGTAATTTAAGTGGACATCCATGCCTCGTTCGATGGAGGCCGGCTCGTGGTCTGGAGACATGTCTCATAAGAGCACCTGTGGAGGTTTGCTAGGCACGGCTCGACCCCATTCGTTTGGGGTCGAGGGCTCATTGCTCTCCCTCGGTGGGATCCCTCGACTAGCTGCCTCCATCCTGGCCTTGAATATAACATGAAGGGCACCCTCGAGTTTCATGCTCGAGGATAGGCTCGATCGCGCATGCCCTTGATTATCCCTAACTCTGTTAGATCTGAGGTGCCTGTCGAACCCTCGAGGGGCCAGGACTTCGAACCCCTGATCAGTAGGGCCTCGAGGAGATGTAGCTTACCTCGGAAGCCTTTTGGCTGGCCTCGAGCGTTTATTTCCGTAGTCGTGGGCGACGTGGCGCAGAGTATGCGAAGTGGGCGCGCCTTTTTAGGCGGAGCGGAAGAGACGTGGGCAGTTACGATGCGACGTGTCGCCTGGATTTTCGCGCGTAGTGGTTATCCCAACTCGTGGGGCCCGGTCGTCAGTGGCTGTGGTGCCAATCGTATCGGATGCGTTTTTCACGCGGCCAGGGTGCCGGTTGCGCTTCGCGTGATACTATAAATAAAGAGACAAGGGGAAAGGATTAGCTTACCCAACCCTTGCCTTCCGATTGCATCTACTACTTCCAAGCGCCGCCGCTCTTCGCCTTTCACCTTTCCGCGCACAAGACTTCGCCCTTTTCGCCACCGCCGTTCGCCACGGTGACCATTGTCGACCCTGCTCCGTGGAGCCCTTCCATCGCCACCGACGCCTATCTCGCCGGGCTGGTGGAGGCCGGGGTGCTGCCGGCGAACAGCAATCCGGACGAGCCGATGTGGATCGCGCCGCCATCCAATCACCATGAGCCTTCTCCGCCGGAGGGCTTTGTGGTGAGCCTAGCAAGACTTCACGAGCGGGGGTTCGGAATCCCCGCATCGCCGTTCTTCCACGGGTTGTGCCTCCACTACGGCGTGGAGCTCCACAACTTCGCCCCCAATGCCATCTCGCAAGCGGCGGTCTTCGTTGCCGTTTGTGAGGGGTACTTGGTGATCGAGGCTCACTGGGACCTATGGGTTCACCTTTTCTGGGGTGAGCTCCATACGGCCGTAGGTGAGTCTCGGGGGCTCCGCCGGGCGGTCCGCGCTGGGGGCCTTACCCTGCAAGTTCAGGGGCAGCAGAGCGGGTTGTACATCCCGTCGACGATGACCTGCAAGAACGCCAATTGGGACAAGGGGTGGTTCTACCTCCGCAACGTCAACAACAAGCTGCCGGAGTACACCGGCAAAGTGCTGCGCGAGCGACCGGAGGCGTGGAGCTACGGAATTTCCCCCAACGACCGTCAGGAGCGACTTCGGGTCTTCACCGATGCCTTTGCCGCGCTTTCGAGGGCGGGTTTGACCGCGGCGGGAGTGATTGCAAACTTCAATCAGCGGTATGTACTGCCGCTGATGGAGAGGGCGCTGCGGCTTGACCAGTTCAGGGCTGATTTGCCCTGGCAGGGCTCGAAGATAAAGGAGGGGACCCTCGTCCTTGAGTACTGCATCCATCGATCACGACGTGCCGTGGAGGTCTCCAAGCTTGATTGCAAGGAGGAGGCCCTTTTCGCCGTCAAGATGCGCCCCGAAGCGGGGTTTTTACAATTTGTATGTTCCGCTTTAAGTTTGATTTAGATTCAATTTTTCTTTCTACCCTCGAGATTACCTGATTGCTTAATCCTGAATTCTTTCTTCAGGGTTTGTCTCAAAAAGGGTATCGTTCTTCTCCTCCTCTTCGCGAGGTTCGTGCTGCGAACCGCCTTTTTGCCGAGAGGCACAAGGCGCGGATGGACGCGGCGAAGCAGAAGAAAGAGACGAAGCGTTTACGGAAGGCGGCGTACGAGAAGGAGTGCCGCCGTCGAATAAGGGAGGGGCGCTCCCCACCTACCACCCCCGAGAGTACTCCGGAGGAGTCTTCCTCGGAGGACCTCGTGGAGATTCCGCCACCTGCGCCGGTGGCGGCTGAAGTGAGTGCGCCCCCGAGGGGGCAACACCAGGAGATCCCGTCGTCGTCACGGGGTAGGGAGGCCTCGAGTGGCCCGGCGCCTTCGACGGCGGGTGCCGCCCCCCCAAGTTCCGCGGCGGCGGCTGCAGGGGTTCGAGCTCGGAGCCCGTCAGTGTCTGGGGCTCAATGCTCCGCACCCGCGGGTTCGAGGCCCGCGAGCGAGACCCCGCCGTCGAGGGGCCGTGGTCGTTCGGGGGCTCGGCGGCCTTCGTGCATGTCACACCCGGATTTACACAGAAACCCGAATGTGGCCATATGTGTGCCCAGGAAGTCACAGTACACATATAGCAAACAAATATGGTAAACAAAGAACATATGCTGAATATATTACTCGAATAAAAAGAGTTTTACATTAGAGTGCATCATAAATAAACTAACCAATATAGCGGAAGACTAAAAACTCTCTCTAAATGAAGCCGCACTCCACAGGGACTCTGACTGGGAGAACACAACTCAGTGGTACGGTAGATCTTCTGGAAACTCAGCAGCAGACTCATGCACATCCCAATCTGTTACCCGTCTGGGATTTTGTTGAATAAATAGCAAGTGTAAGTAAAACAATTACTTAGCAAGTATAGCACGGGTTATGAAGGCTCAAAAAGGCTAGACACGGCTTAACTGCATTAGCACTTTTAGTTGGTTCATTTTAACACGATCCAAATTACTACAAGTGTATGAATCCCAGTTGTAACCCAATTAATAATGTGTAAGTGACATTAAGCATAAATAAATACCATCTTCTAATCAAAAAGGATCCAGGCCGCTCGTGACCCTGAGCAAGGCTATCATGATAGATTTACACTCTGCAGAGGTTTCGCCCTTTACCCACCAGTCGCGTAAAAGTTCAAAGAACTTTAAACCCAACCATGCCGAGGTG
Organism: Echinochloa phyllopogon; assembly: GCA_033239725.1. Lineage (NCBI taxonomy): Eukaryota > Viridiplantae > Streptophyta > Magnoliopsida > Poales > Poaceae > Echinochloa > Echinochloa phyllopogon. Next base: position 21,079,045 of record BTCW01000013.1, on the reverse strand, counting down.
GCCAAACCTCTTAAACCACACTTCCGATGTGTGATCGCATAGGGACACTACGAGGCTTTTCACAAGACACCCTAACAAGACAGTAGCCGCTGGGGTACTACAAGGTGGTGAGTCCTTAGGCACCGAGATCGACGTACGCCCACGGAGTCACACCATGAGGGGGTCGATGGCGTCCAGAGCGAGGGTATCGCACCCATCAATGCGCAACGTGCGGAGTTCTCAATCACTGAGACTCCCAACACGGGACTGGGTCTAACGGGACCTAGCCGACGGGGCTACCGTCCTCGGTGGAATCGGGAAAACACCCCGTGCCTTGCCTCCCACAACGCCGTCGGTCCGTCGGTAACCACTGCCAAGCTAGAGCCGTACAAGCTACTTGTCCAAGACCAGAGCCATTATAGTTCTGGCGGTGGCGACAGGCTCCTGGGTTGCCGCTTTAAGAACCGGTCCTTAGAGGGAGACACTAGAGCAAAGCACACAGCACATGCTCTAGCTCCCTGATCCATGTTGCTAAAAAGCAAGTTTTAACGTTAAAGTTGAAGTGGACCATTAATCCAAGTTTAACATTTAAATAAAGGTGACAGTAGCTGCGCCTAGCATAGTTCTACCCATATGCAATAAACCCGAGGTAAACAAGGACAGGGTAAATAAGACTAGGTACAACCTTAATAGGTACATCAAATTAGACACATGCATGTATGAAATAATTTAATACAGGTGAGTAGGTAGCAAGGATTGTCCGTGATATAACTTGCCTTCCTCAAAGTGCTCCTGCTGCGAGTCCGGCTCCTGAAAGTCCTCGTACTCAAACTCCAACGGCAACGGCTCACCAACTAGACACGAATCACCACACAAACATCCACACAAGCCAATACATGCAAACAAAAGTATTCTATTAGAAACAGTACACCAAACAGTAGAGACAGTACAAAGGAGGGTTCTAGAAATAATCTACGCTTCGCTACAAACACGTGAGCGCAAAAATCACACTAATCGAAGCTAAAACGAGAAAGTTATGGCGATTCTAAGGTTCAGGGACTTGCTGGTAAGTTTCAGAAACTTCCAGGGACTTATTTGTGAAAAACCAAGGGCTTAAACGTAATTTTGTATTAAAATAGGAGGGCTAAACCCTAAAAATGCCGTGGCTGGACTTCGGGAGGTAAAAACAGGAAACTCAGGGACCTATTCGTAAACTAGGGGCATAACTGTAATTAAGTTTTGAACTATGTGGACGGCGGGTTGATTTTACAGAAATCCAGGGGCTCTTTAACAAAACCGCCAGGTTGACCGGGGGTTGACCGGTATGCTTCAAGTTTGACTTGGAACGGGGACGCGTGGCGGCCGTCCGATCTAGATCTAAGGGCTAGGATCGTTACGGGGGAAGGGGACGCCGGCGGGGTCGGGTGTGCGGCGGCGCCGCCACGAATCGCGGCGGAGCTCTCGGCGGCGAAACGCGAGTTGACGCCAGGGGCCTCCGTTCGCGAAGCGGGTTGCACCTACGGACTCACAGGATCACAACAAGTTCACCTATAGGGTTCTGGTCGGCAAAAGAGGCGGCGGAGGTGGCTTGCGACGGCAAGCGGCGGAGATGGGCTCCGGCGAGGGTGGGTGACGACGGTGCAACGCTATGGGGGTCGGTTTTGGACGTGGCTTGGTCCTACGGACTCGCAGAGGCTCGACGAACCTGGCTAGGGTTAACAAGTCGGCAGTAAGGCAGCGATGGCGGAGCGCAACGACGACCGGCGGCCGGGAGGCTCCGGTGAGCGTGCACGAAGGGCTAGAGAGCGAGAGAGAGGGCAATGTGCAGCTCGGAGTGAAGCTTGCCACCACGCGAAGGAAGTCGAGGCGGTGCCGACCGGGACAGAGCGGCGTCAGCGCGGTGGATCGATGGAGAGGTGCGGCTCCGGCAACTATGGAAAAGGGAAACGACGACGATTAGCCTCGAATCAGGGGAACCAGGGGAGTTGGATGGCGTGGATAGCTGCGTTACCTCCGGGCAGAGCTCCTGGATGGTTCTTCGCTGAGCAGAGGGCAGCGGCACCGGAGATCGACTCCGCGGGCCAATGGCGGCGGCGGTTTCCCTCGGCGTGCGGCGAGCGCGGCGAATCGGCGCCAAGGGCGCCGGCGGCGGTGCTCTGCTCCTGGCGGCGCTCCTGGAGGCGCTCCTGGAGGCGGCGACACTGCGGGAGGTGAGGAGGAGAGAGCGGCAGTGGTGGTGGTGCTAAGAGGCGGGCGGCCGACGGTTTATGTAGGGGCGCGGGAGGTGCGGAAGGTCTCGGAAGGCGGGGTGGCACTATCGCCGAGACGGCTGTGGCACGCACGCCGAGGCCTGGCGGCGGCGCTGCCGCGGGTGCAGGGAGCGGGGAGAGGCTTGGACGCGGAGTGGGCCGAAAGCTGAGTTGGGCCGGGACGCAGGCTAGCGGCCTAAGCAGGGAAAGGGAGCGGGGCGGGCTGTGCGCGCGGGTGACGAGCTGGGCTGGGCCGCGGCTGTCTTGGACTAGGGGAGGAAAGAGGAGGAAGGCGGGCCTACGGAGAGGGTGATGGATGGGCCGCGACGGTGCTGGGCTGGGCTGTGCTCGGGAATTGGAGAGGAGGACGAAAACCAGACCGAGGAATAAGACCAGGGGCAAAAATCGAACTCCGCCGGAACAACTTTTCTAGGGCTCAAACCCACACAGTTTAAATGTGAATTTAAATTGCATTTAAATTCCGATTTGAACTACAAACAAATAAAACTCAATGCAGCCAGCATGAATGCAACACATTAAACTTATATTGTGTTAATTTAATTTAGAAAACAAAATTTTCTATACTAAATTCCCAAAAAATTATAGTAAAGCTTGGAAAATTTTAGAAAGTTGAGAAAAATTTTGTATTAATTATGTTAAAAATTCACATCCCAAAATCCGAAAATTTTGGGGTGTGACAGTGCAGCAAGAAGCGCAAGCTTAGCCACCTCATCCGGGTTAGGTAAGTCGCCATTCTTTTCTCAGGCTTAATTCTATTGTTCTGATTTTGTCGACTTGGTTTCTGTCAGCCAATCCGGTCCACCGGCGCCGCTTCTGTTGGCGCCGACGAAGGCGCTGAAGGTGTCGGCGCGCGCCATGCCTCGTTCAACAATGCCGCCCTCATCCGGGGCACCCCAGGCGTCGGGGATTATGGCTCGGTACCGGGCGGCCCTTATGCGAGGGACCGCCCGATCAAGGGGGGAGGTGGCGGCTGGAGAAGCGTCGGTGGTGGCGGGCGAGGAGCGGGCCAGGGAAATGCCCTCGGCCCTCCCCGTGGAGGATGTGGCCCCTGCCGTTGCGGGGGTGACAGAGACCTCCGTGCTGGCCGAGGGCACAGGGGTGGTGGAGGGTGCGTCCCGTGGTGAAGACGCGGGTCAGACCGCAGTGGGAGGCATTGGTTCAGCAGAGATCGAGGAGGTGCCCGGGGACGATTCCGCAATGATGACCCTCCCGGCCACCCTCGAGGGTGGTCAGGAGGATGAGGAAGAAGACGCTCAAGGATTCCGCGACGGGACCTGGAGCCCTTGGGAAGAGAGGACCGTGGGCACCTTGCCTGGTATTCCGGCCTTCGAGGCCTGGCGCAATTTTGGGCTCGGTCGCCGCGGGGTTCCTCCCGGCCTGGCCAAGGCTGCTGAGGCCGAGCGCCTCCGATGGGAGGAACAGAAGCCTTGGGGACGATGGTCCAAGAAGCCCTGAAGCAGGTCCTCGAACTCCACCTTGGTCGGGGTTTGGATCTCCACCGGGTAAGTGACTTAATCACTAATTTTGTCGCGCGTTTTGTGTCTCTCCCCCTTTTTCCACTTTAATTTGTCATGTTAATAATAGGTTCTGAGGGAGATGGCTGGGCGAAAGGTCGCCGAACTTGCTGATGTGCACGTCGAGGTGCATCAGCTAAGGGAGGCCTTGAGCCACGCCGAGCGGGAGCGCTTGCGCGAGAGGACACTCGCCGTGGAGACGGTAGAAGAGGTCCTGCGGCAAGGGGACGAGCTCCATCGACGAATGCAAGCGCTGGCGGCACTCGAGGGCGAGCTTCAGCAGGAGCGTGCCGCCCTTACCGAAGCTTGGGGGCAATTAGAGCAGCGGGACTCGGCGCTCGCCGTGGCTGAGGCCCAACTGAAGACCCAGGGCGAGGCTATCGACCTGCTCACCGTGGCGATGACAGAGGGAGATGTTGCCATCACGGAGCTGCGGGCCTCGGTTGAGGCTCAACAAGGAGAGATGGCGATACTTCAGCAGGAGGCCAGCACTGCCCGGGAGGCCCTCACCGAGAAGGAGAAGCTGGTCGAAGGTAAGTCTAGTACGAACTTATCCTAAATTTGGATTGGATTTTTCGATGGCTTATCTGATTTCGGTGTTGGGCTTTCAGAGGTGCGGAAGGTGGCGGAGGAGACCTTCTCACAGGCGGAGTCGCTCCAGGTAGCCTATTCGAAGGCCCAGGAGGACCTCGAGGCGGTCAGCTGTGGTTACGTGGTGGCGGACGACCTCGACGACGACGCTGCGCTGGCCGTCGTGGAAAGTGCGGATGCTGCTGCCTCTGTTCCTGCTGCCACCCTCGCGCAAATCTTCGAGAGCGACCTCCTTCCCGACGCTGAAGACGAGGAGGATGCCACCCCCGAAGACCCCGCTCCCTGAGTAGTTTTTACAATTTTATGTAATAAGCACTCTAGTGGTTCAAACAATTTTATGTTTTTGAAATGCACATTCGAGTTTTTATTTGAATTATGGTTTCTTTATCACGTTTATTTCGCTGAATTTGCAAAGGACTTGTCGAGGAGGGTATCGTTCATAGAGCAATTTTAGCGTAGGGTGACGAGGGGGATGCCGTATCCTTTCGAAGGCGTAGGCGGTCCCTCGACTCGTCCGACCCTTGGCCTCAATTATTCTATGCCTCGAGTTGCCTTTTGGCAAATACAGGAGATGGACGTAATAAAAGAATTTTATAAAAAACTTTAAAATCGGGACAATTTTAGGAGGGGGTGCCCCCCGGATTAGCCCCCGAGCGAGACTTGGCTTTTTTCGATGGTAAGCCTAGTCTTACTTATTTTAAGGTCCTTTATATTTTTATTGACATAAGTACAAATGTACATGAATGCTTGAAAGCTTAAGGGTAGAATCGGCGTAACTGTTGGATATTCCAGGCGTTGGCGAATACTTCGCCTTTCTCGTTTGCGAGCTTGTATGTGCTTGGCTTGAGGACCTCAGCGACGATGTAGGGCCCTTCCCATGGTGTCATGTCCGTGTCAACTGATGAAGAGTTGGTCATGGTTGCGGTGCGTGTCCCACCGGGGTTTCGCCACGGGTCGACCGTGCTGTCCCCGGCTGGTTGTACCGCGGTGGTGGCGGTTGTTGCCCTTGTCGTGCCGGGCTCAACCTGTTTCGGGGAGCCGGCGTGGGCTGTTCCGCCGTCGCTCCGCGCGCATTCACCGCGCGCGTTGACGCGAACGTCTTTTGCGTCACGGTGATGGTGATGGGAGTGACGGTGGCACACTCGTGCTGGCGTTCCTCATCAGGAGCTGCATGTTGTAGCCATCGCCAGTTGCCCTGAAGTCAAGACTCCCGAACCGGATTTCGAATTCGGTGTTTAGAAATCATGGTCCCGACACCAACCAAAAATGCGTTGTGTTCCCTCCCTTGATGGTTGATGCAGAAGATAACACGAGACACGGGTTTATCCTGGTTCCGGTCAGAAGACTGTACTTCCAGCAAGGCGGTGTGTGTGATATATTATTCTGCACCGGACTGCAAGTAGTAGGGGGTACAAGCAGGTTGGGACGAGAGGCTAGACCTCCGAGTCCCGGATGATTGAGGCAAGGTGCCAATATCGTGATCTTTTCTGAGTGTATGCGGATTTTTTCTCTTCTTTTCCGTGTTTTTTTTCTCTTGCTCGATCACCCCCTCCTTTTATAGGCCATGGAGGAGGGGTTACAGGAGCGTGTTGCTGCTTAGGCATAGTTGTCGCATAGTAGTAGGAGTGGCGTTGGTCGTGCTTCTGTGTCCTTGTTTGTTGTAGTCGATTGTTGTACTGGTGATGACGTCGAGGAGTGGTCTTGAGGATCCGAGGCGTCCTTTGTGTGATAATGGCTAGTCCGTACACCACCTCGGGGGTCTCCCAAGCCTGCGCACAACTTATTCTGTGGGAAATCGCTGTGGGAGTCAGTGGCACAGGGAGTTAGAGTGACCCGGCCCTGTTCGCACGGCGGCGATATGTCCGCATAGCGCCGGGGTTGGTCGCATAGTGCTCGGAATGGCCTGCCATACCTCTGTCGTCATGTGCTCTTCTCCCGCTATGTGCTCGAGGGTCTCTCCGTCCGACGGAGGTCTTCGAGTCATCGGAGTCGGCAGTACAGGAGCTCGGAGTGACGGGCTCTATTCGCACAGTGCCGGCCTGCCCGCACAGAGCCTCGGTTGGCAGCATAGTGACGGTAGTTGGTGGATACGATGGGAGGGGTCGTGGCCGTCAGGGCAGTATGGCAAGAGATCTGCCTTTTGACTTTGGAGGCACGGTGGCAGAGGGCGCCATTTAATGTCCGTCGGAGCGAGGGTCTCGACCGAGGCGGAGCTTTCCCTATTCCGTGGGTTGCTCGAGGCTCGGTCCCCAGGCCTCAACCGAAGCACGCCGCGTCGAGGCAATTTCTAAACTAGATTTTGGTTCGCGTCGAGGCACGCTGCGGGGCGTCTTGGCTGGGCCTTCAGTTGTTGCTGGGCCGTGGGCCTTAACTTTCATTTCTTTTTCTGGTTACTTGGATAAGATTAATGTTCACTGGGGCAGTTATCCCATAGGTTTGGGTACCCCTAATGATCCCTCCCAACAAAGGTATAAGAAAAATATGTGTTCCTTTGATTGGTAGTCCTTGCTTGTTCTTTCCATCAAGCTTCACGTAACAAAATCAGGTCGCAAAAAGTTCGTCAAGTTTAGTCAAGTCCTAGGGTCAATTTGTCTTTCCTACAAGCTTGTTCTTGTATCCATATCTCCATACCTACTTCAAGGTTACTTGAGTTAATCCATTCGTAGGATTAGCACATCTGGGAGCTAATGTCCTTGTTAGAGTGCCAGTTCTATCCAACATATTCATTCATCTTATGATTCCAAATGCTAGAGTGCCAGCATTATCTGACTTATCCAATCTATCTTGCGATTTCAAAAACTATAAATGGTTACTTCCCATCAGTAGTGGTTCAATGTTTAAGAGAGGTCATATCCAACATCCTCAACAATATGAGTATGGAGAAAAGTTAAGTTCTCCAACCAAGACTCACACTTGATTAATTATTCATGCAATTCCTCAATCTTAATATTCCTAGTGTGCGACTCGCACATTCTTCATGTCATTACACGTACTCAGGATAGATGATGTTTTTACTTCTAAATACCATCACAACTTAACCAACTTCCCTTCTTATTACTCTTGTTCAGGGATAGTTTGGGTATTTGTTGGTCCTTGGTGTAGATCATGGTCTTAAACAAATCCCATTATCTTATTCTTGTTGATGGCATAATTGGCTAGTAACTATCTTGGAGAAGTGGATTCTTTGGTTATCCAATCAATTCTATTGCTCTTGGTAGCAAGGTTTGATCTTGAGCAGTTCAGTGAGCGATTATTCCTTATGCTCACACTCTTTGCTTAGTCCTTTTCCAATAGAGTGAGGAGGTTCCAACATCTAGGTACGATATCACTTATCTAGTAGTTCTTGGAGTCACTCTTTTTTTGTTAAGTCCAAAAGCTATTGTCCAGTATAATCTCTTTGTTGTTGGGACTATTCCAAAAGTAGGTCGAGCATGTACTCCATATCTCCATCCAACTTTTAGACCTAGTAATTTCTATTCTGCTGATAAACACATATAGCATGCACATCCTTCGAAGATTCTCCTTATGTTGCTTATAATTCCAGAAACGCATGCTTAGGTGTGGAAGTTAACTTCTTGTTGACGTAAAATCCGCACTTCACGCCAAGCACACAGCAAGCCGAATTAGCTAGCTTCACACGTGGCCCGAGCGTTTGAATCCGAAAGCGTGCCAGTCAATTTTCCTAAAACTGACAAAGGGAGAAAAGATGTTTAGATAACACCTGGAACGTACCGGGTGATACCAGGTAGTTCCATAATTGCGGCTACGGAGCCAGCTTCGAACGACATATAGCTACAGGGAAGCTATCTGTCAGCAGTTAGAGCATTATTCGGCAATCGGCAAAGCACGCAGGAAGCGCACTGCCGAATGCTGACGTAAGCATGACGAAAGATCGGTAGTTGACTGAATAAACATTGTATCGCATATTCACAACCGATTAACGGGGAACGGAGCATGATAGATAAATAAAAGGGCGAAAACATGACCATAATTTCATAATAAACAAGAATGCATAGATTAAAAGCACTAGTCTACCGCATGTCTAGGTACTTTTCAACCCGTCGAGCATGAAACAAGCAAGTTAATCCACCGCATGATACGACTTGCTTGGAATCACACCACCAACCAAGAATAGAACAATCCACCGCATGATACGCTCTAAACGTGGAAGGCTAAAAGCATTCTTTATTTAAAACAAAACCTTAAACATGTTTCGCTCGTGGCGATACTGCCGAATACAGCTATATAGCCGAATCGGGTTCCATGAAGGAGGAACATGCTTCGTTGGTGATGATAGGTCTATCAGATCGAATCGAATTCTAATCCACCGGATGATTAGCTCTAAGACGACCCAAAAACCTGCATCCACCGCATGATACCCGGTTCTATCAAGATCTACACAAGACCAACGAGCTTGGACCCGCAACACGTGGCAATCTAGATTGACTTCGAATTCGGCTATGGAAACGCAGTGCATTGTGAGCTAGAACCGAATCTAATCAACCTAGACTGGGCAAAAGAGTGTTGTAATGAATTAAACATAAAGGTAAAATCCAGAGCAACACATGGTAACTTAATGGATCTATCAGATCTTGCCAGAATCCAATAGAACCGATAACTTGTTCCAAGCTAAAACTTAGCCCACCGCATGGCTCATGATCTAACAATGGAACCTTCCTGAACCAAAGCCTAAATCCACCGCATGATACTAGGCATGGTGCAGGGTTGCCGGTACTTACGGAGGTCGACGGATCGATGATTCCTCTCGAAGAACTCGACGACTCGACTAAAGGACTCGAAGTTGGCACGGCTCATGTTTGTTGTATGATTGATTGTATGATTCTTTTACAATTACCATGGGTTTATATTTATACCCAGGTTTCGACACGATTCCTAATCGATTACGATTACATTATTTATTTCCTAAAAAAGATAAACGCCGGGGCATCGTATCCGTCTTGCATTCCAAGTTAAACCAGCCTTTTCCTTATACTTGATCCACGTCATCACGCGCTCCCGAATGCCTCCTGCGAAACAGTTTTCTTGCCGAATGACAATGCGTTCCCGACCGCAGAACGTCTTTACCGAATGCTCTGGGGAAAAACTCCTTTGCCGAATGATATCCTTTCAACGAATCCGGCCCACATGTCAGCTTCTTCCTGGTGCCAATTTTTTGGTGTCAACACATGCCCCTTCAATTTCGGGATAAAAGATAATTTTATCTCGGAATTGACCAGAAGCACTCAACATTCCCAAGTTAGTTCTGCTCGACACCCGCTTCTCCTTTTGAATCTTTAGAGCTCTCGTCCGGATCCGAACCCTAGGTCATCGTCTTCCAAGATTCAATCTTCAAATGGCGAACCAAGATTTTGCCCTCCAGGTAAGCCTCAATCCCCTCGAGCACATTCGGTATTCTTCTTTCGATTTGCATCTTAAATTTCTTCTCACCTCTTTCCATTCTTGATAGGCCCTAGCTGCCGAAATCCTCATCCCCGTTGAGGAAAAAGCTCCATCCTACTTCCTCGGCCCTGTAGGGAATTCAGATCCTTCCGAACTCATTGCGGCCGAATCTCAGAGGATTCCTTTCAAGATCTCATTGACAAAACCTCATGAGTGGCAAGACGCCTTCAAGAACTGGCCTTTGCCCCCAATTGCCGGCTGGAGAAATTGGTACAAAAGGATATCTGATGACAAAAGACCCCAAACACAGAACTGGGACCATTTGCGTATTTCTCATTGCCTGGAGCTGTCACTAGCCGAAACACCAAAGAACGAGAACCTTCTGATTGCAGCTTGCCACTTTTGGTCCAATGGTGCAAATGCTTTTTTCTTCGGCCATGGCCCAATGTCTCCTACTTTGGCCGATGTTTATATGATGACCGGCCTGAACGTTACAGGAACTGTATATCCATATGACCACAAAGGTTCCTCCAAGCATACAGGAGTAAAAACAGGGGTTGGATACAAGAGATACATCCAGAACCATATGTCGATGGCCCTCTGACCGATGTCGAATACAGGGCCTTCCTGAATATGTGGCTATGCAGATCAGTCTTCTGTGGCAAAGCCAATGAGCCAACCTTGAATCATATCGTGATGGCTGAAGAGCTGGCTGCCGGAAAACTCATTCCACTTGGGAAATACCTCCTGGGAAGTGTCTACCACATGCTCAATCAAACCACCCACCTGATGCATACCAGCAAGAAAATCCCCTGTGTTAATGGTCCTTGGTGGTTTGTCCAAATGTGGCTGCAGTTGTACATGCATCAAATCGTCGCTATTGATCTCAACAGCCGAGACTTTCCTTCAATTAATTACAAAGAAGGAGAAACCCGGAGAACCAAAGGTTGTCAAACCTATGGAGAAGCTGCCTCCACTGTATCTATCAACAAGAACATTGGTGAACTGTTTGAGCTCTTTTTCAAAGGCTTTGCTCATCCTCTTTGGTTCCCATATATGGACAATGACAACCTCACTCTCCCTTGCGAATTCAGCTTTGAAACTGGATGCACTGATGTACAATCTATAGCGATCCTCAATGCCTTCATCCAGCCCTGCATCCTGCCAGCCGAATTCTGTGGAGGAAGGCTGGTTCAAAGCACTTATGAGTACTATCAGCCAAACATGATGGCCAGACAGTTGGGGTGTGGCCAAGTGCCCCCTAGGCTATTTCTCCATGAATTCCTCAAGCCTAGGGAGATTGTCAAGGATTCCACAGAGACAAGAAGGATTTTTACTTATAAATGCTGCGGAACCATCTATGCACCTGATCCTTTTGTGCCAATAACATCCACCCATCCTTCTTTCACTCTCTGGTGGCAAGAACTCCATGATCATATCTTCAACATGCCAATCCATCCCTTCTGCTTCGAGTTAATGCCCGACTATCAGCCAACTTCAGAGGTAATATGCTTATCCCTCATCTATCTCAATAATATTAACCCCAATTGATTCTGATTCTGTCATTTTGCAGGATATAACACCTGCCCCTCTTGCCAGGGCGATCTTGTACAAAGCCGCAGGCCCAATATCTGCTTTGGGGCACCAATCTCCTACCTTGGCTCAACTGATGGCTAGACAGGCTTCTCTAGACCCAATACTTACTGGACCATCATCTGTCAAGAGGAAAACCCCTTCTTTAACTGCTCCCTTAGTTGTGAAAAAGAAAAGAACAAGCAGCAAAAAAGTTATCAAGGTCAGAGCCTTCTTCCTTTGACCATAATGCCATTGGTATTTTGCTCAGCTTTATCTCTTCTTGGTTTCAGGTCAGAGAACAGCAACTAGCAATCAGCACAGATCTTGCCGATGTTTCATTGACTGGTAAAATTTTACCACTTTATTCTCTTAACTTCTTTTTCATCGGCACTCATTCTTTGTTAACTGCAGAACAATCCTCAATGGATCCAACCTTGGAAAGCTCTCCTTCTCATCATGATTCATTTTTAGCTTTGCAACTTCTTCCCCAATCAGAAGCACTTTCTCCACCAAGAAGTCTTCCAGTTCCTCTTCAGCAAGATACACAGAATCCTCCCATTGAGCCTGAAAGGCTTCCTTCTCCTATTCAGGAAGTCAGGAACGAGGTAAACATAATCATTCAACTTTCTCTACTCTTCTATTCAGCAGATTATTACTAATTCGGCAAGAACCATCTTCCAGGAGAAACCCACTTCATCATCCAGCTATTCTTTTGCTGTGGACGACTTGGTTGCCGAACAAGGGGAAGAAACATCTTCTGGCCAAACTCTGTCAGAAGAAAATCAAACAAAGCTGAAAGATATCCTTGCTTTGCTGCATAAGAGTATCCAAGATCAAGTCAAAGATGCTGATCTCTTAAGGGATGTACTGGAATCCATTAACCAAGAACTCCCTGCCGATATCAAAACTTCTTTGGAACCAGTTTCTCATTTGGATCAACAATACGCTGCAGTAAAGCAGGCCCTAAAAAACCAATTTTCTCAACCAGCTCTAGAATAGAGGAGATCCACAGCCAAACAATCTGTGAAAGACCTGCATACTCAAGCTCAGAACAGCAAAGAATTACTGACCAAATTGGAATCTGAACTTGAAATGAAGAAGGTCAGAAAAGCTGCACTTGAAGCCGAATTGAGGGATCTATCGGCCGAAATTGAAGCTGATGAGAAGAAGATAGTTGAGCTTCCCAAATTAACAGAGAAGATACGAAAGGAAGCTTCAGCAGCTCTGAACGAAGAAAAACAACTCAAGGCAAAGCTTGCTGCTCTGGCTAGAACCCAAGAAGCTGATAAAAACTTATTAGAGAGTATTAGCAATATGATATCAGATGCTAAAAATGTAATCTCAAAATACTTGGGCTTGTAATTGTAACAACAGTCGATAGCTGAATGCTTTATCAATCCTGCAATCTTTGCCATTTCTTATCTCCTTTTTTTTTTTGGACAACTCATTCGGCAAAGCTGGCTATAACAGTGTCAGACCCGAAAACGCTTCAAACACGACATAGCCGAATCTCATTCAGTCAAAACCAAATACGACTCGGCAAGAATCCCAAACGACATGGAAATCGATCGGTTGGAAAACCCTTTCCACCTTCCGAACTCTTCGGGATATGCACCATAATCTTCGGCCACGATCTCTTCGTTAGTTCCACAAATAAGAACCTTGAGCGCTCCTAATCTTCCATCAAATCCTCCGTCCTCCAAGCTTTCTGCTAGCCTGAGCCCCCTCTTTCTTCGACCACAGTAATCTCCAGAAAACCCCAATGGCCAACAACAACGGAAAACGCCCGGCCGTCGACGAAGCCGAAGGGAGCCGCGCCGGTGCTCGTCGGAGGTGATGACTGTCTGCCTCTCCTTATCCTTTCCTCCAGATTTTGCTTTATTCTCAACTTTCTTTGTGTTTTCAGGCTCATCCAATGGAACCCCGTTACTGCGGCTCCGGCTGCAGCGGGTGATTCTTCGGAGTCGTCTAGCCGATCCTCCAGGTCCAACTGGGATCTGCGCTATTCAGATAGCGACGCCCGCCGATTCAAGCAGGAACGTGACGATACTCGGCATGAGCTGGAGGTCATCTCCAAACAAGCCGGGATCGCAGATCTAGAGTGGCAACACCAGCGCAAGCAGCTGCTCGAGACCATCGACGGTAATTTCTGCGGTTCGCTTAACTTCAATCTGTCCTTGGACTAACCCGCCGTTGCTTCGTAATCTTACAGATCGCGACGCCGAACTCGATCGGCTGAAGATATTGGTTGAGTCTTTGGCAAACAAGGTGAACGCTCCTGGGGACACGCCAGAAGCTCGCCTCGGTGCAGTGGCAGGCCGTATTGATGAAGTGGCCTTACACGGCATCCGTCTGGGCACTGCCGCAGGCCTAGTCGCCATGTCGACGCACACTGGCACCGACTACTCCAGGCTACCGCCCGGCTTTGCCAATGGCAACCCGGAGGAGATCGACGATATCGAGGCCTCCATAGATCGCCTCGATGCTCATGGCGCCGCCATTGCCGATTCCATTCATCCCCAGTCCGTTCTAAACAAGCTGTTCCATTAGTTTGTACTAGGGATTATGGAATTTCGGCAATAAAATTTATCTTTTGCAGTCCTTTTTGTGATAACTTGGTCAAACTCATGATGCAAAATACTTGTACTAAGGGCAATACACTCTGGTATTGGCCATTTCTTCTTCTGTCAATATTTTTTGTTCTGAAGACGGCTCCTTCCCGAATGCCGGCTGTTTCAGTTGTTCTGACATTGAATATTTCAATCAGCGATCAATCTCAACACTAGGATAATATTTCTTTAAGTATCTCCCATTGATAGCAGCAGTAAACTCCTCTCCTAGTAAAGTTTTCAGGATATATGCATTTCCAGGCACGCATCTGACCACTCTAAAAGGACCTTCCCAGTTTGGAGACCACTTACCGAATGCACTGTATTTAGTTCCAATCGGCAATATTGCTTTCCAAACCAAATCTCCTTCTGCAAATTGCTTGACCTTCACCTTCTTGTTGTAATATTTAGCAACTCGCATTTTATTTTTCTCAATATTTTCTAAGGCCTTGAGACGAATCATATGCAAATCTTCTAATTCGTCCATCATTAAATCATTATAATCTTTAAGACTTAAATCTTTTTGCAACTTTATCCTCCTTGAGTCTGACTGCATCTCCCATGGCAAGATAGCATGATGCCCATATACCAATTCATAAGGAGACGTCTGTGTAGCCCCATGTGGAGCCATTCGGTAAGCCCATAAAGCCTCATTGAGTACCGAATGCCACTTTCTTGGCTTCTGATCAATCTTCTTCTGTATAATTTTAATCATAATCTTGTTAGAAGCCTCTGCCTGACCATTAGCTTGGGCATAATAAGGAGAAGAATTCAACAATTTGATGCCCATACTTTCAGCAAAATTTCTGAACTCTGAAGATGTAAACTGAGTTCCTTGATCTGTGGTGATTGTTTGAGGAATTCCAAATCTGTAAATGATATGTTCTTTAACAAATTCAACCATATTCTCTGATGTCACCTTCTTTAATGGAATCGCCTCAACCCACTTAGTAAAATAATCGGTTGCTAAAAGCACAAACTTATGCCCCTTGCTAGATGGAGGATTTATTTGGCCAATCAAATCTATTCCCCATCCTCTGAATGGCCATGGCTTGATAATAGGATTTAGGACTGATGCTGGAACTCTCTGAATGTTTCCAAATCTCTGGCAATCTTGGCATCCTTTGTAATATTCAAAGCAGTCTTCTAGCATTGTGGGCCAATAGTACCCAGTTCTCCTAATAACCCATTTCATTCGGTAAGCCGATTGATGTGCTCCACACAGCCCATCATGCACTTCACTTATCAGCCTTTTTGCTTCTTCTTGATTTAAGCAATGTAACAGCACCCCATCCAAGGATTTATAATATAAATTATCATCAAGAAGAACAAACTTTAAAGCTTTATACCTGAGCTTTCTAGAAACCTTTCGGGATGGATTCTCCAGATAATCAACAATTTCTTTTCTCCAATCATCTTCTGCTAGATTACTCCCGAAAGCATATACATCATTAGCAAAAACTTCTTGAAGCTCTCTATAACCTGAAGCATTTTGAGCTAATCTGTTCGCCTCTCCATTGTCTTTCCTAGGAATATGCCGCAGAATTACTGACTGAAATTCCTTTAAGATTTGCTTGCATTCCTCATAGTAATTCCTTAAGATATCGTTTCTGCACTCATATTCGCCATTTAGTTGTCTTATGACTAATTCTGAATCTCCAAAGATTTCAACTGCAATGGTCTTTGCCTCTCTCAAGTATTGAAGTCCTCTGAGCAACGCTTCATACTCGGCTTGATTATTAGTGACAGTAGGTTGAATAGGAATAGCAAACTCAAATACCTCTCCTTTTGGCGAAATTAACAAAATACCTACTCCACCACCTTTGTCACATGAAGATCCATCGAAGAATAATACCCAAGGAGTAATTTCAAGCAAATTAGCTGATGAATCGCGATGTTCAGTAATGAAGTCAGCAATAATCTGTCCTTTAACAGCTTTTACCGATTCAAACTTTAACTCAAATTCAGACAAAGCTAAAATCCATTTGCCAATCCTTCCGTTCAAAATTGGCATAGACAACATGTGCTTTATCACATCAAATTTTGAATACACAATGCATTCGGCATGTAGCAAGTAGTGCCGAAATTTTGTACAGGAATAGTAAACACATACACAAAGTTTCTCGGTAGCCGAATACCTCGTTTCGGGATCAAGCAATTTCCGGCTAAGGTACGCAACTACCCTTTCCTTTCCCTCAAATTCTTGTATGAGGGCCGATCCAATAGTTTGGGCATCGGCCGCCACGTACAACTTAAAAGGCTTGTTTAGCTGTGGAGGTACCAATACTGGTGGTTCTTTCATGTATTCCTTGATCTCATCGAAAGCCTTTTGTTGTTCGTCACCCCATACAAACTTCTGATCCTTCTTGACTTTTAGCAGTGAAGAGAAAGGCAACACCTTTTGTGACAAGTTTGATATGAATCTTCTTACGAAATTGATCTTGCCAAGTAATGACTGTAATTCCTTAAGATTAGTTGGTGGAACAACTTCATCAATGGTTTTCATACTTTTCTTGCCAACTCCTATTCCTCCTTCATGCACCTGAAATCCTAGAAATTTTCCTGCCGAAACTCCAAAAGCACATTTATTCGGGTTCATCTTGAGCCCATGTTTCCTAGTGCACTCTAGAGTTTTCCTTATGTCGGCCAAATGTGCTTCATGATCCAATGACTTAATCACAACATCATCAATATATATCTCCACAATCTTGCCGATCAACTCATGAAAAATATAATTCATGGCTCTCTGATAAGTTGCACCAGCATTCCTCAAACCAAACGTCATGACAACCCATTCAAACAACCCTATATGTCCTGGACATCTGAAAGCTGTTTTCGCTATATCTTCCAATGCCATAAAAATTTGATTGTACCCTGCATTACCATCCATGAAACTAATCACTTTATATCCAGCAGCAGCATCAACCAACGAGTCAGCAATAGGCATTGGATATCCATCCATGGGTGTAGCTCTGTTCAGATCTCTAAAGTCTATGCAAACTCTCATCTTCCCATTTTTCTTGTACACAGGAACAATATTAGAGATCCATTCTGCATATCTGCATGGCCGAATAAAATTTGCTGCTATTAATCTTTCCACTTCTTTCTTCAGATCGGTCAACACTTCATCTTTGTAGATTTTCCGGGGTGGTTGCTTGTAAGGTTTATAACCAGGCTTGATCGGCAATCGATGCTCAACAATGGAACGATCTAAACCAGGCATCTCCGAATAATCCCAAGCAAAGCAATCTTTGTATTCTTTTAACAACTCTATCAACTTTCCTCTGAAAACTGAATCCAAGCTAGCACTGATGAATATCGGCCTTGGTTTGTCACCATCTCCAATGTCTACTTCTTCTAATTTATCAGCCGACACAAATCCATGTCCTAGCTTCCCGTCAGTCCCATCGATTGGATTATCCATTAAAAATTACTAAAAGAGCCGACTGCTTTGATCGGCTGTTGATCACTGCTGACTGGCTCAACAGGACCCTCTCCCCAGTCCTTACCTGAGAAGCAATCTATGCCTTGATATTCCCAGAAGGCTGGTTCCACATTAGCCACGCTAATTGAATCATCTGCTGGGACAATTTCCACTTCATCATCTATCCACTGAATAAGCTGCTGATGCATAGTAGATGGAATACAGCAATTCGCATGGATCCAATCCCTTCCAAGTAGCAAGTTGTATGCCCCTTTGCCTTCAATAACAAAGAAGGTTGTAAGCAGAATCTTAGATCCAATCATCAGATCTACATGTACACATCCTTTGGTGTCTGAAGGATTTCCAGCAAAATCATTCAAAACTATGCTTGTTGGCGTTAAATCTCCAGGGCTCATGCCAAGTTTCCTGAATGTATTGTATGGCATCACATTAACAGCAGCTCCACCATCAACAAACATCTTCGTCAGTGGCTTTCCGTTGACATATCCTTTTAAGTACAGTGGCTTCATGTGCCGATTCTGGACTGGCTTCTCGAAAATAGCTTGCTTATTCAATACCAATTGTGCCATTAACCCACATTGCTCGGCTTCATCCACTTCTGATAATATCTCTTCCTGTACAATTTGATTAGCTGGAGCCATGAATTCATTCGGCAAGAAACATACCATGCATGTAGGAGCCGAATGACCCGATTCGTTGGGTTTGTCTTTTGGACGCCATATCGATCTCATCCTGGTTCCTGCTCGTTTCAACTCTTGATTCCTCAAGCGTTGGACTCTTCTCTTCTGGCTCTTTCTTAAACCAGGTGGACACCACTGTCCTTTCTGCCAGACATACTCACGATCTTCTTCTTCATGATCAATCCATCTATGATCAGCACGTCTTTTCATTGGTTGATCATCATTCTTATATATTTTTAAACGCCGGTCATCACTAGGATGTATCCTTCCAATTCTTTCGTGGACGGATCGGCGACTGGCACCATTTTGCCTATGTTCGACATATCCATTACTGCATTCAGGACAATTATTCCATGTAGGCAGCTTTAAACCCTCGTTCCAACAGTGTCTGAAGAAGACACAATCCCAATGTGCACGTTCTTGTTCTCGGACATATTCCTCTTGTTCTTCTTCATACCTTTTTTCTTCGCACCTCCTCTTCTCCTCCTCGTACTCATGTCTCTGATAGCGTTCTTTTTCTTGCTGACGCTGCCACTTATTGAGGAGAATGTGCGATGTGACTCTGGGTTTAGAAGATTTCCCAATTTCAAATCGGCTATTCGGGAAGCGAGGCTTTTCCTCGCGAATCTGTTCAATCGTGACTTCGCTTCCTTCGACGTCAGGACTCTCATCTTTCCCTTTTCTCCAGATTCGGCAACATTCACCATATTGATTGAGAACCCAATCATGTTCTGAGGAAACGGGTTATTGTCCAACTTCATCTTATTGTCGAATTTCAGATGCCCTTCTTGGATAGCTTTCTGAATCCTCACTCTAAAAACCCTGCATTCATTGATGGAATGAGAATTTCTATCATGGAATCCACAGTACCTTTTATCTTTCACTCCATCAGGCCGAAGCATAGAATGCCCCTCTGGTAGCTTGATCCGGCCTTCTTTTACAAGATAGTCAAACAATTTATCTGCCTTAGTCACATCAAAATCATAGACGCCCTTATTCTGTTTAATCCACCTCTGATTCACCATGACTGGTTCTTTGCCCCACACTATCTCTGCTGCAGCTATCTCCTCACTATCTTCATACTCATCTCCTTGATCTGCTCTTTCAAGGAATTGGTTATAGATGTCAGCTACATCATTATGTTTAGCAAATCTGGCATCTTTCTTGAAACCATATGCCTGGTTACTCATTAAGGCCAATCTGTGTGACAACTGGCCCAGATCATCAAACTCCATTCCGAATAGCTTTTCCCGAATGGCAGGCAGCATGCCAGCTACAGCCATACCAGCTAGCTGATCATCAGGTATGTTCAGAGAAAAGCACATGCTCTTTGTTTCCCTAAATCTCCTGAGAAACTCCGTAGGTGTCTCATTATTCCTCTGCCTTAAGCTGGTCAAATCAACCAGCTTTTTCTCGGTACTGCCAATGTAGTAATGAGCATGGAATTTCTGCTCCAGGTCTTTCCAAGTACAAATTGACTAAGCAGGCAGAGAAGCAAACCATGTAAAAGCTGGACCCGTCAGCGACAAAGGAAAGTATCTGATTCTGAAAGCCTCATCTGCTGAAGCTTCTCCAAGCTGCATTAGATATCGAGCTATATGTTCTACAGTGCTAGTATCATCTTGTCCTGAGAACTTAGTGAACTCTGTAGGCACCTTGACTCTATTCGGCAATGATACCCTTTGGTACCATTCTGGGAAAGGAGACGAGTACATGTACCCCTGATTTTTAGGCTTGAGACCGAATTGATTTTGTAATACATCGGTCATTTTTTGCACCATGAGGTCAATATTGGTATCTTGATTCCCTGGTCTCCCAGCAGGCATCCCTGTAGTAAATACATACCCGGGATTCGGGAGAGCGTCGATAGCATTGTAATCCATAAACTCTGAATATCCGTTCCCATACACATCCCTTTGCAGCCTGTTGTTCAGAGCGGATATCTTGTAAGCAGAAGCAGGTGGATTTCCCGTGATGCCGAATGCCATATCACCATATGTACGAGGTTTCGGCAATGCATGCTGAAGCTCTTGTTGAATCGGCTGTCCATTCGCGTCTTTGGTTCCAAAAACTTCAGTTTCTTCAATACCTTTACCATGACGTTTTGGGACCGATGCTTGAATATCGAAATATGTTGGTCCACCAAGTTGTCCGTGCGCTTGCTCAAAAGGTTTATCCACGTGTTGACCAGTATGAGCCGAAAACTGTTCAGGAATGCAGCATTATGATTGGTCATTGTTTCTCCTAAAGCCTTGTACAACAAGCTAGAGAACTTCTCCCTTTCTTCATCTTCAGTAAGATCAGATTGTCCCGGCAAAAGAACTCTTGGCAGATCTGACTTGAGAAACGGTGCACCACTTCTGTTCTTAGCAAAAGACAGGAAGCATTTCTTGATGAACTGATCTGCAGCAGTCTTCACCATTTGTTGATGTTCATCAGACAATTCTTCAAAAGTGACATCCAGAATGTATTTTAATTCAGGCATCTTCGAAGCTTGTGGTCCCACCGGGCGTGCCAAAAAGTGTGTTGACGTAAAATCCGCACTTCACGCCAAGCACACAGCAAGCCGAATTAGCTAGCTTCACACGTGGCCCGAGCGTTTGAATCCGAAAGCGTGCCAGTCAATTTTCCTGAAACTGACAAAGGGAGAAAAGATGTTTAGATAACACCTGGAACGTACCGGGTGATACCAGGTAGTTCCATAATTGTGGCTACGGAGCCAGCTTCGAACGACATATAGCTACAGGGAAGCTATCTGTCAGCAGTTAGAGCATTATTCGGCAATCGGCAAAGCACGCAGGAAGCGCACTGCCGAATGCTGACGTAAGCATGACGAAAGATCGGTAGTTGACTGAATAAACATTGTATCGCATATTCACAACCGATTAACGGGGAACGGAGCATGATAGATAAATAAAAGGGCGAAAACATGACCATAATTTCATAATAAACAAGAATGCATAGATTAAAAGCACTAGTCTACCGCATGTCTAGGTACTTTTCAACCCGTCGAGCATGAAACAAGCAAGTTAATCCACCGCATGATACGAATTGCTTGGAATCACACCACCAACCAATAACAGAACAATCCACCGCATGATACGCTCTAAACGTGGAAGGCTAAAAGCATTCTTTATTTAAAACAAAACCTTGAACATGTTTCGCTCGTGGCGATACTGCCGAATACAGCTATATAGCCGAATCGGGTTCCATGAAGGAGGAACATGCTTCGTTGGTGATGATAGGTCTATCAGATCGAATCGAATTCTAATCCACCGGATGATTAGCTCTAAGACGACCCAAAAACCTGCATCCACCGCATGATACCCGGTTCTGTCAAGATCTACACAAGACCAACGAGCTTGGACCCGCAACACGTGGCAATCTAGATTGACTTCGAATTCGGCTATGGAAACGCAGTGCATTGTGAGCTAGAACCGAATCTAATCAACCTAGACTAGGCAAAAGAGTGTTGTAATGAATTAAACATAAAGGTAAAATCCAGAGCAACACATGGTAACTTAATGGATCTATCAGATCTTGTCAGAATCCAATAGAACCGATAACTTGTTCCAAGCTAAAACTTAGCCCACCGCATGGCTCATGATCTAACAATGGAACCTTCCTGAACCAAAGCCTAAATCCACCGCATGATACTAGGCATGGTGCAGGGTTGCCGGTACTTACGGAGGTCGACGGATCGATGATTCCTCTCGAAGAACTCGACGACTCGACTAAAGGACTCGAAGTTGGCACGGGGCCGGTTTGTTGTATGATTGATTGTATGATTCTTTTACAATTACCATGGGTTTATATTTATACCCAGGTTTCGACACGACTCCTAATCGATTACGATTACATTATTTATTTCCTAAAAAAGATAAACGCCGGGGCATCGTATCCGTCTTGCATTCCAAGTTAAACCAGCCTTTTCCTTATACTTGATCCACGTCATCACGCGCTCCCGAATGCCTCCTGCGAAACAGTTTTCTTGCCGAATGACAATGCGTTCCCGACCGCAGAACGTCTTTACCGAATGCTCTGGGGAAAAACTCCTTTGCCGAATGATATCCTTTCAACGAATCCGGCCCACATGTCAGCTTCTTCCTGGTGCCAATTTTTTGGTGTCAACACTTCTTTTAGGATGATAGCTCAAGTTTGATCATGCAATCCATATCTAATAGTTACAACAACTCCTTCAAGTTGAGGTATGGTCTTCCACATTCTAAGGTACCTCTTTAGTACCATAGTCTTATATCCACTGGGTGATTCCGATATAGACACTCTTCTTTGTATTCCTCCATCATCATGAAATTTTTCATGAAGCATCTGCAACTATCATCTATGTTCCAATACTATCATGTGAGGTGTCCTTGTCGGAGACTCTTCATAACCTCATCTTCAAACTGGTAGCTTCATGATCATCTATTTGGAGCATCCTATGTGGAAGCTAAAGTACTTAGCTAAAACCTCACGGGATTGTTCGTTACTTTCTCTTCATCCGTAGAATTGAGTACGACTTTTACTTATTCTGATTTTATCCCTATAGAATGATCCAAAGTACTCAATTATGCTTAATGAACTCTGTGCTTCACAAAACAGTGCCCATTGGGTCATGGTGAGTTCCAACTTCTTGGCACTACATGCCTATTAACTTATTCCAATACTCACATGGCATCTTATTCCAAAACCTTGAGCTTCAGCATCAACAATAATGAAGTCCTTCTGTGTCACTTGAGTTACGGATGGTTGACTCGCTTCAGCATTCACACTTGTTCTTCAAATCCAAGTGGAGGTCTCATCTAGGTTGAAAGACACTCAAGCTATCTAAAAGTGTTGCATGACACAGAAACAATACTAAGCTACACTCAAGAGAAACAACGGAAAGAACGAGATCAACCACAAGAACAAATCACTCAAACATGCATTACAATCTAGACACATGTGCAATCTCGAGGCAACTCACAAAACCTGGAGATAAGGAACATGTACTCACACGAGTACATCGTAGGCGTACCAAAGGGTGGTCAATACTACTGCTTCTGCCATGCAAGGGTTGTTAGTAAGTCAGTAGCAAAAGTCAAGATAAGATGAGCGAACAATAGTTCAAGGTATCATACGGAATAGTTCAAGGGGATATATATACAAAGGACTCAGTTAGAGGTTTCTAAACTAGTTTTCCAGTCTAGGGTTACGCACTACGGTCAAGTACGGCTCTAATACCAACTGAAACAAAACGGATTTTCAGAATTGAGAATCTGACTCCCTCTACCATTATGATAGTCCCAGGAACATCGGCTATCACGTACAGAACTCATTTCAGAAAAATACCATTTCCATACATCGAAATCAGAGTAGAACAAGGTTATTTACATAGAGTTTATGAATTGGTACAAGCCCATTGGGCTAAACGACAAGTAGAAACTCCACGAAGCGATCGCTAGGGCTTCAAGTCTTCATCTCCAATCTTCACTTCTTTTCCACTGGCATCCTTGAGCGAAGCACGTAACCCTCCAAACCAGCATTCATCAAGGTTGTAGTTGTCACCTGAAAATCCAGAACTGTCCCCAAGGAAATGGGACAGGTCCACGTCACCTTCTGTATATGCGCAAGCTTTAAAGTGGCCTATTCTACTATAGAAAATATAGCAAGGAGTAGGATATGTCTTCCTATGCCAAGCAAAAGCAGAGTAATATTCTGAACTTAACACCTTTGAAAAACAACGGGCAATCCTGTCAACACAGGTTCCCGTTCTCCACACCATCTCCACCTCCACTCTCGGTTATGTGACAAGGAAAGCTCCCTCCCTTCCAAGTCCAGAGCCGAACCTCACCTCACTCAAAACAGTTTAAAAGGGGGAGATAGAGATGAAAACATGGGCACAACCAGACGAACAGTTCATAGGGGTTGTCCATGACCGAGGACGTGGCTATACGTATAGTTTTAACTCTGCAGAGTGCGTACACCTGGAATCTATGCAAAGTGCACCCAGAAGGTAGCAAGCCAACTGAGCCACACAACACCGGATGGAGGTCTAGTAGTTACGGCACCATCCTGCTTTTCTGGGCCTTGGGCGCATCCACCGCTAGAGGTTTCCCCGAATATGTGAAGCACTCCCCTGGGGCTAGTCGGGGGCCAAAGCAAATCAGGGAGCAAAGGTCAACACCAGTCACCCTTACACTGACACTCTATCCTCCTGCAGGCTTAGTACCGCACTTGCTAGTCTCGGAACGGGCCCACCATCATAATGGACACATAGTGTGCACGTTTACATAGTCCCATGACGTGGTTTGTCCAAGTCGGTCCGCACAAGGCCGAAGGCGAGTTTCTTCTCATATGCATATCCGCCGCAATGGTCCGCCATCGGCACCCATTACAGGTATTGCCGCCCAAGCACCTCAAATCCATCAATCTCAAGTATTCCATAAAATGTACCCGCAACAGATACTCCATAGGAGATGCCCAAGTGCAACTCCCCAGCATCCCACAGTCTGAAGATTGGGT
This sequence comes from Echinochloa phyllopogon, assembly GCA_033239725.1. Classification (NCBI taxonomy): domain Eukaryota; kingdom Viridiplantae; phylum Streptophyta; class Magnoliopsida; order Poales; family Poaceae; genus Echinochloa; species Echinochloa phyllopogon. Next base: position 21,054,478 of record BTCW01000013.1, on the reverse strand, counting down.
TGTTGCTCGCCTCCGCAGAAATAGTTTTTAAAATCACCTTCTCTTTCCACCCGGTTTTACCCACTCACTCCAAGAAAGTTTTAAATCATTTTATCGCACCATGCAAGCATCGCGCAGTATAAGTATATAGTAGTGTAAAACAGGGTAGCAAGGAATAACAGGCATAAAATAAGGATATGCAGGGTATATCATCACCATCATGTGGAAAGTAAAGCGCTAGCAATCTAGTTACAATGTCTAATAGGAGTTCAAGATCCGAATGGGCGTCAACCTAGAGCAAAGTCCTCTTCTTTCTTCATGTAGTAGCTTCAGTCGTTGAAGTCATCCAAGTCTTCAACAGAAGCCTAACAGATGGATTACAATAATCACGATAAGCTAAGCAAATAAACTCAATATGAAGAAGCAAGAAGAACCAACAGCTGTAGCGGGAGTCGGCAAGGCAAAGGCCAACACAATGGGGCGACGACGGTGAAGGCAGCAGCACCTGCAAACGAGGAGCATGGCTCGAAGGCCGGCACACAAGCGACAGCGGGCAGCGCGGTGGCAAGCAAATGGCGCACGGACACAAGCGGCTCGAAGACCAGTCATGAGAGGTTCCATCGGTACATGGTTGGAAAGCAAGGGGTTTGGAGAAGGTCGGGCAACATGGCTCACCTAGGGTCAGCTGGGCATTCCAACGAACAGCTTGCGGGCGACCAGAACAGCAGCTTGCGGTTCGGCTAGGGCTTTTCATCGAACATGTTGTACGTGAGGTGGACGAAGGTAGCAGTAGCAGCTCGCGGTTCATCTTCACGTATGGGTCCGGCTCCTGCTCACGTTCGTTCTTGCAGAGGGATGTAGCTCCAGCTTGACAAAGTGGTACTGTGGTAGTAGTCCTCTCGGTCCATGAAAAGAGCTCCTGGTCGCCGTGGTGGTGCTCCTGCCTGGCAGCTTGATGGCCTGGTGGCCCAGCAGCTGAGCAGCACGGGCCCGGCTGCTCTGCGTCTTGACGGTTTGGTGAACGGAGTAGAGGAGGGAGCTACTTGTCTGCTCGAATTACAAGGCAAAAGTGAAGGGAAACTGGTAGGCTACGCTAGCATCACTATCGCATACACCCAAGATACTTGCGGGTAGAAGATCATAGATCGTTACCACTAGACGCACAACGCAGCGGAAGAAGTCGTGCGTCGATGTAGAGGAAGTAGTCGATCACGTCCCACGAACCGAGGTCCTCATCCTTGATCCCAGCAGCCAGTCAGCGCAGGAGTCGCAGCAGCGCCTCCACGGAGTCCACATGTACGGGGATGGAACGCCGGGCGTCGATGTGCTAGCACCGCACGCATGACAAGGGCGGTGGCCGAGATAGAGGAGGAGGCGGCGGCTAGGGTGGTGGCGTGGCTGTTAGGTCGTCTTGCCCCCCTAGCCCCTCCCTTGTATATATTGGGCGTACTAATGGGCTTCTATCTCATAGGCCCATTAGTAACCCTAATCCGTCTTGGATCAATATCCTCTTGGGCCTTTAATCGTATTGTGATGATGGGCTCTTGGGCATATCACCAACAATCTCCCACTTGCACTAGAGACAATCATACAAGCAAGCTTTCCAACATTCCAAACCACTTAAGTGTGTGACTCGTTAAGTTCATGTGTAGATGGTTGTGAACGGAAACCATTTTCGAATCACAAGTCAATGGCGGCACCTAGCAGGGCATAGTGACTCACATATACACATAAAGATTATATCGGCCGAACCTTAGATATACTCATACACCGAATCCCTTTGCCACACGATACCAGTCAAGCTCAAGGCGAGATGCGTGCCACCTCTGTGATAGCTCGACCATTCTCTCGATCTAATAGTGGATTCTATTCATAACTAACCTTTAGTCATCATGATTAACTCTTTAATCATTTTGGCATGGCCATGCACTTTTCAATCCAACTATCTCGAGGCGCCCAGAGATATCTCTCCCGTTATCTAGGAGGGGCAAATTCCATCTTGATCCGCTCACATCCCATTCCATGTTTCATGACACACCTATAAGCTACTTTTGTAACTACCCAGTTACAGAGTAGTGTTTAGCAGCCCCAAGATGCACCACTACACACAATGAGAAACAATGGCGATCTCAGGTCTGAGGATCCAGTAGGTACAACACTAAAGAACAACTGATGGCACATACAAGATAACAATCCCAACATTGTCTTGGAGTGGGTCAATCCAACACCATGTTCACCAACATGTATCCACATCATTAATCCGATATCTCGATATCCATGATCCGTGAAACATGATCATCAATTAATGCATGTGCTAGTCTCAACGTCGTTGTTGTCCCACATAACGACATAAACTAGGGATAATTTAGAATCATATCCTTGTCAACAAAAAGTTTCACGAACAAGTCACATACATGATAATTAATGTAAAAGATAATCATCCATGGAACAAATAACAATTATTCATTATTACATAAACATACTTATGACACAAAATCTCCCATGCACATTGGAATCACTGATGTAAGTATCTAATACCCATAGATCTCATGTGCGCCTCATGCTTTGGTTGTAGGAGAGGCTTCGTCAACGGATCAACAACGTTTGAATCCATGTGCACCTTGCAAACCTTCACATCACCTCTCTCAACAAAGTTACGGATGAGGTGATACTTCCGCAGTATATGTCTGGACTTATTAGTTGTTCTAGGCTCCTTTGCTAGTGCAACGGCACCACTATTATCACAATAGAGGTCCAATGGACTGGAGGCACTAGGAACAACACCCAAATTAGAAACAAACTTCCTGATCCAAACAACTTCTTTTGCAGCTTCAGAAGCTGCAATATACTCGGCCTCTGTCGTCAAATCAGCCACCGTATCTTGCTTGGAACTCTTCCAGCTCACTGCTCCACCATTGAGGCAGGAAACAAAAACGAATTGCGATTTGGAGTCATCTTTGTCTGTTTGAAAACTAGCATCAGTGTAACCCTTTACAACGAGCTCATCTTCGCCCCCAAATATTAGGAACATATTCTTAGTTCTTCTAAAGTACTTAAGAATACTCTTTACAATTGTCCAGTGAGCTTCACCGAAGTCTGACTAATACCTGCTCGTGACAATTAGAGCAAAATAAACATCTGGGCGCATGCAAAGCATGGCATACATGATCGACCCTATGGCTAAAGCATAAGGAATCGTACTCATCCTCTTTTGCTCATTAGGTGTCGTAGCACACTGACTCTTGCTCAGAGCAATGCCATGTGACATTGGCAAGAAACCTTTCTTGGAATCTTGCATATTGAACCGATTCAATATCTTGTCAATGTTCATGTCTTGGCTTAATCCAATTAGCCTTCTTGATCTATCTCTATAGATCCTAATACCCAGAATGTAAGCCGCCTCTCCCAAATCCTTCATCGAAAAACTCTTTTTCAATGAGGTTTTAACGGCTTCAAACATTGGAATATCATTTCCGATCAGTAATATGTCATCCACATATAGGACCAGAAACACAAGTGCGCTCACACTAGCCTTTTTGTAAACACAAGGTTCATCTTCATTCTTGATGAAGCCAAACCCTTTGACTACTTCATCAAAATGAATATTCCAACTCCGAGATGCTTGCTTCAATCCATAGATGGACCTCTGAAGCTTACATATTTTCCCAGCATTTTTAGGATCGACAAAACCTTCAGGCTGTGTCATATACACATCCTCACTTAGATGTCCATTAAGGAAAGCGGTTTTGACATCCATTGCCATATCTCATAGTCATAATATGCGTCAATTGCTAGGAGAATCCGAACAGACTTTAGCATTGCAACAGTCAAAAAGGTTTCTTCATAGTCAACACATTGAATTTGTCGGAAACCTTTTGCCACCAATCATGCCTTATAGATGTGAACATTTCCATCCATGTCTAATTTTTTCTTAAAAATCCACTTACAGTCGACAGGTCTAACACCGTCAATTTGATCGACCAAGTTCCAAACTTGATTATCATGCATGGATTTTTAACTCGCATTCCATGGCTTCAAGGCATTTGTCAGAGTCGGGTCCCATCATTGCTTTCATGTAGGTCAAGGGCTCATCATTTTCCATCAACAATACGAGGCGCTCCTCCGTAATTAGGAGGTTGAGCTTGTCAGTAGCGCGACGTGCCCTTATAGACCTTCGTGGGGCTAGTGCCAAAACTACGGGTTGTGCAACATCTTGCGCATCCCGTGGATCTTCAGTGGGTGCTGAAACTGTTTCGGCCGTTTCCTGAATTTCTTCAAGTTGCACCTTGCTCCCACTGAATCCTTTTGAGAGAAACTCCTTTTCTAAGAAAACACCATTGCGAGCGACAAACACTTTGTGTCGGGGACAAACCCAGGGGGTCCCCTAACCATCGGGGTAATCACCCTGTAAAAACGTAAAAACACACTAACCGCGAAAGAACCGCGTCATCACCCAAACTCCGCCTCGCTCGAGGGAAGCGAGCCCCCTTGAGCGGGCGAAACAAACCCCGCCTCGCTCGAGGGTCGCGAGCCCCCTCGAGCGGGCGAAACAAGCTCCGCCTCGCTCGGCGGTAGCGAACCCCCTCGAGCGGGCAAGGCAGCCTCCGCCTGATGCACTCCGGCGCGCCACCCGACGAAGGCAATTAATGCCCGCCCCATCAGCCAAGCGCCGAAGTCAAAAGGCAATCTTCCCCACGCCGCGCCACTGACACCGCAGAGCTCACTGTTCCACCTGCTCCAGTCACTGTGCGTCCTCACCGGCGCTGTGCGGACGCACGCGGCACTGCGCAAGACCCTGTGCAGACTGGCAGGCGTCATTCCGCAGCACTGTTCCACCTGCTCCCGTCTCTTCACCCGGGACACCCCTCGAATGAGCATGGGGAACCCTTGAACGAATGTCTAAACAGCGACCGAGTACAGACTCCGGTCAGGCGTGGCCTGGTGATGACGAACGCCGGGTCAAATCCGCCAACTCTCGACCATCCCCTGGTGAACCGAGTACGCCACGCACTGTGGTTGACGGCAGCCACCATACCGACCCCTGTACCGCCAACTCCGGTCCTTCCTCACCTGCCCCGCCCTCGAAGTCAACCAGCGACGGGCAGCTAAACATGGACTACAGCGACGACACCCCTCGAAGCCGCTCCAGGACAAGCACAGGGACGGCCACGACGCCCCCGGAAGACGGGGCTCGCCAAAAACCCCCCGCCAGGGTCAAGGACAATGGCACGCCCGGCGCCATACTCTCCAGTACATAACGCTGTAGCACGTCACGCTTGTACTTATAAATCCTTCCCCCGCCTTACTCTCCTTGATCTATAAAAGGAGGTAGGGGGAGGACCCGGAGACGGGGGGAGAGAAAAAAGAAAAACACACACTCGCTCTCAGGGACTTGGAGAAACCTCCTCTCCCGCCTTGCTTGTAGCCCCCCTTCTGCAAGCACTCCGGTGCAAGATAGTATAGCACCCTTGAGCGCACTCTGCTGGACGTACGACCCCCACGGTCGGAACCAGGATAAACACCGCCTCATTGTACTAAGCTCTTGCATCAACCGTCAAGGGACGGGACACAGCGCATTCTGTTTAGGCGCCGGGGATTGACCGACCAATCCCGGCACCGACAGTGGCGCGCCAGGTAGGGGAGCGCGCTGTGATCGATCACACCCGACAAGTTCCCTTGACGGCAAGTCGCGACGAGACCATGCCACCTCGATCCGCCACGGGGTCCCCCGGCCCGCTTCCGCGCGGGTACCGGATCATGTTTGGGAGCCTGGAGTTCGAGGCGACCGGTGAGGGCGTCCTCATGCGGCTCGCCTCCAGACCGCCCAACATGACGCCCGTCACCCCGACACCACTAACGCCATCCCAACTCGGGAGACGTCGTATGCTGCGCAAGCTGCAGATTCGCGTGGAGCGGCGCATCGCCCCACGCATCGTCCTCCCCGACTGGTACGCACACCTGCTACTCCAGCCCGCCGCCACATTTCAGGGGGGCGGACCCCCGCCGGCGGCTCCCGCGCAGGGAGCACGCTGGGAAAATGTGGCCGGGCCGGCGCAGCTCCCCCACGGGATGAACAACGCAGCCGCAAGCTACTCCGCGGCAATCAGCGCCAACCCAAACGCGCACGAGGATTCGCCGGGTCACCAGCTGGGTTCGATCCGCGGCCTCAACATTTCCTCACCCGGCGGACCCCAGTCCGAGTCGGATGACGAGGAGAGCGCGCACGGGCAGGAGCACCCGAACTTGGACTACTCAGAGTTGCGCAACCGCGAAGGCCTTATCTCTTTCCAGGCCATCGCGGACTTCTGCCTCACCTGCTCCGACGACTCCAGCGAGGGGGAATATGACCCCACGCGGGAATGCTTCGTCCTCGACGGCGAAGTAGAGTCCGTGGGAGAGGATGAAGAGACGCGCGACGGGGCCGGACACGGCGAACCACCACCGGCGCCCGCCGAGCCAGCAAGCGAAGCCGCACTCGCGCAGGCACAGCTTGCGCAGGTGCAAGAGCTGGAAGCCAAGCTCCAACAGGAGCGCCAATAGGTACAGGAGCTGCGCGCAGCCCTGGAAGCCCGGCAGCCCAAACGCGGCGAACGCACACGAGCTGCCGGGCGTATTGCTCAAGCACGCATCATGGGTGACGGCGACGACGCCGGTCCTGCCATGCCGCCACGAGCAAGCCAGAAGCTCGACGCTGCAGCAACCCTGATTCGGGCCATGCCCGAACCATCGACACCAGAAGCACGCAGCATGCGGCACCAGGTGCAGTCCCTTGTTGAAGAAGCGGCCGTTCAACAAGCGGAAAGTTCCGCCTCCCGCATGCGCCACTAGGACAGTTCGAGAGCCGGAGGCGGCAAGTGGGATAAGGAACAATCCATCCACACCCCACCCAGGGGCGCGTGGACGCCTCGCCGTCCAACGAACGACGGAAGGGTGCTCGTGGCCGGCGATGGCGAAACAAGGAGGTCCGCGAAGGACCGACTTGTGGACACGCGGGGCGCCGTCGACGATGGCGACGCGCGCAACGTCCTGAACAGGAAGAGGCAGGACGCGGCGCCTCCCCGCAGCAGGCACCCCCGACGGGGAGGCCGCTATGATAGCGAGGACGACAGAAGCCCGACGCCGGAACCCCCGGGAACCCCGGTGTTCAGCCGGAAGATCCGTTCGGCCACCATCCCGCCGCGTTTTCGCCAGCCAACCACCATCACCAAGTATTCGGGTGAGACGAAACCCGAGACGTGGCTCAACGACTATCGCCTAGCCTGCCAGTTGGGCGGGGCCACCGACGATGCCATGATCATCCGCAACCTTCCGCTTCATCTCGCGGACTCGGCGCGGACGTGGCTCGAACACCTACCCGCGAACCAAATCCACGACTGGGACGACCTGGTCAAGATGTTCGTGGGAAACTTTCAGGGCACATACGTGCGCCCCGGAAACTCCTGGGACCTGCGCGGGTGCCGACAAGCGGCCGACGAGCCGCTGAGAGACTTCATCCACCGCTTCTCCAAGCGCTGCACCGAGCTCCCGAGCGTGGGTGACTCCGAAATCATCCACGCCTTCCTCGAAGGCACGACCTGTCGGGAGCTGGTGCGCGAGCTAGGGCGAAACCATCCCACCAGCGTCAACGCTCTGTTCGACATTGCCACCAACTTCGCCTCTGGGGAGGAGGCTGTCGGGGCAATCTTCGACGGCAAGACCAAGGGGACCTGGTGCTGAGGTTGCGCCAGGACAATCGAGGGCGCCATAAGCTCACCCCGTCATGGGAAGGACCGTACATCATCGCCAAAGTCCTCAAGCCTGGCACATACAAGCTGGCGAACGAGAAGGGCGAGGTCTTCACCAACGCCTGGAACATCCAACAGCTACGTCGCTTCTATCCTTAAAACTCTCAGTATTTCTTGTAAATACTTCGTGTTCTTAGTTAACAATAATAAAGAGTTTGCGAAAAACATGAAAACATTGTTGCTAACAACACAAACAAGGGGGCCTTGGTTTTATTTTTAATTAAGCCAAGCCCCCCTCGGGGGCTGCAGGGGGGTTAACCCCCCTAATCGTCCCAGCTAATCGTCCCGGTTTTTTCGAAAGTTGTGCTAAAACTCGAAACGCTTAGAGAGAGGCAGGGCGTGAGCTAGTCAAAGCTGGAGCCGGTCGAGTCGTGAGACTGCTTATGCCCGCGAAAGGCTACAGTGCCTCCCTCACCACCCCACGCTTTAATTACTCATGAATCCGAAGTTCCCGGCCACAATCTTTCGAAGAGCTAAGAGTAGCACATCAGAACAACCAAACAAGTGCGAAACAGGCAATCGACTTTTAAATTTAGTTTTTATATATGTATATAAGATACATTTGAAGCCCGAATTCTTCAGGCTCCATCCCCCTGCGAGGGCACGATGGACTCGGCAGCAAGGGTCGAGGGGACAGACGAAAGCGCCCCGGGACCACTCTCCTCGCCGCTCACCGAAGCAATATCGTTCTCGAGGGCCGCCATGGCGTCGGCCTCCGGGTCGGCCTCGACTTCAGCAGCGGTCGCGGTCCCTGGCTCGACGTCGGCAGGCGCATCTTCCTCCTCCTCGGGGAAAAGATCGTACCGGAACTTGAGGGTCAAGGCCGTTGCGGCGCTCTCGGCACCGTCATCAGCCTCCTCGAGGGCGGCGTCATCATCCAGGTCAGCGTCAATGAAGTACCCGCGCCCCACCGCCGCGAGGTCGATGTCGTAGTGCGTCGACACCACCCCAAGTGCCTTCTTCACCCCGAGGTGAAGCGCGTGTTCGAGACGCTCCGCCACGCAGCCCTTCAGGGAGCTCAGGCGGCTGGACAGCGACGACCCCGACTGCGTGTCGACGCATTGGACGTCTCGGCACGCCATGTCGGCCGCAGCCTTCAGCACCTCGAGCTCCCCCTGGGCCGCGGAGTAGGCAGCCTGGAGGGCCGTCACCTCATCCGCCTTCTGGGCCTCGGCCCTCCGCAACCCTGACAAAAAGCTCGGGCATATCAGAGAGCAGTTTTCGACACAAGGAAAAGCCGAAGGAAACATGAAGTCTTACCGTCCACTAGGGCTCTCGCCTCGTTGAGCAGGCCGTCCGCGGTCGCCAGCGCGGCCTCCTTCTCGCGGAGCGCGCAGCTCAGCTGCTCGGCCTCCCGGGCCTTCTGCTCCGCCTGAGCCGACGCCTCCGCGAGCTGGGACTGCGCGGCCTCACGAGCCCGGCGCTCGAGCTCAAACCGCTCTAACGCCGCGGACGAGGTCCGGGCCTCCCGCTCCGTCGCGGCATCGTGCTCCTTCTCCGCGCGCGCCTTGGCCTCCTCGTGCGCTCGGGCCGCCGCCTCCGCCTCCCTGGCTCGGACGGTGAGCCGGGTCACGTCCGTGCCCAAATCGGCATTCGCCTGACGGAGCCGGCGGAGGTCGGTGTGCAAGCCCGCAATGCATGCGGTCTTGTCCGCCGCCTCTTGCCGAAGGACCTACCCAAAAAATCACCAAGATTAAGCCATGAAACCAAAAACGTCTCGAAATACTAAGGAAAAAGGCGAGAATACCTCGAAAACCTCCAGCGCTTGCCTGGAGTGGAGGTCGGCGGCGGCCGAGATGGCTCGCTCCAGGTCTGTCCCGATCTGCTCGGCCTGAGCCCATATCTCATTTTCCTCGGCCGCGCTCCACCAGACCTGAGCAGGGACGCCGGGCCTCCTCGGCCACTCGCTCGACATGCGCCGATCCTGGAGCCGCGCCGCCTCGGCAGCATCCCACTCGGGCGTCCCTCTGTCCACGGGCATCTGCGGCGGCCCCTGAGACAGGAACCGCGCCGGCGACGCCTCGGCAGTAGGGGCCCCGATGAGGGAAGCACGCTGGCTACCGCCTGAAGTTGGCGGGGCGACCGCCTCCTGCCCTCGACTGGCAGGAACCGAAGCGGCGGCACGGCCTCCACGATCGCCTACCTCCGCCGCCGGGGTGCCATGCCTCGGCCCCGCCTCGACAACCGGGGCACCTTGCCCCAGCTCCATCGTTGGAGGCGTCCTCTCCTCCCCCGCCGGCCCGGAGCCTCGCACCCCCGGCACCGGTTCTGCCGGCGTCACCTCGAGCGCCGCTGTGGGACGCGGAGCCCCGCGCGAACGCGCCCCCCCCGGCATGAGGGGAATCTGACCCCCCAACCTTCAGCGCCTTCTTAGGTGCAAGATTAGGGGAAGCCTTGGTGACGTCCCGAGCGCTGGACCAAGAAAAGGGAAACATAGGTCAAAAGAGAAATCGTATGGAAAAACGAAATCGAAAGAGATTCGAGGAAGAGCTCACCGGACGCAGTCTCGCAGCTTCCGCTTCAAGCCACTTGAAGAAGGGGCCCTCCTCGAACTCGAGGTCCCCCTCGGATCACTCGGGGGCTGCGAACCCCACGAACCCTCGACGCTCGGGCGCGACGCCGCGCGCTGAGCCGGCGCGACCATCGCCCGCATCGCCGCCGACGCGACGTTGCTGGGGACCGCCACAGCCGCATCCGGCAGCGGCGCGGCCACCTCTATTGCCTCGACGGCGGGTCACCCCCCGCCGCCGGCAATCTCCTCCTCGCTTTCCTCCTCGCCCTCCTCCCCGCTCGGAGAGTCCTCGGGGGTCTCCCCGCCGTCCCTCCTCCACCGGCGAAGCGCCGCTTGGTGCGCGTCCCGCCGGGCCTGCCTCCTACGACTGCTGGCCCTTTTCGCCTCCTTCGCCTCCCTCTCGCGGTCGCGGCGGGCGCGATTCATGGCCCGCACCTCCGGAGTTGGCGCTACGGAGTGGTAGAGGCCGCAGTCCACCCCCTGAAATCACGACGAAATCAAAAAGAAGTTCCAAAAAAGACGACAAAGAGGAGAAAGGAGGACCCACCGACAGGATATGGCCCTCATCGGGGCGTAGCCGGAACGACCGGAGGTCGCTCGGCATGGTGTCGGGGTGGACCGCCGTCCGCACCCGTGTGACGACGTACTCCTCGAGAAGCGGCTCCGCCAGCATGCGCGACGCCGCCAGCGCCGCCTGGTCCGCTCCCTCCGTCATCCTGAACAGAGGGAGTGGCCTCTCCATGAGAGGGACCACACGCCGGCGGTGGCAGTGCGCAAGCACGTGCGCCACGGTCAATCCTGACCCCTCCAGGGGGCGAAGGACGTCGACGATCGGGCGGAGCCTCTGCCGCTGGGCGTCGCCGGAGACGCCGTAGCCCCAGGAGTCGGCCTTCTCCGTCAGGACCTTGCCGGTGTACTCCGGCAGCCCCAGGCCGTCATTGCGCAGGTAGAACCACCCTTTGGCCCACCCGCTGTTGTTTGTTGTCATCTTGCAGCCCGGGTAAATGTGCTTCCTGGACTCCACCGACGCAAGCGTGAGGCCGCCCGCACACGAAGAACGGCGCACCCCCTCCCCGCGCCGGATGTGCTGAGCTCGGCATGGAAGAGGTGGACCCATAGGTCCCAGTGCGCCTCGACCCCCAGAACGGCCTCGCAGACGCCGACGAACGCCGCCGCTTGCGAGATTGCGTTGGGGGAGAAGTTGTGGAGCTCCACGCCGTAGTAATGGCAGAGCCCTCGCATGAACTGTCTTGCAGGCGCATTGAAGCCCCGCTCGTGGAAGCGAATGAAGCTCACCACGTAGCCCGCCGGCGGGTTCGGCACCCTGGCCGCCAGCGCCGGAACGATCCACGCCGGCCGCGCTGAATCGCCCCGGGGCGACAGTTGCCCATCATTCACCAAGCCCTCCAGGAGGTGCTCGGTGGCGGTCGATGGAGTCCACTCCGTGGCACCCTCAAGGACAACCATGGCGAGAAGAGGAGCTTAGGCGCGGGGCGAAAGTGGCGAGATGCGAGCGAAGCACGACGCGCAGGCTGGAGGCAAGCACTAGGCACGGGCGAAAGCTGGAGCGAGAGATGGCAAAGGTAAAAATTCCCCTTCCACCGCTCCCCTTTTTATAAGGGACAGGCTCTCCCCGGCCGCGCCACGCCAGCCCGCGCGTGCCGCCACCGAGCCCGCGCGCTAAGCGCGGCGGCATGTGGAGTCACTGACACCCGGGCCAGGCACACGATGAGGATCGACAGACAACCGGCGCGCGTGGGCGGCGACATTTACTGCGGCACGGCAAAACGAAACGACGCAACAGAGGCGCCTGACCGCCCGTCGCCTCGCCTTCCCCCGGCGCACGCCAACTCCACCTAAAAAGGCGCGCCCACTACGCCCATCTCGCCCACTCCGCGCCACGTCAGCCACGACCACGCCCGCCAGCGGTCGTGCGTGGGCCCGAACGACTTAACCGTTGGATTCCTTCCCAGGAAAGACAACGACCCCCCCTCCGCCTCGAGGCGCAGGACGCTACTGATCAGGGACTCGAAACCCGGGCCTCGAAAAGGTTTGACGGGCGCCCCAGATCAAGCGATGCGAAGGCCGCCGGTCACGCTCGACCAACCCTCGAGCCCGCTACTCGAGGGTGGCCTGCACCTTTCGCAAGGCCCTACTGATCAGGAGTACGAAGCTTGGCCCTCGAAAGGGTTCGACAGGCGCTCCAGATCAACAGAGTCAGGGACGATTCGGGCGTGTCGAACGGACTTTACCCCGAACGCGAAGTTTAGGGACGCTCCTGTCATGTTCAAGGCCAGACAGAGGCAGCTAGTAGGGGGATCCCAACGAGGGAGAGCTTTCGCGCCCTCGGTCCCTGCAAAAGGGACCGAGCCCCACCTAGCAAACCTTTGCAAGCGCTACATGGATGTGTCTCCGGACCACGAGCCGACCCCTAACGAATGGGGCACGGACGTCCACTTGAACTACCCGCTAACAGCTCACTGAGGTATCCGCGTACGTTACCCAATTCGAGGGTTGCACGGATGACCTCACCCCTCTCCCCCGCGAAAGGGGTAGCGAGGGTCGAAAATCAAAGACGGGAAGCCCCTCCGATCGCCTCCACGTGGGCCAGGAGCTCGGGGGCTCCCTGCAACATATCCTCCTATGCGCGAAACGTTTCGAAACCGTACAGGGTCCGCCCCTCGAATTCGGCATAGCTCGGTCTCATCCCCACCACGTTGGAAGTAGAACGGCCGACACAAAGTAAAGCCCTTGCACGAGTGAATCCACTCCTCCAAGGGCACGGGGGCTACACCCGTGGGTGCGCTCGCGCGCCCCCACGGAAGAACGTGCGTAATCAGAAAGGAATAAATCCCCACATAAGGCCCGGGAACGACCCTGCGAAACCATCAGCCTCTGCCCGACTGAACCTCAGTCCGCCAGAGGCTCGGGGACTACTGTCGGGGACAAACCTAGGGGGTCCCCTAACCATCGGGGTAATCACCCTGTAAAAACGTAAAAACGCACTAACCGCGAAACAACCGCGTCATCACCCAAACTCCGCCTCGCTCGAGGGAAGCGAGCCCCCTTGAGCGGGCGAAACAAACCCCGCCTCGCTCGAGGGTCGCGAGCCCCCTCGAGCGGGCGAAACAAGCTCCGCCTCGCTCGGGGGTAGCGAACCCCCTCGAGCGGGCAAGGCAGCCTCCGCCCGATGCACTCCGGCGCGCCACCCGACGAAGGCAATTAATGCCCGCCCCATCAGCCAAGCGCCGAAGTCAAAAGGCAATCTTCCCCACGCCGCGCCACTGACACCGCAGAGCTCACTGTTCCACCTGCTCCAGTCACTGTGCGTCCTCACCGGCGCTGTGCGGACGCACGCGGCACTGCGCAAGACCCTGTGCAGACTGGCAGGCGTCATTCCGCAGCACTGTTCCACCTGCTCCCGTCTCTTCCCCCGGGACACCCCTCGAATGAGCATGGGGAACCCTCGAACGAATGTCTAAACAGCGACCGAGTACAGACTCCGGTCAGGCGTGGCCTGGTGATGACGAACGCCGGGTCAAATCCGCCAACTCTCGACCATCCCCTGGTGAACCGAGTACGCCACGCACTGTGGTTGACGGCAGCCACCATACCGACCCCTGTACCGCCAACTCCGGTCCTTCCTCACCTGCCCCGCCCTCGAAGTCAACCAGCGACGGGCAGCTAAACATGGACTACAGCGACGACACCCCTCGAAGCCGCTCCAGGACAAGCACAGGGACGGCCACGACGCCCCCGGAAGACGGGGCTCGCCATAAACCCCCCGCCAGGGTCAAGGACAATGGCACGCCCGGCGCCATACTCTCCAGTACATAACGCTGTAGCACGTCACGCTTGTACTTGTAAATCCTTCCCCCGCCTTACTCTCCTTGATCTATAAAAGGAGGTAGGGGGAGGACCCGGAGACGGGGGGAGAGAAAAAAGAAAAACACACACTCGCTCTCAGGGACTTGGAGAAACCTCCTCTCCCGCCTTGCTTGTAGCCCCCCTTCTGCAAGCACTCCGGTGCAAGATAGTATAGCGCCCTTGAGTGCACTCTGCTGGACGTACGACCCCCACGGTCGGAACCAGGATAAACACCGCCTCATTGTACTAAGCTCTTGCATCAACCGTCAAGGGACGGGACACAGCGCATTCTGTTTAGGCGCCGGGGATTGACCGACCAATCCCGGCACCGACACTTTGCCTTCTGCCTTATTGTAAAAATAATATCCTTTGATTTCCCTAGGATATCCCACAAAGAAGCATTTCTCTGACTTTGGAGTGAGCTTATCTGACATCAAACGTTTGACATAAGCCTCACATCCCCAAACTTTGAGAAAAGATAATCCGGGACGCTTCCCAGTCCATATCTCATATGGTGTCTTCACAACAGACTTACTTAGAACCCTATTCAGTGTGAACGCAGCAGTTTCAAGAGCATAACCCCAAAATGACAATGGAAGATCAGCTTGGCTCATCATGGACCTAACCATGTCCAACAAGGTTCGGTTCCTCCGTTCGGATACCCCATTCCATTGAGGCATTACGGGTGGAGTTAGCTGCGGAACAATTCTACATTGCTTCAAATGATCACCAAATTGAAGGCTTAAATATTCTCCTCCACGATTAGTTCGCAGAAATTTAATTATTTTGCCTAATTGATTTTGTACTTCATTCTGAAATTCTTTGAACTTTTCAAACAATTCAGACTTGTGCCTTATTAAGTAGATATAGCCATGTCTACTAAAGTCATCAGTGAAAGTAATGAAGTATTGAAAACCACCTCTGGCTATTGAGCTCATTGGTCGACATGCATCGATATGTACAAGTCCCAACAAGTCACTCGCCCTCTCACTATGACCAGTGAAAGGTGCTTTGGTCATCTTTCCAAGCAAACAGGACTCACATGTGTCGAATGATTCAAAATCAAACGAGCTTAACAATCCATCTTTATGGAGTTGTTCAATGCGCTTGTCATTTATATGATCTAAGCGACAATGCCAAATAAAAGTGGGATTCAAATCATTTGGTCTAAGCCTCTTAGTATTAATGTTACAGACAGATTTATCCTCAAGATCAAGAACATATAATCCATTCACTAATGGTCAAATGAGCATAGAAAATACCATTGTAAAAAATAGAACACTGTTTGTTCTCTATTACAATCTTAAAACCATCAACTTCTTCCAAACATGAAGAAGAAAAAATAATGTTCTTGCTCAAAGCAGGAATGCAATAACAATTATTTAATTCCAAAACTAATCCGGAGGGTAGAGACAAGTGGTAGGTGCCGACCGCCAACACCGCAACCTTTGCGCCATTGCCGACACGAACGTCCAACTCACCTCTTGCAAATCTTCTGGTCTTACTTAGGCCCTGCAACGATTTGCAAATGTGAATCATCGATCCAGTATCAAATACCCATGATTCACCAGAAGATAATGCAATATTTATTTCTATAACATTTATACCTGAAGTGGAAGTCTCACTTCCCTTCTTCTTCTTCTTCAACGATTTTCTTCCAAGTACTTCTTGCAGTTCCTAGACCAATGTCCCTTTACATGACAGTGGAAGCATTCATCCTCAGAAGTAGGGCCAGATTTGGCCTTAGGTGCTGGCTTTAGCTTAGAGCCCGAGGATTCACCACTGGAACTCTTTTCCTTGCCTTTACCTTTGGGAGGCGTCCAACGCTTCCTCTTTTTGTTCCCCTTCTGAATCATCATCACATGATTGAGATTTTTCTTAATGCTCTCCTCTGCTGTCTTTAGCATCCTATGCAACTCACTCAGTGTTTTATCCAAGCCATTCATCTGAAAGTTCAAGATAAAAGGCTCATAGCTCGCCGGGAGCGACCGGAGAATAACATCAGTAGCCAAGACATGGTGAAGTTCAGAACCAAGTATGTCCAAAGTCTTAATGTAACCAATCATTTTGATCACATTGATCTGACCGGGCTACCTTCTGGCAGCTTGCACGCAAACAAGGACTTTGAGATATTGAACCTCTCAGTCCTGGCTTGGTTCTGAAACATCCGACGCAGCCCCTCGATCATGGTGTGAGCATCCGTATGCTCATGCTGCTTCTGCAGATTAGGGGACATGGTGGCGAGCATCAGACAACTGGCATCAAGTGAGTCATTGTAGTGCTTCTCATAAGCTCTACGATCAGCAGCATTTGCATTTTCAGGGAGATCATCAGGATATGGCTGCTCAAAATCATACTCCTTTTTCTCTTGCTTGAGAACAATTCTCAGGTTGCGGTACCAATCAATAAAATTTGTTCCATTTAACTTTTCTTTCTCAAGAACAGAACGCAAGTTGAAAATGAAATTGTTACTGACAGACATGATCTACAACATTAAAGTAAGGCAAGATTTCAGCACTAAGTTTATGTAAAGACTTTCATTAACTAATTTAACAAAAGACAACCGACTATATCTAAGTCATCTTCCCTTTAATGACATATAGTGGTTCAAGATCCATAATCACTAAAATCCTAGTGAGCTTTAGCATCACGGCTAGAAAAGTAGTGATACAGGTAAGCAACAAATTGCTAATCATATCTCTATACGACTCTTGTTTGTTGGGTGGCATCCAATGCCCCAGACCCAACCCTATGCCTTAAAGCCCAAAACTGTTTTGATAGCTTTACTAAGTAAACTAATACTATGCTTGTGAATGTCCGACATCCACCCTATACAAAAGAGATAGCCGAGGGTACTCTACTTTGGTAAACATACCACACAACGATCAAAGTTTATAGGTGCTGCTATTGGTAAAAGGCATAAAAAAACTCAACCTTTTCCGAGGGAAGCTATTCTATCATGATTAAAACATCCACCATATGTAAAAGCATGAAAGAATAACATGGCAGGAAAATAAACATCACAGGCATATAATCATATTATATTGTGAATAGTATGGCCTCTTGCATCACAATGGGCTCCATCGCCATGGCTCCAATGTGACCTCCATTGCCATCCATTCTGTCTTGTGGTGATCATCATCGCCATCATGATTGAAGCCTCCATGAAAAGATACTAAGCTACTACATCTAATAGCTAGTGAAATAATTACATGAAGATTCAAGCAACACAAGTCGACACGCAGGTCGTTATACAATAATGGTGCAACCTCAACCCGGTTGTGTTAACTTGTGACATGCAGGCCGCACAAATCATCACATGACATTGAGGCCATACCACTCACATCATACCCTGCAAAAATAAGTTAGGCGTATGACGTGTTCTACCAAAGTAGCGCTTAGGAAGCCGCTATAGCGAGAAAGCAACGGCGGTCCCGCACATTGACCTCACGGAATTACACAGATCGTATCTATGGAATCCTTCTGAAAATCTCATCGGAGTGATCGCATCACCACAAATCCAAGCCATTCATAATGCCTTAATTTTCACTAGGTCAATCACATTGATCGTGCAACCTTTGCACTTGAGAAGACTGCATCTATACGTGACCTCGATCTGTTGGTTCAATCAGCTGACTATGCACACAGTCAGTCCCTAATGGTGATTCCAGCCGGTAGGGACATGTCGTATGCACAACAGAGAAAGAACACAAACTAATCTTTTTGGTCGCATGCCGCGCAATCAACTCGCTCCAGTTTTAACCCCTTATGACTAATTGATCTAATCAAACCGTGCAAAAGTAATAGATCCAATCTACTACAACAACATATCACCTATATGCTAATGATCCAGACCAAAAACTACGCAATATGGCTCTGGTACCACTGAAGGGAGACTGGTAGGCTACGCTAGCATCACGACCGCATACACCCAAGATACTTGCGAGTAGAAGATCATAGATCATTACCACTAGACGCGCAGCGCAACAAAAGAAGTCGCGTGTCGATGTAGAGGAAGTAGTCGATCATGTCCGACGAACCGAGCTCCTCGTCCTTGATCCCAGCAGCCGGTCAGCGCAGCAGTCGCAGCATCGCCTCAACAGAGTCCACACGTACGGGGATGGAACGGCGGGCGTCGGTGTGCTAGCACCGCACGCACGGCAAGGGCGGCGACCGAGATAGAGGAGGAGGCGGCGGCTAGGATGGTGGCGTGGCTGTTAGGTCGTCTTGCCCCCCTAGCCCCTCCCTCGTATATATAGGGCGTACTAGTGAGCTTCTATCTCATAGGCCCATTAGTAACCCTAATTCCTCTTGGATCAATATCCTCTTTGGCCGGCTCTTGGGCATATCATCAAGAAGAAGCAGTGGAAACGGTATGCGGCTGCTGGTGGATTTCCTCCTCGAAAATTAAAGAAAAGAGCAGCTAATTGCTGCTTGAATTAGGGGAGAAGAGACGGATCGAGGGAAATTAATTGTTGGCTCTTGAATCGATGGAGAGAGAGCAGAGAGATGCAGAGGAGGTGCTGGTGATTTGCCTGCTTGGATTTTGGAAAAGGAACTGCAGCTTGTTTGTTCGGTGGGGGCAAAAGCAGAGAGGAAGGCTGCTGCTTGGTTTGCTCGGCGGAGAAGAAAGAAAGAACATGATGCAGAGATGAGGCAGGCGGCGGCGGCTTGGAAGAGGGGGGAGAGAGATGGGAGAGTTAAGATATTTATAGGAAGTAGAAGTAGCTGGGGCTAGGTTAGTTGATGGGCTTATAAATGGACCACAACTTTTGGGCTAAAACAATTAGCCAACGAAACATAAACTTGATACAAATGAATTAGACTAATTTTTCTGGGAACAAATTAATTAGAGATTAGTTAATTCGAGAAGCCAGAAAATATAGCCCTAATTCAAATGAAGCCCATAGAAATTTAATATAAATGGATTAGACTATTTTTCGAAATCAAATCAACTAGCATGGAATTAATTGAAGAGTCGGAAAGTGAAGTCGTAATTCATTTAATTAATTTCTTGAGCACATAGGGGTTGAGCTGGCTGAAAAGTTAGCGTGCCAAGTTAGTTGGTTAATTAGCAGGCTGGTTAGCGGGTTGATTGAAATTAGATAGGACAATTAGTGGTTAGAGCCCAAGTTAGTACTTGAGAATTAGTTGTTAGCTTTAGACTTAATTTGAATTTAGAATTCAAATTAAACCACACTCAAAGAACCAATAAACCAACTAAGAGCCAAATCACACTAACATAAATTATCCTTAACACACTGACTAAGAGACAAAGCAATTTAATTAAGTTAATTACTAGGAATTTAGAGAGGGCACAAGAAAACAACCTTATGATTATGAGCAAAACACATTAAGCACGAAAAATTTTGAAATCCACATTTTAAACATTATTGTAAAATACGGGATGTTACATGCACGATCATCGCTTGGTCATGCTTGACATGGAATTCATGCATTGGACCTCCCCTGATTGTGCTTCACTGCATGGGATAATGCCACATGTGTATGGTCTAAAGGGGGTGGTTCGGCCGAATCGACCACTTTTGTCCCCCTTTAATCAATATTTGTCAATTATGTGTACCTGCATATTAGATATTCATCAAAACTCATGGAAGTTTATCAGAATATAAACCTAAGTGCATGAAATGATGCATATGACCTCATTTATATGGGTGGTCGAAATTGTGCCGTAATGACCACTAACATCCAAGCATTTTTATTACAAAATATTTGTCCAAAAAATTTATAGAGAGAAATGTGTGCAGATGTGCTTCTAATCCCATCCAATGATGCACCATCGAAACTCTAGAACCTGTAGAGGGGTAAAAGCGTATGAGGTTTATGAAAAACCTCAGCAAACAAACTGCTTCACCTAAGTTATTCAAATCACAATTGATTAAGCATCAATTTAAAAGTCACCATACTGAAAAAATATAACATCATGTAGTAAAAATACACTTTTTCCATGAAGGATGCAATAGTGCAATTCAATGTATGACTTTACTTCTACCGACACATCCCAAGGATGGAAGTGAGGGCTGCAACCATATTGCTATATCTCGACGTACGTTGTTGTATCGGTGCTTACCACACCAATCTGACTACTGTTTCTTCATATGCATATACTCCATACAACATAATGATGCAAATGCAAGATTGCAATGGATGAACTTCATATACTTCATGATTCAAACTTTAGGAGTAAAGCCACAAGTAGACCACAATTCAATATAAAAAAATCAAATTCATATCAGATGACTCTTGTGAGGTGAAATTAAGAGGAGGCAATTCAAACAACACGTTAAAGACTGTGGACCACAACCTCATGCTTACTTGCATTCTTCGATGATAAGAAACATGAGCTAAACATGATCTGAAGGTGCCCCACCTGTACAAAAATATAATACAGTACTAACACAAACACACGGGCATATACAAGTTTAATTTGAAGCATTCCTACGCTCGAACCCAATGTCCTCATATAAACACCGAAAACTAGACATTATAGCAAAACTATAACTTCTCTTTTTTTATTATTTAATTCTGGTGGCAAAAAATTTCCAACTTGATCCAAAAGAAATTTAACTTGCAGACTTATAACTTTGTAGTTATCTCAAACCAGAGTAAAAATAATCATCATAGCCTAATCTTGAGATGAACCTTAATCTGATAATCTGATAGAAATTGCAGAACATCTTCACCAAAAAACACATAACTGGAGCTTTAAAATTAGTATGAAGATGAACTTTACCAATATGGAAAGCTTATATAATTTTCTACAACTTTTATGAATATCCGAAAGTCCAATTCTGATATTATATTTTCCTAAACTTGAATTGGACAGATTTTGTACAGAATTACGAGATTGAAAAACTGTCAGAATAAAACTTAAATTTCTCCATGACCTTAACTCGGATTGAGTTGTTCTTTTTGTTCATGGAAAGGCTTCAGAGTCCTCCACAACTCTTATAAAGGTTTAATATTTTTTTGTGGTCATAAGACCATGAAAAACTGACATGAACCACAACTGCATAGATTGAACACGAGCTGAAAACAACAACGAGGGTAAAACCTTAACCCTAGTCTTATCGGTGACGAGCTCCACTACACGCACGATCTAAAACATCTAAAAAGTAGAGGAAAAACACATTCTACGGATGGGAAACAATGAGGGCAACAGAGAAGACGATGTTCCCGACGATGATTCCTAGCGCCAACGCGACGACAGCCCCATCGATTGCCACCAAACTACACTGCACATGGGGCACCACGATGAACAACGAGGGAAGGCAGCAATTGAGGGGAAAACGGAGATGGAAAAGAAAGCCCAACAAGTTTTTGGGAGGAACAATGACGATCGTCGATGGCAAGCCCTAATTTCCCATCTCTTCTTCTCTCCTTTTCTCCCCTCTCTTTTTGGAGCACAGGCGCGGCAAAGGGGGTGGCAGCTCAAGGAGGAGAGAACCGTAGGGGTATGGGGTTTGAACAGCAGTGGGACTCGGCAACGGAAACGAAGAAGAGAAGAAAAATAATAGAGAAAGGACTTGGCTCAGGATAGGCCGGCCTACACAGTACCGCGGGTACTCTTGCTCATCATACTCTAGGAGCCCTCCAACATCAATTGTAATTTTGCGATTCAAACTCCAAATAAGAAATATGAGTAGTCAAACGGAATGCATTCAACGAGCCCTACGAATCCGTGGTCTCAAATCATTCATCGGAGTGATGAAACAAAAAGTCTATTTATAATTATCAATTTTATGTCTTCCAAAATATAAAGCGTATTTGATTCTTTTATGCACAATTGGTGGTACAGTAATTGTCCAATATTATAGTTTGATTCATCGTTATCAATAACACATCTCAAGATAATCAGAAACACTACAGATGCACATGTTTTCCAGCTTAAGAAATAATCAGTGCGCAAAAAACTACAACAACCTGGTCGCAAAAGGTTACGACAACACTTACTGCTCACTTGTAGTAGAAGCATATGATCTGTGGTAAAAGAAAGTTCTCTGATATAGGTCCACACAAACAAGATTAGAAAGCCACATAATACATCCGACAACAAAGAAATCCTAGCTTTTATTACGTTCCTTCAACTAAGGAAACAGTCAATGTTTTACCACCTGGACAGGACCCCATACAGAAATTGTTCATACACACATAACAGTACATGATTTGTTTGATATAAGCTAGCAGATAGGGGAATTGCCACAGT
Source organism: Echinochloa phyllopogon (assembly GCA_033239725.1). NCBI lineage: Eukaryota > Viridiplantae > Streptophyta > Magnoliopsida > Poales > Poaceae > Echinochloa > Echinochloa phyllopogon. The sequence goes on along the minus strand of BTCW01000013.1, from coordinate 21,032,109 downwards.
AACCACCTCATGGAGAATTGCCACTACCATATCCACCTTCAGAACCCCCACCTCCGCCATACGCACTGCCACTACCATACCCTTCACCATTGCCACCACCATAGCCCCCCACCATACCTAGGATGACCATAGCCACCTCCACATGGAGACAACCATTCCCACCTCCATAACTAGGCCCGTAGCCACCACTATATCCAGGACCATTGCCACCACCACCATGGGCATGGTGGTGCTTGTATCCTCCACCAAATCCAGGCCCGTCATATCCTCCACCATATCCAGGCCCATATCCACCGTGGTAGCTAGGTGGATCATTTCCTCCACCATACCCACCACTGTTTCCATATCCTCCACCATACCCACCGCCGTTGTTCACATACCCAGCGCCATGCTTGTATGCACCTAGTAGCCACTTCCCATCCTTGAGTCGAGGCCCTCCAGCAGGGTTCACACTCTTCCCCTCAGGCTCTGCATGTTAAAAACTAGCAATCAGCGATGGTTGTTTTCATTCAACAGAATATCTCACAGATGCAGAATAATGTTAGTGTACAGCAGCACGTCCTATTCAAAATAGTTACGGATGCAGATTGCATTAAGAAAGTTCTACGTAATCCTTGCACAGAGAGAGACGACACTGAGAGGGAAAGAGCAAACCATTGGCTTCAGTGAGCTCCCTAGCGTACATCACATCCTGGAAGGCGAGCAGGAGAGAGGCCAAGACCACACAGAGAAGAACTACAGACTTGACCGCCATTTCTACACCTTGTGCTGAACAAGCCTGGCACCGCTGTGGCGTGCTTTATATAGAGCCGGCAACACATGCATCGACGCTGCACGCGTCCAGGTCTATGGCCGAGCTACTTGACGGGATCAAGCTGAAGTAATTCATCCTCGATCCAGTAACTGTTCTGATATGGTTGGCTGTTGCATCGTACTGGATCGAGCAGAGCGATTTGGTACATCCGGGTGTCCACTTGATTACTGACCAAATGGAGCCGGGCATTGCCATTCATGTACCACACTATCACAGGGAACTCCAGATCTCAGTTTTATCAGGGCAGGCGTAGCAACCCCACGTTGCTCCCGCAAGTGACACAAGGGTCCTTCCCATCGCGCCGCCGCCGGCCTCTCCCCTCCCTCGCGTCCTCCTCGCCGTCGCCCGAGCGGCCGGCCGGAAGCCCGGCGCCCGCAGGGAAGGCAACGGCGAGGTGTCTCCTCTAGCCGTAGAGGCCATGCCGTGCGGGCGGCGTCACCTCCATCTCTGGCGAGGGAAGGCCGCGTCGCTACTTGGGCGGTCAGATCCGTGCTTCCCAACGACGGATCCATGGAGCCACGGGCCGGATCTGCGATGGCGGTGACTTTTGCGGCGGCTGTGGCGGCGAACGGCGGCGCGAGGCGGATGGCCAAGGCGTGTGGCGCGGCCAGCGCCGGCCGGCCTGCACGGCCGGTGGGCCGGCAGCGGGTGCGGTCTGCGGCGTTTGACGGCCTGCGCGCGAGGTCTGCGGTGATGCGATCGTTGCGCGGCGATCCCTCGGCCTGCGCGGTCTCTCTCCGGTGGCGACTTCTGCCGTCCCTGGCAGTATGGAGGCTACGAAGGGTAACAGATCCAACGCCTTCATCGCTCCGCGTCGCCCCCACGGGGGCAATCTGGGCGGATTTCGCTAGCTGTCGTGCAGCCGCCTTACCCACGGGTTAGTGCCGTCCCTTTGTCCGCAGAACCTTGCTCCGGGTGGCGGTGTTCGTCGATGGAGCCGGAATGCGTCTTTCCTGCGGTGGCGGCGTCCTGTGCGAAGATGCTGGTGTCCTTCCGGTGAGGTGACCTTTTCGTTGGCCGGGCGCAGTGGTGACGGTGGTGGCGGCGATTTGTGTGAAATCCTTGTTTGGCATGTTTTGCCGGACCTGCGGCGGTGACGTGTCCGTGACACACACCTTGTTGAATGTGCTACTGAAGTCGCTGGTCGGACCGTCCCCTGTTGCGTCCGTGGATGATCAATAACTGGGTGAAATCCTAGCCTGGTTTCTCCAGGCCGGCGGCAGCAGTGTAGGCGTGTCGTCGAAGTTCTTGTTCGCCAAGGCCGGGCAGTTCTCCAGTGTGGACACTATGTTCGGTATTCAGCTCAGGGCGGAGGAGGCATTAGATGGCGTAACAGTTCGGATGTTGGTTGGTAGTATCTGCACCAAGTCTTCGTGCTGTTACCTAGAAGAAGCATCAATGGTGGCTGGTGTCCAGCGTTTTCAGTTCTTTGTATGGTCTGACAAACGTGTTATAGCGATCTTGATGGTCGCGTAGGACTACTAGAGCCCCTTGATGGGATGTAATTTTTATGTTTTTGTTTGGCCGTAGCCGTTTTGGTCAAGCCCGGGTAATATATTATTCATTATCTAAAAAAATCACAAGGAACTCCATGTGGTTGAGGGTGCACCAAAAGTTATTATTCCCCTACCGTTGCTTCCCATGTGAATGGTTGTAGATACTATAAGCTAACATAGCCACCTAGGCCTTGTTTAGATCCCAAATTCCACCCACAAAGTTCACTATTCACGTCACATCAAAATATCATAGTATGCATGGAGTACTAAATGTAGATAAAATCAAAAACTAATTGCACAGTTTTGTTGTACTCTACGAGACGGACATTTTGAGCCTAATTAATCAATTTTGGACAATTTTTCACACATACAAACGAAATGCTACAGTAGCGCACGCACTTCAAAAGACCAAATTTGGCTCCCAATTTCTAGAACTAAACACGGCCCTAGATGTCATAGATGTACTCATCATTTGAATTCCAAGTAATAGATGCATCGGTTAGAATTAAGCTATATATGTTATAAATTGGGCCACAGCTCCTAGTCGAGTTAAATTGGCCGGGCTGGCTCTCTATTAATTGCAGTTGTCCCACAACACTGGTAAGTGAGCAAGAAGGGACACGATAAAAGACGAGGGTGTCCTCAATGAAGGAAGCACAATCAATTAAGGAGAATGAAGTAATATTGGGAGGGGGGGGGGGGGGTAGGTAGTGCATGATCAGCTTCAGTAGAGTTGATTTGAGTGCCTGGAGGTGAAACTAATCAAATTTGCTTCTACTATAGTTTGCGTTTGGAGCCTGCATCAAAAAAGTATCACATGAGTACACAATCAACTTCTCGTCGATCCATTTATTCTGCAGTTTGAACATGACATGATATCCATGTGGAACGTAGTTTTCACAGGAAAGAAAATGGACTTTGAACCTACTAGCCCCCGCAGATTTTAGACACTTGTCGCTGAATCTTAAAAGACAGGTCATAATGCATTACTTTCATTACAATAATTTGTGACTTCTTGGATGACAGATTATTGAGAAGCCACACTAGTTGATTTCTACCTGGGTGCTCCACTAGTTGGATATACTCCCTCCGTATCTAAAATAAACGCCGTTCTAGCCATTTCGCCGATTGCGAAAAGAACGAAGTTTTAGCCGTGCATGCGTGATTTTGGACGCTAATGCCCTTGCTTAAACGCGCCCCGTCGGTCCGCCGCACGCGTGCGTCCGCAGCGTTTCCCATCTGTTCCCATTCAAAACGTGCAGCAACTAGCACCTCCGACGAGGCAGCTCGAGCCAGTCACAAAACGATGGAGCCAAGCTGCTACTCATCTCCAAGGAGTTCATGCATGGCGGCGTCGACGCAAGAGACACATGAGCTGGTCTCGCCGGACTCGGAGGAGCTGCTCGTCGCGCCGGACTCGGAAGAGGTCGTCACGCCGGAGCTGCTCGCGAGCTACTCGTCGTCCTCCAACGAGGCAGCCGCCGCGGCCAAGGGGAAGAGCACCGGCAACTGCACGACCCGCCGTGAGACCTCCAGGGAGCGGACATGACGGCTGCCATGCAAATTCACGCGAACGGCAAAATAGTGCAGCAGTGAGAGATCGAACCTGACACCTTTGGCTCGAAACTCAGAGCAGCAACCACTTGCACCACATTATGTTGGTGTCTAGAAGTGACCACAGCTCTATTTAATAAGGGCAAACATGGAAAAATACACTATTTAATGACTCCTTGATATGCACAATCTTGTCCAAAACATCATTCTTTGCATATACGGAGGGAGTATACAACAAGATATCACTACTACAGAATTCAACATCACAAACTGTTTTAAAGCCTCATCACAAACGGTTTTGCTAGGCGTTTGTGATATAGCGTTTGTGATGTCTAACGACATCACAAACCAAGTCCACCGTTTTTCGTTCAATGTGCGGCCGGCGGGATTCCAACACGTGACCTCCCGCTCGCGTGTAACTTCCTCTACTACTACACCACACTTTCAATTGTGACTAGATTCCGTTATGGTTCCTACCATATTATACTAAACCGAGTATAAATTGCTTGTTTGAGGACCTAAATGATGTCAAATTAAAAAGTTATCAACTACAAAGTTTTATAACTTTTTGAAATCTACAAGTCTTATTTTGGTCGTTTCTCCATCCGAGGTCGTTTATAAAATTTGAATTTCAAATTTGAGAACATTCAAACTTAGTTTTCATTGACTGGATGATTTCAAATAAAAAAGTTGTCAACTACAAAGTTTCATAACTTATTGTGATCTACAACTCTTATTTTGACTATTTCTTCATCTAAGGTCATTTGAAAAAACTCAAATTTCAAATTTTCAGAACTGCAAACTTACTTTTCATTAGTAAAACAAATTCAAATTAAAAAGTTTCAAACTACAAAGTTGTATAACTTCTTAAGATCTACAGCTTTTCTATATGTTATTTCTTTATCTGATGTAATGAGAGTAACATTGTTCATAAATCTTATAGATCTCTTATAGTTTCAGGAAACTCTATGAGAGATATAGATTTTATGAACAATATTCATATAAATTTGTCGAATGAAGAAATGACCAAACTAAAAGTTCTACATATTGAGAAGTTATACAACTTTGTAGTTCAACACCTTTTGATTTGAATTGATTTACTACTTCAAAATATGGTTTTAATGTATATTGTACACACCATCACAAATGGTTTGTAGGAAAAACCGTTTGTGATGGTGCTCAGGGGCATCACAAACGGTTTTTGCTACAAACTGTTTGTGATGCCCCACATCACAAATGGTTTTTCCTATAAATTGTTTGTCAAGAACCGTTTGTGATGCCCCACATCACAAACGGTTCCAACGGCTAGCACGCCCAGCTGCCTTGGAACCGTTTGTGATGTGGGGCTGGGCATTTGTGATGTCGTATTCTGTAGTAGTGTATCAGTAGCTCATTTACCACTCAATATATAGTTATCAAGAACAAATTTATAGTTACACTAAAACATCAACCACCAGGGACCAACGTTTGCATGAAAAAGTCTACGTAATCCCCCAGCGTATCAAAGGTTGACTGCATCATTCCCTTAACTATATAACTAGATATTTAGCCCCCAAAAATACTAATCATTGTCTAAATCATACTCTAGACAGCTACAATTCTGCTATAGTTGTGGGATACGGGTACTACTGGGCTTACAGTCAGAGGAGACTAGCGTCGACCTGGGCCCATGCCTGACAAGGTTGTGGGCTGACCCCCACAAGGAATCCCTGACTTGACAGACAAGTTTGATGAGGACATGGCAGGCGACGCACCCAGATATCTCGGGATATCTTGTAGGAACCGACTCGAATATGTTCCTTAGTCGTAATCCAGTAGGTTTAGATTCAAACCGACTTGTAAACCCAGTTCGTCACCCTATATAAGGCGGCCTAGGGTAACCCCATGAGGGTAATCCATCCGACGTAACCATTGTTACCCATACGCTCGTCCTTGCTTCCTGGAGCTTGGTCGAGTTCCAGCAATACAAACACACACACCGACACAGGACGTAGGGTATTATACCTCCGGGTAGCCCGAACCTGTATAAATCAGTGCCTCCTATGTCACCATCAAGCTACTCGCTCGATGATCCCTCGCCTACAAATCTACCACTTGGGTACCCCAGGTCGATTACCGGTCCTAAGGTCCGACATCAGTCACCTCTTCAGATTAATGCAAAGTTACCACATATAGGGTTGAAAGTGGTCGAACTCGGTCGGGATGAACCCCATATCGTTTTCACTTTCATATTTTAATATGAAAACGAAAATGAACTTGTCAGAAACGAAAATGAAAATGAAGTAATTCGAACGACCACTTATCGAAAATGATTGGATATAGAAAGAATAACAGGAACAGTAACTAAGTGTAAATACCATGTGAGACCAAATCGATCTCAATGATACATTGACACCAATACACGTATCCAGATACACCATAGAAAATTAGCAACAATGCAACACATATGGACAAGGTTAGGTATTTCGTTCGTCAATCAAACAGTACACAGTCATAATTTCTTTGGGCTAGGTCACTTATTTAGGTTAGACCGAAAAAAGGGATGTACCACATTTGCAAATACGAGATATTCCGGCAAAATATGGGATTAACGAAAACGATCGGGATATAGCCTAAACCATTTCCGTCCCGTTTTCATATTTGTCCGAAAATACGAATTCGATCGGGTCAAATATAGAAATTGGATCAGGATGGAACGGGATTTATCCCGACCGTTTGCAACCCTAACCACAGAGTTAGAATGCTACAAATAGACTAGTAGTGGAACACTGGGACAAGCTTGTGTGTGAGAGGCAGGGATCCGTGCCTAACTCGGCTTCACAAACAGTTTATCAAAAACGGTTTTGCCAAACCATTTGTGACACTAGCATCACAATCAGTTGCAAGGTTGCTGGGCTTACTAGCCATTGCAACCGGTTGTGATGTGGGGCATCACAGACGGTTTTTGCTACAAACCGTCTGTGATGCCCCGAGCACCATCACAAAGGGTTTGTAGGAAAAACTATTTGTGATGTGGGGCACCACAAATGGTTTGTAGAAAAAAGCATCTGTGATGCCCCCAAGCACCATCACAAAGGGTTTGTAGGAAAAAGCGTTTGTGGGTCCATCACAAACGGTTTTTACTACAAACCCTTTCTGATGGTGTGTACAACACACATTAAAACGACATTTTGAAGTAGTAAATCAATTCAAATAAAAAAATGTTAAACTACAAAGTTGTATAACTTCTCAAGATGTAGAACTTTTAGATTGGTCATTTCTTCATTCGACAAATTCATATGAATATTGTTGATGAAACTATAAGAGAGATCTATAAGATTTGTGAAGAATGTTACTCTCACTATATCAGATGAAGAAATGACATATAGAAAAGATGTAGATCTTAGAAGCTATACAACTTTATAGTTTAAAACCTTTTAATTTGAATTTGTTTTACTAATGAGAAGTATGTTTGTAGTTCTCAAAATTTGAAATTTGAGGTTTTCCAAATGACCTCGGATGAAGAAATAGTCAAAATAATAGTTGTAGATCACAATAAGTTATGAAACTTTGTAGTTGACAACCTTTTCATTTGAAATCATCTAGTCAACGAAAACTAATTTTGAATGTTCTCAAATTTGAAATTCAAATTTTATAAATGACCTCGGATGGAGAAACTACCAAAATAAAACTTGTAGATTTGAAAAGGTTATGAAACTTTGTAGTTGACAATGTTTAATTTGAAATTGTTTAGGGCCTCAAACAAGCAATTTACACTCGGTTTAGTATAATAGGGTAGGAATCAGAATAGTATCTAGTCAGATGTGAGAGTGTGGTGCAGTAGTAGAGGAGGTCACGTGCAAAGAGAGAGGTCGTGGGTTCGAATCCCGCCAACCGCATAGCGTGCAACTCGTGCACGAAAAATGGCGTGACTTGCGACTTGTGTTGGCTTGTAAGCTCGGTGGCCTTCCCACATCTTTATCATACGACTTTTCAAAGTGAATTGACTTTTAAAGATAACCCGCTTTGCTTTTTCCTGTGTAATTCATGGATTGTTTCATGCAAGATAACGACACCTTCCAGGATGTTACGTCCTCGTATGAAAGTAGTTTGTTTTTGGCTTATTATCTTATCAGCAACTAAATCCATTCGGTTTGTGGCTGTTTTGGTGAAAATTTTAATGCTTACATTTAGTAAGAATATTGGTCTGTACTGTTGTATCCTATTTGCATCCTGGACTTTGGGGATACGGGTCAATACGCCGATGTTTAGACTACAGAGCGGAATGACTCCCTGATGAAGATCAGTAAATATTTTTACCAGATCCTCTTTGATGATATCCCAAAACTTTTGGTAAAAATCTATTGGGAAGCCATCTGGGCCAAGTGCTTTGTTATGTTCCATTTCAAAAATGGCATCCCGAATCTCCTTTTCTAAAAAAGGAGCCGTGAGGATTCCATTTTAAATTTTAGTGACTTGTGGGATGTCTTCCTTTCTAGCCTCATCTAGAGAAAAGAAGTTTTCCTCTGTTTGCCCAAAAAGGCATTTATAAAATTGAGTAATGTAGGATTTTAGGTCAGCTTGACCCTCAATCTTTCCATCTTCATGCTTTCCATTTGCCACCATTTGGAAATATCTGGTGTTGTTATCTCCCAATAATACATCAGTGACCATAGATGTATTTCCTCTTGCCTAAGGATCTTAGATGGATTTGATCTAGCTTGATTGAGCTGATCACGTTCAGCCTCAGTTAGATCCCGGTTTTCGGCGGTTGTATCTAAATCCGTTATGACTGACTGGAAGAATTTTTTTCTTCTTATATTCACCCTTTGTGTGAACCTCCCACCCATGTAGATGTTTACAAAGTGCACTTCATTTCTTATTCCAACGTGGAATGGAGTTTTTCCCATACACTGTTTTTTTAGACAAAGAGAGTTTTATTTCATCAAGCAAATGAAAAAATCCCGGCTGCTGCAAACAAAGTAGCATTGGGCCACATTATTACAAGTTTTGCTATATCAGAGACTCCGTCTCCCCATAGCACACTCACACACCACAACATACAAGCTGGCAATAGAAAATGAAGAGAAAGCAAAACAAAACTTAATAGCCTAATCTATTGCTAAACCTTCACCCATGCCTGGCAAAGATCTCCATGGCCATCGTCTCCAATTGGCGGCCTGCCATTTTTATGGAGCTTCTTTCTTCCTCCTTTCGGAGAATCGCCCATGTTCTGATCCTGTGAGTGCCTCTGAAAAGTACCTACAATGGAGAACACGTACATAAGTTATTAAAAACCGTATCATTTCGGCTTAACCATATGGCCCAGCACATGGTGCCTGCAGCGACCAAAAGTTTTCTCTTTACCCTACTTCCTAGACCATTCAACCATTGGCGAACATATGTTGAGTATTGCGGGGTGCCATAAGACCAACTGAAATCTCCACTAGTCGCCAAATAAATCTAGCTATGAAACAGTCAAAGAAGAGGTGTTGTATAGTTTCGTTGCACCCGCAAAAACAACATTTTTCATTTCCCTCCCAATTCCTTCTTACTAGATTATTTTTCATTGCCCATACACTGGTTTACCCAGGTTTCCACCACTCGATCATAAAAATTCTCACAAGAGAACCAGCTAAGTTCCATCTTAAACTGTTTACTAGTTCCCGTAAAGGCAGGTGTACCCGAATCTAATAGTACTGGGGTGTGATCCGACATCCCTCTATCTAGTGCATGGACAGTCACTAGCGGATACTTGAATTCCCACTTTGTTGTCATAAGGGCTCTATCAAGTTTTTCATATGTCAGTTGCGGAAGAGAATTAGCCCATATAAATTGTCTATGCTAGTTCCCAACTCTTGTATTGTTTACCTTTTTAGCGTCTGATTATGACAAAGCTTAAATTTAAAGAGCTACTTAAGGCACATTACACCACACAGTACCAAATTAGCGTCGGACATCAGTCTGTATACGTGGACAAGATCCCTTTGACCCATTATTTTTGGAAAAAATTAGAAGAAAGGTGAAACAGGTTGGGGCATGAAAAAAAGAAGAACAAGAGAGTTTGGGAAGCGGTGCTAAACTAGGTAATAATATTGGTAGGTGGCTACCTGCCAGAAATGGAGGTTCACTGTGATACCAATAGTGCACATCCAGTTACAGTAATTTTCGTTCACTACCAGAAAACTTCATATTCTTCACTGTAAATCAGTACCGACCAAAATCGAACCGGTATTAACACACACGTTTAGTACCCGTTCTGGAGCACAGTGCCCGTGGGAGTACCAATCGGTACTAACTATTCTCCTATATATCCGGGCCCTTCTTCCTCCCCGTGAGCTCAAGCACACAGAACTTGCTCGAGCTCTCATCTTCCTCTATGGCATGTTAGAGGGGAGGTGCTGCCCATTATTTTCAAGAATTGTGGGGATTTCACTCATCTAAGTACACCAAAGGTTAGCAACTTCAACCTCTTTTCTTTCATACTGTTTGTGCTTTGTTTCATCCATTATAATTAGAGAAATTGTAATTTGCACAGGAATGGATAATGAGCATGATTTTTTATTTAGACATTAATTAAAGATATGTAAACTTGATGACTTTAATTAAGGACAACACTTATTTGATTGCTTGCACGTGGCAAATTATTAAAGTGATTTTTCAATTAATTTCAAGTGACATGTGTATAAATTATTTTGTAAGCTTTCAATAGCACAAAGTTTAGTTTATTTGTTACTAATTACTCCCTCCATTCCAAATTTGTAGTTATTATTTGACCAAATTATTGTTTCAAGTGACACGATTCTTTTTATTTATACATTATTTGACTTTTATTATAGGTATTACTATAATTTTTTAGAAAATTCTAGAAGAGTAGTAAAAATTCCTAAAACATAGTAGATCTTACTAGAAAACCCTTGATTATATATTATTGATTATATATTTGTTTGTTTGTATAAAACATTAAAAAATCTTAGAAAATTTTTTATATTACTTTATAGTTGTTAGAAATTTCTAGACAAATAGTAGGAATTACTAGAAAATAGCAAAAATTAATAGAAAATCCTAGAAAATAGTAGGACAACAGAACGTTGACGGAAAGTAGAACCCATTTTTTTGAAAAAATTAGAAGAAAGGTGAAACAGGTTGGGGCATGAAAAAAAGAAGAACAATAGAGTTTAGGAAGCGGTGCTAAACTAGGTAATAATATTGGTAGCCGGCTACCAGCCAGAAATGGAGGTCCACGGTGATACCAATAGTGCACATCCAATAATTTTCGTTCACTACCAGAAAACTTCATATTCTTCGCTGTAAATTAGTACCGACCAAAATAGAACCGGTATTAACGCACACGTTTTGTACCGGTACTGGAGCACAGTGCTCGTGGGAGCACAGGCCGTTGCACGCCAACAACTAGTTTGCACTTTACGATAGCACTGGCTAGGAGCTCCAGCTGGTACTAAATGGCACGAAATAATACCGGCTAGAGCTCCCAGTCGATACTAAATGTTCTCCTATATATTCGGGCCCTTCATCCTCCCCGAGAGCTCAAGCACACAGAACTTGCTCGAGCTCTCCTCTTCCTCTATGGCGTGTTAGAGGGGAGGTGCTGCCCATTTTTTTTTGAAAATTGTGGGGATTTCACTCATCTAAGTACACCAAAGGTTAGCAACTTCATCCTCTTTTCTTTCATACTGTTTGTGCTTTGATTCATCCATTATAATTAGAGAAATTGTAATTTGTACAGGAATGGAGAATGAGCATGATTTATTTATTTAGACATTAATTAAAGATATTTAAACTTGATGAATCTACTTAAGGACAACGCTTATTTGATTGATTGCACGTGGCAAATTATTAAAGTGATTTTTTCAATTAATTTCAAGTGACGCATGTATAAATTATTTTGTAAGCTTTCAATAGCACAAAGTTTAGTTTATTTGTTACTAATTACTCCCTCTATTCAAAATTACTAGTTATTATTTGACCAAATTATTGTTTCAAGTGACACGATTCTTTTTATTTATACATTATTTGACATTTATTATAGGTATTACTATAATTTTTTTAGAAAATTATAGAAAAGTAGTAAAAATTCCTAAACCATAGTAGAATTTACCAGAAAACCCTTGATTATTTGTTATTGATTATATATTTGTTTGTTTGGTATAAAACACTAAAAATCTTAGAAACAAGAGAGTTTGGGAAGCAGTGCTAAACTAGGTAATAATATTGGTAGCTGGCTACCTGCCAGAAATGGAGGTCCACGGTGATACCAATAGTGCACATCCAGTTACAGTAATTTTCGTTCACTACTAGAAAACTTCATATTCTACGCTGTAGATCAGTACCGACCAAAATAGAACCGTTTCTAACGCACACATTTAGTACCGGTTCTGGAGCACTGTGCCCGTGGGAGCACTTTAGTACAGTACTAAAGTGCTCCCAGGCCGTTGCACGCCAACGACTAGTTGGCACTTTACGATAGCACTGGCTGAGGGCTCCAGCCGGTACTAAATGGCACGAAATAGTACCGGCTAGAGCCCCTAGTGGGTACTAAATGTTCTCTTATATATCCGGGCCCTTCTTCCTCCCCGAGAGCTCAAGCACATAGAAATTGCTCGAGCTCTCCTCTTCCTCTATGACTTTACTTAAGGACAATGCTTATTTGATTGCTTGCACGTGGCAAATTGTTAAAGTGAATTTTTAAATTAATTTTAAGTGACACGTGTATAAATTATATTGTAAGCTTTCAATAGCACAAAGTTTAGTTTATTTGTTACTAATTACTCCCTCCATTCCAAATTACTAGTTATTATTTGATCAAATTATTGTTTCAAGTGACGTGATTCTTTTGTTTATACATTATTTGACTTTTATTATAGGTAGTACTATAAATGTTTTAGAAAATTCTAGAAAAGTAGTAAAAATTCCTAAAACATAGCAGAGATTACTAGAAAACCATTGATTATTTATTGTTGATTATATATTTGTTTGTTTGGTATGAAACACTAAAAAATCTTAGAAAATTATTGACATTAATTTAAAGTTGTTAGAAATTTCTAGAAAAATTGTAGGAATTACTAGAAAAATAGAATAAATTAATAGAAAATCCTAGAAAATAGTAGGACAGCAGAACGTTGAGGGCAAGCAGATCCCATTTGGTTTCATTGATTGAACGTTGTAGCATTTCATGAAAGATGACTTTGCCGCACATTTGCTAGCACATTTCACAAATGATGATGCTATAAAAGGAGAAATACAAGATGAGTCTGCTGAGGATGATATCTTCCTCAAGAAGATAGAGGGTAATATGTTGACATAGGTGGCGCTTCAAGGCATTCCAGATATCAACAAAGTGTTCATCAAACATGGGAAGGTCAACAAATTTGAGAAAATTGATGGTTTCAAAGCGGATAATGTGTGGAAGCTTGATACAAAAGGTGTGAATCTCGTAGCTGTCATGTGTCATGAGGATGTCAATGCTATAAGAACAACATGTAACCATCTGATTGAAGCGAATGAGGTTCTTGGAATTGAAGCTGTCCGTTGATCTCTCTTGGATGAGCCATGGGTGGTCACATCTTTTGATGGATCATATGTGAACTACAGGCATCTGGCCATTCCTTGCGATTCAATGACATACAAAGGTGACCTGATGGCTATTAGGGATATAGCCCTCTTTCTCCATCATACAGCCCTGCATCACCAAGCTATAGTACCACCTCATCATCATATACACCTGGCTCTCCCACTTATAGTCCTACACGACCGAATTACTCGCCAACAAATACAACTTACTCTCCCACCAGTCCATCATACTCACCCACATCTCCGAGTTACACCCCAACATCTCCTAGCGACAGCACTACATCTCCTAGCTATAGTCCTACGTCACCAAGCTCAGAAGAATGCAACTTTGTTCTTTAACATTCTGCTTCGTAGCACATTTGCTAGCAAGAGGGTCTTGAAGGAATACATGCTTACAAAGGAAGCTTTTGAATGGGTTATTGGTGAAATTGAATCTAGGTTCTTCAATCTTTGGTGGCCCCTGGTGAAATGATTTGATGTGTGGCTGCATAGTCTATTGGACAACCAACAACTCAAAAAATTGATAGAAAATAGTAGGAATTACTAGAAAAACCAATGATAATCCAGCAGATATCGTGTATATAGAGTCATTTTTCAATTAATTTCAAGTGACACTTATATATATCATTATGCAACCTTCCTCATCAACCAACTAGAGAATGAGATAATGAGCACTTTTTATATGTAATTCCAATTGCCAATGTTTTTAATTCAATTACAGGTGAACCGGCAATGGATGTACGACGGTAGTCGAAGCGCCAAGGCATGGGTTCTTGGCGTAGAAGAATTTCTCGATGCGCCAGAGGCCTACAAGTCATGAAAGGGTTTGATGTGTTGTCCATGCTGTGGGATATGCATCCCCGGGTACCCTCAAGAAAGAAGACCAAGTCCTAGTAGAACTACTCGGATAACTACTCGTGTACTCCTACTAGGACTCCCACATTGTAACCGACTAGGAGACTTGCCATGTAACCTTGCCCCCTGGGATATATAAAGGAGGGCACTGGTCCCTAGTTCAGCAATTAACCAACCAACGTCTAGAAGATGCAATATACAAAACCTCCATTCAGGACGTAGGGTATTACGCTACACTGGCGGCCCGAACCTCTCTAAATCCTTGTGTGTTGGGTCTTCGCGTTAACCATCAAGTTCCAGGTCCAGCGATCCCCACAAATCTACTCTCTGGGATACCCCTAGACAGACACACTCGAGATAAATCTTCGACACTTGGCGCCCACTGTGGGGCAGATCGCAAGATCATTGGGTGAGCTTGATGGACCAATCATCAACAAAATCAAACTAGTCGGCATGGCTGCTATGTTTGGACTTCGATCAGCAAAGCGGCAACACAATTTCTTTACGACATTGAGTTCAAGGAGGAATTCTACTTCATATCAGAGTTCGGATTTTGGTAGGAGTAACTAGTGTTGTTCGCACCGTGCTGTTGCTACACGCACACGAAGGCTACCAAGGAGGCTTCATGACCTTCGCTTACCGCACACGAGAAGATGTATGCGAGTACGACTACATCTACGTCCGACTGCATCGACTCGCCCTACGACTACTCGTCTCGACTATAAACTGGTCGAGATCGGCTACTGCGCCATCAACAACTAGTCGGATCTGACTCCGACTAGTCGACTTCAACAACAACCGTCGCGGCTCCTTCGCCGATGGCTACGCCTTCATCGACAAGTAATCCGCGAATCGAGCTAAGTCTTATTTAAATTATTTTCTTCATGATAATTTTATCAGCTTGTTTAAAAACATGCTTGGCTATAAGCCGACTACTCTAAAAGAGTACTTCACTTGGCAACAAAAGTTCTCGAGGGCCATACTAACGCCAACTATGAAGCATGCCACGTTAGCCCACGAATTTGGTAAATCGAGTTACGTAGGGCCTCGGCCCACAAACTTGGTAAATCGAGTTATGTAGGACGCTAGCCCGCGGACTTGGTGCATCAAATTACGTAGGGCTCTCGAAGGCTACACCGTACATTATTTTTGTCGTAACCGACTACTTTCTTCCGCACTGCGTATTCTTTTGGTCACATCCTAAAATTTCTGAATTTTATGATGTGAATAATAGGCTTAATTAATACCATGATTTTCATAAATTTCTAAATTTTTTCCAAGCTTTACACAATTAACAGGGAATTTAGTACAGAAAAATAATTGTTTTCTAAATTAAATCAAAACAACATAGGTTTACTAGTGTGTTGTCGCATTCATGCTGGTGCATTGTTTTATGTTTGCTTGCGATTCAGTTTGAGTTTAAATTTATTTAAATTCAAATTGAATTAGCAATTTCTGTAGAAAAGTCTCTTTATTGGAGTTCACTTTTCCTCCGTGAATTCCTGAGCTCTTGAGCCCTTAATGTCCAGATTGCACTGCTAACCTTAGCCCTTGACCACGACCATCGAACTGGCTCGCCATCGCCAATCTTTCGTCAGCAATCTATCTCGAAGGTTTCCTAGGATTCTGTCCATGCCGTGCCTTCCCATCGACAGTTGCCGTAGTCGGTCGTTGCCGCCGGTGAGAACTCCTGCATGTATCCACGCCTCCCTCTCCTTCTCAATGGTCTGTGCTGCCTATGTACTGCTTGCCGTGCCTTTTTGTTCATGCACGCAAGCACCAAGAGTTTTTTTAGAAAAGAGAATATCTATTAATATTCCAGCCTCTGTATCGATTGATACATATAGCTGTCCATAGTCTCAAACCAAAAAACCACAACCATCTCCGAATTTCTCAAAAAAAAACGGAAAAGCAACAAACTAAGTACCGACGACCCAACAAACGAGTCATCACTAACAACTCAACTAACAGGAAGCCTATTATTATTGAACCAGCCGTTGGAAGCAAAAAACTCCATCACCAATGACTCAAGGGCACGACAAGCCGAGTTGATGCGTGGTCGATCTTCCTCTCTTTGCATAAGTGCCCAAAACCTGACCCAGTGAGTCCCTCGGAACAATACCTGCATTGGAGAAAAAACTTTCACATTGTTAAAAACAATATCATTTCGGCTTATCCATATAGCCCAACAGAAAGCAGCCGCCCCTGATAGAGATTGATGCTTTGTTTTCTTGTCTACACCATTAAGCCATCCATCAAACATATGCATAATATTTAATGGACATGGTAGATTAAAAGAAACTTGTATCACTCTCTAGATATGTTTGGCATTATAACAGTCGAAGAAAAGATGTTGAATAGTCTCTTCACAATTACAGAAACTACACTTAGTGCTACCATTCCAACGCCTCTTTGCCAAGTTATCTTTAGTCAAGGTGACTCCTTTAATAATATACCACATAAATATTTTGATTTTTAGTGGCAATTTAAGCTTCCATATTATATGTTTATTCCTCAGCACGTTGTTAGTAGTCAAAGCTCTATACATAGAACGGACAGTGAACAACCTGTGCTGAGAGTGTAACCATTTAAAGTGATCTCTCTCATTAGATAGGTCAATGTGCATGACTGAAGCCACTATAATATACCATGAAATTAAGTTTTCACCCACCAATGATCTTCTAAAAGAGACATTCAAAGGTGTAGAGCTTAAAACAGAATACACCATATCACTTTTTCGCCTGACTATATTGTACAAATCAGGGTAAAGATGCTTAAAAGCAACATTTCCTAGCCAAACATCCTCCCAGAATCTTACCTGAGAGCCGTCCCCAAGAATGAACTTACCCATGCTCAAAAACTCAGGTTTGACCTTCATTAGGCCTGACCAAAAATGTGAGTGCCCCGGTACATGCTCAACTTGGGATATTGTTTTATTTCTCAGGTATTTTTTCCTAATGAGTTGTTGCCAAACCCCGTCCTCATTAATAAGCTTAAAAAGCCACTTACTCAATAGGCATCTATTCTGTAAATCTAAATTAGTAATACCAAGTCCGCCCTGATCTTTTGGTGTACAAAGAATACTCCACTTTGTAAGTCTATATTTACGTTTATGTTCAGCACTTTGCCAAAAAAATCTTGATCTGAAATAATCAAATTTCTTAAGCACCTCTCTTGGTACCTCAAAGAAGGACAACATAAACATAGATAAATTACTAAGAACGGAATTAATCAGCACCAAACGACCCCCAACAGATAACATCATTCCTTTCCAACAGCTAAGTTTCTTTTGAAACCTTTCCTCCACCTCCTTCCAATCCGCATTACTAAGTTTGCGATGATGCAAGGGGATACCTAAGTATCTAAAAGGAGTTATGTGCTCATCAGTCATCAGCTTCATCCATGGTACGTACGTACTAGTTTAATCTGCTTAAAACATGTGTGCATATGCAGTACAACGTGGTGATCATCTCGATTACTCACCATATATCATCTGAATATATTTGCCACGATTATCTGTAAACTGACACCACCATATCAAAATTAATAAAATAACTTTCCCTTTTTAGTTCCCTTTATCGCTTTGAAATCCATTTACTTGCATTGTACTGCCACGGGTCACGGCCACTTGCTTGTATCCGCAGACTGGCCTGGCTTTGAATTGGATTCTGCCTGTGGACCGTGGCCGAAACCAAGCCTGCGCTAAACACTATGGACGACCTGGCAGCCCTGCCCACAAATACCGATCGAGTCTGCCGTTTGGTCATCACGGCCTGCTAGCTTTTCCCCATCGCCCCGCATGCCCTAGCTTGCACTCGCCGCCGCCGCCGCCGCCGAGTTTGTCTCTGCTACTGGCTGGCGTCGATCTCCTACAGCCAAGGGGTTCATCCGACGAGAACTCGATGACAGGCTTCACACGAACCGACCTCGCCCTCCTCTGCCGCCGAAATTAGCTGACCACGGGGGTTCAAGTCATCGGTTGATGCAGGCAAGTAATGCTAGCTTTCATGAAGAGGATATGACGTACATGCCAACTACGGAAGGAAGGCTAATAGTTAAAGTATTTATTGGATTAAATAAGAAGCTTAAGAGTCCTACTTAGGCCCCTTGGTAAAGCTCCAAAAACAGCTCCAGGAGCTATTTTTAGTGGAGCTGTACCAAACGGCCGTGGCGGTGAATCACTTCTGGAGGCTTGGTTATGAGAGGTGGAGCTATTTTGCACATGGCACAGGTGGAGCTGGTGGAGCTAAAGAAATCAGCTCCTCCACTCCAACTCCAACTCCAACTCCACCCTCATGTGGAGCTCTACCAAAGGGGGCCTTAGTGTGTTCAGTTTTACTAGTCTTTTCACATACTGGTTTCGATTGGCCCTGTGTGGCTATATATGTAAAAACTCTTGGCTTACGAAGGGGACAAAAAGATGAAGTTATCTACTACTACCAGTGAATACTAGAAGGAATTTGTGAGTTACAATTCCATCTAGATTTCTGTCTTGTTCGTGTGCCTCTCTTGTTTTGATCTATCGGCACCAAGTTCTAACCACTGCATCAGTTGGTATTCAGAGCGGAGGTTCGAGTCCATGGCAGGAGGGCGAAGGAATCGAGGCCGTCCACCCCAGCAGAATGCTCGATCGGGTGATGCTGAGATGGATGGGAGTCTAACGATGGAACTCCCCGTCGTTTCCGAAACCTACAGGACATCGATGCTAGATTGAGGGATCAAGACCGGGAGTTGAAACGTCAAGTGCAGACCCTTGTACAGCAGATGGCAGCTATGGAAACTCATATGGCTGAAATTGCTGACACTAGGCGACAGAGGGACATGCCAGAAGATCAGGGTGATGAAGATGCTGATTATGGCAGTGACGGCTGTTCAGAAAGTAACCTGAGGCACCCTGATGTCAATCCTTTTGCGAGGCATCGGCGTGAACACAACCGAGTTGCCGCTGACCATGATGGCAACCGTCGTCGCTGCTTTCGAGTTAATTTACCAGAGTTTTCTGGAGGTCTATCTGCTGAAAATTTTGTTAATTGGCTTGATCAAGTCGAGCGTATATTTGAGTATGCAGGAGTTCCAGATGAGGAGCGTGTCCCTGCAGTGGCAATGCAACTAAAAGGGCGTGCCTCAGTGTGGTGGAAAAATCTTGAAAAGAGCCGTAGAGTTCGTGGCAAGAGAGGAAGATTGATTCATGGTATGCCATGAAGGAAAAAATGCAGCGTGAGTGTTGACACGAAACCGCGCCAACAACAAGCACGCGGAGTAGCTCCTTGCTGCCCTTCCGCGCAAAGCGGTCAGACCGGTTTTGATAACCGGTCAGACCGGTTTCGCCGGCGGTGCCCGGCGAGAGACCAACGAACGCCCGTCCGGGAGGGACCCCGTTAAGACAGGCGCACCTTGGGTTGTTCTAGGATCGGCAGGCCACCTAGAACGCCTTCAATCGACATAGAGACGAAGGAAGAACAGCATGGTAGGGTTGGAAGAGCTAGGGTTTGGAGATAAAAGTAATGCGGAACATTGAAAGATAAAAGTAAAGACAAAACGATAAAAGGTAGATTTGATAGATTCGATTGGATGATTATTCTCAATCGGCCATGACCCTTTATATTTATAGGGTGGGGAAGTCGTACCCCTTTAGGTTGGTTTATAATATGGGATAAAACTCTAAAGTCCTAAACCTACTCCAACACGGGAGGAACCGGTCAGACCGGTTTGGCCGTTGCCAGATCGGCTACAGTAAAACCGGTCTGACCGCTTCCTAGAACCGGTCTGACCGGTTGCCCTCGGCCTGATAGGCAACTGCCAATTTTGGGTGCGAACAGTGAGTTTCTTCCGTTTAATTACGAGGAAGCACTATTTTTGCAGCTCCAGAACCTCCGTCAGGACACTAGGAGAGTGAATGAATATACAGATGAGTTCTACCAGTTGGTCTCACGTAATGACTTAAGTGATTCCAAGGGTCAATTGGTGGCAAGGTATATTGGTGGCCTTCGTAAATCTATCCGAGATGTGTTGGCTTTGCATACACAATTCGCAGTTTCAGAAGCATACCAACGGGCTATCACTGTCAAGACACAGCAGCAGCGAGCATGGCGCTTCAATAGCTCTGCATCTCGGGCAATAACAGAGTCAGCAGGAAGCAGAGATATACACCAAATAAATTCTGCACCTAAGCCAAAAACAACGGCAGAATCATCAAAGCCAAGAAGTGGCCGCTGTTTTAAGTGTGGTTCATCAGAACATTTGCAAAGGGAATGTCCCAAGAACAATAGCAGGGACGGTAAAGGATTAATGGCTGAATTTGATGATGAAAATGAGCAGCAAGATGATCTTGTTTATGACAGTTATGCTGATGAACATGAGCAGAAGATTAAGCTAGGTGGAGATACAGGTGCAATGCTTATAACTGAGCATGCACTAGTAACACGACCGAAGGATAATGAAGATTGGCGACGTTGGAATTTATTCCACACTCAATGTACCATGGGTGGTAAAGTATGCCATGTCATTATAGATAATGGAAGCTGGGAGAACACAATATCTGAAGATGCTGTTAAGAAACTTGGGCTCAAGAAAATCAAGCATCCACATCCTTATAACATGAGGTGGTTTAAATCTGATAAAGTATAAAAAGTCCACTTTCGATGTCTAGTTTCCTTCTCCATTGGTAACAAATTCTTTGACTAGGTCGAATGTGATGTGGTTGATATGGATGTTAGTCACCTCATTTTGGGAAGGCCTTGGCAGTATGATCGATATGCCTTGCATGATGGAAGAAAAAATACATACACTATCTCCAAAAATGGGCAAAAATTTGTGTTACATCCAGTGAATATTGATGAAGTATCTACAACAAGATGATCTCGTTTATGACAGTTATGCTGATGAACATGAGCAGAAGATTGAGCTAGGTGGAGATACAGGTGCAATGCTTATAACTGAGCATGCACTAGTAACACGACCTAAGGATAATGAAGATTGGCGACGTTGGAATTTATTCCACACTCAATGTACCATGGGTGGTAAAGTATGCCATGTCATTATAGATAATGGAAGCTGGGAGAACACAATATCTGAAGATGCTGTTAAGAAACTTGGGCTCGAGAAAATCAAGCATCCACATCCTTATAACATGAGGTGGTTTAAATCTGATAAAGTATAAAAAGTCCACTTTCGATGTCTAGTTTCCTTCTCCATTGGTAACAAATTCTTTGACTAGGTCGAATGTGATGTGGTTGATATGGATGTTAGTCACCTCATTTTGGGAAGGCCTTGGCAGTATGATCGATATGCCTTGCATGATGGAAGAAAAAATACATACACTATCTCCAAAAATGGGCAAAAATTTGTGTTACATCCAGTGAATATTGATGAAGTATCTACAACAAGATGATCTTGTTTATGACAGTTATGCTGATGAACATGAGCAGAAGATTGAGCTAGGTGGAGATACAGGTGCAATGCTTATAACTGAGCATGCACTAGTAACACGACCGAAGGATAATGAAGATTGGCGACGTTGGAATTTATTCCACACTCAATGTACCATGGGTGGTAAAGTATGCCATGTCATTATAGATAATGGAAGCTGGGAGAACACAATATCTGAAGATGCTGTTAAGAAACTTGGGCTCGAGAAAATCAAGCATCCACATCCTTATAACATGAGGTGGTTTAAATCTGATAAAGTATAAAAAGTCCACTTTCGATGTCTAGTTTCCTTCTCCATTGGTAACAAATTCTTTGACTAGGTCGAATGTGATGTGGTTGATATGGATGTTAGTCACCTCATTTTGGGAAGGCCTTGGCAGTATGATCGATATGCCTTGCATGATGGAAGAAAAAATACATACACTATCTCCAAAAATGGGCAAAAATTTGTGTTACATCCAGTGAATATTGATGAAGTATCTACAACAAGATGATCTTGTTTATGACAGTTATGCTGATGAACATGAGCAGAAGATTGAGCTAGGTGGAGATAAAGGTGCAATGCTTATAACTGAGCATGCACTAGTAACACGACCGAAGGATAATGAAGATTGGCGACGTTGGAATTTATTCCACACTCAATGTACCATGGGTGGTAAAGTATGCCATGTCATTATAGATAATGGAAGCTGGGAGAACACAATATCTGAAGATGCTGTTAAGAAACTTGGGCTCGAGAAAATCAAGCATCCACATCCTTATAACATGAGGTGGTTTAAATCTGATAAAGTATAAAAAGTCCACTTTCGATGTCTAGTTTCCTTCTCCATTGGTAACAAATTCTTTGACTAGGTCGAATGTGATGTGGTTGATATGGATGTTAGTCACCTCATTTTGGGAAGGCCTTGGCAGTATGATCGATATGCCTTGCATGATGGAAGAAAAAATACATACACTATCTCCAAAAATGGGCAAAAATTTGTGTTACATCCAGTGAATATTGATGAAGTATCTACAACAAGATGATCTTGTTTATGACAGTTATGCTGATGAACATGAGCAGAAGATTGAGCTAGGTGGAGATACAGGTGCAATGCTTATAACTGAGCATGCACTAGTAACACGACCGAAGGATAATGAAGATTGGCGACGTTGGAATTTATTCCACACTCAATGTACCATGGGTGGTAAAGTATGCCATGTCATTATAGATAATGGAAGCTGGGAGAACACAATATCTGAAGATGCTGTTAAGAAACTTGGGCTCGAGAAAATCAAGCATCCACATCCTTATAACATGAGGTGGTTTAAATCTGATAAAGTATAAAAAGTCCACTTTCGATGTCTAGTTTCCTTCTCCATTGGTAACAAATTCTTTGACTAGGTCGAATGTGATGTGGTTGATATGGATGTTAGTCACCTCATTTTGGGAAGGCCTTGGCAGTATGATCGATATGCCTTGCATGATGGAAGAAAAAATACATACACTATCTCCAAAAATGGGCAAAAATTTGTGTTACATCCAGTGAATATTGATGAAGTATCTACAACAAGATGATCTTGTTTATGACAGTTATGCTGATGAACATGAGCAGAAGATTGAGCTAGGTGGAGATACAGGTGCAATGCTTATAACTGAGCATGCACTAGTAACACGACCGAAGGATAATGAAGATTGGCGACGTTGGAATTTATTCCACACTCAATGTACCATGGGTGGTAAAGTATGCCATGTCATTATAGATAATGGAAGCTGGGAGAACACAATATCTGAAGATGCTGTTAAGAAACTTGGGCTCGAGAAAATCAAGCATCCACATCCTTATAACATGAGGTGGTTTAAATCTGATAAAGTATAAAAAGTCCACTTTCGATGTCTAGTTTCCTTCTCCATTGGTAACAAATTCTTTGACTAGGTCGAATGTGATGTGGTTGATATGGATGTTAGTCACCTCATTTTGGGAAGGCCTTGGCAGTATGATCGATATGCCTTGCATGATGGAAGAAAAAATACATACACTATCTCCAAAAATGGGCAAAAATTTGTGTTACATCCAGTGAATATTGATGAAGTATCTACAACAAGTGGTGGTGAATCATCTGGGGCTACAAATCTGGTATCTTATAAGCAATTTTTGCATGATTCACATGGAGGTGATGTTTACTTATTGCTAGTTGCAGAGCAGACAAAATCCTATCACCATACCAAAAGAGGCACAAGATTTGGTTCATGAATTTTCTGATGTATTCCTCAAAGAGCTCTCATCTGTATTACCTCCCATGAGAAACATCCAACATCGCATTGATCTCATACCAGGTGCGAGTTTGCCAAATCGTCCAGCTTATCGCATGAATCCAATAGAGTACATGGAGCTCAATAGACAAGTACAATAATTACTTGATAAGAGATTCATTCGTCCTAGTCTGAGTCCTTGTGCTGTCCCAGTATTGCTGACACCAAAAAAGGATGGATCTTGGCGTATTTGTGTGGACTGTCGGGCTATCAATAAGATCACTGTTAAGTGTCGGTTTCCAATTCCTCACTTGGATGATATGTTGGATAATCTAGCTGGGGCTCTCATAATTTCCAAGATTGATTTAAAGAGTGGCTATCACCAATTGAGAATTCATCCGAGCGATGAGTGGAAGACTGCTTTCAAGACAAGAGATGGTCTTTATGAATGGTTAGTAATGCCATTTGGCCTCTCTAATGCTCCGAGTACTTTCATGAGGTTGATGAATCATGTATTGCAACCTTTCATTGGAAAGTTTGCTGTAGTATATTTTGATGATATACTAGTCTAAAGTAATAGTATGTCACAACATCTGCAACATTTGAGAGAAGTGGTGTCTGCATTAAGACGTGAGCAACTATATGCAAACCCAAACAAGTGTGAGTTGATGACTACATCTGCTAATTTTTTGGGTTTCATTGTGTCTGAAAAAGGCTTAAAACCAGATCCAAGCAAGGTTGAAACAGTGCAAGGTACTCTGACTGAAGCTCGTAGCTTTCATGGTCTTGCTTCTTTCTATCACCGATTCATTCGCAATTTCAGCATAATCATGGGTCCTTTTACTGATTGCATGAAACAAAGTCGTGCCTTCGCATTAACAGAAGCCGCGCTCGAAGCCTTTGAAGAGATTAAGATAAAAATTTCTTCAGCAGGTTGTTTAGCATTGCCAGATTTTAAAAAATTATTTGAAGTTCATTGTGATGCTTCAGGAACAGGAATTGGAGCTGTTCTAAGTCAAGGGTCTCACCCTGTGGCCTTCTTTAGTGAGAAATTAACAGGTGCACAACTACGTTATTCCACTTATGAAACTGAATTATATGCAATTGTTCGAGCTTTGCAATATTGGCACCATTACTTGCTACATCAAGAGTTCATTCTTTACAGCGACCATGAGGCACTGAAACATATCCGAAGTCAGGCTAACCTGAACAGTAAGCATGCACGCTGGGCTAACTTTCTTGAGTAGTACAACTTTGTTCTCAAACACAAGTCTGGCACACAAAATAAGGTGGCTGATGCGTTGAGTAAAGAACACATTGCCTTAGCATAACACAAATCAAAGTTGTTGGCTTTAACAATATTCCTGAGCTGTATGCTACACTGATCCCTTCAGTAAAATTTTCGAAGCTGCCCAAGTAAAGAAATCAGCAGAGTATACAATACAGGATGGGTTTCTTTTTCGTGGCACAGAACTTTGTATTCCTGATTGTTCGGTGCGAGATGTGGTTATCAAGGAGATCCACAATGAGGGTCATCGTGGCCGAGATAAATCTGTAGAATTATTATTGCAACAATATTTTTGGCCTCACGCTCGTCGAGATATGGAAAGATTTGTTGCACGGTGTCATACCTGCCAAGTTTCCAAAGGAGTAGCTACCAATGCCGGTTTATATATGCCCTTGCCAACACCTACTAGACCTTGGACAGATGTTAGTATGGATTTTGTCCTGGGCCTTCCGCGTACACAACGACGAGTGGATTCTATATTTGTTATTGTTAATCGCTTCAGCAAGATGGCCCATTTCATTGCTTGTCGAAAGACATCAGATGCCAGTCAAATTTCTCACTTATTTTTCCGTGAGATTGTGCGTCTCCATGGAATTCCACAGAGTATTACTTCTGATCGTGACACTAAGTTCATGTCTGACTTTTGGCGGTCCTTATGGAAGAAAATGGGAACATCCTTGAAATTCAGTATGGCTTACCATCCACAAACAGACGGTCAAACTGAAGTGGTGAATCAAAGCTTGGGAAATATGCTACGAGCTCTTGTTGGGGATAAGCAAAAACAATGGGATCAAATTTTGCCATATGCTGAATTTTCTTCATCCGCACTCCAAATCGTTCTACTGGATTTTGTCCGTTCGAAGTAGTATATGGTCGAGTACCAAATGGCGTGCTTGAGTTAGCATCTATTCCTTCTATTAGGCACAAAAGCCAACGAGCAGATGGATTGGTCAGTGAGATGGGCGTGATTCACAAGCTGGTTCACCAGAGGATCAATGAAAGCAATGCTCAATACAAGGCCTCAGCTGATCAACATCGTCGACGCCTTGTTTTCAACGTCGTGGATTTGGTGTGGGCTGTCTTAACGAAAGATCGTTTTCCTGCTGGACAGTATAATAAGTTAAGTCATCGCAAAATTGGACCACGTAAAGTTCTGAAAAAGATAAATGATAACGCATATCAGTTGCAACTGCCAAATCACCTGCGAACATCTGATGTGTTTAATGTAAAACATGTTTTGCCCTATCATGGAGATCCAATTGGAGACGACAACTTGACCTCGAGGTCGAGTTCTTTCCAGCCCAGGGAGGATGATGCAGGCAAGTAATGCTAGCTTTCATGAAGAGGATATGATGTACATGCCAACTACGGAAGGAAGGCTAATAGTTAAAGTATTTATTGGATTAAATAAGAAGCTTAAGAGTCCTACATAGTGTGTTCAGTTTTACTAGTCTTTTCACATACTGGTTTCAATTGGCCCTGTGTGGTCTATATATGTAAAAACTCTTGGCTTACGAAGGGGAGAAAAAGATGAAGTTATCTACTACTACCGGTGAATACTAGAAGGAATTTGTGAGTTACAATTCCATCTAGATTTCTGTCTTGTTCGTGTGCTCTATTGTTTTGATCTACTGGCACCACGTTCTAACCACTGCATCACCGGTTCACCGCATGTCTGGCCGAGCTCGCCGTCATCGCTGCCGGTGAGGATGTTAACAATCTCCTATCCCTCTCCTCGCCTAGTTCGTGTTTTCGTGCCGTTACCCCTGGAGGCCAACCAGCCCTAGCTGCCGATATTTTCTGTTGCCCTCAGGAGAACCGCCGCCTGTGGGACACCATCATCCACCTGCATCTGTAGCATCGCTAACCCGCGTGAGAAACACGAGCTGCCATGAAGACCATCCTGATCAATATCCCCTCACCGAGCTGCGTGGGATCGGAGGAGCACGTCCACGCAAAGGCCTATATCCAGCAGCTGATCGCCTCCCGGCCAGCCTCATGCGATCTACTCAAGTTCCATATGTGAGCTCCCTGTCTTGTCTCGCCTTTCCAATTTTGCCTGTCATATGTCCAGGGCAAATAATACCAGTTTTTCCAGTCCAACAGTCACTATAGTTTGTGTTGACCACTCGAAATTAAATATTATTTTATTATTTGAATTTATGTCATTACAGTGGTATAGTATCTAAATTATTATTTCTATACCAGTGTACCATGGCATGAAATTGGATTATTAAAATGATATGCTAATTTGCATGTTTCACATACTGCTCACTTCATACCTCACCCTTCCTATTTGTGTTCTTTTCCTGAATTATTATATCCGGCTCACATCACACTTTAGCAATAATTCTTAATTCCTCTTTACTTCTAAATTCCCAAAATATTTAGAATGTTTGCTGTATCACCTCCTTCCCGTATATTCACACAATTTTCACAAACTCTATCTTTCATGATTTTTCTTTCATTGAACCAATCATTTATTTTCAAGTAATCCAATCCTTGCCCTTCTATATAATTTATTCTTTTTCTTTATTATAGTGTCATGCTCTCGTATCACTAGTGCTCAGCCACTCTTAAAACTCGTTTTACTTCTAAAATCCCAAAATATCTATGCCATTGGAACTTTGTTCATCTCATATCTTGCTCATTTTAAATCTGATTTTAGCGGTTCTTGCGCTTACGTGACCATAAAGTCAAGCTATATCCTTTAGTACACTCTTTTAAAGCTTTTCTTTTGAGTGGTGTACTGTTCTTAGTTGTTCTTGTTTGTTTGCTTGTCTAGTTGCATGATTGTGCTCGATGAATGTTGCGAGTAGAGAAACACCTTCGAGAGATTTTAAGATCAATAACTGAATACTCTGAGCAGCTGTACTTTGGAGAAAGGCAAGTGTATTATGTTCATGCAATGTCCTAATAACTATTAATTTCACCATCCATGCTTGTGTTTAATTTGATGGGTCCTAATTAAGGATATGCCTAGCCACCATAATAATCATCCTTGAAACCTGAATTTTTATATTCTTGCTAGGTAGTCTTGCTTAGTTGCTCTACTTGGTTATACGATGGGAAATTATGTTAGTTATGATAATGATGAACTCTGTTAAACCTGGATATGCTCTCTTAATTACAAGATCACTTGCATTAATTGGAACATGGAGAACCACCCAGGAAAACAGTGCAACCATGAGTACTAATGGGCTCTGATCTTGGCTAATTAATTAGATGATATCTTTGTTGTGTTGGTACTGTTCGTAGGGATGTGCCGGTGGCTACCGATCTGGTTTGTGTAAGAGGCGCGGATGAGGAAGCTGGACTGTTCTGCAATATACTAGCACGGAAGGGGACCAACACATACATTGAGTGGTTCTTTTTAAAGGCCTCGTAGCGTCCCTATGTAGTCACACCTCGGTAGTGTGATTTAAGATGTTTGGCCACCTCGGTATGGTTGGGTTTAAAGTTCTTTTAAACTTTTACGCGGCTTGTGGTGAAAGTGTACAACCTCTGCAGAGTGTAAAACTGATATATCAGTCGTGCTCATGGTCAAGAGCGGCCTGGACCCTTACATGATTAATCTACTTGAATATGATCTAAATTGTGGTTACTTGAATATGATTATGGGTTTATGATGTTTATTTAACTATGGGTTGGTACATACTTATACTTGCTAGTAATTAGGCGCTAGTAAAATTTGACCAACTTAAAAATGCTTACAACAGTTTGTCAGCCAACCCTTTTGCCTTAGCCTTGCATGTCATATTACATTTGCTGAGTATGCCATGTACTCACGCTTGCTACTATGATGGTGACGAAGTCTAGGCGTACGCAACCACCAGTCGACTGCCTGTGATGTTTGGAGCCTTCATTTCCAGGATATGTTGTATACTCTGATAGACTCATAAGTTTTATATAGTTTACTACATGATATTGTATCTGTTATTAACTCTTTGGTTTACTGTATGTGTGAAATTTGATCCTGGCACACATACAGGGTACACTTGGTTTGTTTTCTAAAATCGGGTGTGACATTTTTTGCGCACCGTGCATACTTTTGTCACATGTCGACTACTTTATGCTCGTCATCTTCTCTTAACGGTTGCTAAAGTACTCGGGCAGCATAAGCCTTAATCTGTGAAACCTCGACTCTTCTATAAGCCCATGATCCTATGCGTGCAGAGGCACATTCCCTACGCCATGGACTAAGGCCATCAGGGATCAGGTGTTTAAATGTAACATGCTAACTACACGAAGAAATTACATAACCTAGCAAGAGCTTGACACGAAGTCTTTTCATGCATTTTACAAATGCAAGGATCCGTTCCCTACTCGATATTCTATGTCTACCTTTCAGGAGCACTTGACGAGTACTTAAACTAGTCGTTTGAAGCTCGGGGGCTACACAACACAAGCCAAGACATGAAGACGAGTACTAGAACTAGTCGGTACTCAAACGATGCGGCACTACAATAACAGCCAAGTACTTTAACTAGTCGGTGCTTGCATATTATGATGACTCGGCGACTATCCTAGTACTGGCATTAGTTTGTCTTGGATATCAACACGGAAGCTACCTTGAAGATTCTGTTCTTGACCCTCGGACCGAATGTAAACCATTCGCTTTGAGGCTCGGGGGCTATTCGCTTCGAGGCTCGGGGGCTATACTCAAGGGATACACATTTTTTGTGCCTGTTGTTGATAAATTCAAGACAATGACTTGAAGATTTTTTCAAGACCCTCGACCTGATTATCATAATCAACTCGAGGCTTGGGGGCTAAGCATATATGCTTCACCTTCGGTGAGCATATTTATTTGAAGACATTCATGAAGCTATCCACAACCTCTCAGTAACCACAACCACTTGGTGAAAGACTAAGATACTTTGAAAGATGGTTGCTGTTCGGCTATGAAGCACTAGGGGCTTGTGGGATATGCATCCCCGGGTACCCTCAAGAAAGAAGATCGAGCCCTAGTAGAACTACTCGTGTACTCCTACTAGGACTCCCATATTGTAACCGACTAGGAGACTTGTCATGTAACCTTGCCCCCTGGGATATAAAAAGGAGGGTAGGGGTCCCTAGTTCAGTAATTAACCAACCAATGTCTAGAAGACGCAATATACGAAACCCCCATACAGGACGTAGGGTATTACGCTACACTAGCGACCCGAACCTGTCTAAATCCTTGTGTGTTGTGTCTTCGCGTTAACCATCAAGTTCCAGGTCCGGCGATCCCCAAAAATCTATTCTCTGGGATACCCCTAGACAGAGACACTCGAGATAAATCTTGGACACATGCGTTCATTGGGAAAATAATAAGGAATGGAAGAGAAGAAGCACTCTAATGGCCCACATATATAAAAATGCTTTCATGTCGAACTACACCCTTTGGACTAAGCACGGTGAACCTGGAGTTGTGATGGAAGACGATGAAAACGACATTCTATATTGAGCTCAGTTATATGCAGCTGGTGCCTTGGAAGATGAACCAATGGATGAGGCTGAACAGAATGTGAAGAAGAGTAGCCACGTGACGAACTAGGTCAAGTGTTGCTAGATGCACAGAAAGACAGCGAAACAGTAGCGGAGTCAAAAAAGTTCTAAAAGATGCTGGAGGATCATAAAATATTGTTGTATCTAGGTTGCAAATAGGGGCATAAAAAGTTGGGCAGCACGCTGGAGAAGTTGCAATGGGAAGAAGAAGAAAGAGAAAAAAAGAAAAAGGAAAATGCATTTGGGCGAGAGCCCAAACTTTGGTACGCACTTTAATACCGGGCCAAGCTACGGCCCGATACTAAAGTGCACTGCACTCTGGCCCAGGCGAGCCAATTTAGTATCGGCTAATCTTCCCCGCCGGTACTAAAGAGTCTGGGGTCTAGTTTAGTACTAGCTGGGAACACCAGCCGGTACTAAAATAGCTCACGGATATAGCCGACGACCTCTCGATCTCAACACTTAGCTAATTTTTCTCTTCTCCCCGCCGCGCCGCCGCCGACGTCGCTGCCCCCGACATCCTCTTCCATCGCCGGCCCACCCCGTCACGCGCCTGTCACGGAGACGGCTTGCTTGAAGTTCTCCACCGCTCCGCTGTTGCCAGCCCCCGGCCCGCTCCGCCGCGTCGCCGTCATGCCGCCGCGAGCCGTCGTCTCACCGCGGCCCGGCCATTGTCGTCGACCCCAAGCCGTCACGCCTCCTCCCCGTCGCGCCCCCGCCGTTGCCGTCCCCGATCTACGTGCTATCGTCGCGCGCCGTCGCCGTTGAGGGCCCCCGTGCACACTCCACCCCCGCTGCCTCGCCGCCTTGCCTCCCCGCCACACCGTCGTCCCACCGCCGCGCTAGCGCCCCGACCCGCGTGCCTAGGCCCTTGATGATGTCAGCACATTGTCGTGCTGACACGAGCATTTTTTTATTACTTGTAAAATGCCTTGAAAATATTAGAAAATAACTAAAAAACTACAATTGCTAGAAAATATTATAAAATGACTAGAATTAATTAATTACTGATGGAAAACCCTTGAATATTTACTATTTATTATATATTTATTGATTATTATAAAACACTAGAAAATATTAGAAAATTATATATATTACTATAAATTGTTCAAAAATTTTAGAAAAATAGTACAAATTCCTATAACATAGTAGAGATTAATAGAAAACCCTTTATTATTTTTTACTGATTGAATATTTTTTGTTTGTTATAAAACTCCAGAAAATCTTAAAAAATTATAGATATTACTAGAAAATTATTGGAAAAGTCTAGAAAAATAGTCCGGCTTTCTAGAACATAGTAAGATTACTAAAAACCCTTGATTATTTATTATTGATTATATATTATTGCTTATATATTTTATGTTTTTTATAAATTACCAGAAAATATTAGTAAATTATAGGCGTTACTATAAAATTTTAGAAAATTCTAGAAAAATAGTAAAAATTCCTAGAACACTAAAAAACAATATAAAATAGTAAGGATTATATATGTATTACTATTAAGTTGGTAGAAAATCCTAGAAACTTATAGGTATTACTAGAAAATAGTAAAAATTACTAAAATATCCTAAAAAACTGTAGGAATTAATGGAAAATAGCAGAACTTACAAGAAAAATTTAGAAAATAGTATATTTGCTTACACATTTGTTTATTAAAGTTGTTGAAGTGTAAAGGAAGCTATGGACGACGACCAACGGCTTATGCAAGAAATAGTTTGTGGATTAAATGGGGACCTAGAAGATGGTGCACCTGAGGATGATGAAACCCAATATCTAAACTTACATCTTGAGGATGTTAATATTGAGGAAGAAGAAGCAATTGTTGAGGAAGATGATGCACATGAGGTATACGAATTTCTTCCATGTATACATCATTTGAATTATATATAATTATCGATAGCGTGCACGGATATATATTTTTTAGGCATCCGGATCGAGGAAACCAAAACAAAAAAGAGGAATGAAGAGAGAGATAGAGGGAACTTCCACTATCAAAGAAGTGGCCGAAAATGGCACACCGAGGCCCGACAGTGTTAAGACAACATTTGTAAATTAATGTGGTAATCTTGTTAGGGAAAGCATCCCCATAAGTTACAGGCTATGGAAGAAAAATAAAAAACTAATGATAACCCAGCAGATATCGTTGACAGTGAGAAAGAGTTGTTGTGGAAAGAAGTGCTCCTGCACTTCTCATTCCCCCCAGGCACAGAACAAAAAGTGAAGGAATCGTTGTTCAATAAGATGGCCATTCAGTTCCAAACATTCAAGAAAAGTCTGACGAATGACTATGTCAAGAAGGTCCTTACACCAGACTTTGACAAGAAATTCAAAAAGCAACGCAATTTCTGGAGTGATTTCGTGCAGTACAAGTTGTTAGAAGACGCTGCGGCCCGATCAAATCATAGCAAACTCAATGCGTCCAAAAAGACGCATTTTCATAAATTTGGGCTAGGTTGTCATGCGGCGGCGATTCCGAAATGGGAAAAGATGAAAACAGAAATGATTGCTAGAGGAATTGTACCACAGGCTCTGAATTGGCCAAATAGAGCAATGTATTACTTCTATGCCCATGGAGGTACACATAACACCGGAAGCATAGTACCCACCATCATCGGAAGCACGGGACCCAATGCCACCTCTTAAGCAACAAAGGAAGTCGACAAAGGGATCAGCCCCGCCACCTACTAAGCAGCAGAGGAAGCAAAAAGAAAAGCATCCACCTCCGAAGCTTCCATATGAAATGACAAAGAAGATAAAATTGCAGTAGTGAAAGAACAAGTAAAAACCTTCTTTGAGAAGGTTAAAGAGCAGAGAAAGCCTAAGTAGAAGCAACCAATAGATCCGACCGCAAAGGCATTCTTTACTAAAATGTGCGTGAATCGTACTACGGCCGGTGAATCAGAAAGTCTTACAGCAACCCTGATAACCGGATCGGTAGTAAATCAAAATCCATTCACTAGCTCGGAGAACAATCCCAACAAACAGTCCAGCCGTTGGTGGTAGAAGCGCAAGATAATGCAATCATGGCGCAAATGATAGTGGATACGAACCTTACAAAAGCTGAACTATGAGGGGAGGTTGAGGTACCGATTCTCCCAACCCGGGATAGAAAAAAGTTCGTATTGGGTATATCCCTTGTTTGGCCAGAGTTGGTGAGGTACCTACCAACGAGAATGCATGAGTTGCATACATGCACTTTATGATTTATATCGTCAAGTCGCCCTTCACAAGTCTCTCCCCAGTGTATGGGTTATGTAAGTGTCTCCTGATGTGGTATTTTCTAATTTAAGCTCCACTCCTAGTGTGTTGTCTGATCACGTCTTCTGATTTATGACTCGTAGGATGAAGGTTAAAGAGTGCAAGAAAAAGGGATATTATAACATCAGCTTGATGGACCCCGATGTTCTACACGAGGCGAATGTAAAGGAATATCCGAATCAGACTACGAACAATATATTCAACGCCTTGGATAGGCAGAATACATGTCCGTTCATACTCTTGCCATACAACTTTAAGTGAGTTCTTCACCTTTTTTAATCCTTTCAAGTTAGTAATTAATATTAAATATAATCAAAATTGCCTCTCTATATCTATATGTACGTACAAATTCCATTGGATACTGCTTAGTATCTAGGTTGATCAAGCCCATGTCACAGTGCACGACTCCATGAGGAAACCAAAAGAAGATTACCAACACCTCATAAACATGTTTAACAAACCACGTATGAGTAACTATTGGCGCTTCTTACGATCCAATATCAGGATTATGAATCCAGGTACTGGGGTAAGGAGTGTTTCAGTGGTTTTTCTTATGGCTCAGTAAAATATATAAATATTCTGCAAGCGCATAGAATTACCGCTGTAGCACTTCACTAGGGAGTAATCCGAGGTATCGTAATTTATATTTCCGTAGGGAAGCTTTAGCAAGATTACTAGCAAACAGATATTCGAGACTATCAGAGAAGGGTACACTACTAGCAAGACAGGGGATAAACGATATTGGATAGGAGTGGTTATACCATGACACACAGCTCAAGGGTGGCTGAGATAGGAAAGAGAAGGAATGGATAGTTGGGAGGACAACGAGAAGAGATACAGGAATCCTGGGTTCTTTATCTACCTATGTCACTCGGGCTTAGAGATACAGGGGCTGAAGAGACAGTACTTAGAGATCAGGGTTAACTCTAATGCCTTAGCGTCGGGACAATAGAACCTATGACACGCAGAAAGGGATGAGAAGGGGTGCCACCAATCCTACACTCCGGGATCCTGCAGGCCATGATGAACGTGATGGACTATGTAGGCCGTATAGGGCTGTCACCACCTAATGGCTACCACCTCCGTAGATGTGGGGACAAACTAAGACCACTGGCTAGTCTGGGAACCACTCCCACACTAGTCAACAACTACTTACTCTGCCAGCAAGAGCAAGCAACCTTGTCAATACCCCAGTGACAATTCACCACAAGTATTGAGCAAGATCGAAGAACCAGCTAAGACAAAGACTTAATCAAGATCTAGAAGCACTAGAGCTACAACTAACTATAGTCTAAACACGATATAGATGCAACTAGAATAAAGTAGAAGCAAGTTATAAATGACAAGGGCAAAGTGATAAAGATAACTATATTCATAACTCAAGGTCTTACAAAAGGAAAAGAAAAAGATACAAGAGCTTATACCAGAGCTTCTGAAGACGACTCCGGAACCTCCGAGGCACAGCTCGACTCAACTTTAACTCCCAACTAAACTATCCTAACTCTACTAGAAAGAAGTGGAATGAGAGCTCCTTGGCTTGAGTGTGTGTGTTACAAGTGAATGGACATGTCTATTTATAGTGGCTAATGACGGTTGAGGAGTACCGGCCAAGGGAGCCAGGGGTCGGTTCCCCCTGATTCAGGCGAATTCCAGGGTTCGGGCGAATCCAAGGATTCAGCCGAACCCTTGGATGCACCATCCTTGCTCCCTGTGGCCTGGATTTGCTCCCTGGAGGCAGTTCCTGGTGTGGGGGCGGTTCGGGCGAATTGGGCATTCGGCCGAACGGGGCCGGAGGCCCAGGCCTGCCCCCCTGCACCGCCTTTGCTTCCTGGGCTTCATGGATGACTTGATCCAGGTGGTCTTCATGTTGGTTTGGCCCAGAAGTGAGGTGGCGATCGTCCATGTGTCATGCACGGTTGTCGCTTGGTCATCGTTGACGTGGACGACTTCCGGTTGTCGTGTTCGGCTAAGGGGGGTAACCGGCCGAATCGTGTCGTTCGGCCGAATCGGTCAATTCCGACCCCTATAGCTTGTAGTTCTTATTATTGTACCTACACAAGTGGAACACACCAAAACTCGTGGAACGTTATTAAAAATAAACCTAAGTGCATGGAATGTTGCATATACCCTCTATTATTCCCGAGTATTGGTGGTCTAAAACGAGCCGTAACGACCGCCAACAAGCTCCCCGAAGCTTAGCCCTTTGCTCGTCCTTGAGGAAAGATAAAAATTTAGGCTCGGTGGATCAGGAGTTGCTACAATGTCAATGTCTTGCAGGTATCTTTATAAACAACAAGTACTAAAAAATACTTGAATCATTGGCAAAGTTTTACTCACCATTTTACCTATGGGGCTTATGACAATCACCTTGTTTTTGCCGGTTGAAAGGTTGAGCAGCTTAACTCAGTTTTTTATTCCACTCCTACTCTATTCAGGGTCCCATCTCGGAGTTTCCACAATTTTCGAAAATTTAAATTTGTTCCTCAATTGGTACACTCGATCGCTCAAGTGGTGTTTGTATCCTCACCAAAGGCTTGTGCCTTCTTTCATCCTAAAATCTAACAAAGCTTTTTGTGTGGCTCAGGGACAAAGGATGAAGGGCTACTTGCATCTTATATTTTGCTAAGTCAAAGACCGGATCTTTGGGGAACCAAATCATACCTTTAGATCGAGAAGTGCAAGTGTGTGGAATATGTGGAGTGGAACGTGGAATGTGGAATGTGGTGGAACTCCTTGGGATGATTCTTCCTCCCCTTGACTTATTTTCGAGGACATGGGCTATCTATTTTTTTGCTCATATTTTTGCCAAGCCACTTGGCATGCTTTTCTTATTTCTTATTTTTGCCATGCTCTTTGGCATGCTTTTATTTTTCTCTTTCTTTTTGCCATGCTCTTTGGCATGCTTTTCGTTTTGCATAGCCCATGTCTCTATTCAAGGATATTTGGAGAGGAGATCATAGAACATGGAGTATTTATTTTGTGGATGGATGATGGCAATATTTGCTAACTCCCAGTGTAGGAATTGCAAGTGAGTGTGGTGTGTACGTGAATCTCGATCTTAGAAGCATAAATGTTTCACCCAAAGGTCACAACAATTTGACAAAGCTCACTAAGACAACAAGCAGCATATGAGTATAAATTTTTGACTAAGCTTAGCATATGGCTTTGGTAGGTATTTTTGACCAATGAGGAACTTTATTTTATTTTTGAAAGCAAAAGGCATCCGAGATATTCACCGTACTAAGAGCAAAAGCAAGAACTCAACCAAATCTCACTATATCATTCCTCACAACAACTTAGACTTGGAATAAAGCATGTGCTCCCACGAGGTTTTCAGGTTCATTTTACTCATGCCAAATAACTCAAGTACTATAAAGCAACTAGTTGAAAACAAGGCACTTGCAAAATTAATCACAGAGCAACTATCCATCATTTCCAAGGCGAGAGGCATATGATTCATTCCATGCATAGTTGGGAGTTATTTTATTCAAGGGAAATCTTTTTGGTGTTTTAATTTTAAGGTGGAAATAAAATGGAAAGGGAGATGGCAAATGTAAGATCAAAGTGCTGAAGGGACATCGAACATACCTGATGGGGGTCCTCCCCCGAGCTTGGATTCTTCACTGGTAGGGGTGGGCATTCGGGTTACCGTAAAAATTCAGGTCGGGTTTTTCGGGTTTTCAAAAATTCAGGGTTTTGAAAACTGAAACCCGAAATTTATCTAAAAAAGTTCGGGTCGGGTTTTTTGGGTTTTTGGTAAATTCGGGTTCGGGTTCGGGTTACCCGAATTATGTGTTTACAACAAAGTCAAGCAAAATTTAAGTAAGATTTGAGAGACTTAACATCATTTAAATATAAAATCACATAATTATGTATTCTATTAACCATAAAAATACCATACTAACATAGAGCAATAGTGATTTGACATAAGAGAAAATGATATAACGAGATAGGACACTTTGAGTTGTCTAATGAACTGTAATATATAGAATTTTTTATATATTTCGGGTAGATCGGGTTATTTGGGTACCATGGAGTCAAACCCGAATTTAATTCGGGTAATGAAATTTCAAACCCGATCTAACTTCGGGATTTTTATATTTCGGGTTTTTCGGGTTCGGGCTCGGGTTTTTCGGCTTCGAGCTTCGGGTATCGGGTTTTGTGCCCACCCCTATTCACTGGTAGGGTCAAAACTTTGAAAAGTATCATGTCATTTGATCCGTCTACTGCTGGACGCCGTACCATAGAGAGTCCAGCACGCCGCTATTCTCTTGGTGATACTGAGAATGGTGTGTCAGGGTGTCTTCAATGCTCCGTGTACGGTCGTCGAGGAGGTCGACTCGGTCGGAGATGTAAGACAACTCTCGACCGATGTCGTAGCCACTGGGTGCAGCGAATCGTGCGGACTGAGAGTGATCAAGGAAGTATGGTCAGGAGGCACTGTCGTACCCTCCTCCATACCGTCCCTAGGAGTACTCTGAGTCTGTACTCGGAGCATAGTCCCAGTAGTCCAAGGCGAAGTAGTCTGGGTCCTGGGGTTGTCTAGAGCCTCCAGCTCCGGACGTCCCAGAACCACCGTATGCATCGTAAGCTGCCTCGAATGCAGACGTGTGTCGATGTGGCTGCGTCGGTGAAGTTTCTGGTACTTGAGCGGTGAAAAGCCCGGCGTCACGCCTGGCTTTCCCCCGGGTAAATGGCCCCTCTCCTGCAACACTATACCGAGCCGGCTCTCTCCGAGGAGGAGAGTTATCCGTCTTGGTACTCAACCGAAGTGTTAATTTCTTAGCGGTATACAATCTCAGTCCTGCACAAGGCAAGGGCACTCCTACTCTTTTCAGGGTCCCATCTCGGAGTTTCCACAATTTTCGAAAATTTAAATTTGTTCCTCAATTGGTACACTCGATCGCTCAAGTGGTGTTTGTATCCTCACCAAAGGCTTGTGCCTTCTTTCATCCTAAAATCTAACAAAGCTTTTTGTGTGGCTCAGGGACAAAGGATGAAGGGCTACTTGCATCTTATATTTTGCTAAGTCAAAGACCGGATCTTTGGGGAACCAAATCATACCTTTAGATCGAGAAGTGCAAGTGTGTGGAATATGTGGAGTGGAACGTGGAATGTGGAATGTGGTGGAACTCCTTGGGATGATTCTTCCGCCCCTTGACTTATTTTCGAGGACATGGGCTATCTATTTTTTTGCTCATATTTTTGCCAAGCCACTTGGCATGCTTTTCTTATTTCTTATTTTTGCCATGCTCTTTGGCATGCTTTTATTTTTCTCTTTCTTTTTGCCATGCTCTTTGGCATGCTTTTCGTTTTGCATAGCCCATGTCTCTATTCAAGGATATTTGGAGAGGAGATCATAGAACATGGAGTATTTATTTTGTGGATGGATGATGGCAATATTTGCTAACTCCCAGTGTAGGAATTGCAAGTGAGTGTGGTGTGTACGTGAATCTCGATCTTAGAAGCATAAATGTTTCACCCAAATGTCACAACAATTTGACAAAGCTCACTAAGACAACAAGCAGCATATGAGTATAAATTTTTGACTAAGCTTAGCATATGGCTTTGGTAGGTATTTTTGACCAATGAGGAACTTTATTTTATTTTTGAAAGCAAAAGGCATCCGAGATATTCACCGTACTAAGAGCAAAAGCAAGAACTCAACCAAATCTCACTATATCATTCCTCACAACAACTTAGACTTGGAATAAAGCATGTGCTCCCACGAGGTTTTCAGGTTCATTTTACTCATGCCAAATAACTCAAGTACTATAAAGCAACTAGTTGAAAACAAGGCACTTGCAAAATTAATCACAGAGCAACTATTCATCATTTCCAAGGCCAGAGGCATATGATTCATTCCATGCATAGTTGGGAGTTATTTTATTCAAGGGAAATATTTTTGGTGTTTTAATTTTAAGGTGGAAATAAAATGGAAAGGGAGATGGCAAATGTAAGATCAAAGTGCTGAAGGGACATCGAACATACCTGATGGGGGTCCTCCCCCGAGCTTGGATTCTTCACTGGTAGGGGTGGGCATTCGGGTTACCGTAAAAATTCAGGTCGGGTTTTTCGGGTTTTCAAAAATTCAGGGTTTTGAAAACTGAAACCCGAAATTTATCTAAAAAAGTTCGGGTCGGGTTTTTTCGGTTTTTGGTAAATTCGGGTTCGGGTTCGGGTTACCCGAATTATGTGTTTACAACAAAGTCAAGCAAAATTTAAGTAAGATTTGAGAGACTTAACATCATTTAAATATAAAAATGACATAATTATGTATTCTATTAACCATAAAAATACCATACTAACATAGAGCAATAGTGATTTGACATAAGAGAAAATGATATAACGAGATAGGACACTTTGAGTTGTCTAATGAACTGTAATATATAGAATATTTTATATATTTCGGGTAGATCGGGTTATTTGGGTACCGTGGAGTCAAACCCGAATTACCCGAATTTAATTCGGGTAATGAAATTTCAAACCCGATCTAACTTCGGGATTTTTATATTTCGGGTTTTTCGGGTTCGGGCTCGGGTTTTTCGGCTTCGAGCTTCGGGTATCGGGTTTTGTGCCCACCCCTATTCACTGGTAGGGTCAAAACTTTGAAAAGTATCATGTCATTTGATCCGTCTACTTCTGGACGCCGTACCATAGAGAGTCCAGCACGCCGCTATTCTCTTGGTGATACTGAGAATGGTGTGTCAGGGTGTCTTCAATGCTCCGTGTACGGTCGTCGAGGAGGTCGACTCGGTCGGAGATGTAAGACAACTCTCGACCGATGTCGTAGCCACTGGGTGCAGCGAATCGTGCGGACTGAGAGTGCCCAAGGAAGTATGGTCGGGAGGCACTGTCGTACCCTCCTCCATACCGTCCCTAGGAGTACTCTGAGTCTGTACTCGGAGCATAGTCCCAGTAGTCCAAGGCGAAGTAGTCTGGGTCCTGGGGTTGTCTAGAGCCTCCAGCTCCGGACGTCCCAGAACCACCGTATGCATCGTAAGCTGCCTCGAATGCAGACGTGTGTCGATGTGGCTGCGTCGGTGAAGTTTCTGGTACTTGAGCGGTGAAAAGCCCGGCGTCACGCCTGGCTTTCCCCCGGGTAAATGGCCCCTCTCCTGCAACACTATACCGAGCCGGCTCTCTCCGAGGAGGAGAGTTATCCGTCTTGGTACTCAACCGAAGTGTTAATTTCTTAGCGGTATACAATCTCAGTCCTGCACAAGGCAAGGGCACTTCGGTTGTATAACCGCGATAGATCATAACCAGCGTTGCATTGGGCATCCATCGTATCATGTGGCCTTGCACAAAGTGCTCAGCATTCACGACGGGTCGCGCTGTCTCTAAGTACGCAAGTTGGGCGCCCTCCAGAATTCCCAACTGGTTAGCAAGGCCAGTGACTAGAGAAGTCACCGCCACGCTACCCACGCGAGAGTGATGAGACATCCAATGGGCAACCAAATCTTTTACCGGAGAAACAACAACTCATTTAACCATGGCGTATAAGAACCGCAACTCGACTACATTAATGGGACGCAAATCAGAACGTGGAAACACCATCATAGCCATCCACCGATGCATGAAACGCAAGGTGGGGTTATGAATATTGTTAGTGCGTGGTGCAGAACAATTGGTGCTTCCCGAAATCTTTTTCCAGAACCCGTCCCAACTGAAACTTTTCAAAGTTTTGGCAGGCTCCAAAGAACAATGACCAGCAAAACCCAGAGCCATACTCAAATCCCTCAAAGAGTAGGAATACTCTTGGTTGAAAAATCGGAAGCGAACACCCTCCCGTCCAGACGTGATAGTCGAAAGAAATTCGAGGGTGAGGAGATACGAACATTGTTCGTCGACACGCCAGAAGTTGCCCAAGCCAACGGCTTCGAAGACTTGTGGAAACTCTTCGTCCATACCTGTTGTTACGAGCAGGTACTCCTGGTAGACACGGGTATGCTCAAACTCCTTCAGGCGTAGCATGTTGAAGACGTTCCGCTCTCGGTCCGTCCGGAGAATGATGCCACTCTCGTTCAGGAGCTGCCGGGTTGGGTGCGAGGCGAAGCCTCTCCCCAAGTCGGCTACCCCTGACTCGTCCACCTCCATCCGGCTTGAACCACGGGACGGGGCTGGGGAGCTCCTAGCATCGTCCGAGCGTTTTCTCAGCCGGGCGGAGCGACGGAACGTGGAGAAGAGCTTCGACATGCTTCCTGCAAAAGGTTAGCGCAACGACTACCCGAAGGATTGAATATATGGGGTTAGCACAAGTAAATCAAGTCAGTCGTTCGAGAGAGTTAGTCCTTCTTGCGTGGATGAAAACTTCCACAAAAGATTAGTAATTCTTGTGGGTGTCAGAAACCACCACAAACACGTTCAAGTTTCAGCACAAAGATCGAACAAAGGCAAAATATTTTTTCTTGGGATTTTTTAGCAATGCAAGTGAACCAACTTGAGCAAGAACTAAAGAAGAACTTGAGCAAGGAACTTGAGAGAGAGAGAAAGAGAGAGCTTCTGGTGGAATTTTTTTTAGAGTTGGATGGTGTGAAGAAACTAGCAAGCATTTCCCATCATTTATAGGCCAAGGGCGAGGGCCTGCCCTGGTTCGGCCGAATGGCCTGGTTCTGCCGAACCAGGCATGTGTGGCCTGGCCACTACATGTGAGTGGAGCACTCCCCTTTGCCTTGGTTACACGCAAATTTGTGTGGCCAACACTTGACATGGTCATCTGAGTGGAGTTTAGTGGTAGGTGAGATGCAAAATTGACATGACCAAAGTGGAAGTTAGTGGAGTCACCCCCATGCTGCCATGTTTTGTGATAATTGGTGAGTGTGCAGCCATGTTGAGTGGGGTAGATATGTTTTGTGCTGGTTGGTGATGATGGTAAATAAATGGAGATGTTCTAGAAGGGGTAAAAATGATGAGAATTACATTTTACACCCACTATAAATAAATTTCAGCACGTTGTCCATTTATTTTTACCATGCTTGCAATTTTTCTACTCTCTTTCAAATTAATTACACAAGTGGTTCATTTATTTTAGAAGGGAAACATGCAAATGCAATGATGGAAATTAAAAAAATTGGAAGGGAAACATAAGATACATACTTGTTTTCCTCGCGGCGAGAGCTCGTGTTTAAAGTCCATGAGCGGGACTCCTCCTGTCTTCAGTTGATTTTGTCATCGTCCGATCCCGGAGTGGGTGGTTCGGGCGATGCAACCTTCTTCCGCCACATCTTCTTAGTCTTCTTCTGTGTTGGTGGCGGTGGGATCGGTTCCTCTGGAGAATTCCAGAGGGCTTGGTCTTCTTCGTATTTCTCTACGAGAAGATCCATCACTTCTGCTTGCATTGGTCCTGTCGGCTCATTCCGTTTGAACTGCTCGCCACCGAGTATTTTCAGCTCTCCATTGATGAGTGCCTTCAGGAAACACTCGGCGCTCTTCTGCTCCGGTGTGTGAGGCTTTGTCTTCTTTTCTTCTCGTGGTTGAAACTTAAAGTATATCAATCTTCTGTCGATACGGAACGAGATTTCTCTCGCATCCATATCGATTCTAGCCTGGGCGGTGTTCAAGAATGGCCGGCCCAACACAAGGGGAAATGAATAATCATTCCCCATGTCAAGGACGACAAAGTCCGTAGGGACATAACGTCCCCAAACGTGGACCGGTAGATTATCGATCACCCCTCAGGGTAGCGGATCGTTGAGTCTGCAAGTTGTACCTGGGCATTTGTAGATGACAAAGTAGGTTAGCGTAATTTCTTAAATAATACCTTGGACATGATGTTTATGCTGGACCCCAGATCAAAGACAGCATCATCAATGCGACGATTCCAGATCGTGCACTGAATGATGGGTACTCCGGGATCTTCCTTCCTCTCCGGAGAGGTCTTCGTGATTGCTCTCTTTGCAGCTCTTGGTAGGTAGGTCCATCTTGGTATTTGTACTTGGATGTGCGCGATCTTACCTGCATGATTCGTATAGAACGTACTACGAGACACCTTACCTTGTCTCGTAGTAATAACATTTACTTTTTCGATGGAAGGTTCGGGTTGCCCCGGAATCTTCCCCGATTCAGTAACAGGAACGGCTGCAGCTAACTGAGCAATTTGGGTTTCTATCATTTTATTGAAACTCAGTTGGCTTTTCATAGCAGAAGAGAATGATTCCAATCTAGAGTCTATGCTTTCCAGGATTTTATCGTTAGCAGCAAGCTTTTTATTGATATGTTCAGTGATTTTACCGTGGCCAAACACTAGATCTCTAAGTGATGGCTGATTATTGAAATTGCTGGAATTGAAATTGTTACCTTGTTGAGGCCTCTCAAATAGGAGGTTTGGGCGCGAATTCCAGCCTTAATTGTCGTAGTTGTTCGGTCGATGCCCGTTGTGGTTGGAATTGTTGACGTAGTGGGCATCTTCTCGCGTTTCGGGGCAGTCGCTCCCCGAATGGCCAGTGTTGCCACAGACCTCACAAGTCATGCGAGCATCCATGGCTTGCACCGTTTCTTGAACAGGGGCCTCTAGTTTCTTCATCAGGAGGTCCATCTTGGCGGCGAGCATGTCCAGAGCTTCAACTTGGTGAACTCCTTGGGTCCGATGTTGGGCTCGATCGTCGGACCAACCTTGGTTCTCGACCATCTTCTCTATGAGGGCCTTTGCACGGCTCTTCTCAAGAGAGAAGAAAGAATCTCCGGCAGCAGCATCCAGATACTCACGGGCAGAGCTTCTAAGCCCGTGGTAAAAGGTTGAACGATAAACCAACTCTGCATACCATGGTGAGGACAAGTAGATATATAGTCCTGGAGGCGATCCCAT
This sequence comes from Echinochloa phyllopogon, assembly GCA_033239725.1. Lineage (NCBI taxonomy): Eukaryota > Viridiplantae > Streptophyta > Magnoliopsida > Poales > Poaceae > Echinochloa > Echinochloa phyllopogon. The sequence goes on along the minus strand of BTCW01000013.1, from coordinate 20,987,316 downwards.
GCCTCCGGGACTGTTTCATCTTTTAGGTGTTGGAAACTAGCAATTTTGTTCCGGAGGGAGTTGGTTTTCCCAACTGGAAAGAATTTTAGCAGAAATGCGCTAGTGCACTTATCCCAAGTTTCTATGGCTTCGCAGTTAGCATAAAACCATTGTTTCGCCTTGCCTAATAATGAGAAAGGGAATAAACAAAGGCGAGTGGCATAAATGCTTACCCCGCGTCTGGTGAAGGTGTTGCAAATCTCCAGAAAATGCTGAAGATGAGCGTTGGCTTCCTCGTGCAGCTTGCCACAGAATGGGCTAGCCTGCACCATGTTGATGAGGGCTGGCTTGAGCTCGAAGTTCCCCTCTCCGACTGACGGAGCTGGTCCGACACACACGTTCTCGCTCGATGGAGCAGAGAACTCGCGGATCGTCTTGCTTGCCATCCTCGATGAAGCCGGGTCAACGACGGGAAAGACTGGGCTCGTCGGAATGAGCTGCTTCTGAGGAGGTACAACACAGGGTCGCACTTTCCTCACAAGAGACTCAGAATTTTCTTGGTAGTTTGACGGTAGTTGGAGACCAGTCATGCACTGCTCTGCTTCACAAGACCAATGAAACAGAGCAAGGATAAACCCGCTTGAGTAGCGGTATACTCAACTAAGATAGCTCGAGATAAAAGTTTGAAAGTATCTATCCAATCGCTTCCCCAGCAACGGCGCCAGAAATGCTTGTTGGCACTTCTTACGATCCAATATCAGGATTGTGAATCCATGTACTATGGTAAGGAGTGTTTCAGTGGTTTTTCTTATGGCTCAGTAAAATATATAAATATTCTGCAAGCGCATAGAATTACCGCTGTAGCACTTCACCAGAGAGTAATCCGAGGTATCGTAATTTATATTTCCGCAGGGAAGCTTTGGCAAGATTACTAGCAAACAGATATTCGAGACTATCAGAGAAGGGTACACTACTAGCAAGTCAGGGGATAAACGATATTGGATAGGAGTGGTTATACCGTGACACACAGCTCAAGGGTGGCTGAGATAGGAAAGAGAAGGAATCGATAGTTGGGAGGACAACAAGAAGAGATAGAGGAATCTTAGGTTTTTTATCTACCTATGTCACTCGGGCTTAGAGATACAGTGGCTGAAGAGCCAGTACTCAGAGATCAGGGTTAACTCTAATGCCTTAGCGTCGGGACAATAGAACCTATGACACGCAGAAAGGGATGAGAAGGGGTGCCACCAATCCTACACTCTGGGATCCTGCAGGCCACGACGAACGTGATGGACTATGTAGGCCGTATAGGGCTGGCACTACCTAACGGCGACCACCTCCGTAGACGTGGAGACAAACTAAGGCCACTGGCTAGTCTGGGAACCACTTCCACACTAGTCGACAACTACTTACTCCGCTAGCAAGAGCAAGCAACCTTGTCAATACCCCAGTGACAATTCACCACAAGTATTGAGCAAGATCGAAGAACCAGCTAAGACAAAGACTTAATCAAGATCTAGAAGCACTAGAACTACAACTAACTATAGTCTAAACACGATATAGATGCAACTAGAATAAAGTAGAAGCAAGCTATAAATGACAAGGGCAAAGTGATAAAGATAACTATATTGATAACTCAAAGTCTTACAAATGGAAAAGGAAAAGATACAATAGCTTATACCAGAGCTTCTGAAGACGACTCCGGAACCTCCGAGACACAGCTCGACTCAACTCTGACTCCCAACTAATCTATCCTAACTCTACTAGAAAGAAGTGGAATGAGAGATCCTTGGCTTGTGTATGTGTGTTACAAGTGAATGGACACGTCTATTTATAGTGGCTAATGACGGTTGAGGGGGAGTACCGGCCAAGGGAGCCAGGGGTCGGTTCCCCCTGATTCGGGCGAATCCAAGGATTCGGCCGAACCCTTGGATGCACCGTCCTTGCTCCCTGTGGCCTGGATTTGTTCCCTGGAGGCAGTTCCTAGTGTGAGGGCAGTTCGGGCGAATTGGGCATTCGGCCGAACGGGGCCGGAGGCCCAGGCCTGCCCCCCTGCACCGCCTTTGCTTCCTGGGCTTCGTGGATGACTTGATCCAGGTGGTCTTCGTGTTGGTTCGGCCCAGAATTGAGGTGGCGATCATCCACGTGTCATGCACGGTTGTCGCTTGGTCATCGTTGATGTGGACGACTTCCGGTTGTCATGTTCGGCTAAGTGGGGTAACCAGCCGAATCGTGTCGTTCAGCCGAATCGGTCAATTCTGACCCCTATATCTCGTATTTCTTATTATTGTACCTGCACAAGTGGAAGACACCAAAACTCGTGGAACTTTATTAGAAATAAACCTAAGTGCATGGAATGTTGCATATATCCTCTTTTATTCCCGAGTATTGGTGGTCGAAAACGAGTCGTAACGACCGCCAACAGTACCCGACCACGACGGTGATCTTTATATTAATAATAGAAAAATGGTAAGAATATAATCCCCACTTCGATCTAGTGTCATCTAGCTACCCACATATTTTCTAGTTAGTTGTACTATTTTCTAGGATTCTCTAGTAATTTCTGCTATTTTATAGTAATTTTCTAGGATTTTCAAGTAATTTCTACTATTTTCTATTAATTCCTACAATTTACTATGATTTTATAGTAGTTTCTACTATTTTCAAGTAATTCTTACTATTTTCTAGTAATTTCTGCTATATATAGCGCATGAGAGCAACCTATGTGGATACTACGTATGCGAGTTCATCACCAACTTTGTCGGTCCTATGGGGCAAATGACGCGAGACGCATTCAAGGTACGTAGGCAAAAATCAGTTCTGCATGTTCTTTTTAAGTCATTATTTTTCATTCTACTCATGCTTTGATTTTTAAAATATCCAGAATTGGAGCATGAAAGAAGATCTCATTGAACTAGCACGAGTCAGGGAAATTCAAGAACAACTATGTTGATTCCTGCTCGATGAAGTCATAAATCCCAATAGGGAATTTTATGCCGATCCTAATGTAAGCGTGGCACAGCTAGATCCTAATAGTCGCTTGGAATTAGATGAGGACCCTTAATTTTTAATATCTCGAATATTTTTAAGTACTTATAACAATTCAAATGTATATATTATAGATGTGTGATAATGTATATATATTAAAAGTAATATAGTATATATCATATAACGTAATATTATCGTATATGCATAGAGATATAATATATATACGCGTATGGATAATATAAGCATTAAAACAAAAATGAAAAAGGAAAGAAACAAAAATGGAAAAAGGAAAACATGTTAGTACCGGCTGGTGTGCGGTTGGGTAGTTGAGTACCGGTGGCCTGGTTCTAAATAGCCTGCATTTTAGTGCCAGCCAGCCAGTACCGGTCAAGAAACCGGTACTAACAGGGTTTCCCGACCAGTACTGATAAGAGGTTCTGTAGTCGTGGTTGGAAACTTTTGCTATGGGATGATGCAGTCTATATATTCTCCTGCATGTAGACATTTTTAATTGTTTTTTCCCATAATCGAAGACATGGAAATATGCAATCAGTCGGCTGGTGTGCTTCAATAAGAAGCTTGAAAACCACGCAAATGAGTCATGTAAATCTCCTAATAAAGTTGTCTGATTGAATATATTTGAAATGTGAGGAGTACTACAAGGTTGAAGCGGATCGAAGGCTTTTGAGTTTGAGCAGAAAACAAGTCACATTCTGCAGGATGAAGAAATAGCAGATAGAGCTCACCATTTCTTTGAGCTGTCATATGCTCGAATTTGTCTTTGGCTGTAGACATTCACTACGGATGTTCAAGGCCGGATGATTCCTTAATTAAAAAAAATGCTCAAATCCGTCTATGCTGAAGAGACACATCTAGCACTTTGTTGATGTTTTTTCTTTCTACATGGCTGCAAAGGATACTTGTCATAGATGAACAAACCAACATAGTATTGTTTTGTTAGACAAGCTGTTTCAAGCTGCTGCTTGATATGCACCAAACCTACTGAAGGACACAAGGCCATGACGCTACTTTGTACTAAATAGTGTTGGATTAATTGGGCCTTGGCCCATATTTAGACTCAATTAATCAAGAGAATTAAGAGCTCCACTAGTAAATACTAGGGAGTTATTCCCGGATGGAGAGTCAAAAGAATCCTAACCAACTTAAATGGTGGACCAGCTGTGGACCACTTGTGAGGTTGGCAAAAGGAGAAGGGCATGCCACACGCGCGTGCGAGTTCGCTCGCCTCACCGAGCCGGGCCGTGGCCGAGTAGAGCAATGCCGTGCCGGGCCGTGGCCGAGACGAGCCACGCAACGCAACACAATGTAATGTGTTATGGTGAAGGTGAACGTTTTCGCCACTGATGACAGCCGCTGGGTCAATAGCCGTTACTGCCATTATTCTGAGGATATGTAACCGACGTTTAATGGCATTATGGGATGACAAGTAACTGAAGGCATTATGGCTATTGCTAGCTCAGCAGTGTCTAGGTTCATCTCCTGTTCTCCCCTGGTCGCCTATATAAGGAGACACTCTCCCTCAGGCAAACACACACTCTCCGAAGCCCTCTCTGGTACTCCTTTTCAGGAGACCTGTCCCTTCTCCCTTGTTGTTTGGTGCTTTCTCTTGCATTCCTGACGCAAGCTTTGCACGCACACTGCTTGCATGAGCAGAAACCTCCGTACCTTCCTACCTTGCGATCCTACTCGGGATAGGCGGGCGATAAAGTCTTTGGGGAGTGTACTCTTACGTGACTGCTCGCTTCCTCACGCGAACGACTACTTCCCGGTAGCCTCACGCGAACGATTACTTCCCGACGACCGACTTAATTCAACCTGAACGACTACTTCCCGGTGTCCAGCTTCGGCAAGTGAACGACTACTTCTAGAAGGCCGTTTGATGGACTCCAATGCATCGACTCACCACCGCACCAAATTAGATCGACTACTTCAAGCAAGGCCAGTCGAGGATGGTTCACACTGTTCCTTCGGCCTCCGCCTCGCCTTTGGGTACATCCTAAACAAAACTTGGTTCTAGTTTTTTCTTCTTGTTTTTGTTAATTTATAGATTTAACTTGAACACATGAAAATGCTCTATTATCACAAGATCACTCACTGTCATCTTGAATTTGCTGTCAATTTTAGAAATTAGAATATACCAAAAAATGCCTAGATTTCTAACAATCCAAAAACCTTATGTTATTAATAGGCTTTCGGTAGCTAGTTTTGCTGCATCAATTAGACCAAATGCATTTGATGGCTCAAATTGCAAGCGTTGGCTCGAAATAGTTACGTTGTGGTTGACAGCGATGAACATTATGCATGTCGTACAGGGAAAGCCCGAATAGTTCACTCTAGAGGAGGAGTGGGCTTTCGTGGCGGCCGACAACCTGTTTTGAGGCGCCATCATAAGTGTTCTCTCTGAAAACCTTGTGGACACGTACCTTACGCTGCCAAGTGGCAAAGATGTTTGGGATGCACTTGAGGCTAAGTTTGGGGGTCTGTGATGCCGGTAGTGAGCTGTATGTCATGGAATAGTTCTATGACTACAAGATAGTTGAAGACTGTTCTGTGGTAGAACAGACCAATGAGATTTAGGCGTTGGCTAAGGATCTTGAGAACTGTAGCAAGGATGCCCCATGTCGGTTACCCGACAAGTTTGTGGCTGGAGGTATTAGTACCAAAATGCCACCTTCTTGGAGGGATTTTGCGACCTTTCTGAAACACAAGAGACAAGAGTTTAAAATAGCTGGCCTTATCGGCACACTTAATGTGGAAGAGAAGGCGAGGGAAAAATACATACATGGAAAAGGGATTGTTGGATCTTCTAGTGCCAACTTGGTGCAAAAGAAGAACTTCAATGCATCAAACAAGAAGAAGAACAAGCCGCAAAAGAACCAAACAAAGACTAATCAAATGGCTCAATTCAAGAAGAAGAAGCAGCAGACAGGGAAGTGTTAATGCTGTGGGAGCACGGAGCACTTCGCTGGAAAGTGTGTGGACCGCAAGGATAAGAACAATGGCAACAGTGCCAACATGGTTGTTAGCGAGACTGGTGGAACGTCGGAGTATGGTAATCTATTACCTACAGTTCTTTCAGTATGTCATTCACCTAATTGGTGGATTGACACAGGTGCTAATATTCATGTTTGTGCTAACATTTTCTTGTTATCTTTTTATCAGGCAGGAGGGACTTCATCCCTGTTGATGGGGAACGGATCGCATGCGCGTGTTCTTCGTGCTGGTTCGGCCGATCTGAAGCTTACTTCAGGAAAGATCATTCGATTAAGGAACGTGCAACATGTCCCCACCATCAAGAAGAATCTAGTCAGCGGGTCTCTTCTGCGTAGAGACGGTTTTAAATTAGTCTTTGAATCCAATGAAGGTGTAATTTCTAAATTGAGAAACTTTAATGGAAAAGGTTATGATACCGGAGGCTTGTTCCGCTTTTCTTTGTCTTATGATTGTAATAAAGTTGTGAATCATGTTGCAAATATTAATGATGAATCTAATGTTTGGCATTCGCGACTTTGTCATGTTAATTTTGGTTGTATGATGCATCTTGCTAACTTGAGTTTAATTCTGAAATTTACCTTAGTCAAAAATTCTAAGTGCCATGTTTGTGTTGAATCTAAACAATCTCACAAGCTTCATTTGGCTGCTGAGGCGAGGAACTTGGCACCTCTAGAATTAATTCATTTTGATTTGTGCGAGATGAATGACGTGTTGACAAAATGTGGTAAAAAATATTTCATGACTTTAATAGATGATTGCACTAGATTTTGCTATATTTAGTTGTTGAAGTCTAGAGATGAAGCATTGCAATATTTTAAAGTCTATAAAGCTGAGGTAGAAAACAAACTTGAGGGAAAGATCAAAAGAGTTATGTCTGATTGTGGTGGAATAATTCATGAGAGGACGCCACCCTATTCACCTTAGTCAAACGAGGTAGCTGAAAGACAGAACCGCACTCTAACTAATTTGGTTAATGCCATGTTAGATACAGTGGGACTCTCCAAGGAATGGTGGGGTGATGCTAAATTGATTGCATGTCTGTTGATGGTCCTTAAATGCGAAATCCGACCGCCAACTATACTCACAAACATCGGAAAACTATATCTCTTACTCACATAGTTATATCATTAACCTAGTTCCACAGATGTATTGCCTACCTATCCTTTGAAGGAACACAAGTCTGAAATAAGATGAAAACACGATGAACACGTGGCAAAACATACACAGAAGATCATCTGCCGCAACCTACTTACAAGAAGGGCCCATATATCAGAGCAAATGGGCATCCCACACAACCAGCACCCAACTGATAAGATTGGGCCCACCTAACAGAGACATAGGGGAAGGCAGAGCCGGGGAGGCGCCACCTAGTGGTCGGCCGAACCCCAGGGTTCGGCGACCCTGGACTTGATCCCGTCTAGGTGCATTTCGAGGAGGAGTCACCGCCAAGTCACCTGATCCTCGAGGATAACATTTCCTAATTCTTGGATGGTGGGAACCGACCTTGGAGACTATATAAGGAGGCCCTCACCCCATCTCTCAACACACACCAACACTTAAGCCTCACTCTCACTTGAAGACTTGTATTCCTAGGTAGTGGAGCTAGGCTAGTGCTTTTCCTTTAGCGAAGCAAGTCGTCCTTGGGTCGAGCCCACCTCGGCTTTAGGTAATGGCTTTGTATCCGACTTGATAGTATCCTATTCATAATGCAGAGCTGAGCCTCGGTTGCTTTGTTATGTTAGTAGTATATCATGCCCTGTCTTGTTATGCTGTTACCATAGGGAATCATATCATGGCTTGGTGCTACACTAGTTATGCTTTATATATGATTAAACTAGATGATTTGGGTAAGGATACCGGTTCGTTGTGCTTTCGGGCTTGCCTTATCGTATTACTCGAGGGCGTTGTGCTCGGGTACACGGGATCCGTTGGATATGACTTTGCTCCACGGTGTTACTAGGGTAGACGGCAGGTGGTGACAGCCCTGTCCATCCGCTACGAAGCTGCTTCGTGGTTAGTGTACTCCCTGATGTTCAGGTTAAGTGTAGGAGTTCTGAAAGATGTAATGGCCCGGATGTACTCCGGGGTGGGACATTCTCCCTAGTATCCCTAATTTCCCGGCACCTGCAGCTCTAACCATATTTATGTTGCATAACCGTTGCTTGCCTGAATAGATGCTATTTGGACCCTTGTATGCCTATGCTCCCAATAACCTTAGGTTTATTTGTTTATTCTTATCCTGAGTCTGTCTGAGTGTGTGTGTCGCATTACCCTAATTCATATCTTTATTATAACTTACCCTTGCATTGTCTATAGTTTGTGCCTTACTCATGTCCTCTCAGTCATTTGCCAAGTAAACTCTTTTACATCATGCCTCCTTCGGTGAAATATAAATAATGATATCCAAATACTCTCCGGGTGAAATGCTACAACGGTATATCTATGCGCTTGCAGATTCTTCTGTAATCATTAAGACATATCACACGACATTTCCTAGTGTCGTCGCCAGGGACTTAACCGTTCCTGGTGATTGTGCTAAGAAATGCCAACAAGCATTTCTGGCACCATTGCCGGGGAGTGGCATTGATATAAAAGATTTACTAGCACATGATCTTGGCAATATGTTTTAGTCATAGCTATAGCCTATACAGGCTAATGTTGCTTTTGTTTTCTCCTGATTGGATGAAAATATGGACTATGCCTGGTTTCTCCTTGTCGACAAACTTCGTTGAAAATCAAAAGAAGCTCATGAGAAGGGTTCGACCTCGCATCACCCCTCCTCAGATTTTTAATACTGAAGTCTGGAGTACCTGACATGCATGTTGGTACAATTATGGAGTCCAGAGACACTTCATTTTTTGAGAACATTTTTTCCTATGAAAGAGGAAGCTAGCACATTTAATAATGAATTGTCTATTAATAAAGAACCTAAATAACCTGTTGTTTTGATAGAACACAATGAACAAACACATGTTGAAAATCCTAAGGAGGATGGCAATGAAGCTCTCAGAAAGAGTGTTGGCACTCCTTACGGCCTAAAGATAAATCCGCAAGCGAACAGATACCGATGTAGCTTTCACCCGAGAGTATTCCAGAGTATCGATTTCCACGAGGAATGAGAAGTGAACTAATTCTAATCTAAGTTGTCCAAGGGTGATGGAATGGAGTGGATGACGACGAAGAGAAGGAGAGAAAAGCAGTAGGAGGGTAGAGAGGGCACAAGTCTGATAGTATTGTCCTTCTGGTTAACTGAGCAAGAGGTGAAACAGATAAATGCTAGTGTTGGGACATGGAACCAGCAACACACAGAAAGGGATGAGTAGGGGTGTTGCCAATACCCGCTTTAAGGATCCTACGGTTCTGAGTCGGACGAGGTGGCTACGTAGGCCGTATAGGACTGTCACCACCTAACGGCTACCACACAACCGTGGACTTGGATGTAACCCAAGCTAACCTCAAGTATAGGCACCACGCCTACACTAGTCAGTTAATACTTATCTACTGCAGAAAGATAAGCACCCTAGCCAAGCAACCAGTATACAGTTATACCAATCAACTAAGCATTGAACGAGGAACCAGCAAGCATATAAAAGTAAGAACTGATGCTCAATTAATCAGAGAGGGATACAAGAGTTACCAGACATGACCCGGATGTTACTTAAAGCAGAGCCGCATCCGTAGAGGTACAGGTGGAAGAGGGGCCGACATTCCGGCTCCTCTCCGGCACGCTAACCTCTCCTCTCTCCCTATCTTCTAAGTATGACACTGGCAGCGCTTCGCTAGGGAGCTTTTTTTCTCTTCACTCTTGTGTGTTGATACAGATACTGGAGGGTCCTATTTATAGTGGAGAAGGGCGGTTTGAAGTGGAGCAGCGTCCATGGCACCTTAGGGGCGGTTCTGGGTACTTCGGCCAAACTAGGCGGGTTCGGCCGAAGTGGGTTGGTTCGGCCAAACTGCCCATTTGGGCCGAATCAGACATTTTGCACCACCTCTGCCTCCTATGGTCAAGATTGCATCCCTGGGTCGGTTGTGAGGCGGTGGGATTGATTCGGGCGAACTGAGGGGTTTGGCCGAACGCCACATGTTCGGCCGAACCGCCTCCTGCACCGCCTCTTGCCTCCCACGTGCTGGATCACTCCCTAAGGCGGTTCATAGGTCGGTTCTCTGGTTCGGGCGAATTGGAGGCCTTCGGGTGCGTTGGGCCTGGGCCTTTGTTGCATTCTGGCCCACCTCCTTCGTGTTGTGGCACGCTTCGGGTTCACGGACAGAGTTTGGTCGAATCTCGGGATTCGGCCCAACCCATCATTTTGAATGGTTTTCCCTCGACTTTAGTAGTTCACCTCCTGGAATCAAATAAACACCAAAGCTTGTGGAAATAATTAGAAATAAACCCTATAGCTATGGTGCTGTATTCCATTGTATTCATTTTATGCTCGGTTGGAGGTCAGAAATCAAGCCGTAACGACCGGCAACAAGCTCCCCCAAACTTAGATCTTTGCTCGTCCCGAGTAAAGAATTGAAATAAGAGCAAGACTAAGATAAGGGTTCTTTCATGAAATAAATGAATGCATATTGAGTATTTCAAACCTTTCTCCATACTCCCTAGATCTTGCGCGGTTGATGAAAGGAACGGCTCTGACAATAAAGTCCATCTTGGTCATCCTGCACTCGGGGTTTTCTAATGTTTTCACAAATAAATGACCCTTGTTCTTTCATCCTTGATACTCTCATGCTCTCTGGAGTCACTCTCTCTTTTCACTCACTCTTTTTTTTTGTATGTCTCCTTTTGCCTCTCAGGTGGTGATCTTGTCAAGACACATATTTCTGTCAAGTCGAAGACTGGTTCCTGGAGATTATGTCGATTGCCTTTTATCAAGTTGCAAGTCCGGGATGAAGAGTTCATTGTTGATCCTCAGCCTCATGACCCCTTTTCTGTTTCTTTCCCTTTTGGGGAATTTTTTTCATTCTTCTTTTTCTCTCTTTTCTTTTTGCATACTTGGACTTTCATGAGACCTTTATTTTTTTCTTATTATTTTTTTAGGGTATCACCAAGGCATGAGGACTTCTAACGCGACTCTGATGATACATTTTCTTGCAATTGATCTGAGGCGACATGACTATCTCTAGAGACTCAAAATTCAACAAGACATTATACTAATCATGACAAGCTTTTCATAAGTGATCTCTCAAGCAAATATGTCAAGTGGATGTAGAGGTATATGGAAAGGATGAAAGGACAGGGTATGATTTATATTTTCAAAATAAATTCACCCGAATACTTGAATGAACAAGAGGTTTGTTTTATCAAGTCATATCACATTTATCAACAACTTAGACCAAGGGATCCTAACATGAAGGATTTCACAGGCATGTGGTTACTTAGTTTGAAATAAACAATAGACACAATTCATGGCATGAAAGATAACCGAGAACGTTTCATTTAAATGGTTTGTGCAAGGTTCAAATCTTGAAACGTGGCAACACAGGAAAAGCCAAAATTGAACAGGAGTACGGAGTGCAAACCAGCGTGCATATGCGTGAAGTGGATGAGCCAGGCTGGTTCGGCCGAACCAAATGGTTGGCCGAATGGGTTGTTCTGCACATTCTCATTCCATTCCTCTCTTGTGTCATCCTGTACTCGTGTAACATCTGTTAAATTGGGCATTCTCTGACTGGCTCAACTGCACCAGTCAGAGCATTATTTTGGACAATTCAAACTAAGATTTTATTTTATTAATCAAGCTAAATTTGGGAAAACAAATATTGGAATGAAAATAAAGAGAGAACCTCCTAAATAATGATCTAATCAAAAAGGGAAATTGAATTGAGAAATAAACTTAAACTAATGGTGCTCAAAACGACACAACCACAGGACATCTAACCTGTAGGTGGATCATGCCAGACTTCAGGGTTTATGTTGTCGAGGTGGATTTGCCCAGAAAGATTGCTTCATTGAAAACTATGGGCAAAGGATTAGGGCCAGCTTTAGATTTATAAAAACTCCATGACATCTAAGTCCTCGAGTGGTGGCGGTTCTGGTTCTAAGAAGATCTTCAAGGGTTGCCCATTGGCCTTGAAAATGTTTCCATCTTCATTTTGCAAGGTAATAGCTCCATGGGATGATGTGTTTATCACAGTGAACGGGCCATCCCACTTACTCCTGAACTTGCCTCGACCGAAAAGCTTCACGCGAGAGTTGAAAACTAAGACCTTATCTCCCGGCTTGAACGTCTTGATCTTGATCCGTTTGTCATGCCATCTCTTTGTTCGCTCCTTATATAGCCAGGAGCTGTGATATGCTCTTTCTCTCATTTCGTCTAGCTCAGCCAGCTGAATTCGTCTCCTAAGACTGGCTGTCGGGAGATCCATGCCCCATTTCTTAATGGCCCAATGAGCCTTGAACTCTATCTCTACTGGTAAGTGGCATGCTTTGCCATAGATCAATTGATATCAGGTCATCCCAATGGGTGTCTTATAGGTTGTGCGGTATGCCTAGAGTGTGTACGGGAGTTTCCCTCTCCAGTGCTTACCCATCTTGTTGACGGTCTTTTGCAGGATGTTTTTGATTTGTTTGTTGGATGTTTCTGCCTGACCGCTGGTTTGAGGGTGATATGGTGTAGCTACATTGTGTTGCACCCCCAAACTGGATAGGTAATTACGGAAAACAAGGACAATGAAATGGGAACCTCCATCACTGATGACTATCCTAGGAACACCGAAGCGCGGGAAGATTATTTCGTGGAACATTCGCCTAGCGTTCTTGGAGTCCGCGATAGTGCAGGGCAAGGCCTCTACCCATTTAGAAACGTAATCTACGGCCACCAAGATGAACTTACATCCCTCTGAGTTGGGGAAAGGACCCATGAAGTCGATCCCCCAAACATTAAAGATTTCTACTTGAAGGTTACAGGTGAGTGGCATGGCATCTCTAGTATTTATATTTCCATGCTTCTGGCACCCTGGCATCTTCTAACAAACTGCTTAGCATCTCCGTACATGTTACACCAATAAAATCCACATTGCCAGACTTTAGCATTGGTCCTGAATGCTCCATAGTGACCTCTGTAAGGTGTTGCATGACATCTCTCAAGGATTTTGTATGCCTCATGTGCGGGTATACACCGTCTGAGGAGTCCATCACTGCATATCCGGAAGAGATACGTGTCATCCCAAAGGTTAATTCTACTCTCATATGCCAATTTTTTCTTATTTTCTCCCGATGGGACGTACCCTGACACCATGTAGTTCACTATATGGGCATACCACGGATCTGAAGTAGTGACCTTAAGGAGCGTGTCATCCCGTAGATACTTGTCAATTGGAAGATCCGATGGGACTTGCATCCAAGACAGATGATCCGCTACTGAGTTTTCTACTCCTTTCTTATCTCTTATTTCGATGTCGAACTCTTGGAGTAGAAGGACCCAGCGGATGAGTCTCGGTTTCGCACCCTTTTTGGTCAGAAGGTACTTCAGAGCAGCATGGTTTGAATAGACTATGACACTTGCCCTAACTAGGTAGGACCGAAATTTGTCTATAGCAAACACAACTACTAAGAGTTCCTTCTCCGTGGTTGCATAGTTGAGCTGAGGGCCAGTGAGCGTTTTGCTAGCATATGAGATAGCATAGTGCTTCTTGTCCTTGGTTTGGCCCAAAACAGCTCCTACGGCATAATCGCTCGCATCGCACATGATTTCAAAAGAGATACTCCAGTCGGGAGTCTGGATGATGGGAGCGGAAATGAGTGCTTTCTTGAGAGTGTGAAAGGCTGCACTCTTCATCAAAAATGAAAGGGGCATCCTTAGCTAAGAGATAGGGTAATAGCTGGGATATCTGGGAAAAGTTTTTGATGAAACGCCTATAGAACCTGGCATGGCCAAGGAAACTACAAATCCCCTTAACGTTGGTAGGAGGTGGAAGTTGCTCAATTACTTCTATCTTTGCTCTGTCTACCTCGATTCCACGTTCCGACACCCTATGTCCTAGAACAATCCCTCTCATGCCATGAAATGGCACTTTTCCTAGTTCAGAAAAAGGTGTTTTTCATGACATCTCTGGAGGACCTTGTCCAGATTTTTATGGCACTCAGTAAAGGTCTTCCCATAAACTGAAAAATTGTCCATGAACACTTCCATAATCTCCTCAATCATATCAGAGAAGATGGACATCATGCAACGTTGAAAGGAGGTAGGTGTGTTTCACAACCCAAAGGACATCCGCCGATAGCACAGGCCTCGTAGGGGCATGTGAACGTGGTTTTACTCTGGTCATTAGGATGGACTGGAATTTGGTGGTATCCAGAGTAACCATCAAGGAAGCAGAAGAAAGAGTGTTTGGCTAACCATTCAAACATTTCATCAATGAACGGAAGGGGGAAATGGTCCTTTTTGGTGGCTTTATTGAGTCTATGATAGTCGATACACATACACCAACCAGTGATGGTGCGCTGAGGGATGAGCTCATTCTTGTCATTGCGCACAACTATCATTCCTCCCTTCTTAGGAACGACTTGAACCGGACTAACCCATTCACTATTGGGAACCAGATAGATAGTCCCAGCGTGAAGGAGTTTGAGAACTTCCTTTTTAACGACCTCTCTCATGGCATTATTTAACCGTCATTGAGGTTCCCGAGACGATGTTGCTTTAGAATTGATCGGGATATGATGACTGCAGAGATTTGGACTGATCCCTTTCAGAACTTGGTGTGAATATCCTAAGACTGATCGATTCTTCTCTAGGATAGTGAGCAACTATTGGGTTTCTACATCGGATTGCTTATCACTAATGATCACCGGAGTCTGTTTGTCCTTAAACAGGAAGGCATACTTTAATCCAGGTGGAAGAGGTTTAAGCTCGGTTGGTGATGGTTTGGGTGTTTCATTTGGATCGAGCTTAATTGGAGGATAAATTGCTCCTTCCTCCGAAAAGAATGGGAGGTCTTCCTCTGGAACGGGATGCTCTAAGTCTGCAAACGAAGTCGACATGACTTCCTCTATGGGATCAGGGTTGGGGTCTACCTCTACTGGGGAATTCATGGATTAGGAGTAAGAGACAGGGACAAGTTCTTTCCCAACCCTAAGCTCTACTAGCTGGTTCGTTGGTGTGTGTTCTAGGATTTTCATGATCGGCCTACCGATAAAGATGGAATGTGTGGAATCATTGGGTAGGTCAAAGATATGGAAATCCAGGAAAAGTTCAGGGTCATTAATCTTAACGGATGTTACCCGCAAGATCCCTAAACAATCGAGGATCCTCCCCGACGTGAACCTTAGACTTTTTGAGATGAGGACCATGGTTCATCGAGGAGTTGGGCTCGCACCAGAGAGCTAGAGATGATGTTGATTCCGAGGCTCGGGTCATACCCGATTTCTTTGTCATTGCCCATAACTTTACAAAATATCCTTCAGATCCTTTTAGGCATTTTGATGACCTCGGTCGAGGCTTCAGCCTCGTCTAGCCATTCCCGACTCATCACAATAGAGAGACGTCCTAAGTACTCTCTCTGATATTCTAGTTCTTCCTTGTCGTGAGATTGATCCTTATACTCTACACGTTGTTCTAATGGGAAACTTGTTGCACTCCCGATGTCATTGAATAGATCATTGTCAAAATCATAGGGAGTGGTGTAGAGGGGATAATCATACTGGCTAGAATAAGGTTGTGGTTCGAAATGACCATCGGGTTCTAATGGAATGGAAGAGCTGATAGGTTTGGATTGTAAGCTTGTAGGCTCTTCAGGTTTAGGTTGGTTCTCTTCTTCATCGAGGAGTTCATCATAGATTCCAGTGTAAGGAGTGTCGTCCACGATACGATCCAGGATTACCCTCGCTCATCATCAGGGAGTTCATCATAGATTTCAAGACTACTTAAATGTAGCAAATTATAGGGACTACAACTGATCCACTATTACTGCTCTAAAGAGCTGATAAACTCGTTAGCCATAGGCTCGGTCTCAGCCACGAGTACTTCATACTGCTCTTTCATTGCGCCAGGAGGCAGATACCTTATCTCCAGCTTGGCATCAGGATTATGCGCCTTTACCAAAGCTAACAGTCTGTTGGTACATTCCTGCAGAGTTGATTTGCAAAACTCTGACACTTGCTCCGGCACCTAATGTAGCCGATCTAAGAGCGTTTGGTTGTTTGCCTCTGCGCCTTCCGGAGTTAACATCCCCAGGATTGGTTCAATGGCTTCTTCCATATCTTTCTTTTCAGCTAGCAAGGCGTCAACTTCTTCCTGCTTGGACTACGCAAGCTTCATAGCTTGCCCGATTTGGCTTTGCCAATCCCGGCCGATCTTTTGCTCCTCAACAAACTCCTTGTTCTTTTCCTCTATGGTGCGCTTGAGCTGGGAAATATCATCCGCCTGGGATTGTGAGAGTTTGCACCATGAAGTCATGTTATCCTTCTCTTCCTTCAAATCCTTCTTTAGTCCTGCACCATTCAACACAACAACTTAACCAGTGACTACTCAAGGAACACGGATTAAATTAGAAAAGAGTAATTACTAGTATTTTCCTTCAACAAGCTTCTGCAGCGGGCATCTAGCCTAGATCGTTCTTAACCAAGAGCCTGGAGTTGCGCATGGAGGTTGTCGATTGCTTTTTGATGCTCTAATTGCATCTCCACGCGTTGTTCGAACAAACCGGCCAGATCCGCCTCCAGCTCCTCAATCCACGCTGCCAATTTAGCATCACCTATTTTTTCTAGCAGGTCTACCAGAGCCTGCAATTAAGGCACACTTATTATTCACTACTTTACGCAATTGCCTAACACATTTCAGGTTATGAGTCCTTACCAGGGCTATTTGCAGATGATTCCTGAGTTGTGCAGCTTCATCTACTGGTTCCATTATTGCAATCTCAACCTATAACATGATTATGTAGTTATTAACAAAACTACTTTTTCTTGCAAATAAATTTATATGCTTCTATAGAGAGTTCCTTCACCAGCTAACGAGACGTTTATGGCAACATTTTTGTTAGCTGTCTCAGCTTCCTCTGTTCCACCAGACTGCAAATTTTGCAGGTTGCAGGTTATGATTGTTGAAAAGCACTAAATGGAATTCAAATAAGGAGGATTCAATTCGGTGAACCCTGCTATCTGGTGTACCTTTGCAGTAGAAGGTGTGATCACCTCTGTGGTTGAGGGTGGCGCGATGGTCATGGGCTCTTCAGGCGGCACCCTGGGTCTTTTTCCTGTGAATTATTTAAAACTTAGTTCTGTTCTTCAGTATTGGCCTCCACGTCCATAACATCGGCACCCTTTTCGACTGGTGTATATCCTGTAGCCATCCCTGACGTATCTTCTTCGGTGTTCTTGTCAACATCCATGGGTACAACCGATTTTTGAGCCTCTGTTAAAGCAGTTGGCTCCACAGTGTCCTTCGTACTCACTTCGGCTTCAGGCTTTCTGCCAGCTTCTTCAGCACTAACCTGGATTGCTAGAGTTGCCTTGGCGGTTTCTTCAACCCTAGCTGTTGTTGATTAATCTTTGGCAGTCTCCTCCACTACAGTGGATTGCTTTTCTACTTCATCGGCTTGTATCGCCTTTACAAAGGCCTCAACTGGAGATCTGTTGAAAGACAATAACAAGATTATACTTTGACCACTCAACAGCAATACAACTACTCAACAAAGACTAGTGTTATTTCTTTACTTACTCTACAGGAGGTGTCGGGGCAGTCAAAGGATGGAAACTGAACTTCCTCAGCTTGGGTAGGTTCCGCTTTGAACTCGTGGTGCTTCTAGTCATTCCACTCGCCATGGCACTAGTCATGGACGAGCCTTGCGGCATGACGGCGCTCTTTGGTATTCTGCCTTGTTCAGCAGGATCTACTTCAGATGGAGTAGAATCTGAGACTTGTTCTGAGTGGCTTACAAATGAGTAGCTCGATCGCTTCCTCTTGGCACTTCCAAGAATTATCAGGGGCTCCCTTGAACTCCCTGGTTTGAAATTCCCCCATAGGATTTTTGGCGGCAGTTGTGAGTTATCAAGATTTTCCACTCCTATGTTATGATAATCATCAATAAACAAAGGGCCAGGCACAAGGGACTTACCCTGGTGATCTCCTTGTTTCGGGTCTGTGGCTGCTGTGTCAGCATCTGAGTCCGCTTCGCCTTCTTCTTCAGCCATGGTGACAGTATCATGATTGTTTCCAGCACTCAGAGTTCTTTTTGAAGAAGTCTTGTTGATATCCTTCCAGACCTCTTCAGTTAATTCATCGCCAAGCAACGTAGCCTACGTTGTTAAAAACAACTCCGATTAATGTTTTTTTCTCAACATTAGCTTTTGAAACGAAGTCTACAGTTACTTACAGGGTTTGGAGGGCTAGTCTTCAAGTACTCTTCAAGTGACACCAGTGAACATGCGCGAAGGATCCGTGTTTCCTTTGTACTCATAACCGAGATGGCATCGCTCCTGAAGTGGTTGAATCCTTCGCTTTAAAAAAGCTTAAGGCAATCTCAACACCAGTTAAGCCCTTCTCCTTCAATGTTTTTACTCGCTTTAACAAAGCGGGTACATCTTTGGCTTCTTTGGAATTCAGATGCAGGTTCCAGTTGGAAAGATCCCGCGGGTACCACCCATCTTTCTCTGGGCAGCTTTCACTATGATTTCTTGCTGTATTAAAATGACACAGGAGATGCTCAGTAAAATAAATATGACATTTCATCGATGCAAAGTACAAATAATTAAATTGACTCACCAATGGTAAACCATTTGGTTTTCCAATCCCCGCAAGAGTCCATTATTGGCTTGTCAAACTACTTAGCCCGCATGTTTTGGCAAAATTGAATTCCGGCTCCTCCCACTACTTCTGTGCGCTAAAAGTTGGGCTGAGGTTTGATATGATACAATGCGCGGAACAAGGCTAGGCTTGGTTTGATACCTAGGAACGCCTCACAGGCGTGGATAAAGATAGAAATATAAAGAATTCCATTTCGGTTGAGGTGGTGGAGTTGTAGTTTGTAAAAAGCAAGAAATTCTTTCATGGAAGGCAAAAGCGGCAACCCTACTCCTCGCTCACAGAAACAAAGAAAGAGGGGAATCTTTTCATTATTCTCTATCGGGAAGGGTTGCTTCCAGCACGATTTCCACTCCAAAGTCTCTTGAGAAAGGAGCAAACCTTGTTCCACTAGATTGTTGAGATCATCGGTGGAGGCTGTACATTTCTTCCAGGCAATGGCGGGAGATGGCGGATCTTTCGCGTCGGCCTTGGTGTTTGGATCTACAATCGATGCCCTTTTCTTCGAGGTTCTCTTGTGGGAGGTCTTCGAAGCTCCAGCTTCATCAATCCTCTTTGTGGCACCCTTCTTATCACCTATGGCGATAGAGCGGGTTACAATAAAGGCGCTACACTCAAGGTCGTAAAAGCTTGGGGGCTCGAGATCAAGCTCTGAGAGGTCGATGGCGACTGCAAGGCTTACTGATGCGGAATGAAATAAGGCTAATCACCTCAATATTTATAGCCGTGGCTAGGGTTACTGTATGTTACAGTACTACGGCGTATCACATTCCGCTACTTGGGCTGGTTCTTTAGGGATAACCTTCCTAACTAACCACCAGTGGCGGAATACTCGGAGATTCCAGATTTTGGCAGATTTTTGAAGATTTCCTTGATCTTTAAACCAAAGATATTTGCTTTAAAGCTCGGGGGCTGCTACCGAAATATCCGGGATTTTATTTTTCCAAAATTTTCAGCTTAATTCAAGCGAAGACCTTCAACTAGTTTTAATCAAACTACTCAAAGCTTGGGGGCTATACCCAATGGGTGCACCTACTCGGTGCACGCCATTGAACTACTCAAGATGAAGATAGAAGACTCCTTTTGAATCTCCGACTACTTAAAAAGTACTCGAAGGCTCGGGGGCTACACCCATTGGGTGCATGTAAAGGTGCACTCCAATATAAACTGCTCTACATAGAAGACTTGAGCGTCTTGGGCTTAACTCCAACTACTTGAATCGTCTAAAGATGATGCCTTGAAGATGTTAAAGCAGATTCAAGACTTGAAGCAAAGGCGCGAGATGCTCGGGGGCTTGTGGGACCAGGATCCCTAGGGCCACTCATCCATGGGATTAAACTACTCGATAGGGAAGGTTTGACCCGACTACTTTAAACCAATCGGCTATGGTGCAAGACGGCGTAGTTGATTGGACAGACTAGTCATGTACTGTTAGGAGACTCCCCAAAAGTACCCTATTGTAGTACTCCCTCTTGTATATGACTAGGATCATGTAACCTGATGAGGACATCACCACGTTGCACATACACGAGCCAGACTCGTCTCCAAGTTACAAGTCGTCGTCATGTTGGACATCATCTTCGGTTTGGTTTCAGCCGACATGTCTGCGCTTCAACTGTAATTTCTCTTTCATACAACGTCCAAACAAGGCGTTCTTGGATGCATTGGAATCGTGACGATGAGACGCTTCTTTTGGTTCTAGTCCTAGCTCCAGAGGATTCGTGGATCATACTGTGTGACTACGAAAAGGTGCTGCATCACCTGTTTTGGGCCTTTTCAGGCTTTGTATCGTGTCGGTCCTCTCGGCCCATGCTGTGGACGCCCTCGTGGCGCGCCCTCAACCCTAACTCGACCCTAGACTATTAAATTTAGTAGACTCAGGTTTTGCTTAGATTAATCCGTCGAGAACAGTTTCGCCGTTATCGGTTTGTAGAACCCCAACTTTTGATCTTAATCATACATCTGCAGTGTCACTTCATATTGAGAGCTGCTTCTTTCGAGTTCTTGCTTGCGTTCTTCGTTTCGCAGGCAGGGATTAGACTTCTTGGCGAGGTCAATCGGGTTGTGACACGGTTGATAACCAGAGGAGTTGTGGTGCTAAGATTGGAGAGTTCGAGTTGCTGACTTGAAGCCGGATCGGTGTGTTGCGTTCCGCCCCAAACAAGTTATCCATCGTCTGACGGAAGATCGGGAACCCTAGTCCCCATCATAACCGACTTGTATCCCTGCTCCCCGGGTATATAAGGCGGAGCAGGGACCCCCTCAAAACAACTCAACTCACGTGCAATGCAATCAAGCACACAGGATGTAGGGTATTATGCTATTCGCGGCCCGAACCTATCTAAATCTTTGTGTTGTTCGTGCACTATCGTTCCTAGAACTTGGCGAGACTCACGAATCTACTCTCTGGGTTACCCCCAGGCAGACGTGGTCGACATAAATCATCGACAGTGTATGTCTTCATAGGTTTCAGGTAGTTGCTTCTTGAGTGCCCAACAGATCCACAGACGTCACAATCTCCGACTTGGTGATGAGGTGCTTCGTGATCAGGTCTATCTTAGCGGTCAGCATGTCCACCTCCTTGGCATAGTGCATACTCCTCTTATGGGGTTGGAGTTGATTTTTGCTCCACCCTTGGTTGCAGATCATTTTTTTTGACCAGCTGATTTGCATTGGTCACGGTCAGCGAGAGAAATGCTCCTCAACTAGCGGCATCGATGTGGTTATTGACCCTATTTCCACGAAGAGCATTGCAACAACACAAATTATGTTGCAATAGATGGATGTTATTATTGCCACCATTTCAAAAAATGGTTGCAATATAGGGACAATATTACCACAGATATCCTGAGTTGCGATGTTCATGCATTTTGTTGCAATAGATAGGTGTTATTGCAACCATATTGCAAAATGGTTGCAATATGTGCAAACTAATGCCATGAATATATTGTGTTGCTATAATCTAGATTTTCATTGCTATAGGTTGATATTATTGCCACCCAATACAAATCCGTTGCAATTACTTGATAATATTGCCACAAAATTCTGGTGTTGTCATAATCTTAATTTTCCTTGCAAAATGCTGGTCTCTATTGCAATGATAAACAAAATGGTTGTGAATAGGTGAGAATATTGCCATGAATTCCTTACATTGTAATAATCTTGGGTATGGTTGCAAAAGGTTGAAGTGTATTGCAACCAATGACTAAATATGGTTGCCATTAGTTGATGATACGGCCCTGAATTGTTACATTGTCATAATCTTCACATGACAATTATTAAAGAGAAAGTGACGTAGTAAATTTGAGTGAATCTAGGGCTGAAATATTTTTTACATAATATAACAATATGGATACCTTGACATTGATTACATTATAATGTTCATAAAATATAAAAGAAAAAATATGTGTCCTCAAGGATTCGAACTGTGCACAGGTAGAGGGATGAGGAATCTTACAATAATAAACCATTGGAATACAACTCCTTTGTTATTATTTCAGGCGGATTAGTATATATGTAATTACTTACTTTTAGGTGAAATTGGGCTGAAAGAAACCACAACTGTGTCCTTTCTCTAGTTGGGACTTTTTTTCCCCAATTCCAACAGACCAAGCGTCCTCAGTCCTAGCCGACGGGAAAAAAAATTAACCTATCGAGATTACATGGGTGTGTTTCCAAACATGTCTTCCTAACCCGGCAAGAATCGATTCTATCTCGGTCTCTCTTGTGGAGTCGGTCGAGGCTTTGGTTCTTGCGGCTGGCATCCGGCACCGTCGTGGAATCATCGTGGCTTCGGTTCTTGCGGCTGGCATACGGTATCTGGCAGGCCACCAGCAAACTGCACGACAGTCGTTTTGACGGCAGTGCACATGCTCAAGCTGCTGGTGAGATTAGGCCATCAGATTGATATTACTCCGATCCGTCAAGTTCAGGTGCACGTCCAAGTTATATGACTGATTCTGGCAACACCTGGTAAGGGCTTGCTGATGGATTTGATCTCCAATATGACGATGCCTCAAACTCAGCGCACTTGGAGGTGAGCTTTTTGGTTAATCTTTATTATCTACCAGATTTAGATTTATGAGACTTTCTTTTATTGTTGATTTATTTTCCATTCCAGGAATTTGCTGGGAAGCTGGAGGATCTGAGGTGGAAAGTAAATGGTCTATTTGAAAAGATTGATGAGCTGGCGCTGAAGGTTGATGGCATCGACGAGAAGTGCAAGACCACTGATGGAAAATCAGCAGAAGTGTGATGGCAAGAAGACCTAAAATGGACAAAGATCTGCTAGTAGCTGTAAATAATATATATGGAAGAACTTAGACGGTACATAGCACTTATGTATGGAACAACTACGTCTAATTATGGTGCATATGCATTGCTATGTATGGAGAGCCATATGTGGCTAATGCTGTGCTCCAAAGCATGCTTTGAACTACGGATGAAATGTTGCAAGCATATTTTACCTAAACCTGATGGAATTATTTCTTGAGTACGTGCTATATCTGAAAATGATATTGATAAAAAATAGATGTAGAAAACATAATACAGTATTAAATAGAAAAAATATAACTAAGCATGCAAAACAGCAGTACCAAACTAATTCTAGCCACGTGGGGTCATTTTGTCATAGCTGTATTGTAAACACAATTTATTAACAAAATATATAAACCAACATTGATTACCACCCAAATTGCCACAAAATATTTGGGTGGCAATAGAGCATATTGCCACAAAATATTACTGTGGCAACATAGCCAATTGCAATGAAACATTGGCGTGGCAACTTGGGAAATGGCAACGAAACATTGGCGTGGCAACAATGCCAATTGCCACGAAACATTGGCGTGGCAAGATGGAGCCATTTGCCATGAAACATTGGCGTGACAACTTAGCAAATTGCAACGAACCATTGGCGTGGCAACAAAGCCAATTGCCACGAAACATTCGCGTGGCAAGATGGAGCCAATTGCCACAAAAAATTATTGTGGCTATAGAGCCAATTGCAATGACATTGTACGTGGCAATACAATGGCACTGACCGTGGCAATAGAGGGTATTGCAATGCTATCATCCATTGCAAGTGGTAGCTAATGCAATGCCTAAATGCGTGGCTATATATACAATTGCCACGGTATTGGTCATTGCAACTCCTATCTAATGCAATGCCTCAATGCGTGGCAATTACCATAGCTATTGAAACAAAATAAAAAATCGTGGCCCAAAGTTTTAACCACACAACCATTTGCAACGGCTCCCAACGAACGTGATTTTGTGGGAATTGGTAGATATTGCCACGATTTTAGTCCTATTGCCACGATTTTGTACTGTTGCAATAGGGGGAAAATCTAGTAGTGGGGTGAGCCCATGGTAGAAGCTTTGAAGAAGGAACCAGTTCTCCATGGCATGGTTAGGTCATGCAAGAACATATTGCTGGAAATGTCCCATGCTTTGGGAATCATTTCATCATATGCCTGCTGGAAGCATGAAATCCGTCCTCACAAGGCATTGGTTTTGCTAGACGGAAATAATTTGACGAGGAACATACTGGAGAACAAATCCTATGTTGTCTAAGTCTCATGGTTCGAGTAGAACTATTTCTTGGCTTTCCCCTATAGTGCGAATGGGAAGAGTCAGAGTTGGATGTCATCTTGGGTGATTCCCTAGATGGTGACGGTGTTGTAGATACTCTGAAAGTGTTGGAGATGAGGGCTCGCGTCCTCGTTGGCCTTCCCACAGAATGGGTTGGCCTACACCATGTTGATGAGTGTGGGGTTGAGATCAAATCTAGCCTCCCAGTACGGATCTTAGATCCACAGGGGCTTTGAGTAGTAGCTGGAGCAGAGAACTTGCGTAATGACTTTTAGGCCATAACACTTGGTGTGGT
Source organism: Echinochloa phyllopogon (assembly GCA_033239725.1). Taxonomy (NCBI): domain Eukaryota; kingdom Viridiplantae; phylum Streptophyta; class Magnoliopsida; order Poales; family Poaceae; genus Echinochloa; species Echinochloa phyllopogon. The sequence goes on along the minus strand of BTCW01000013.1, from coordinate 20,962,701 downwards.
TGTTAATGGTGCAGAAGTAGCTGGTTCAGTTTCCGAGAGGACTATCTGACGAGGGACGACACAAGGTCGTACTCTCCTAGCGTTAGCGTCTAGATTGTTGATGAAGTTGCTCGGCTGGTCGAAACCAGTCATACACTACACTGTTTCACACAGACGGGAAATAAAGGAAAGGTAACCTGCTAGGTAATGGTATTTAATCATCTCATGCCTACATGCAATGAATAACAAAAACTGTTTGCTATTTGCTCTCCCTGGCAACAACCCTAGAAATGCTTGTTGGTATTTCTTATGGTCACAGATATTTTGCAAGCGCACAAAAGTATATTGTAGCATTTCACCCAAGAGTGTTACATAGTATCATATTTATTTATTCTTCAGTGAAAGTGGTGGCCTAATAGAGTTTTGTATAACCAATGCATTCATACATGCCATCATTAATATACCAAAACTAAATAGGGGTAAACAATAATAATACGGGTAGTGTGACACATAGGGTGATCAGTGCTCAACCAAATAAATAAAAGGGCTAACTTCGCTTTGAAAGCAATAGAAAGGAGTAAGGTATCCTATATACTTGGAGGCATGATACCTACTAGCATACAAGAATATATACTTCACACTAAAAATGTCCTTAGATACATATTCAATAGGCACATCGAGGTGTTACGAGGAACATCCCTAATCATAGGGAACACTTGACTTCTTATCTTAAAAGGACTAACACCTAATCCCCAACGTGGAAGATTACAAAGGACGGGCATGATTATCACCACATGCAACATACCTCTACAAATCTATGGGGTAAAGGTACTCTCAATGGAATTCCTTAGTCCAAACTCCATGCCTGAACAAAAGAATACAACTCTATCTATTCCAGAAATCAATACAGCAACCATAAGGCACATTGAGACAATGTCGTGATATGAATCAAAAGAACTAGGAGCGACCATATAGGAACGATTATGCAAGGCATGTAACTTATAAGCTAAGGACGAGGAATGGAAATGTGGCATAGAATATAACCATGAAGATAATTCCAATAAGATCAAAGTCTTATAGGATAAACTAAGATATAAGAGCTTCTACCAAAGCTTACCGAGACAACTCCGAAAGCCCTAGAAAAACTCTACTTCAAAGCCTAATTTCCAACTAGGACCGAGCCTAACAATTTGTAGTAGAAGAGTTCTTCTTGTGGTATGTGTTCGGAACCGACGTCAAAGCCCTCTATTTATAGCATGAGGTGGTGGAGCATCAACATGAGGCGGTTGGAGGCCATTGGCCCCACTTCCACGTCGGCTGGCCGGGGATGTCAGCCGACCCTTGTATGCACCGCCTTGAGCCGTGCTCATCCGAAATTAACTCCCGATTGTGGTTAGTAGTTGTTGACCGCAGTTGAGGCAGTACAGAGTTGGGCCAACGTTGGCTGACTATTGACAGTCCTTACGGTCCACTATAAGGATCGATAATCCCAGTAATGGTGCAAGGAGTGCTTATTGGTATTCTTACGACACAAATATAAATTCGCAAGCACACGGATACCGATGTAGCATTTCACTCAGGAGTATTCCAAGGTATCATATTTATTTTCTTAGGGAAGCAATGGATAAAGAGTATTGACTAGTAACAAAGATGTAACTACTAATTAAAGTACCAGCTAACAAGGTTGTGGTAAAGGATATGATTGTAGTGATATGCATATGACACGCACAAGGAGAAATCTAGGATAATTGATATAGATAGAAGAGCGGTCTAGCTAGTGGCAGGACAATGAGACAGGAAATGATTCCTATATACTTCCAAGGATCTTGAGATATCTCCAGCAAAGGTTATTGCAGCATGAAGAAAGGCATATATGGTTCTCTTCATATTTCAAGTAACGCAGTGTCGGAACATGGAACCAGCAACACACAGAAAGGGGTGAGAAGGGTTGCTACCAATACCCGCTCTAAGGATCCTACGGTTCTGAGCCGGATGTGGTGAACTATGTAGGCCGTATAGGTCTGTCACCACCTAACGGATACCCCACAATTGTGAACTCAGATGCAAAACCAAGGTTACTATCTAGTCTAGGCACCACACATATACTAGACAATAACTACTTACTCTCCTAGAAAGAGCAAGCAACCCTATCAATACCCCAGTGACAATTCACCGCAAGTATTGAGCATGATCAAAGTACCAACTAAGATAAAGTACCAGGAAAGAACTTCTAGAGCCAGACTACAACAGCTTATAACCAAGGCTAGACATTCTACACTTAATCACAATATAAATGCAGAATAAATAACTGAACTAAATGTGGAAGATAATATATTGAATACTCAGAGTCTTGCACAAAGAAAAGGAAAATATACAAGAGCTTTACTAGAACTCCAGAAGTTGACTCCGGAACCCCGAGCGAAGCTCCACCCTTACTCTAACTCCCAACTAGACTAGCTTAACTCTACATCTTGAAAAAAGAGTGATTGGAGACTTGCTCCCAAATGTTGTGCGTTGAAATAGGAGGTGAACCCCTCTATTTATAGGTGGATCAAGGCGGTGGAAGGTGGAGCAACGGCCAAGGCATCGAGAGGCGGTGATAGGTTGATTCGGCTGAACAAGCCGATTCCGCCGAACTGTGGGGGTTCGGCCGAACTGGCATGTGGCACCGCCTTGGTGCCTACGGAATGGATTTGCCCCCTGGAGTCGGTTCCCTTGGTCGGTTGCATGGGCACGTGCACATGGTCGGTTCGGTTGAACTGATTCATTCGGCCGAACTGGGCCTGGTGCCCAACTGCCCTCCAATGCACCATCATTGCTTCTGGATGGCCTAGTTCTCCTCCACTTGACCAGGGATGTGCTTGTTTGCCTCGGATTGGTGACATCATCGAGCCACGTGGCTTGCATCGTCATCGCTCGGTCACCGCTGACGTGGATCTTGTGCATGAGACCTCCTGATTGTGCTTTGCTTCATGGAATGAGTACGACTAAGGGGAGTAACTCGGCCGAACCAAGTGGTTCGGCCAAATTGGCCAATTCTTACCCTTTTAGCACATATTTGTCAATATTGTACCTGCACATTGGATATTCACTAAAACTCGTGGAACTTTATTAGAATATAAACCTAAGTGTATGGAGTGATACATATAACCTCATTTATTCTCGATATTGGTGGTCGAAATCGTGCCATAACGACTGCCAACACCGACGTGGGTTTGCTTCCGTTCAGCCTCTGCCTTGTCCACTGTGTGGTCTAGTACGCCTATGTGGCTATCCTTCGGTGTTTGGGCCAATTTGGGTCCATTTGGTTACTGCATTCAAATATTCTCCAATAGAAGTGGAACTACAATATTTAAATAAAATATATGCAAGAAATGTTATATCCTCTTTTATTTCTGAGATATTTGACGGTTGGATTTTATCACTCAGTGACCGTCAACACCCATTGTTATAGGATTACAGATTTTGGTGATATATGAAATTCAAGTGGGTATTTGCTTATGACTAACTTTGTTTTGCACAAATATATCATTCTGAGTCACACAATTATGAATGGAATAGAATGGTAAGGAAATATGGGTGAATAGAGCCCCTTGAATGCTCTTCAAGATATCAAATGGTCAATTTATGAAGGTTAAGGACTTGTCTAGGTCTAAGTGTCATAAGAAGATGAAGGACACTTGGTTTAGGTATATTACCTTGAGTTTATAGCTTTCATGACCTTACTATTAAGAAGGGTGTATGAGCTAAGTAGCATGACCATGCAAATTGTTATCTTGATGTACACACAAGTCAGATATCAATTCAAGAAGCTGAAAGAATTCAAGTCAAGTCTACGAAAACAACCAAGAAACAAAGAAACTTGAGTATGATTGAATTAGAAAAGTTCTAGCTGAAAATCGTGTGTCGAATAATCCGACGGTCCATAGAATTAAATGTCACACCCTAAAATTTTTGAATTTTAGGATGTGAATAATAAGCTCAAATAATGCAATGATTTTCTCTACTTTTTAAAATTTCCCTAAGTTCATATAATTAACAAGGAATTTAGTATTGAAAAATAATTAATTTATACTTTAAATTAAAACAACATAGGTGTAATGTTGTGTGACTTGCACTCATGTCGGTTGCATTTAGTGCCTATGCACTAATGGGAATTTTTCCAGATTTTTCTTGGAGTTATTCCTATTTTTCTTGAGCAAAATCCAATTTTTGGAACATTCTAAAATCCTTTTTATGAGCTCCAAATATATTATTTGGGTTACTAATGTCCAACTTTATCTCTAGGCTTTTTTCTGAGAATTTTGGAATTTTTGGAGTATTTTTTTTGGCTTAAATGATTTATCTAGGATTTTCTGGATTTATCTTTGTAGGAGATATTATATTCCATGAATAAAAAGAAAAAGAATAACCCTCCCCCCCCCCCCAATTCCTAATGGGCCAAGCCCAGTCTACCCCAACCCCAAATCGGCCTACTCCCTCCTCTCTCTATTATTGGGCCTCTACTTCCCCTCGGCGTGCGCACCACGTCCTTCCTTAGGGAGCGCGCCACGACCGCCTTGGCCTACATGCCCCTATATAACCAGCACCCTCGGCCTCCACATGCACCCCAATTTTCGCTGCTGCCCTAGCGTCCTCGTTCATCGTACCACCGCCGCTATGAGCCGAGCCGAGCGCCGTCGGCCATCGATGCCTTGATTCGACGAGTCCGCCGCATACTAGGTGAAGAGCACACCACCACAAACTTTGGGCCACCGAACCGCGTCTGTTTGACCGCTCATCATTGACAAATCACCGCTGAAGCTCCTCACCCGCATGAAGGCACCATCATCGGTCGACCCTTCCGTCGCCGACTGAATTGCACCCACCAGCGTCCGCCCACCACCGCCTGTGAGGACCCACATGACCCCCCTCGCCCTCCGCTAACTCCCACGCTAACTCATTGTTGCCCCGAACACCAAGAACGCCGATGAGCACAGTAGCTCAGACCTGCCGGCCGTCATGGCTATGGCCATGAGAGCCCCAAGCTTTTGTTCAGAACATGTCACACCTGGCCCAGTTTGTATGGCCCAGTAGTGGTCCATGAGTGTCGGATACATATGTTTAGTGCCACATTGCTAGTTTAGTAAGGGTGCAGCCAACTTATAAGCCTTTGTGCTCTAGCCATAGCACCTTTGAGTTAACCCTTTTACACGAAGCGAAGAAAAAAGCATAAGCAGGGTGTTGTGCATGTGTGTATGCCCCTCGGAAGAGCTGTGTGGGGTGACATTAGAGGGCGGGGTATTATAGAAGAGCCCCCAAGCAAATCTGTAATGATCTGTGTTGGCACTTCTTACGATCCAATATAAGGATTGTGAATCTAGGTACTGGGGTAAGGAGTGTTTTAGTGGTTTTCTTATGGCTCAGTAAAATATATAAATATTCTGCAAGCGCATAGAATTACCGAGGAGTAATCCGATGTATCGTAATTTAAATTTCCGCAGGGAAGCTTTGGCAAGAATACTAGTAAACAGATATTCGAGACTATTAGAGAAGGGTACACGATTAGACAAGACAGGGGAAATGGTATTGGATAGGAGTGGTTATACTGTGACACACAGCTCAAGGATAAATCGGATAGGAAAGAGAAGGAATAGTTAGCTGGGAGGACAACGAGAAGAGATAGAGGACTCCTGGGTACTTTGTCTATCTGGTTACTCGGGTCTAGAGATACATCAGTTGAGAGAGAAATTCTACATGCTCTAAGATATCTATTGTCTTAACATCGGGAAGCGGAACCACCAACACGCAGAAAGGGATGAGAAGGGGTGTTGCCAATAACCGCTGGAGGCTCCTACAGGCCGAAACTAACGTGATAGACTATGAAGGCCGTATAGGGCTGTCACCAGCTAACGGCTACCACCTCCATTGCGACGGAGACAATCGAAGGTTGAGTCTAGTCTAGGAACCACACCTATACTATCCAACAACTACTTACTCTAGTAGCAAGAGCAAGCAACCCCATCAGTACTCTTGGTGACAATTCACCTCAAGCACTAAGCGAGATCGAAGAACCAATCAAGACAAAGACTTACACAAGAACTAGAAGAACTATAACTACAAGTCACTATACTCTAAACACGAAATACTTGCAACTAGAATAAGGTAGAGGCAGGGTATAAATAACTCAGACAAGATGACAAAGATAACTATATTGATAACTCAAGTCTTACAGAAAGAAAAGGAAAAGATACAAGAGCAAATACTAGAGCTTCTGAAGACGACTCCGGAACATCCGAGGCACAGCTCAACTCAACTCTAACTCCCAACTAAACTATCTTAACTCTACTAGAACAAAGTGGAAATGAGCTCCTTGGCTTGAGTGTGTGCTAAACCGGGTATGGGACACCTCTATTTATAGCTTGGGTAACCGCCAAGGCAGCTTGGGGTCAGTTCCGGCCAGTTCAATCGAACTCTCCGGGTTCGGGTAAATTGGATGAGTTCGGCCGAACCCCGGGATTCCACTGCCTTTCTTTTGGATGCTCAAGATTCATCCCTGAAGGCGGTTTGTGTACTAGGGTGGTGCACCGCCTCTGGTCCTAGGCTGTCCTAGGTTGCTTGTTCGTGGTGGACTTCAGATGATTTGGCCCAGAGATGATGTGGCGGTGATCCATGTGGCCTGCTCAGTCGTCACTCGGTCATCGCTGACATGGACGACATTCCGGTTGTGCGTCGCTTCTTGTACGGCTAAGGGGGGTAAATGGCCGAATTGTGTTGTTTGGCCGAATCGTTCGATTTTGACCCCTATAGCACGTATTTCTTGTTATTGTACCTGCACAAGTGAAACACACCAAAACTCGTGAAACTTTATTAGAAATAAACCTAAGTAAATGGAATGACACATATAACCTCTTTTTTTCAGCAGTATTGGTGGTCGAAAACGTGCCGCAACGACCACCAACAAGCTCCCCAAGCTTAGACCTTTGACCTTTGCTCGTCCTCGAGCAAAGATAGAAACTTAGGCTCGGTGGATCAGGAGTTGCTACAATGTCAATGTCTTGCAGGTAATCTTTAAAAACAACTAGTACTAAAAAACACTCGAATCATAGGCAAAGTATTAACTCACCATTTTAACTATGGGGCGTATATCAATCTCCTTGTCTTGGGCGGTTGAAAGGTTGAACAGTTTGATTTAGTTTTATTCCACTCCTACTCTTTTTTCAGGATCTCATCTTTGAGTTTTCCATAATTTTTGAAATTTTTTAATTTGTTCCTCAATTGTCACACTCAATCACTCAAGTGGTATTTGAATCCTCAGTAAAGGCTTGAGCCTTCTTTCATCCTAAAATCTAATAAAGCTTTTGTGTGGTCAGGGACAATGGATGAAGGCATACTTGCATCTTATATTTTGCTAAGTCAAAGACTGGACCTTAGGAGGATCAAATCATACCTTTAGATCGAGAAGTGTAAGTGTGTGAAATATGTGGAGTGGAATATGGTTGAACTCCTTGGGATGATTCTTCCTCTCCATGATTTATTTTCGAGATCATGAGCTATCTTTTTGCTCATATTTTTGCCATGCCACTTGGGATGCTTATCTTCTTTTTGCCATGCTCTTTGTCATGCTTTTTTTTTCTTTTTGCCATGCTCTTTGGCATGCTTTTCTAATTTGTATAGTCCATGTCTCTATCATGAATATTTGGAGAGGAAGTCATAAAACATGGAGAATTTATTTAGTGGATGGATGATGGCAATATTTGCTAACTCTCAGTGTAGGAATTGCAAGTGAGTGGTGATGTGTATGTGAATCTCGATCTTGAAAGCATGAAAGGTTCCTCACAATGATCACAACAATTTGACAACACTCACTAAGATAACAAACATCATATGAGTAGAAGGTATCAACTAAGCTAAACATATGGCTTTGGTAGGCATTTCTGACCAATTGAGGAACTTTATTTTATTTTTGAAAGCACAAAGCATCCGAGATTTTCGCTGTACCAAGAGCAAAAGCAAGAATTTAACCAAATCTCGCTATATCAATCCTCACAACAACTTAGACTTGGAATAAAGCATGTACTCCCACAAGGTTTTCGGGTTCTTTTTTACTCATGCCAATTAACTCAAGTACTAAGAGCGACTAGTTGAAACAAAACACTTGCAAGATTAAAGACAGAGCAACTATTCATCATTTCCAAAGTGGGAGGCATATGGTTCATTCCATGCATAGTTGGGAGTAAATTTTATTCAAAGAAAATATGTTTGGTCTTTTCATTTTGTAGATGGAAATAAAATTGGAAGGGAAATGGCAAATGCGAAATCAAAGTGCTGGCAGGAACGTGAGACGTACATGGTGGGGGTCCTCCCCCAAGCTTGGGTCTTTCAATCACTGGTAGGGCTTGAACCTTGAGAAATATTCAGCCATACGGTTCATCTGTTGCTGGATGTCATACCTTGTGGCGTCTAGCACGACACTATTCTCTTGGTGGTACTGAGAATGGCGTGCCAGCGTGCTCTCCATGTTGTGGGTATGGTCGTCGAGGACGTCGACTAGGTCGGAGATGTAAGACAACTCCCGATCGATGTCGTACTCACTTGGCATAGTGAATTTGGCCGACTGAGAGTACCCAGGGTAGTAAGGATAGGATGTACTGTTGTACCCCCCTCCATACCATCCTTGGGAATACTCAGAATCCATACTCTGAGCGTAATCCCAGCGGACTGAGGCAAAGTAATTCGGATCCTGGGAGTGTCTAGAGCATCCTGCTCCAAACGTCCCAGGACCGGTATACTCCTCGTATGCCACCTCGAAGGTAGACGTATGTTGGTGCGGCTGCGATGGTGAACTTGTTGGCTCCTACGAGGTGGCGAGCCCAGTATCTCGCCTGGCTCGCCCTCGGGTAACTGGCCCTGTGCCTGCAACACTGTGCCAGGCTGGCTCTCTCCGAGGAGGAGAGTTGTCTGCGTTGGTACTCAATTGAAGGGTCAGTTTCTGAGCAGCATACAACCTAAGCTCTGCACAAGGCAGGGGAACTTCGGTTGTATAACTGCAATAAATCATGACTAAGTTCCCATTGAACGCCCGTCGTATCATATGACCTTGCACGAAGTGCTCGGCATCCACAACAGGGTGCGCTGTCTCAATGTAATTCAGCTGGGCGCCCTCGAGAACAACCAACTGGGTAGCGAGGAGAGTGACTAGAGAAGTCACCGCCACACTACCTACACGAGAGGGATAAGATAACCAATGGGTAACCATATCTTGAACAGGAGAAACAGCAACTTGCTTAACCATAGCATAAAGTAGACACAACTCAACTACATTGACTGGACGCAAATGAGATCGCGGGAACACTGTCATAGCCAACCACCGACGCATGAAACGCAAGGTGGGGTTATGAATGTTGTTGGTATGGGGAGACAAACAACTAGTGTTCCCAAAAATCTTTTTCCAAAAACCTTCGCGACGAAACTTTCTCAAAGCTTTAGCGGGCTCTAAAGAACATTGGCGATCAAAACCAAGAGCCACACTTAAATCCCTCCAAGAGTAAAAATACTCTTGGTTGAAAAACCAAAAGCGAATACCCTCCCTTTCAGATGAAAGCATTGTAAGAAACTTGAGGGTATGGAGATACGAATCTGGTTCGTCGACATGCTAGAAGTTGCTCCAGCCAACGACTTCGAACAATTCTAGGAATTCTTCAACCATACCCGTCCTTATGAGCAGGTCCTGCTCGTAGATACGGGTAAGCTCGAATTCCTTCAGGCGTAGCATCTTGAAGGCTTCTCGCTCCTGGTCCGTCCAGAGGACGATGTCGTCCTCACTCAGGAGCTACCGAACTGGGTGTAAGGCAAAACCTCTGCCCAAGCTAGCTGCTCCTAGCTTGTCCAAATCCATTCGGCTCGAGCCACGGGATGGTGCTGGGGAGTTCCCAGCATCATCCCCGCCCGAGCGCTTGCTCAGCCGGGCAGAGCGTCGGAACGTGGAGAAGAGCTTCGACATGCTTCCTGTAAAAAGTTAGCGCAACGAATACCTGAAGGACTGAAAAATATGGGGTTAGCACAAATAAATCAAATCAGTCATTCGAGGGTCAGACGTTCTTGCGGGGATGATGAACCACTAAAAAAGGTTAGTTGTTCTTGTGGGTGTCGGGAACCACCACAAATGAGTTCAAGTAGCAGCACAAAGATGAAACAAAGCAAAATATTTTTTGTGGTTTTTATCAATGCAAGTGAACCAAACTTGAGCAAGAACTAGAAAAGAACTTGAACAAGAACTTGAGTAATATCTTGAGAGAGAGAGAGCTCCTAGCAGAATTTTTTCAAAGTGGAATGGTACAAGGAGGGAGAGCAAGCATGGCCAGCATTTATAGGCGAAGAGGGAGGTTGGGGCTGATTTGGCCGAACCAGGCTTGTTCGCCTAATGCCCCATGTGGGTGCACTCCCTCCCGCCTCCCACCAGCATCAAAATATGGCCTAGGTCCAACAATAGGGCATGGACACTTTGGTGGTTTTTGGTAGGTGAGATGCAAAATTGACATGACCAAAGTGGAAATTAGTGGAGTCACTTCCATGCTGCCATGTTTTGTGGTGATTGATGAGTATGCAGCCATGTGAAGTGGGGTGGACATGTTTTGTCATGGCAATTGATGACAAGAAATAAATGGAGCACTTTGAAAAAGGGTAAAAGTAATGGGAATTGCCAAATGTACCCAATTCAACTAAAATTTAGCACACTCTCCATTTATTTTTACCATGCTTGAAATTTTCTACTCCCTTTGAATTTAGTTGCAGAAGTGGTTCATTTATTTTGGAAAGGGAAACATGCAAATGCAATGATGGAAAATAAAATTTGGGAAGGGAAATATGGGATACATACTGGTTTTCCTCGCTACGAGAGCTCATGTTTAAAGTCCGCGAGCGGGACTCCTCCTGTCTTTAGTGAATTTTGTCATCGTTCGATCCCGGAGTGGGTGGTTCGGACGATGCAGCCTTCTTCTGCCACACCTTCCTGGTCTTCTTTGGTGTTGGTGGTGGTGGAATCGGCTCCTCTGGTGCGTTCCAAATGGCCTGCTCCTCCTCGTATTTCTTAACAAGGAGGTCCATTTCTTCTGCGCTCATTGGTCCTATCAGCTTGTCCCACTCGAACTGCTCTCCACCGCGTATTTCTAGCTCTCCACTAGGGAGTGCTTCTAGGAAACACTTGGCACGCTTTTGCTCCGGAGTGAGAGGCTTCGTCTTCTGTTCCTCCCGAGGTTGAAACTTGAAGAAGATCGTCTTCCCGTTGATACGGAACGAGACTTCTCTCATATCCATATCGATCCTAGCCCGGGCAGCGTTTAAAAATGGCCGGCCCAACACAAGGGGAAATGAATAATCGCTCCCCGTGTCAAGGACAATGAAGTCCGTAGGGACATAACATCCCCAGATTCGGACAGGCACATTCTCAACCACTCCCTTGGGATAGCGGATCATTGAGTTCGCAATGAACCTGGGCATTTGTAGTAGACAAAGTAGAATAGCATAATTTCTTAAATAATACCTTGGACATGATGTTTACGCTAGCTCCCAGATCACAAAGTGCATCATCAATGCGATGATTCGAGATCGCGCATTGAATGATGGGCACTCTGGGATCTTCCTTCATTTCCGGAGGTGTCCTTGTGATAGCTTTAACAGCAGCTCTTGGCAGGTATGTTCCTCTTGGTTTTTCTATGTGGACATGTGAGACTTCGCCTGCATGGCAAGCACGATATGTTCTACGAGACATCTTACCTCGTCTCGTAGTACCAACATTAACAGTTTCAATGGAAGGTTTAGGTTGCCCCGGAATCTTTCCTGATTCGGCAATAGGATCAGCAGCAGCTAACTAAGCATCTTGAGTTTCTATCATTTTATTAAATCCCAGCTGACTTTTCATAGCATAAGAGAATAAGTCTAATCTAGAGTCTATGCTTTCCAGGATTTTATCATTAGCAGCAAGCTTTTTACTGATATTTTCATTAATTTTACCCTGTCCTAGCACAAGATCTCTAAGTGTTGGCTGATTATTGAAATTTCTGGAATTGAAATGGTAACCTTGATGAGGCCTCTCAAATGGGAGGTTTGGGCGTGAATTTGAGCATTGATTGCCGTAGTTGTTTGGTCAGTACCCGTTGTTGTTGGAGTTGTTGATGTAGTGGGCATATTCTCGTGTTTCGGGGTAGTCGTTCCCCGAATGACCAGCATTGCCACAGACCTCGCACGTCATGCGAGCGTCCATGGCGTCATGCGAGCGTCCATGGCTTGCACCATTTCTTGAGTAGGGGCCTCCAGCTTCTTCATCAGGAGGTACATCTTGGCAGCGAGCATATCCATCTCGGGTCCATGGTTGGGCATGATCGTCGGTCCAACCTTGGTTCTCGACCACCTTCTCGATGAGGGCCTTTGCACGGCTCTCCTCAAGAGAGAAGAAAGATCCTCCAGCAGCAGCATCCAAATACTCACGGGTAGAGCTTCTAAGCCCGTAGTAAAAGGTTTGGATGATGAACCAATTCTGCATACCATGGTGAGGACAAGCAGATATATAGTCTTGGAGGCGTTCCTATTCCTCCAGGACTGTTTCATCTTTTGACTACTGGAAACTAGCAATTTTATTCTCGAGGGCATTGGTTTTCCCTACCGGAAAGAATTTTAGCAAAAATGTCATAGTGCACTTATCCCATGAATCTATGGCTTCGCGGTTAGCATAAAACCATTCTTTTGCCTTGCCTAATAATGAGAACGGGAATAAACGAAGGCGAATGGCATCAATGCTTACCCCGCGTATGGTGAAAGTGTTGCATATCTCCAGGAGTGCAGAAAATGTGCGTTAGCATCCTCGTGTGGCTTGCTGCAGAAAGGACTAGCCTGCACCATGTTGATGAGGGCTGGCTTGAGCTTGAAGTTACCATCTCCGACTGGCGGAGCTGGTTCGACTCGGACGTTCTCGCTCGATGGAGCAGAGAACTCGCGGATCGTCTTGTTGGCCATCCTCAATGAAGTCGTGTCAACGACGGGAAAGATTGGGCTCATCGGAATGAGTTGCTTCTGAGGAGGTACGACACAAGTTCGAACTCTCCTCACAAGTGACTCAAGATTATCTTCATAGTTTGATGATAGTTGAAAACCAGTCATGCACTGCACTGCTTCACAAGACCAACAACACAGAGCAAGGATAAACCCGCTTGAGTAGCGGTATACTCAGCTAAGATAGCTTGAGATAAATGTCGAAGAGTAATCTAGCCAATTGCTTCCCCGAGAACGGCGCCAGAAATGCTTGTTGGCACTTCTTACGATCCAATATCAGGATTGTGAATCCAGGTACTGGGGTAAGGAGTATTTCAGTGGTTTTTCTTATGGCTCAATAAAATATATAAATATTCTGCAAGTGCACAGAATTACCGATGTAGCACTTCACCAGGGAGTAATCTGAGGTATCATAATTTATATTTCCGCAGGAAAGCTTTGTCAAGAATACTAGTAAACAGATATTTGAGACTATCAGAGAAGGGTACAAGAATAGACAAGACAGGGGAAACGGTATTGGATAGGAGTGGTTATACCGTGACACACAGCTCAAGGATAACTAGGATAGGAAAGAGAAGGAATAGTTAGCTTGGAGGACAACGAGAAGATATAGAGGACTCCTGGGTACTTTGTCTATCTGGGTTACTCGGGTCTAGAGATACAGGAGTTGAGAGAGAAATTCTACAGGCTCTAGGCTAACTCTATTGTCTTAACATCGGGAAGCAAAACCACCAACACGTTGAAAGGGATGAAAAGGGGTGTTGCCAATAACAGCTGGAGGCTCCTGCAGGCCGGAACTAACGTGATGGACTACGAAGACCGTATAGGGTCGTCACCACTTAACAGCTACCACCTCCATTGCGACGGAGACAATTAAAGGTTGAGTCTAGTCTAGGAACCACACCTATACTATCCAATAACTACTTACTCTACTAGCAAGAGCAAGCAACCCCATCAGTACTCTTGGTGATGGGAACCCGCTAGGGTTTGTGCCCGATCTTTTGATGAGAGGGAGATAACTTCGATTTAGACTAGAGAGACGATCACGGCCCGACTACAACCATCCAAGGACGCTGCGCCTTAGCAACCGATGCACCAACTCCAGTGGTCGCCGTGATCTTGTGGAGCACGATCAACAAAACCACTAGGGTAATTCCTGCAAGCAATCGAAGAACAAGCAAGAACAAATAGAACAAGCAACTGAATTGAAAATTTGGAGATGATAACCAATCTGAAATCACAAAGGTGGGGTTCCGAAGACTCGAAGACGGGCGGCTGGACCAGCACGCGCGCTTACAAGCAAGTAGCAATGGCTAAACTTGATCTAAACAAAAACCCAAGTGTTTTTGGCGGCGGCAAAGGGGTATAAGACAAGGGAGGATGACCACAGGGGTGCTGGGGTCGTGCTCCAACCCTAGGACGCATCCATAATGGAGTCTACATGATACACGGCCCATAAGATGGCGCAGCATCATGGGCAGAAAACATCTCGGAGCAAATAGACGATTCTGGACGACTCCTAATAGATATGGATGTGCGGTCAGATCCGTTGGAAAGTAGACTTGATAAGCTTCCCGTGAAGTACTTGAACGCCTCAATCCGAGTCCGTATGCGACCGTGGTGTCCATCACAAGTTGATGTTTTCCTACAGTCCGAATCCAGACTTTCTAAAACGTGTTGGATTTGGTCTCTTTCCTTCCTTGGGCCATTGTGATGTGGTAGCCTGATGGAAATGCCTTCTTTGGTCCCCAATCAACTTCTTTGGTCCTCCATGCCTTCCATGTATGTTTAACACTCTTTTTGATCCAGCTATATATTTCTGAAAATGACATTGAACACACATCATGGCGTATGGTCATATCCGAGCATGTGATGTCCTCATCATTCTCCCCTTCTTAGCTGCAAGTCGTCCTCGACTTGCTCCAGTTGCATTCAGAAGTTCTTGGTTTGAAGTTGGAATATGGAGCAAAAACTATAGTGTCCGACAACAACCAGGAATGCTCCCCTTTTTTGGGCTGAACCTGTTGAATAAGAGAAACACTAGGAAAACTTTGTGAGACATTATTAGTGTTAGTGCATCTCCCTATTTGATCATGGTATTGCAGCCCAAAAGGATAATTTAGATTAGAGCAAATACAAACTTTATGCACCAAATACTCTCCTTTGCAATTATACTTGCCAATAAGGTGATATGTATGATTAGACAAGCATGAAAATTCAGAATATGCAAAAAGCTTCTCCTCTAAACATTTTAGATCACAAAGAATATCAAATTCAATATAGCCCAAAATATTTAAAGAAGACATCAATTTCAATTCATCTTGTGCACAAGTAATAGGATAGAAAACTTTATCTTCACTACATTTGTATGGTTCCAAACCAAAAGAAACACACTTATTCACTACTTGTGACATATGAGTAAAATAATCATCAACACACAAGTCCTCTTTATCACAAGGAATAACAAGTAATTCATCTTGTGACAAAGGTAAATCTATAACAGTTTCTACTATTTGTTGCTCTTGATAAGCATGCAAAGTGGACAAGTTTTTAATATCATGGGTCACATCATTCTTGCAAGTATTCCTAGATAACAAAATCTCCTTTTCAGCACTTACGGCAAGCCAAAACAATGAAGCAATATTGTTGTATGATTTGCTAATTAGCATGGTTCGAATTTCAGAATTAAGCCCTTTCATGAACCTACTCATAACATCTTCCTTGCATTCATCTAATCCACCAAACATGACACAAATCTTAAAGCTATGATAGTATTATTTGATAGTCCTACTACCTTGCTTCAATTTGTCCAATTTTGCAAGTAAACAATCAGCATAATATTCAGGAACATATTCATCTCGAAAAAGCATTTTAAAATCTTTCCAAGTTTGTGGAACTCTATTGTGCCTACAAATATGTTTCCATGTAATCAAAGCATATTTTGTTAAAGCACTAGAAGCAGCAAAAATCATTTCATGTTCAGACAAGTCATAACTATCAAATTCTGCATCTACCTGAAGCTCCCAATCAATATAAGCTTCAGGATCAAACATACCAGCATATAATGGCAAATGTTGAATGACATCCTGAAGATGAGGGTCTAGTTCCAACTGCTCAAAAATTTCTGTATCACCTGCCATGATTAGTAGAAAACAAGAAACACAAAAACAAGATGTATCCTCCTGTCAACTACTAGATGTGTTGGTTGTAATTCTCTCAAACTGAACTTGTTCAAAACAAGCTCTTACAAGTTCTTACCGAGCAAAACAGGAGGTGACGGCAACCAACAAGACAACAACCTCGAAGATAGTGTATCGGTGCCGCAGCAACAAGACCTGTCAAGCTGTAGTCGTATATGTGGAGCTATAGGTGGGCTGAAAACAAGGAATAGCTAGCACCACGTTAGTTAAAATAAAGCAAGCTGAATAATCGTTCAACGGTGGTACCGTGCTGGTCCTAGCCTAGACCAAGCTAGAGACGCGAGCCTGTTCACAAGGGAAATCACAACGCACCACCGAAAACAATAGATACTCACAATGAACAGATCAGCCCCTTTCTTTCTTTTTTTTCTTTTATTTTTTTCTTCTTCTTTTTTTTCTCTTTTTTCCTTTTCCTTTTCTTTTGGGCACTAAAATCTTCTGATTGATGGTGTAACAACCAAAACAAATGGCAGCATACAACACCTATCGAAACAGATTTACAATTCTTATTTCAGCTAGCCAGATGCGCAAATCTCCAAGGCGATTGCGGAGTGCTCAGAAGGAATTTTTGACCAAGGTCAGATGCGTTGGAAAGAGCACGAGTTAAGCTTTCCAGATTGTACTAAAACACCCAATTTGGAGATTGGACATAGAAACTGCAGCAGTTTTTGTGTCGTACTGGATAGGAAGTCCGAAACAAAATGTGACAAGAACTCGAAACTCTAAAGGACTAAACTAAGACCAGCAACTCGACGCAACCGATGCAACCAAAAACTCAACAAGCCCTAACTAAGCAGTACTAGCAAAGGCTCAAAGAGTTTATAGGATTGTAGGTAAACCAATCTACTATTTTTTTTTGGCTTTTCTGGACTATAGGAAATTAAAATCAGCAAAGAATTGGATAACTCTCACTGATAAACCTTGCTCTGATTACCAACTGATGGGAACCCGCTAGGGTTTGTGCCCGATCTTTCGATGAGAGGGGGATAGCTTCGATTTAGACTGGAGAGACGATCATGGCCCGACTACAACCATCCAAGGACGCTGTGCCTTAGCAACCGATACACCAACTCCAGCGGTCGCCGTGATCTTGTGGAGCACGATCAACCAAACCACTAGGGTAATTCCTGCAAGCAGTCGAAGAACAAGCAATAACAAGTAGAACAAGCAACTGAATTGGAAATTTGGAGATGATAACCAATCTGAAATCACAAAGGTGGCGTTCCGAAGACTCGAAGACGGGAGGCTGGACCAGCACGCGCGCTTACAAGTAAGTAGCAATGGCTAAACTTGATCTAAACAAAAACCCAAGTGTTCTTGGCGGCGGCTAAGGGGTATAAGACAAGGGAGGATGACCACAGGGGTGCTGGGGTCGTGCTCCAACCCTAGGACGCATCCATAATGGACTCTACATGATACACGGCCATCGGGCCAAAATAAGATGGCGCAGCATCATGGGCAGAAAACATCTCGGAGAAAATAGATGATTCTGGACAACTCCGAATAGATATGGATGTGCGGTCAGATCCATTGGAAAGTAGACTTAATAAGCTTCCTGTGAAGTACTTGAATGCCTCAATCCGAGTCCGTATGCGACCGTGGTGTCCATCACAAGTTGATGTTTTTCTGCAGTCCGAATCCAGACTTTCCAAAATGTGTTGGATTTGGTCTCTTTCCTTCCTTGGGCCATTGTGACATGGTAGCCTGATGGAAAACGAGGAAATACTTAAAATTGGTCCCCAATCAACTTCTTTGGTCCTTCATGCCTTCCATGTATGTTTAACACTCATTTTGATCCAGCTATATATTTCTGAAAATGACATTGAACGCACATCATGGCGTATGGTCATATCCGAGCATGTGATGTCCTCATCAACTCCGGAACATCTGAGCCACAGCTCGACTCAACTCTAACTCCCAACTAAACTATCTTAACTCTACTAGAACAAAGTGGAAATGAGCTCCTTGGCTTGAGTGTGTGTTAAACCAGGTATGGGACACCTCTATTTATAACAGCTCACGGCGGTTGAGCTTGGGTAACCGCCAAGGCAGCCTGGGGTCGGTCGAACTAGATGAGTTCGGCCCCAGGATTCCACCACCTTGCTTTTGGATGCTCGAGATTCATCCCTGGAGGCAGTTTGTGTACTGGGGGCGGTTCGGCCGAACTGGGCCGTGCACCGCCTCTGGTCCTGGGCTGTCCTGGGTTGCTTGTTCGTGGTGGACTTCAGCTGACTTGGCCCAGAAATGATGTGGCGGTGATCGACATGGCCTGATTGGTCATCGCTGATGTGGACGGCCTTCCGATTGTGCTTCGCTTCATGTACGGCTAAGGGGGGTAACCGGCCGAATCATGTCGTTCAACCGAATCGGTCGATTCCGACCCCTATAGCACGTATTTCTTGTTATTGTACCTGCACAAGTGAAATACACCAAAACTTGTGGAACTTTATTAGAAATAAACCTAAGTACATGGAATGTCACGTATAACCTCTTTTATTCCCGAGTATTGGTGGTCGAATTCGTGCTGTAACGACCGCCAACAAGCTGTCAAAACTTTGAGTCTAGGAAAATTTCCATAAAACCCCCTAGATCTATTTATTTTCTTGAAACTAGTCCACCCGAGGTATATTTCACAGATCTAACCTTGCAAAACTTCTTCGCTAGCCCTCCTAGTCTAAGGTTAATTACGCGTAGGTCCCTACGACCTTGTTTTGTGCATGGAGTTCACGTTTCAGCTCTGATTTAATCCGTTCTCGTTGCAATAGATTCATATTCACTTGAACTACGCATTAGCAATGCTATTTAACATGTCATTTATTTCTGAAATTTATTTATTATTAATTTGATTAAAGACTAATGACATGTGCTTTCTTAAATAAAAGCTAATTTAGGTTTTATACTATGTTTTTATTAGTTAATGTTAATTGGTTAATATATCTATTTAATTGATTTTTTAAATAAAACTAAATAGGTTATATCTCGGTTTTTCATAAAGTTATGACAAATTGATTAATGTTTATTTAAAACTAGCTTTTCTGATTAAAAGCAACTTAGAGTTAAACTTGAACCTTTCATAAATAAATGTTAATTTGATTAATACTAACATAAATATGTTTTCTAAACAATGTTTGTTAGTCCACCATGATATATCTTATTAATCGATATATGTTCTCACATGTCTTTAATGCTAAAGTTAAATGTTTGAATGGTATATTTCATACATAAACATTTATAAATAAAACTTGACTAAGTTCTTCCTTGATTTTGTAAAATAAAATCTAACATGATATAATTCCAACTTAGGATATATTTCTAGAATATACTTATATATGTTTTCATCAAATTAAAATGAACCCAACATATAGTTCCTTGCTTGTTTAATTAATAATTCATTTTTTCGATAGTGGTATCTTTCAATCATAGCTCTGTTTTCAGCGTTTCTTGTGCTTGCGTGGCCATAGCATCGAGCCCAATCCTTTAGTATGCTCTTTCAAAACTTTTCTGTGTATTGTTCTTAGTTGTACTTGTTTGCTTGTTTGTATAGCTGCATGCTTGTTCCCGATAATTGATACGAGAAGAAGAAATGCGGTTCGATTGCTTTGAAGATTAAAAGAGCAAGAGAAAGAGTTGAAGATTCTGAGTAGTGGTACTTTTGTTAGAGAAAGGCAAGTGTCACTAACCACCTTTCTACCTATGCTTTATTTACAATATCATGTTGATTTAATTGGAACATGGAGTGACCACCCAAGAACATGGAGTGCTAATGGGCTCTGGCCTTGGCTGTCTAATTAGAGCTCTAGTTTGTGCATGTCTTACCAAAAGGGTAAGGGGGGGAGACTTTGATGAGGTGTTACGCGGTCCTCATGAGTAGTATGCTTTGCTAAGATACTGACTCACTAGGGAGGTTTATGCTTTGCTTGGATAATGAAACCTTAGCGGACTACACTTTATAAAGACATCGTAGTGGATCCTTAACTTTTGAGGCTAGCTACCTCAAGATAATGGGAAATACAGCTTATGGTAAAGGTGTACAACCTCTGCAGAGTGTCTAAAATTGCTATAACAGCCGTGGTCACAGTCAGGAGCGGCCTAAAATCTCGCTTGATTAATTTACTAAAAGTTGATACTAATTTGATTTATGGTTATTTTTTATGGCCTCGCTGAGTACCAACCATAAGTGTACTCACCCTTGCTATTTCCAAATTATTTTTTTCCATATCAATGGATGCTGCTCAGAAAGAAAAGGTGTCATGAAAATTTCTGAAGATGGTGCTGAAGTCTAGGCATACGCAACCACCAGTCGATTGCCTGTGAAGTTTGAAGACTTTGTTTCCAGGATAAACTATATAACTCTGATTGACTCATAAGTCATTTATATAATTTATTTACATGATATTGTATCTGTTATTCATTATTGGGTTACTTATGTGTTAAAACTAAACCTGGCACACATACATGGTAAACTTGGTTTGTTTTCAAAACTGGGTATGACAATTAATTATGCAGATCATTGCCTAATCATCTGGTGCTTATGCACTAGAGAAGAATAGTCTGACCAGATTATCTGACGGCATACTATCGGACAAAGCAGCAGATAAACCAAATGTTTATGCGTTGGGATAACATAACAATAGATCATTTGATGGTGCATCTGATTGCCTGACTGTGGATGACATCAACAAATTTTGAATGTCCAGTGGCTACATGGCATTAAAGTGACGGATCATCTGACGGTCCTGAAGAAGTTGAAGCATCAGATCATCCGACAATGCTACTTTTGGGGGGTTTCTTTTCCAACGGCTACCTCACGTGGTCTAGCGTATACATACCCCATCATATGGGTCCTTTCATGACCCCTGTTAACTCCAACAACTTATTAGGGTGGTCAACTTCAAGATTAGAAGAATCAAAGCCAAAACTCAAGATTTAAGTGAGCTTCAAAGAGAGGAGAGGAAGTTCTTCATCTCAATATTGTCTGCATCTTGTGTTTAGTTCTTAGTGCTGGTCAAGTGAGGCGCACAGACTTATTACACTTGGTGGTTGACGACACCTAGTCGATCTTGCTAACGGTGGTGATTTTGGTGAGCTCTCGGAGGTTGTAGGAGCCCCAAGGCCTTGGTGGCATTTGTACATGGTTGAATTTTCCCGTTTCGGAGACGAAACAGGAGCATCTTTAATGGAACACTTGGGATTTTAGTGACTAAAGAAGGTTTATGTGTAAGTGAGAGCCTCAACATGGACTAAAGGGAGCGTCAACTCCATGATACCACAGGGAAAGTTCCGATTGTCTCATATCCCCTCTCTTTACATTCCACATTTCATAATTTCTTGCAAGATATGATCTTAGACATTTTTTGCCTTAGTGTGCTTCTTTTGATCAATTCATGCTAGTGTGGTTATCATAGTTGATCCTAGCATTTTCTTTGGCTCGTGAACGTTTTGGGCAACACTAGAATAGGCTATGGTTTTTATATTGCAAAATCAATTTTTGATTTTAGAGAAAAGTCTCAAATTCATCCCCCTCTTTGGGCTGTGGATCGATCTCTTTCAACATGTTGTCTCATCCTGTGTCCTGATATCTCTGTGCTTTCCATGTTTTATAAAGATTTAGCTTATCACTTATGAGTTCAAAGCAGCACAAGACAAAGATTAGGGTGGGCTGTTGCTACCTAGAGAGGCATAAGACATAGGTAACGGACTTTGTTAGCTCTTATTAGTGATGAATGGCATTGTCCATTACCAATTACCGTTACCAATTATAAGTCTCTAGTAACAGACTTCACACAACATTCTGGGATATATGGGCAGGTAAATTCCAATTCTCATTAGTAACGGATATTACGTCCATTACTTTTGATGAATTATTTCTAACCTACACTACTACAAAATCTCTTATATTATCGGTACCAGCTGGAAATCCCTAGATAGTACCGGTCATCCCAGCCGGTACTGGATGGCTTCATGCGTAAATGCGCGTGCGTGGCCACGAGGATTCGAACACATAACCTCCAGCCTCACGCGTTGCTTACTTACCATCCACCTATGCATCACCAGTGACTGAGTGAGAGTTGTTTTCCTTTTGAAGTATCTCGTGGAGCCCATTCAGTGCCGGTCAATAACACCGGCCGGTACTAAACCGTACACTTTAGTACCGGCCGGTGTTATTGACAGTACCGGCCGGTGTTATTGACCGGTACTAAATGGACGTGTTATTTTAGTACCGGGCCAAGACACCAGCCGATACTAAAATACGACTTTTAGTACCGGCTGGTGTTTTGAGTCAATACTAAAATGGCTCCGAGGGGCTTTTAAGTTTACACCCGGTACTAAAATGTCTCCGTGCCACTTTAGTACCTGGTTTTTTAATGCGAGTTTTTGTAGTAGTGCTATATTTGGTAAAGTACGGTGGTGTCCGTTATCAATGACACTCTTTATCCATTACCATCTTCGATTTTCACACAATGAATCGTGGAGGGCATACATGTAAAAAAAGTTTGGATAACTTGTGACTGTTGACGTAGTGGCTACCTAGATACAAGAAAAAGATTTCATTGCCCAGCCCTACAAACGGTTTATGTAGTAGTGTTATCCATCGTCTTTGGAAAGTTACGGGATTTATTATAGGAAATTCAAACTCCATCTGTTTGGGGCTGGTGGCCCTAGCTAGATACAATCACACAAGTAGCAGTAGATTTCAGCTCTGCTCCTCCATACGTTACTACACATGTACGCAGGAATGACTTGAGCTGCGCCCTGAGGATCTTGCCGGAAGGTGACCGGGGAATGCAGTCGACGAACACCACCTTCCTTATCTTCTTGTATGGCGCCACTTTGCTCTGAACGAAGGAGATAACGTCCTGCGCCTGCAGGTGGTCGCTCCCAACTGGTTTCCTCACCACGCACGCCACCGGGATCTCGCCGGCCTCCCCGTCAGAATACCTGTGCGTGGTGCCAAGAAAATCAAGTCGTGATGATATTCATCAGTGAAATAAGAGCAACAGCTAGCGGCGTTACGGTGCAATGGCGACGTCGTGGATGCCCGGGTGGGCGGCGAGGACGTCCTCGATCTCGGCCGGCGCGACCTGGTAGGCCTTGTACTTGATGAGCTCCTTGATCCGGTCCACCACGTGGAGGAGGCCGCCGGAGTCGACGTAGCAGAGGTCGCCGGTGCGCAGCCACCGGCCGCCGCCGCCGTCATCCGCCGCGTTCGAGGCGAGGCTGACAAGGGCCGCGGCGGTGGCGTTCTCGCGCTGCAGGTAGCCCCGCATCACGGAAGGCCCTCGGATCCAGAGCTCGCCGGTGCACCCCGGGGGGAGGGCCTCCCCGGATTCCACGTCCACGATCCTCGTCTCCGTGCTCGGGACCAGCCGCCCGATGGAGATCGACGACGGCGGCGCCTCGTTGGAGAACTCGACGCCATCTTCGTAGTTGTACGGCGACGGCGGGAGGTCGCTCATGGTGACGATCCCCGTCGTCTCAGTAAGCCCGTAGCACTGCAATTAGCTTGGTTGTTATTATTATGCATTGAATTATCATATCATTGGCACTTGAGGATCGATTCAACGTCTGTCAGAGCATCCATGAAAAATCCGTTTCACGTAGCTAGGAGTTGTGATCCATTGGCAACATGTGTATGCTGCTCGAGCTCTGGTTACTTTATATGCAGCATTATTTGAAGTTTCAACAAAATCAACTAATTGGTACTACATTCGTTCCAAGCTGTAGATCATTTTGGTTCATCGCCATACATAGTTTTTGCTATGCATTTAGATATAAAAGTTATATATAAAAAACTCAAAACAGTCTATAATTCGGGATGGAGAGAACATGTACTATACTCCCTCTGATTATTATATATATAAATTGTAAGCTGGATTAGGCCACTTCATTACTTTTTCCAATGTATAAGTCGCCTTACTATGTCATGGCACGTACTTGTTATGTACTGATAATCTTAGTCAATGAACTGAGATGTATTTGTTTATTGTATCTGCTCTTCCTTGTAATGTATTCTACTAGACAATGTTACTGATAAATGAGCAATGCTTTACTGGTAACTACTACATACAGTGAGAATTGAAGGGTGACAACATGGTTTAACTAAGTATATATCTTCTTTTTTTTGACAAAGTCTAAATGTATACAAGTTAGACGGTATTTACTTGAAATCAAAACTCAATGCTTTGCCATATTTAATATAGTTAATTTGCAAACTCCGAGCCCAAAAATTGGACTTCTTACTAACTGAAGGAGCAGGGAACTGAGGAAGATTCTTCGTCCTGTAAAAAGCTCCAGAGTCCAAATGATTAATTACAATGTAAATACTCTGCTCGACAGTCAACTAGCTAGTCACAAATATGTTTATCAACACGAAGTCAACCATCAAGGCCGCTTAAAGAATGGTAACACTTATGATGGCGTTTGGTTCAACGTGTGGTAACGTAAATGAAAAAAGAATCAGATTACAGGGGAATCAAAGCAAGGATCACCAGTTACATACTTTGTTTGATTCGATGTTGTAACGGTATCAGATACAGCATACAGCTACTTCGATAGAAAATTGCATCAGGTGCAACCTACTGGACAACCTGCCTCTGACAATCTGACCGACCTGTCCTAGAGCTCTCCTTGGCTGAGCGCAAGGCGACCACCGACGTAATCGGAAGACGAATGCATGGATCATATCGAAGCAGACGGTGTTCCGTAAAGCGATAACAGCGAGGAAGCGGTGGGATCGAAGTTGGAACGGGCCGGTATCCAATTACTTGATAACAGATTACTGACCACATTGAAACAAACATGTTTAATGGTATCAGATTACCCTCTGTAATCCGATTACGTTACAACTGAACCAAACGCTACCACCATTTTTACAACTGTGCTGGGTTCTTAGATTTGACTAGTGGGTTGAGGTCTCTGCATTCTGATTAATAATACTCGCTATACCCTTAATATGTGTTGTACAAGAGTGCAATAATAAAGGAGTCCAAAGCCATAAGCCAATTACAGGCGTCACGGAATGACGCTGGATGATGATGTATGTCCACCAATGCAATTATACAACAGACTGTTGACGCCTCTACGATATACAAGTACAAGACGCCCAGTGTCAATATCGATGTTTGATGCAATTCTGTGCTATTTTAAACAAACACTGAGAACATATGATTAGAATATATATCTTGATTTTAGGAGTAACGCTTGTATTAGCACGAACTATTTACCTTCATCAAAAGCAATTACAATTGAACTATACTAAATTGTTCTTGCTTTTAACCAATACTACACAAGGGAAGAATTTACATTGTTTTTAATTGCATGCGTAAATTCAGTAGATGGAGAGTGTTTTGTTCCACACTATGTACATTTGAAATCTTCTACTCCGTTTCAAATTATATTTTGTTTGACTTTTTTACCATAAGTTTGATCGCTCGTCTTATTCAAAAAATTTGTGTAAATATAGTAAAATTTAAGGCATTTTTGAAGGTTTTCTATTAATAAAGCAAGTCACCACAAAAAATATGATAATTTGCACAAAATTTTAAATAAGACTAGCGGTCAATCTTAGAGGAAAAAAAAGTCAAACGCACTATAATTTGAAATGGAGTAGAAGATTTCAAATGTACATAGTATGGAACAAAACACTCTCCATCTACTGAATTTACGCATGATAATCGATCTAAGACCATACAATGCAAGAACACGAAATATAAGAGCTGTCACAGTGAGACAGTGACTAATGAGTAATGACTGACCTGAGCAAGTCTCACCCGTGGGAAGCAGCTCCGGAAGCGCGCCATGTGCTCACGTTGCAGTGGCGCCCCAGAAGAAACGACCTCCCTCAGGCAGAGCCGTCGCATCGGAGTTGACGACGCCTCTCGTCTGGCAACGACCTTTGCCATCTGAACGACCATGGGCGGCACCGCCAGAAGCCTGGTGACCCCGTGCTGCGCGCCATCGCCGCCATCAACGCGTCCACCGAGAATCTCCCCGGGACCAACACCGCCGTCCCGCCCATTGCCGGCGTGCCGAGCACGAACGCCGAGAAGCCGAACATGTGGAACATCGGCAGCACACACCCGTACACGTCAGCGTCCTCGTCGCCGTCGCCGCGGCGCCAGACGCGCTGGAGGAACGACGCTGCGGCGATCACGTTGCCGTGGGTGCTGACCACGCCCTTGCTCCTCCCCGTCGTGCCCGACGAGTAGAAGAGCAGCGCCGGGTCGTCGCGGCCGATGACGATACCAGGCGACGGCGCGCGCGCCCACGCGTCGCGATCGCCGTCGATGCCGCCGCCGGTGAGGAGCTGGTCGATGAGGACGACGGCCCGCGAGGCGGTGGTCGGGGAGTCGAGCTTGGGGGCCAGCTCGGCGGTGGTGAGCACGAGGAAGGGCTCCGAGTCGCGGGCCTGGTCCGCGAGCTCGTCGGGCGTGAGGAGTGGGTTGGCGGTGGAGAGCACCGCGCCAAGGGAGAGGACGGCGAGGGAGACGACGGGGAAGTGGAGCGAGTTGGGCGCGAGGAGGAGCGCGACGTGGCCGCGGCGGAGGCCCAGCGCGGAGAGCGCGGCGGCGGCAATGAGCTAGGGAGCGCGTGCGGAGGTCGGCGAAGGAGAGGGTGGCGCCGGTTGACGCGTCGACGAAGGCCGGACGGGGAGGAAATGCCAGCAGGCGCGGGAAGAGGTCGTCCGGGAATGAGGCCGCGGAGGAGGCGGCGAGGGGAGGGTGGCGGCTGCTGTAGGTGCCGGTGGCGGCACGGTAGCCAGCGGTGATTTGCGCCTCCATCTCGATGGCCGGGCAGAACTGGGCGAGTGGGCTTGTCGATAAAATACAGAACAGAAGCAACGCAAATGCCATGGGCTGAGAAGCAAATAAACTACTACATCCGTTCCAAATTACTATTCATTATTGATTTTTTTCATGATCTTTGACCATTCATCTTATTCAAAAAAATTATTCAAATATACAAACCAATAAATTATACTTAGTATATACGATGATAAAATAAATGATACTCGTGAAATTTTGTGAATAAGACGAATGGACAAACGTTAAACGAAAAAGTCAACAACGAATAGTAATTTGAAACGGAGGTAGTATACCATAGTTTTTTTTTAAACGGAGGGGGGCGCATACATATTAAAATGTATTAGAAGGGAAGAAAGTGCTTTTCAAAGGCGGCAACATAAATTACTATCTCGGTCCCGAAAACAATATCATTCAAGATTTCTCAAAAATATTAGAGCATCTTATGCAGTTCTCGAAATAAATCTTTTGCAATATATAGTCAATAAAGATGTTTTAAGGTTATTTTATGATTACTAGCAAATATGCCAGTGCGATACTACGGGATAAGCACGAGCGCGAGACAGAAAAACCTAGGATCAGATTTTATCTAATGGAGCCCTTGTTGCTCGCACGTTAAGGATCATGTCGAAAGAGGACACGAATCATGATCTTATTCAATTTTTTTTATACAAGGATCTACTCGTCGGTGTCTTATGATGGACCAAAAGTCAAACTACCGCGGAAACGGTGCTTGTTTTAGTATTAGATAGAGATATGGTAAAAATGTCCACACATTGCTACGGACAAATACCACGTGTATTAAAATAATATCACAATATAATCATTTTTATCATAAGTACATAATAAGATGATTAAACAAGACAATAGATTTAAGAGATGAATGCCGTTTGCAATAATATCATAATAATTATTCTTATTGTAAGTACATAATAAGTTGATTAAATAAAGACAATAAGTTTAAGAACCTTATAAGCACCTGTATTCAACGAGACTATGACAACCTAATTGTGAGCTTTTGTTGCGTAATATATTAACTTAAATAAAGAATGAAATGGCATATACCTTTTGCATTTAACTTGTGCGACCTACGGTGAAGTTGCTCAATCTGTGACCAGTACTGCGAAATAACTATGGTGGTTGTTTCTCCTTTTAGGTAATATAGAGCTTATAGTACGTAGAAGTAATTGGTGGACTTTGCAGTAGTACGTCCTCTTTATGAGCGATGGTTTTGCTCGTGCTTCATAACCTGTTGAGGCACGCAAAAACATATATTAAACAATCATCAGCTATATATAGCAAGATAAATTACTTGGAATATTATAAAGTCACAGAAAATATGAAAAAAACAGGACAAAAACACACGGTCTTATCTCTTTGTTGCCTTGCATCTCTCGAATACTTGATTCTTCTCTCCATTTTTGTTGTGTCGAAGGCGGAGCAGGAGTAGTGTGATCCTGTTAGTTTTGTTGCCGCGCGGGCTGATGGGTCCTGGCCGCCGTTGCTTGGCAGCATCTGGCATCTCAGCTATCTTTTTCTTTTCTGTTTTGGAAGTTTTTTCTCTCTGGCGAGCGAGACCTAGTGCAGCAGCCTCCAAGCCCGAGCTGCTCATCTGGCTGTGCGGTCCAGGCCAACTATCGGCAAGGCAAGAATACAACGCCTGCAGTCTCTGGCAGCCGGAGCCATTGACATCCATCTCGCGACCAAAGAACATGGCAAGATTGGTTTGTTGGGGACCTTCGTAAGGGAGGAGAGGGGCACTCTAGGGTCCTATTTGTGATACAGTTAAAGGCGGTGGACAAAATCGAGTTGAGACTGTGTTGGTACACAACACGAACTCGTTCTTCATTTTTTGGAAACAAGAAAGATGGCAGGTATGGACAGGACTGGGGAAGTGGTGGCGGGTGGCTACAGGACTGCAAATTGATTAAATTAGACGGCAAGGTTTTTTCTATAAAAATTACTATGGTCTCCATAGTAGATGTGGGTTGAATTTCATAAACATAAGAGTCTTTTTCGGAAAATTATGACGTACCGCATAATCAATCCTTGCTTTAGTATTGGGTGGAGATTGGAAGAATTATTTTTGCAGTTCCCCCATAATCTTATCCCAATCTAACTATTTTACAGGGAGACCTCCAACTCTATATATTTGGGAAGAGTTGGGATAAATTATTAGTTGTTCAAATAAATATTAGGAAACGAGAAATATATTGAGGTTCTCTTGGAGCACTATTTTTCACAACTTTCCAATACAATAGTTGGTGGATTGGGGAAAAGAGATTTTCTTGAAATACTATTAAATGTGGATGAAAGAAATACATGTATCCCACCAATTGGCTAAGCTTGAATATAGAAAAGGGATGGAATCCGTTCCGATTTGATCATGCATGCTCGAGACCAAGATAAAATTGTTGTATATATAAGCACGTGGTTGGGTATCGTTAGGATTGGGCAAACATTTGTAAGTTCTGAGAACTTATCCCAAGTGGCTCCGATCGTCGCCTCTTTGTGTCGGAATAAGATTACCTCCCTCCATAACAAGGCAATAAGGCTTACAGGGAAGAACCGGAAGCGATCCTAAGCTCTTCCCGATGGGAAACGAGGAGGCTACGCTAGCACGTACAAAAACTAGTTTACCCCAAAATAGGAACAACCATAGTTATAGATCACAGATCGTTACCACTAGACACGCAGATGCAGCAGAAGCCGTCTCGATGTAGACGAACACATCGAAGTGGTAGTGCCGTGCAGTTGCTCACGTCCGTCTGGTCCTGCACGTGCGGTTCGTCCTTGTGCTCCAAGCGTAGCACCTCCGAGGTATCCACACGTACGAGGATGGAACGCCAAACGTAGATGTATTAGCACCTCACGAATGGCCGTATGAATTATGTAGTGAATTAGGTTTTCCCCTCCCTCCACCTTGTATATATAGAGATCACTAATGGCCTTTCAACATTTGTGGCCCATAAAGACTCTAGTACCTTAATGGATCAAATCCATCAAAACCCATTAGTGGATCCAATCCAATTTGGCTCTAGGGCATATATCCAACAGTCTCCCACTTGCACCACAGACAATCACATAGACAAGCTTTTCAATATTCCAAACCCCTTAAGTGTGTGACCCTATGGGTTCACGCACACATAGACATGTTCCGAGTACTCCTACTTGGTCCAACAGTTAACAGCGGCCTCTAGCAAGACATGTCAACTCCCATGCACACGTAAAGATCATATCAGACGAACCACCACAACATCACGTACAAGTTATTCCCTTTGCCTCACGATATTTGGTCTAACTCCAAGTCGACCTCTCTTTCTCGAACCTGTGAATCAGATCCTTCGAGAGGTTAACACTTAACCTAGCACGGGCATGCATTTTTTGATCTAATCACTCGAGGGGCCCAGAGATATCTCTCTCGTATAGAGAGGGGCAAATCCCATCTTGATTGACCATGCCACACAACATGCTTCATGACAAACCCAAAAACTACCTTTATGACTACCCAGTTAAGGAGTAGCGCTTGATAGTCCCTAAGTAGGTCAATTCACATCTTAAGTACATGCAACAATCTCAGGTCTTAGGACAAAGCATACGCGTTGTGTAAAGAGAGAACTATATAATGACATCTCATGTTGGGTCAGTCCAGCCCCATGTCATCCATGTGCCCATATAATTAGTTTGACATCTTCATGTCCATGACTTGTGAAACATAGTCATCATCTGATACATGTGTTAATCAGATTACGGACAATCATTAGAATAACCATACATGTTAAGAGTTTCACAAACAACTCACATAATTGTCAATCATATACAAGTTGTATTTTATGGATATTCAATAAATAAACGATATGTCATAGATACAATACAATCAGTCACTCACAGTAGAGCTAATCTAGATGATATCTAATACCCATAGCTCTCGTGTGCGACTCATGCTTAGGCTGTGGAAAAGCCTTTGTCAAGGGATCATCAACATTCAAATACGTGTGTATTTTGCATATCTTTATCTCAACCCATTTAACGAACTCTCGAATGAGGTGAAACTTCCGCAGTACGTGTTCGTTTTTATGGTGATTCCTAGGCTCCTTAGCCTGTGCAATTGCTCCATTCTTGTCACAGTAGAGTTCCTATGGGCTAGATGCATTAGGAAACACACCAAGCTCGATGAAGAACTTTCTCATCGAAACACCTTCCTTCGCCGCTTCAGAAGCTGCGATGTACTTGGCTTCCGTCGTAGAATCAGCCATCGTATCCTGCTTATAACTTTTCCAGCTAACAGCACCACCGTTTATCGTGAACATGAATCCTGATTGCGACTTTGAATCATCTGGATCAGTTTGGAAAATAGCATCAGTGTAACCTGTTACAATGAGCACCTCCTCACCTCCATAGACTAGGAACACATCTTTAGTCCTTCTAAAGTACTTAAGAATGTTTTTCACCGTTGTCCAGTGACCTTCACCTAGATCAAACTGGTGTCTGCTCATAACACTTAGAGCATATGAGACATATGAATGAGTACTTATCATGATAGACCCAATTGCCTAAGCATAGGGGATTTTACTCATGCGCTCCGGCTCATCAACCGTCGAAGGACACTGAGTCTTGCTGAGGTGTACGCCATGTGACATAGGCAAGAACCCTTTTCTTGGACTGTTCCATGTTGAACCGTTTCAACATCTTGTCAATGTAAGTATCCTGACTTAATCGTATAAGCCTCCTTGATCTAGCTCTATAGATCCTTATGCCCAGAATGTATGCAGCTTCCCCTAAATCCTTCGTAGAAAAACTATTTTCCAGTGAAGACTTAACGGATTCCAGCATAGGAATATGATTCCCAATCAACAATATGTCATCCATATACAAGATTAGAAATGTAACAGAGCTCCCACTTTCCTTCTTGTAAACACAAGCCTCTTCCTCATTGTGATGGAAGCCAAATCCTTTGACTACCTCATCAAAACGAAGGTTCCAACTCCGAGATACTTGCTTTAACCCATATATGGATTTCTGAAGCTTGCATATTTTTCCAGCATTAGTTGGATTGACAAAACCTTTGGGTTGTATCATATATACATCCTCATCCAGGTTCCCATTTCGGAAACCTGTTTTGACATCCATCTGCTATGTCTCATGATCGAAATATGCAGCTATTGCTAGAATGATCCGATTAGATTTAAGCATTGCTACTAGCGAGAATGACTCATCGTAGTCAACTCCTTGAACTTGTCGAAAACCCTGTGCAACAAGTCGTGCTTTGTGGACGTGAACATTTCTGTCCACATTTCTATTTCTCTTAAAGATCCATTTGCACTCGATGGGTCTCACACCATCAGGTGGGTCAACCATGTTCCAAACTTGATTGTGTCCCATGGAATCTATCTCGGATCTCATGGCACTTTGCCATTTCTCGGAATCTGGGTCCATCATTGCTTCCGCATAGGTCCTACGCTCATCGTTGTCCATCAACAATATGTCGCGCTCTCCCGTAACTAGGAGATTCATTCTATTAGTTCCGCGACGTGGCCTTTCCAACTTTTGTGGTTGTGGCGGTTCTTCTCTTGCCGCAGGTGCCTCAACTTGTCTTGCTACATTAGCATCACTCGTAAAGTCTTGCCTCATAGGCTCATCTGGAACTTCTTCAATATACACCTTCTGTCCACTTTTCTTGCTTTTGAGAAACTCTTTTTCCAAGAAAACACCGCTCCTAGCGACAAACACTTTGCCCTCTGATCGGTTGTAGAAATAATACCCAATTGTTTCCTTTGGATATCCCACGAATATGCACATGTCTGACTTGGGTGTAAGCTTGTCCGACTGAAGTCGCTTGACATATACTTCACAGCCCCAAATTTTCAGAAAAAACAAACTGGGAGTCTTGCCAGTCCATATCTCATATGGTGTCTTATCCACGGACTTAAACGGTACCCTATCTAGTGTGAAAGCTGCAGTTTCTAGAGCATAACCCCAAAACAATAATGGTAGGTCTGACTGGCTCATCATTGATTGTACCATGTCCAACAAGGTTCGATTACGTCGCTCGGACACACCATTCCTCTTAGGTGTTCCAGGTGGCGTAAGTTGTGGAACAATTCCGCAACTCTTTAGATGAGTGCTAAACTCATGGCTCAAATACTCGCCTCCACGATCAGATCGCGAGGCCTTAATTTTCTTGCCACGTTGATTTTCAACTTCATGCTGAAACTCCTTCAACTTTTCAAAAGTTTGTGACTTATGCTTCATTAAGTAGACATAGCCATATCTACTAAAATCATCAGTGAAAGTTATGATGTGCTGAAATCCACGTCTAGCTGTCATGCTCATTGGTCCACACACATCCGTATGTACGAGTTCCAACAAGTCTTGTGCCCTCTCAGGAAAACCTATGAAGGACACCTTGGTCATCTTGCCTAGCAAGCAAGCTTTGCATGTCTCATATGATTCAAAATCAAATGAAGTTAAAAGTCCATCAAAATGGAGCTTCTTCATGCGCTTCTCACTTATATGACCCAAACGACAATGTCACATATAGGTATGATTCAAATCATCTAGCCGAGGCCTTTTGGCACTTATATTACAGATAGGATGGATGCAAGAGCCACAAACATACCATTCTTAGAAATCACACAACCATTGTTTTCACTCATAAATGAATAACCATCCTTCATCAAACATGAAGGAGATACAATGTTTCGACTCAAACTAGGAACAAAATAACAATTATTCAACTCCATAATGAATCATGACGGGAGGTGAAGTTGCATCGTCCCGACGGTCAACGCAGCAACTCATGCATTATTGTCCACGCGGAAATCAACTTCTCCTCTTCCCATGCTTCTACTTCTTATTAGTCCGTGCATCATATTGCAAATATGAGCAACCGATCCGGTATCAAATACCCAGGAATTAATACTAGAACCAGCGAGGAAAATGTCTGTAACATAAACATGAAGTGTATTTGAAGTGGAAGTACCCTTACTTCCCTTGCTTTTCAAAGAAGCTAAGTACAACTTGCAATTTCTTTTCCAGTGACCCAGTTCATGACAGTGAAAGCACTCATTTTCAGCAGCTAGTCCAGCTTTAGCCTTAGGCGCTGGCTTAGATATACCATCTTTAGCCTTGCCCTTCTTCCAAGAATTACCTTTCTTAAAGGTAGGTTTGTTCTGGATTGCCATCACATGGCTACTGCCCGCGCTTTTCTTAATGTCACCCTTTGCTGGTAATAGGGTGTCTAGAACGTTTTCCTTTTTCTCAGCCCTGAGAATAATTCTCAGGTTACGGATCCAATCTGCAAAGTTTGTTACATTCAACTTATCCTTCTCAAGGACCGAACACAAAGAAAACAGTGTGGTGCTAGGTGTCATTGATCTACAATAGAAAATAATGCAAAATACTATGACAACGCATCTATGATGGAGTAAATTACATTAAGCATTTAACAGAATCTACTCCCACTAAAATCAATATCCCTCCATTGGTACTTAATGATTTAGGACCCACAACTAACAAGTCTAGTAGTGAGCTTTAGCATCACCACTAGAAGACATGGTAGATCGGTAAGCAACCCTTTGCTAATCATATCACATATGACTCCCGTTGTTGGGTGACATCTCTATGTCTCGGCGCCCAACCATTATGCCCCAAGGTCCTTAACCGTTAAGATGACCTTGTCTAAGTTGACCAACCCTTTATGCGAGTAAGTATCCAATACGAACCAATCTAGTCAAGGAAAACTAGTGGCACTCTAATTTCATAGACCCACCACTAACTGTACAAGACATGTGACGGTGCAAGGTTTAGTTGGAAGGACATTCAAAACTTAAACATTGAAGGGGGATCATTCTACTTCTACCGTCGCATGTAGAAAAATAACCATTATCGTCGCATATGTAAAAGTAAAACAATAAGAATGACATTCACGTAGTAATGACACGGTATGGCCCATTAACACATGGTGATCTCTATCTCCATTGTACTGTCCATCATGATGATCCCCATCTCCATGATCCATGTATGTCATCCTCCAGTGATGAGTCCTCCAAGAACTATCTAACGCATGCTAGTAAAATAAATTTCACAACCGCGCATTAGATCATCACAAGTTGGCACGCATGCCATTACATCAAATTGACAATACATATGGCTCCAGCCATATTGCCCTACTCACAACGCATAGGTCATGATTAATTACATACACGCATCACATACACATAGCGCCATACCGATCATATGAATCTATAAAAAATAGTTAGCCAATTCCGACGTCCAAACTTAAATCACCGAAAACTCCATTTTCCCGGCCTTATTTCACAAATCTAAATTTAGCGAAACTTCCAGTGGCAGTCGAAATCATGTGTAAAATTTTATGTAGATGAATTTTCATATAAAAATCGTCTCAATCCGAGATCGTATGCAAAGGTTATGGTTGTTTTACGAAATCCTGTTTTTCGCGCAAAACCCGGCCCGGTAGCAGATCCATTCTACACCGCCGCGCATCACCATGCGCTTGGCCGTTGACCTAAGTTTGATTCTGTCACACCCGGATTTTCACAAAACCCGAATGCGGCCATATGTGTGCCTAGGAAGTCCACAGAACACATACAGCGAACAAATATGATAAACATAATACAAATGCTCGAAATAAAAATAGTTAACATCAGAGTTTACCTAAATAAAACATAGCGGAAGTCTAACTCTCTCGACGGGTAGAGTCTCGAGTCCACAGGGACACCGACTGGTTGACCACAGCTCAGAAGTATTGAAATCCCAGAAAACTCAGTAGCTATCTCAATCACTGATCCATCTGTTACCCATACGGGATTTTGTTGAATAATAGCAAGTGTAAGTAAAACATTTACTTAGCAAGCATAACACGGGTGTATGAAGGCTCAAAATAATGCTAGACACGGCTTAACTACATTAGCACTTTTAGTTGGTTCGTTTTAACATTATCCTAGTTACTATAAGTGAATGAAACCCAGTTGCAACCCAATTAATGAAGTGTAAGTGATATTAAGCATAAATAAACATCATGTTCTAATAAAAAAAGGATCCAAGCCGCTCGTGACCCTGAGCAAGACTATCATGATAGATTGTACACTCTGCAGAGGTTTCACCCTTTACCTACCAGTCGCGTAAAAGTTCAAACAAACTTTGCACCCGACCACGCACATCAACACTTCTGAGGTGTGAAGGCATAGGGACGCTACGAGGTTTTTCACAACACACCCTAACAAGACAGTACCCGCTAGTTTAACAAGGCGGTGAGACCCTAGGCACCGGGATTGACGTACGCTCACGGAGTCACACCATGAGGGGGTCAATGGCATCCAACGAGCGGGCATCGCACCCATCCATGCGCAATGTGTGGAGTTCCCCATTGCAGGGACTCCCAGCACGGGACTGTGCCTCACGGGGGCATAGCCGACAGATCACCCGTCCCCGGTGGAATCAAGAAACACCCTTTCACCTTGTGTCCACTAACGCCGTTGGCCCCAATGGTAACCACTGACAAGATAGAAACGTACAAGTTACTTGACCAAGACTAGAGCCATAATAGTTCTAGCAGTGACAACAGGCTCCTGGGTTGCCGCTTTAAGAACCGGACCTTAGGGAGAGACACTAGATCAAAGCACACAGCACATACTCTAGTTCCCTAAACCATGTTGCTAGGAAGCAAGCTTTATCATTAACATTGAAGTGAACCATTGAGTCATCATTAACAATTAAATAACGGTGACAGTAGCTGCGCATAGCAAAGATTCTACCCATATGCATAAACCCGGGGTAATCAAAGGAACAGGGCATACAAAACTAGGTACAACCTTAATAGGACATCGATTTAGACACATGCATATGAAAGTAAATAAATGTAAAAGGTGGTGTTTAGGTAGCAAGGATTGTCCATGCTATAACTTGCCTTTATCCAACATAGATACCGCTACTCAGAGTCTTCAATCTTGTTCTTGCAATCTCTTGATGACGTTCCTCTGCCCGCAACAATCATCGAGCACAAGCATGCAACTAAAATAGAAAGCAAACAAGAACAACTAAGAACAATACACCAATCAAAGGAAAAGCTTTAAAAGAGCGTGCTAAAGGATAGGGCTCGATTCTATGGTCATGTGAGCGCAAGAATCGCTGAAAACGGAGCTAGGGTTGAAAAGATACGACTATCGGAAGATTTATAATATAAAAGGAAACAACTATATGCTAAATTTATTTTAATTAAGTAAAATCATCTATAAGTTATTTTAGAGAAATACCCTATGTTAGAATTAATCAATTGTATTTGAATTTCTAAAGTCGAGGTAGAACTAATCATATTTTATTTATAAAAGTTTATGTAGGATTTATACAATTAAACATTTAAGTTTAAGTGATAAGAATATGTGTGAGAATCTAATCATATAATAAGATATTTTGTGTTGAACTAGTCAATATTATAATAAAAACATATTCATGTTGATATTAATCAATATTGATAATTATTTCTGAAAATTCGGAGTTTAACTCTGAGTAGAATTTTAATTAGAAAAGATAGCTTTAAATAAACATTAATCAAATTAAATTTCATTTATGAAAAACCGAGATATAACCTAGTCAATTTTTATTTATAAATCTAATTGAATAAATATTAATCAAATTTATATTAACATTTAAAAGCCGAGTATAATTCTTAATTAGATTTTAGTATAGAAAACATATTTAAATAATCTTTAGTCAAATTAATATTTAAATAAAATTCAGAAACATGTCACATAGTAAATACGAGTACTAACGCGTAGTTTGAGTTTATACGATTTTAACGCAAGTTGAACGGGTCAAATCGGAGCTAAAACGTGAAATCTATGGGCTTTTAAAGGTGCTAGGGACCTAGTTGTAATTAACCAAAGACTCCAGGGGCTTATTTGTGAAAAACCGAGGGCCTTTATGTAATTTCATATAAAAACAGAAGGGTTCACAAGTAAAAACGTCGAAACAGGACCTCGAGCGCTATTTCTAAAGAGATCAGGGGGTTTTTCATAAAAGGAAGGACCTATCCGTGATTATTTTTGAATGATAGAGGACGGCGGGTTGATTTCCCTAAACTTAAGGGGGTCTTTAGCAAAAATGGCTCGGTTGACCGGTAAGCGAGGAATTTGACTCGGGGGAATGCTTTTGTGGTCGCTGGATCTGGATCTAGCGATCCAGATCGGCCGGGCGGGCGAGGGTCATCGGCAGGGGGGAAGCACGGCGGTGCCGCCACGCCATGCGGTGGAGGGCTCGCCGGAGTTGCTCGGAGTTGAACTGCCGGGCTCGGCTGACAGCGGGGGTTGGCCGGGGAGGGAGCTATGGCGACGGGGAAGTCGCCCAGAGGGCTCACGACGGCGGTCGGGTGACGACGGCAGCGGGCGACGGCGTACAGCGGCGGCGGCGCTTCGGCGAGGCGCGCCAAGGGCTGGGAGTGGGGTAGGGAGCATGGAGGGCCTCGGCGTGACGCTTACCTCCTCGTGGAGGTCGGAGCAAGGCCAGCTCGGGTGGAGCGGCACTGGTGCGGCGGATCGGCGGCGGCCGGCGGTCGAGCTCGGAGGATGCGGCGGGGAGGAGGCTTGGGGGCGGCTAGGGTTGGAGCAAGGCTTGGGGGGGACCGAGAGGCAGCGCTGCTAAATAGACGTGCAGGGAGTGAAAGCCGGGCCCTCGGCGGGCGCGCTTGCCATAGCACAGCACGCCATTGCCGGCGGGGAAGGGGGGAAAGATGGAAGGTGGAAGAAGGGGCTGACCCGTGGGGCCCGGCGGTCGGTGAGAGGAGGAGAGGAAGGGCTGGCGGGCCGGCGAGGCGCGCGGGGGAGGCGTTGGGCCGGCGTGCGGTGGGCCGAGGCGAGGGGGAGGGGAAGTGCTGGGCCGCGGAGAGGGAAACGGGCCGAGGGAAGGGGAAGTGGGGGAGGGGGGCAGGGCGGACTGGGCTTGAAAAGATAGTTGGGCTGGGTTTCGGCCCGGGAGGGTTTTGGGTTTTTCTTTTCCTTTTTATTTTTAGAAATTGTTTTTCGTGCAAAGATAAATCTAGAAAATTCCAGATAAATCATTTAAGCCACAAAAAATACTCCGAAAATTCCAAAAATTCTAGAAAAATCCTAGAGGTAGAGTTGGACACGGGGAACCCAAATAAAATATTTGGAGCTCATGAAAAAGGTTTTAGCGCCTTCCAAAAATTGGAATACCCTCTAGGAAAATTAGTAATAAATTCCAGAAAATTCCGGAAAATTCCCAAAAGGCTTCTAAACGCATTTTAGAAAACTTGCACACATAAAACCACTAAATGCAGGGCGGCATGAATGCAAGGCACTCAACATTAAACCTATGTTGTTTGATTTAATTTAGAAAAATGGTTTTCGTTATACTAAATTCCCTACAAATTAAATAAAGTTGAGAAAATTTTTAAAATTATGAGAAATTCTTTATTTAATTATTCTTTAAAGTCACATCCTGAAATCCAAAAATTTCAAGGTGTGACAGATTCGACCAATCCAATTGATCTCCATCTCAACATGACTGGGTTTACATGTATCACTTAGCTCCGATGGCGGAATTCTGACCGGTAGGAGCAATTCGTTACATGACCGTCATTGCAAGATCACGAACCGATTAGAGACTCATCTACAACTAGCATATCTCTATATGCACACATTCGAACCTATAACGAGACAACTATGGCCCTGATACCATTGATGGGAAACGAGGAGGCTACGCTAGCACGTACAAAAACTCGTTTACCCCCAAACAGGAACAACAACAGTTATAGATCACGAATCGTTACCACTAGATGCACAGATGCAGCGGAAGCCGTCTCGATGTAGACGAACACGTCGAAGTGGTAGTGCCGTGTACTTGCTCACGACCGTCTGGTCCTGTATGTGCGGTTCGTCCTTGTTCTCCAAGCGCAACACCTCCAAGGTATCCACACGTACGAGAATGGAACGCCAAACATAGGTGTATTAGCACCTCACGAATAACCGCGATCTGCAGGATATGGATGGAGGTGGGGGCTGACGGAATTACTATAGCGCGCGGCTACGGTTCACCCATGGTAGCGGCGGCTACTGTTCACGCGCGGGTACCGTAGCGAATTAGGTTTTTCCCTCCCTCCACCTTGTATATATAGAGATCACTAATGGGCTTTCAATATTTGTGGCCTATCAAGACTTTGGTACCTTAATGGATCAAATCCATCAAAACCCATTAGTGGATCCAATCCAATTTGGCTCTAGGGCATATATCCAACACTTCCCATCTGCCATTTATCTCATAACAGTTTGGGTGTACCTTTGTTTTGGTGTCTCTTTGAGACAAAA
This sequence comes from Echinochloa phyllopogon, assembly GCA_033239725.1. NCBI lineage: Eukaryota > Viridiplantae > Streptophyta > Magnoliopsida > Poales > Poaceae > Echinochloa > Echinochloa phyllopogon. Next base: position 20,922,354 of record BTCW01000013.1, on the reverse strand, counting down.
CAGAAACAATTTCCATTCCAATGCTTCCATTTCAATGCTAGAAATTTTTTAGCAAGAACGCCGGATCTCGAAATCCCGCAGATGGTGGTGTGGATTTTCATTTTTATGGACAGAGAAGGAATGGCTCTAAGCCATTCGTATTAGTTCGGGACGAATCTCGTATCCGGATATGGATGTGGGTTCTCGAAGCATTGGTTCAAGAGTTTTGTCTCGGGAAGTAGAATGTATGCGGATAGATTTATGCTCCACGGTTAAGGCGTAAAACAAAAGAAAGGAATGAATAAAAAGAAACAAAAAGAAAAGAAAGGGACTAGGATTATCCTCATACTAAGGCAGTAAAGCTACCATTCCTCGGCAACTACGCTAGAAAGCTTGTTGACCGTAGGTATGGCAAACAGAATTAACCGCAAACACACGATTTCGAGTAGCTTTCACAAGGACTATTACATGTATTTATTTTTCTCGAGAAACATGTAGGTACTAACTTAAGTATAGGATTGTCCTCCTAGGATCGATCGAGGACTGAGGAAGGCTAGGTAGATGTCACACCCGGATTTTCACAAATACCCGAATGCGGCCATATGTGTGCCTAGGAAGTCATAGTACACATATAGCAAACAAATATGATAAACAGAGAACATATGCTGGAATAAATTCTTCATTAAATAAAGTGCTTCCATTAGAGTGATTCATAAATGATCTAAGCAATAATAGCGAAAGACAAATAAACTCTAAACTAATGAAGCCGCGATCCACAGGGACTCTGACTAGGAGACCACAGCTCAGTAGTATGGTAAATCTTCGTGAAACCCAGCAGCAGACTCATGCCCAGCCCAATCTGTTTACCTATCCGGGATTTTGTTGAATAAAATGACAAGTGTAAGTAAACAATTACTTAGCAAGTATAGCACGGGTATGAAGGCTCAAAATAGGCTAGACACGGCTCAGCTGCATTAGCATTTTTAGTTGGTTCATTTTAACATTAATCAAATTACTACAAGTGAATGGAACCTAGTTGTAACCCAATTAATAAAGTGTAAGTGACATTAAACATAAATAAACATCATCTTCTAATCAAAAAGGATCCAGGCCGCTCGTGACCCTGAGCAAGGCTATCATGATAGATTTTACACTCTGCAGAGGTTTCGCCCTTTACCCACCAGTCGCGTAAAAGTTCAAAAGAACTTTGCACCCAACCACGCACATCAACACTTCCGAGGTGTGATTGCCTAGGGACGCTACGAGGTTTTTCACAAGACACCCTAACTTGACAGTAGCCACTAAGGTACAATAAGGTGGTGAGACTCTAGGCACCGAGATTGACTTACGCTTACGGAGTCATACCATAAGGGGGTCAATGGCATCCAGAGCGCGGGCATCGCACCCAACAATGCGCAGCATGCGGAGTTCCCCATCGCAGGGACTCCCAACACGGGGCTGGGTCTAACGAGACCTAGCCGACGGGGCTACCACCATCCTTGGTGGAATCAAGAAACACCCCGTGCCTTACTTCCCATAACGCCGTCGGCCCCACCGGTAACCACTGGCAAACTAGAGACGTACAAGTTACTTGACCAAGTCCAGAGCCATAATATTTCTAGCGGTGGCGATAGGCTCCTGGGTTGCCGCTTTAAGAACTGGACCTTAGGGAGAGACACTGGAGCAAAGCACACAGCACATGTCCCAGTTTCCTAAACTACGTTGCTAAAAAGCAAGTTTTATCATTAATGTTGAAGTGAACCATTAAGTCAAAATTAATAGTTAAATAATGGTCGCCACATCACGCTTCAATCCGTACCACCAGAATCTTTCCTTGATGTCTTGGTACATCTTGGTGCTTCCTGGGTGGATCGAGTATGCCGAATCATGCGCTTCTCTTAGGATCGTGTGCTTGATCTGCACTATATCGGGCACACATATCCTCTTCACGTGCCACAAGGTTCCTTGTTCATCCACTTTGAAACTAGGGGCTTTTCCTAGGGCAACATTCTCCACAATCTCCTTGATCTTTTCATCACCAAGCTGACCTTTCCGGATCTCCTGTTCAAGAGTTGGTTCTACCGTCATCTCTGTGATGCTGGTCACGAACCTCAGACTCATCTTCTCAAATTCCTGGCTGAGTTCTTCAGGCAGACAATGGCCGGTGGTCTTGTTCACATAGCTTCTCCTACTCAGAGCATCTGCCACCAAGTTAGCCTTCACTGAGTGGTAATGGATCTCCAGATCATAGTCCGTGATCAACTCCCACCATCGGCGTTGCCTCATATTTAGCTCTGACTGAGTGAAGACATACTTCAGGCTCTTATGATCAGTGTAGATGTCACACGTGTGCCCAATCAAGTAGTGCCTCCAAATCTTCAGAGCATGCACCACAGCTGCCAACTCCAAAACACGTGTCGGGTAGTTCTGCTCATGCTTCCACAACTGTCTTGATGCATATGCCACGACTCTCCCTTCCTGCATGAGTACACACCCCAGTCCTAGACGGGAGGCATTGCAGTAGATGGAGAAGCTCTTGGCTATGTCGGGTAATATCGGCACAGGTGTTGTGGTCAGCCTCTTCTTCAACTCTTCGAAGCTGGTTTGACACTCCTCTGTCCAGATGAACGTGGCATTTTTCTCCAATAACGCCGTCATGAGTTTAGCAATCTTGGAGAATCCTTCGATGAACCGCCGATAATATCCGGCCATCCCAAGGAAACTCCTGATCTCGCTGACATCCCGAGGCGGGTTCCAGCTCAACACATCGTTAACCTTCTCCGGATCAACTGCCACTCCTCCATTGGACAGCATGTGTCCCAAGAATGCCACTTCCTTCAACCAGAACTCACACTTGCTCAACTTGGCATATAGCTGATGTTCACGGAGTCTCTGCATCACCATCCTCAAATGATCTTCATGTTCCTCTTCATTCTTGAAGAAGACCATTATGTCATCAATGAACACCACCACGAACTTGTAGAGATAGTCCATGAACACACTATTCATCAAGTACACGAAGTATGCAGGAGCATTGGTCTGTCCAAAGGACATAACCGTGAACTCGTACAACCCGTACTGAGTAATGAAAGCTGTCTTGGGTATGTCCGACGACCGGATTCTCATCTGATGATAACCTGATCGAAGATCTATCTTGGAGAACACACAAGCTCCCTTCAGCTGATCGAACAGGTCATCAATCCTCGGCAGTGGATACTTGTTCTTGATGGTCACTTCGTTGAGGGCTCGGTAGTCCACACACATCCTTTGAGTCCCATCCTTCTTGTCCACGAACAGTACTGGTGCTCCCCATGGTGAAGCACTAGGACGAATATACCCCTTGGCTAGCAAGGAGCTTAATTCCTCTTTCAATTTCTCCAGCTCCTTCACTCCCATTCTATATGACCTTTTAGCTACAGGTGCAGTGCCAGGTTTTAGTTCAATAACGAATTCAACTTCACGTTCCGGGGGCATACCTGGCAATTCCTCGGGGAACAAATCCGGGAACTCGCTCACCACCCTGATGTCGGTGGGAGCTGCACCATCAGCTTGATTGACATGATTATGCTCCAATGGACTAGCTGCCTGGTACTCTACCTTATCTCCGGATGCTGCCGTCAGTTGTACAGTCCTCCTGGTGCACTGGATCACTGCATCATATCTGGCTAGCCAACCCATACCCAGAATAAGGTCGAAATCAATAGACTCCAGGACTATCGGGCGTGCCTCGAAGTCTACCCCCCATTATGGTGACAATAACATGGGCACAGCGTAGAGTGGCATGCTATTCCCCTCCTGGTGAGCTAACTAGCATAGCATTCTTCATGGGTAGTAATGCCACTAAGTTCTTTTTCACAAAAGCAGCAGATATGAAAGCATGCGAAGCTCCAGAATCAAACAAAATAGTCGCAGGGGTGGAGTTGACAGGGAACGTACCCACTACCACATCAGTAGCTCCCTCGACGGTCTCTGCCTCAGTGTGGTTGAGCTTTCCTCTGGCGGGGTTCTGCGGAGCACGGTTGGCCTGACCCTACTGCTGATTCTGCGGTAGTCCAGCCCGCTGATTGTTGTTCTGGCCGGCGGCGTTCTGGGTCTTCTTGGGGCAGACATTGGCAAAGTGCCCCTGCTCTCCACGGTGATAACACACTCTGGGACCCACTAGCGTGTTGTTGACGGGGTTGGGCGCTGAACGGGACCCTGCTGCGCCGGGTTGCGCTGAGCTGGCGCAGTCTGCAAGAGTCGCTGCTGCTGTGGCGTCTGGGGGTACTGGGGGCGCTGCTGGTACTAGCCACGGTTGAACGAGCCGGGCTGACTCTGGAAGCGTTGCTGGCTTCCCATCTGCTGACTGCCCTCAGGAGGAACGAAACGGGGGCGACTGCTACTCCCGATCTGCTGGCCCTGGAACTTCGTCTTCTTCTCCTCCATCTCACAACACTTGTGTTCCAGCATCAATGCACCGTCCACCAGTTCCTGGAAGTTGGGGAACCTGGTGCACATCAGTTGATACTACAGTGCATCCTGCAAGCCATCACGGAACATGGAATGCTTCTTCTTGTCGGTGTCCACGTCCTCCGGAGCATAGCGGGCCAACTCGATGAACTTTTCACGATAAGCGGTGACACTCATCCCTTCTTGCTTCAGTGCCAGGAACTCCTTCTTCTTCAGGGTCATCAGAGCTTCTGGAACGTGGTGGGAGCGGAAGCTACTGCGGAACTCCTGCCAGGTGATCTGAGTATGGTCGACGTGAGCGTACTGGTACGAGTCCCACCAGTCTAATGCCGGTCCCTGGAGTTGTCCTTCGGCGTACAACACCTTCTCCCGGTCGTTGCACTGGGCGATGTCGAACTGTCTCTCCACTGCCTTGAGCCAATCATCAGCCTGCAGGGGGTCGATGGCCTTGCTAAAGGTAGGAGGACGTCCCTTCAGGAATTCGCCCCTCATGTCACGGGGCGGCATGTTGTGTTGCGGCGGATTCTGCTGGTTCTGCTGCATCATCGCCATCGTCTGAGCCATCTATTGCATCAGCTGGGTCTGCGTGAGCATCATCTGCTCAATGGTGGGAGGTGGTGGTGGCAGTCCGCTGGCACCGGGGTTGCTCCTTGTGTTCACCATCTATCATCAATAAATAATTCTCATAAAAACTCCAATGGTTATGGCTTGAGAGGTTTACCAATTTGTTATGATGGAGGGCTTAAATAGAAAAAGAGCAAGAGATATGAATACCCCCTCTATTTAATCACTAAAGTCCTTAAACCTTAGTCTTACATCTAGATTGTAGTAGACTTGCATCTATGCCCATCACAATCATTACAAAAATCCAAATCAGGCATAAGCATAATGACAATCATTTCAAGCACATAAGGACATGATTCACACAAGACTCGACAAGATTTGAGTTTTGAAAAAGTGAAACTAGATGGCATGTAACACATAATCATGGTGGTCTCCTAAGGTTTAATCAACCATTCCAACTAGGCTGCGATCCTACAGTCAGCACGGCTCTGATACCAATCTGTCACACCCGGATTTTCACAAAAACCCGTATGCGGCCATATGTGTGCCCAGGAAGTCATAGTACATATATAGCGAACAAATATGATAAACAAAGAACATATGCTGGAATAAAGTCTTCATTAAATAAAGTGCTTACATCAGAGTGCTTCATAAATGATCTAAGCAATAACAGCAGAAGACTAATAAACTCTCAACTACTGGAGCCGCAATCCACAGGGACTCTGACTGGGAGACCACAACTCAGTAGTACGATAAATCTTCGGGAAACCCAGCAGCAGACTCATGCCCAGCCCAATTTGTTTACCCATCCGGGATTTTGTTAAATAAAATGACAAGTGTAAGTAAACAATTACTTAGCAAGTATAGCATGGGTATGAAGGCTCAAAATAGGCTAGACACGGCTCAGCTGCATTAGCATTTTTAGTTGGTTCATTTTAACATTAATCAAATTACTACAAGTGAATGGAACCTAGTTGTAACCCAATTAATAATGTGTAACTGACATTAAACATAAATAAACATCATCTTCTAATAAAAAAGGATCCAGGCCGCTCGTGACCCTGAGCAAGGCTATAATGATAGATTTTACACTCTGCAGAGGTTTCGCCCTTTACCCACCAGTCACGTAAAAGTTCAAAAGAAGTTTGCACCCAACCACGCACATCAACACTTCCGAGATGTGATTGCATAGGGATGCTACGAGTTTTTTTCACAAGACACCCTAACAAGACAGTAGCCGCTAAGGTACAATAAGGTGGTGAGACTCTAGGCACCGAGATTGACTTATGCTTACGGAGTCACACCATAAGGGGGTCAATGGCATCCAGAGCGCGGGCATCGCACCCAATAATGCGCAACATGCAGAGTTCCCCATCGCAAGGACTCCCAACACGGGACTGGGTCTAACGAGACCTAGCCGACGGGGCTACCGTCCTCGGTGGAATCAAGAAACACCCGGGCCTTACTTCCCATAACGCCGTCGGCCCCACCGGTAACCACTGGCAAGCGAGAGACGTACAAGTTACTTGACCAAGAACCGGTGGTGGCGACAGGCTCCTGGCTTGCCGCTTTAAGAACCGGACCTTAGGGAGAGACACTGGAGCAAAGCACACAACACATGTACCAGTTCCCTAAACCATGTTGCTAAAAAGCAAGTTTTATCATTAATGTTGAAGTGAACCATTAAGTCAAAATTAACAGTTAAATAATGGTGACAGTAGCTGCGCATAGCAAAATCTACCCATATGCATAAACCCAAGGTAATCAAAAGATAGGAGTAAACAAACTAGGTACAACCTTAGTAGGACATCAATTTAGACACATGCATATGAAAGTAAATATATGTATAATGTGTGTTTAGGTAGCAAGGATTGTCCGTGCTATAACTTGCCTTCCTCGAAGGGCAGCGGCGGCTGCTGCTGTGAGTCCTGCTTCGGAAAGTCCTCCACGTACTCGAAGTCCAACGCGAAAGGCTCACCGACTGGACACGAATCACCACACAAGCATCCATGCATGGTAATACATGCAAACAAATAATAATCTGTTAGAACAGTATACCAAACAGTAGAAACAGTACATAAAAAAGTTCTAGAAATATTCTATGCTTCACTACGAACACATGAGCGCGAAAATCACACTAATCGGAGCTAAAACGGAAAAGATATGGGTTTTCTAAGTTACAGGGACTTGCTGGCAAGGTTTTAAATCTTCCAGGGACCTATTTGTGAAAAACACGGGGCTAAAACATAATTTTGTATAAAACTACAGGGCCTACACGCTAAAAGACCAAAACAGGATGGCGGGTTCTAATTTTAAAAAGTGCAGGGGGTTAATTGAATAAAATAGGGCCTCCTTGTAAATACTTTTCTATAGCCATGGACCGCGGGTTGATTAACAGGAACTCGGGGGCTTTTTAACAAAAGTGGCTCGGTTGACCGTTACTTGGCTTGTTTGACTTGGGCGGGGGTGCGATCGCGGCCGTTGGATGGAGATCCATCGGTCCAGATCTGACGGGGGAGTAGGCGGCCAGCGGGGGAGATAGGCGCGGCGGCGCCACCCATGGCCACGGTGGAGGCTCGCTGGTGCGAGCTCAAACTCGAGCTCCAGGGCTCGGTTTGCAGCGCGGCCAAGCTCTATGGACTCGGGACGGCGAGGCGAACATGGCTGGAAGCGGCTCACGACGATGACCCGCGGTGGAGAAACTCCGACGAGCTCTTCTGTACGCGACAGAACGAGAGAGGGGGCGAGGAGTAGCTTGGGGCTTTGCTTACGAACACGCGAAGTTTCGCCGGGGGTCGAGGGGGATGGAGCGGCGACCGAGAGGGGAGAACGATGGCAGCCGAAGCTCGGCGGAGCTCGGGGCAGCAGTTCTACGTGGGGAGAGCGATGGGGGGCTCGGGAGGCGCGGGAGAAGGATGGTGAAGGCTCGGGGGTGTGCGGGGGCGCTTAAATAGGCCGAAGGGGTGGCGCATTTGGCAGGTGGCGCGGGGATAGGGCAGCGGCCGGTGGCGGATCGAGCCTTCCATAAGCGGAGCGGCTTGCCATGCGGGGGAGCACACTAGAAAGGAAGGGCGCGGCGGGCGAAGCTTCTTGGAAGCTTCGTGGGTGGCCCACGGACGTGGGGCGGGCCAGGACGGACAGTGAAAGCAGCAGTGATCGCGCGCAGGGGAAGGGAAAACTCGGGCGGGAGGAGGAAGGTGAGTCCAACATGCGGGGCCCGCCTGTCGGCCGCTGGGAAGGGAGGGGGAAGGCGTCGCGCGAGCTGGGCCGGCGCAGGGGGGAGTGGGCCGGCTTGGGGGAAAAAGCGGAGGGGAGGAGGGAGCTGGGCCTCGGGGGTGGGAAAGGAAGGCCCAGGGGGGAGAGAGGAGGTGGTTGGGCCGGGGAGAAAACGAGGAGGGTGCTGGGCCGCGCTCGCGAGAAATAGAGGGAGCAGATGTGGACCGAGGAGAAAGTTTAGGGAGCAAAAACAGACTCGGCTGAATTAACTTTTCTAGGACTCCAAACAAGGTGATTCAAATTTGAATTTAAATAAATTTAAATTCTCGTTTGAATCACAAGCAATACAAAAATCAAATGCAGCAGCATGAATGCAACAAAAATATTTCTACAACTTATATTTGATTTTAATATTTATAAATATTGTATTTAGCCTATATTAATTATGTACAAATCGAATAAAAGCCAATTAATTACTAAAAATTTGAAATAGGCTATTTTTGGGTGTTAAAGTAGAGACGATTCTACAGATTAGAGCTGGTGTGACACCCAGTATGCATAAAACAACCACATACACTTTGTATTTTGGAAGACGTAAAATTGATAATTAAAAATTGACTTTTTCAGCCATCGTCCCGATGAACGATTTGAGGCTACACATGTGTAGAGATCATCGAATATATTCTATTTTACTATCCACATGTCGTATTTGGAGTTTAGATCGCGAAACTACTGTGAGGGTATTTTTTTTGTTAGAGTGCTAAAGTACTCGCGCCGCTACAGTACCCGCAGTTGACCCAAACCATATGCCCTCCTCGTCTTTCCTCCCTTGCACTGCCGCCCTTTTTGTTGTACACTAAAGAAGAGAGGGGAGAAAAGAGAGAAGAAGAGAGAGGGGAGAAAAGAGAGAAGAGAGAGAAAATTAGGGCTTGTCGTCGTCGGTCACCGTCGTTTCTCCCCAGAAATTGGTTGTGCTTGATCTCTTGTCTCTGTTTTTCCCTTAATTGTAATCTTTCCTCGCTATTCATCGAGGTGCCCCATGTGTGTAGTGTAGTTGGTGGCAATCGACAGGGCTAACGTCACGTTGGTGGCGGGAATCGTCGTTGGGATTGTCGACTTCGCCGTTGCCCATGTTGTTTCCAAGAGGAAACCCTAGGTGAGACATAGCCCACCTGTAGAATGTGTTTTTCCTCTATTTTGTTTTATGTTTTAGATCATATGTGTAATGGAGCTCGTCGCCGTTAAGACTAGGGTTATGGTTTTTGCCCTCGTCGCTGTTTTCAGCACGTGGTTAATCTGCACATAGTTGTCATTCATGTCAGTTTTTCACGGTCTTAGTGGCCTCAGAAAAACATTAAACCTTTATAAGTGTTGTAATGGACTTTGAGATCTTTCCATGGACATAACTCAATTGGAGTTAAGGTCATAGAGTAGTTGAATTTTTATTCTGACAGTTTTACAATCTTGTGATTCTGCATAAAATATGTTCACTTAAAGTTTATGTAAATCTAACTTTAGAATTGGACTTTCTGATATTCAGAACAGTTGTAGTAAATTTTATAAGCTTTCCATATTGGTAAAGTACATCTTCATTGGAATTTTTGAGCTACAATTATGTTTAATTTGGTGGAAAAGTTCTGCAATTTCTATCAGATTGTTAGATTAAGGTTCATCTCAAGATTAAGATATTATGATGATTTTCACTTTGGGTTGAGATCACCAGAAAGTTGTAGGTCCTGAAGTTAACTTTCATTTGGCTCAAGTTGGAAATTTCCGGCCATTAGAATTAAACGATACAAAAAAGAGAAGCAACGTCAATATTGTTATGTCTAGTTTGGGTGTGTTTACGTGAGGATGGGTTTGAGTGTAGGAACGCTTCAAATTAAGTTCGTATATGCTTGCATTGGTGCTGAGATGTATTTGTGCATAGTTGGTGCACCTTTGGATCGTGCTTAGCTCACGTTTCTTATCATCGGGGAAGACAAGTAAGCGTGGCGTTGTGCTCCACATGCTTTAACTGTATTGTTTAAATTTCCTCCACTGAATTTGAGTACCTCATATGAGTCTTATGATCTGAATTTGATTTTTATATTGAAGTATTATATGATCCACTTGTGGTTTTACTCCTAAAGTTTAACGATTGAAGTATATCAAGGTAATGCACTGTAATGTTGCATGTGCATCATCATCTTCTATATGCATATGAAGAAACCGTAGCCGGATTGGTGTGGTAAGTACTGGTACAGCAACACACGTTGAGATATAGCAAGTGTGGGTAGAAGTAAAGTGTGGACGCAACAAGTCAGGTGATGACAATCTACGTGAACACACAATCAGCCTCAGAGATTTGTTTCACTCCGATGACAGCCAGTAATCTTGAGGTTCGGGGCGTGTCAGTCAATTTGACCTGCAATTGATAAGGGAGTAAAATCGTGTAAAATTTGCAGATCGGCTACATTCCGAACTGCCTTTCTGTGTATCAGATGAGGTAAAACAGCCGATGATGGTTTAAATTTCGAGGCCAAGGCTCAGATCGCTTGTGCACTTAAAACCTTAAGAACTGATTTGAATCTTAGATGCAGACTGATAAATTGGTGATAAAAACTAAAAACTTAACAGAAATAACAGATTAAATCTACTAAGATCTAGCAATTATCAATAACTTTGAACGTAACAGTAAAACAGAGCAAAACAACCTATATAACCTATTCTGATAGGCTATACGGCAACGCTCGATACAGGGGTGTAATAATTAGATTTCTAGATGAAAGTGAGGCACTTAAACCTATAATCTAGAGATTACGATAACTTCGTGCAACGATTAGATCTCAGATAAAAGTGAGGCACTTGAACCTATGATCTGACAATCGCGATAACTTGGTGAACAAACTAGATGAAAGTGAGGCACTTCGACCTAATTTGTTCGATAACTTTGAGGAGATCTAGATGGAACTATAGCGATATGCCCGATAGTTAAAGCCTGGAGAGCACTAGGTAAAAATGGAACTAACAAGCAAGCAAGAGATCATGGAGATGCAGCCCAGTGAAGACTTGGAAGAACTCGTAGAACTTTTGAAACTAGGGTAAAAGTAGATGCGATGTAAATAGAGTAAATGTTTTGTTTGATTGGTGTATACAAACTTTATTCACTGGCCAATGGCCGCTACTTATAGCCTAAGATACAGACTCCACGTCGATCACGACTTACACACTTGATTAAAAAGAAAACAAAACATTCCTAATATACAACTCCTAAAATAAATCGACTTCGGTATGTCCCCTCTGCCACGAACATCGACCGAATCTCGCCCATCCGCTTGAATCAGCTCTTGCCACATCAGCTATTGGCTTAGCGCAAATCGGCTACAACCCTTCTTCGACGTTGAACGTTGGCTTCATCAGCTGAACCCCTTTGACTATGCTTTTGACCGCGCTTCTGACCGTCAATGCGAAAAACGGTGTCAGCACATGCCCCTAATTTTGGGATAAAATATCACTTTGTCCCAAAATTCTCTCATGTAACCGTCATCCTTCCTTCACGCTTGAACTGAAACAGAGTTCCGCTCCTTTCTCTCTCCTCGTCGTCACAAGCAGAGCTCCAAGATCTGATCTATTCTGCTACTCCAAACTAAAATTTTTTGACTTAAGAACACCGTAGCGGATCCCTCTACAAGCACCAATAGCCATCGTTAAGCTCACGCCAGAGGTAAAACTTGGTTCCTAATTTTTCCACATTGCATCGTATTCTTCCTTCTCCGCCGTTCCTCCTGAATATCGAACTCTTCTTCCCCCCTTTGAAGGATCTAAGAAACAGAATCACTATAGCCTTGAAGGATAAGAAAGGCTTCATCTACTTGGGCCCGATGGGAGATCCAGATCCGACAGATTTGATTAATCTTGAAATCAACCGCCTCCCCTTCAAGAGTGCAAACCTAGATCTCGATTTGTGGCATCACACCTTTCACTCTTGGCCAAGCCTTACTCCAGGATGGAGGAAATGATATCTACGCATGTCTGCATCAAAAGGACCTCTCTGGGATGGCTACGACCTTAGTTAGTGCATAAATATGTCCCTTGCTAGTATGAACAGAAATGAATCTTTGCTCATAGCTGCTTCGTACTTCTGGTCCGATGCCTTGAATGCTTTCCTCTTTGGCCATGGGCCAATGACTCCCACACTTGTTGATGTACTCATGCTGAAGGGTCTTAATATCTATGCACCAGACAGTCCTTACTCCCTTCGGGTGAAAACAAGCCACCGACTGGAAACAAAAGGGGTCAGCGGCTAGAAAGGCTATATTGCTCATCACATGAAGACCGGTCCTGTTAGCAACAAAGAACACGTCCTAAACATGTGGCTCAAAAACTTCATTTACTGCGGGAAAACCGCAGGACCAACCAGCAATGCCCAGGCAATAGCAGAAGTCTTAGCCGCAGGAAATGCCATCCCATTAGGAAAACATCTGATGGGAACCGTTTACCATCTCCTCCATGTCGTGTTAGCTATACTCATCTCAGGCCAGCCGATCGATAACCCAGGAGGCCCATGGTGGTTAATTAACCTATGGTTGAACCTGTACATGCGCAAAATCTTTGGCCAAGACCTATCGTCTTTGATCTTCCCAAGCAATTATAAAGAAGAAGAAGAATCAGTCACCCGCCGATGCACTTCTTATGGCGAAGGTGCCTCAACTATTCCTTGCAGCAAGCTGGATTCGACAGAGACATCCAGTCTCTTCAAAGTTATGTATCTTGGATCCCCTGACATTATTTGATTTGCATATTCAGAAGAATATGTGATGCTTGAGAACCCTGTCAAGTTCGTCTTCAACTCCAACAAAGATGACTATAGCTTGAAGAGCTTAACTGTCCCCATCTCTCCTGGGTTCCTTCCGGTCAATTTTATTTTTGGAAGAACTATCCACCCTTCATATGAGTTATACTATCCAACATCGGCAACACGTCAAATCAGCTTCGGCCAATTGCCGATTCATCCATACTTTGCCAATCTGGTGAATCCAAGAGATGATGTGTTCAACGGATTGGAATACGATCACCTGAAACCATCTCTCTTTTTGATTGGACACCGATATCCTTCAGCACGAATTTTTTTAGAAAATAGTGGCCTAAATGGTGCTTCCATCTGTTCTCCACTCTTGTCAAGTCATATTGCCAACAATTTGATACTGAATATACTGATTCAGAGGATGAGGTACACCTTTCATCCTAATTTATGTTGCATTTCTTTCATATGATCCCCTCATTCTTCTTTGATCACAGAGCACAAGAATAAGCCCCCCAAATGAGAGCAACAGCGCACAACCAATCAATTACACACCCAAATCAGTGAATCCTCATATTAGCTGCAATGCTCCATTGCTCAAGGATATTGCTGCCGGTCGGGTGCCAAAGCGCAAACCCAATAAAATTACTTCTCCAAGGAAGCAATTAACTCCTTCTCCTTCGTTGGCTATAAACACTGACTCATCTCAACACGGTGTTCTTCAGATACCCAGCTCATTTCAAGAATGTCCTCACTAACCAACCGACACCATATCTAACTCACATTTTAGCAGCAAGATACGCCTGCATCGTCTTCGAAGACCTTACCAACAAAAAGATAGATCCAAGATGCACCCACATCGGCCACCATTACAAGTCTTCAGGTATCTCACTCTTTTCATCATCTCATTCATGAATACGTTGTTGATACTGTTCTTGAGCAGGTTTCATCCTTATTGGCTCATTCGTCGCATAATCCAGTAGAAACAAATCAGGAAAAGCAATCAGCTAACGAGGATATACAACATGGCGCACCTTCATCATTGTTGGCGGTCGTTACAGCCCAAATCTGACCACCAATACTCGGGAATAAATGAGGTTATATGCAACATTCCATGTACTTAGGTTTTATTTCTAATAAAGTTCCATGAGTTTTGGTGAGTGACACTTGTGCAGGTACAACTACAACAAATACGTGCTTCTGGGGCCTAAAATGACCAAATCGGCCGAACGACTCCGTTCGGCTGTCGTTCGGCCGGTTACCCCCCTTAGCCGAGCAGACCACCGGGAGTCGTCCACGTCAACAACGACCAAGCGAACACATCACATGACACGTGGGCGACCGCCAACTCATCCCGGACCATGTGACACGTCACTCCTGGGCCACTACAACTCGAAGACCACATGGATCAGAACAACTATAGAGCCCAGGAGGCAGAGGCGGTGCACGGGGGCAGGCCTGGGCCTCCAGGCCCGTTCGACCGAACAGGGCGGTTGGGCCGAACCACCCCCAGTGCACAACCGCCTTCCAGGGGTGGATCCTGGCCGTGGGAGCCAGAGGCGGCAGATCCCACGGTTCGGCCGAACTGGCCAGTTCGGCCGAACCGGGAAATTCGGCCGAAGGCCCGGCACCGCCTCCCTGGCTGCCTTGGCGGTTACCCTACCTACAACCGCCATCAACCGCTATAAATAGGACCCCTTACCTCACTTGTAAACACACACCACTTGGGAGCAAGTCTTCAATTCTCCACTTTCAAGATGTAGAGTTAGGCTAGTCCAGTTGGGAGTTAGAGTCAGGGTCGAGCTTCGCTCGGGGTTCCGGAGTCGTCTTCTGGAGTTCTGGTAAAGCTCTTGTATCTTTCCTTTTCTTTATGTTCGACTCTGAGTAATCAATATATTTCCTCTGCATTTACTTGAGCTATTTGTTCTGCATTTATTTCGCGAGTAATTATGGAATGTCTAGCCTTGGTTATAAGCTGTTTTAGTCTGGTTCTATAAGTTCTCTCTTAGTCCTTTGTCTTAGCTGGTTCCTCGTTTCTGCTCAATACTTGCGGTGAATTGTCACTGGGGTATGGACAGGATTGCTTGCTCTTTCTAGAAGAGTGAGTAGTTATTGTCTAGTGTAGGTGTGGTACCTAGTCTGGATGGTAACCTTGGTTTATTCCCGTTGCAACGGAGGTGGTAGCCGTTAGGTGGTGACAGCCCTTTCGGTCTTCGTAGCCCATCACGTTAGTTCCGGTCCGTAGGATTCCCCAGTTGGGAAATAGTGGCACCCCTTCTCATCCCTTTCTGTGTGTTCACCGGTTCCCTTGTCCCGAAGCTAAGATAATGGAACTAGGAAGAGAACCATAGAAGTCATTCTTCATACTAGCTGTAATCTCTGCTAGAGATATCTCAAGGCCAGTGGAAGTATATAGGAATCCTTTCCTGTCTCGTTGTTCTCCCACTAGCTAGACCGCTCTTCTATCTCTATCCTGAACTTCTCCTTGTGTGTGTCAACTGCATATCACTCCTATCCTATCCTTTACCCCCGCCTTGTTAGCCGGTACTTTAATTAGTAGTTACATCCTTGTCAATAGTCGATACTCTTTATCCAATGCTTCCCTGTGGAAATATAAATACGATACCTAGGAATACTCCCGGGTGAAATTCTACATCGGTATCCGTGCGCTTGCGGATTTATATCTGTATCGTAAGAATACCAATGAACACTACTTGCACCATTACTGGGATTGGCAATCCTAATAGTGGACCGTAAGAAGTGTCAACAAGCATTTCTGGCGCCGTTGCCGGGGAAGCAATTGGTGAAAGATATTGATCATTGACATTGGTGTCTACTAATTTAATCTACCGCTAGCATTAGCGGGATCACCCCTGTTTGCTTGAGTTTGTTTCAAACAGGAGGAAAGCAGAGAGCCCAGGGTGCCCGATCATGCAGGATTTATCAATGTATGCCCCTGTCTACTGCAATGAGTACCGTACGGAAGCTTCTGAAGAAAATTTGCACAGGTATGTGTTCATACATATACATATTTTATCATAACCACGTGCAGAAGGGAAGAAAGATCGTCGTCAAGGAAGAAAAAGGAAATCAAATGTGACGGACGAATGACGCTGCATCACCGCAATTCCGTCTCAAATTGTTGGTAATGGCGAGAAAAATCAAGGTATGTGAGATAGTCCAGCTCTTAGGCTTTAAATTTTGAGCTTTATCCTTTAAATTGTTGCATTATCCACTGCATGATTGCATTGAATCACTTAATTTAGGAATTCATGCATACTATTACCCCAATTTTTTTTCCCAATTCACTACATACTTCCCATTCTTGCATTTGCATTCATTCGCCCCATCACTGTTTTGCATAAAAAAACACTAAAAGAAAAATAAAATAAATATCCAGCGACCACTAGTGTAGGCCAAGGTGTCTGTATGTCTGCAAGCCTTAATCCAAGGCTAGTGGCCAAACATAACCTGGCCTGACCATTTTTCGCTTGTCCTTTGCGCTTCGCGCGAGAGAGGAGGCAAACTCTACGCCTCCACTCCTTTGCCGCTCCACTTGCTTGTTTTTGGGACCCATTGTTTCAACATTCGCATACAAGCTAGTTCCGCGGCATTCCACTAGTTGGTATATTTGAGTACCGATCCCCTTTGCCACATCCATAACTGTGTATCCGTACACGGAAACATCAACGCGGAGGAGGACTCAGCCTACTTCGTGCAGTCACGTTGGCGTTGTAGCATCACCGCTGCATCAGTTCTGAAAGTATTTATCATCAGATGCCAACGGTAGGCACGCTCAGGTGTTTCCATGCCCCCTTCGTCTATTGCGGTTTGCTCGGGTTTGAATGTGTTGCTAGAATACATTCATAAGCTCTTTAAATTAAGCATGGTGCTTAGGATAATTAGCTTACTTTAATCGAACTAGACATGGTGTCAAGTTTGATTAATGAACCTTTAAAGCAATACTTCTATGGATATTGGTTGTATGTGTGGACTAACCCCCTACAGAAAAAAAAATCAAAAAAAAGAGAGAAGGGGGAGTCCCAAAATATACTTCACACCGGATATGAAGGCTATGGATACAGTTGAAGCCCGGGGTGGACAATCATTCCAGGTATGCACATATTGCAGTAAATTATAAGTAACCTGGAACAGGAAGTTGCATCGTCCGAGACATTCTCTCCAGATCGGACGGTGACAAGAACAATTGAAGACAAGAGAAGTCCCGCTCGCGGACTTAAAAGCTGAGCTCTCGCCGCGAGGAAAACCGGTATGTATCCCATATTTCCCTTCCAATTTTTAATTTTTCAATTGCATTTGCATGTTTCCCTTTTCAAATTAAATGAACCACTTGAGTAATTAATTTGAGAGAGAGTAGAAAATTTTGCAAGCTTGGTTAGAAATAATTGGACACATGCTGAAATTTTACCTAGGGTGGATGTAATTGATAACTTTTATCATTTTCATCCCCTCTAGAACATCTCCAATTATTCACCATCACCACCAACCAGCACCAAACATGTCTACCCCACTAAAAATGGCTGCACACTCACCAATTATCACAAACATGGCAGCATGGGGGTGACTCCACTAAAACCAACTTTGGTCATGTCAAGTTTGCATCTCACCTACCACTAAAAACCACTCACATGACCTTGGGAATTGTTGGCCACACAAAATTTTGTGGAATCAAAGCAAGGGGAGGTGCTCCACTCAGGGAGGAGTGGCCTGGCCACCAGGGCCTGGTTCGCCCGAACCACCCAGTTCAGCCGAACCAGGGACCTGCCTCCCCTCGGCCTATAAATGTTGGTGCAAGCTTGTGAGCTCTCACACACTCATACACTCTGAAAAATTTCTGTTAGAAGCTCTCCCTCTCTCATTTCTTGCTCTAGCTTGTGCTCAAGTCCTTCCCAAAGTTCTTGCTCAAGTTTTGGTTCACTTGCATCACAAAAAAAAATATTTTGCTTTGGTTGTGATCTTTGTGCTGAATTTCTGGACGATTTTGTGGTGGTCACCGACACCCACAAGAACGACTAACCCTTTTGTGGTGGTTTTCATCCCCGCAAGAACGACTAACTATCTCGAACGACTGACTTGATTTTCTTGTGCTAACCATATATATTCAGTCCTTTGGGTAGTTGTTGTTGCACTAACCTTTTGCAGGAATCATGTCGAAGTTCTTCACGTCGCTCCGTCGTTCCGCCCGGCTAGGCCGACGATCGGACGATGTTGGGAGTTCCCCAGCTCCGTCCCGAGGCTCGAGCCAGATGGACACGGACGAGTACGCAGCAGCCGGCTCGGATGGGGCCATGCCACGCCCCCGGCCAGGCAGCTCCTGAGCGAGAGTGACATCAATCTCAGGACAGAATGGGAGCAGAACACCTTCAACGAGCTTCGGCTGAAGGAGTTCGAGCACACCCGTGTGTTTGAGCAAGACTTGCTCAGGGACACGGGGACGGACGTAGAGTTCACGGAAATCTTCCAAGCCGTTGGCTGGGAGAATTTCTGGCACATCAACGAAGAAGGTTCGTACCTACTCACCCTTGAATTCCTCTCGACTTTGGTTTCTAAAACTGGGGGGGTTCATTTCCGATTTTTCAACCAAGAGTTTTTCTGCTCTTGGAGGGATTTTAGTTCGGGTCTCGGATTTTCAAGCCGTTGTTCCTTAGACCCGAACAAAGCGCTTAAAAGATTTGACCGGGTGGCATTTTGGAAAAAGATTTCGGGGAATACCAACTGTCATGCGCCACGCACGAACAGCATACATAACCCCACTTTGCGTTTCATGCATCGTTGGGTGTCTATGTCGGTATTCCCCCGGGCAGATTTGCGCCCTGTCAACACCATCGAGTTGCGGGTTCTTTTTGCCATGGTCAAGCAGATTCCCCATTCACCTGTGAAAGACATGGTTGTCACTGGCTGTCTCATATTTCTCGTACGGGTAGCATGGCAATGATTTCTCTAGTCACTCGCCTCGCTAACCACCTGGGCGTCCTTCAAGGCGCCCGACTCACGTACATCGAGACAGCGCGTTCCGTCGTGGATACCGAGCATTTCGTGCATGCCCACATGATACGGCGGATGCCTGACGCAATGCTAGCTATGATTTACCGTGGTTATACAACTGAAGTGCCCTTGCCTTGTGCAGCACTAAGGTTGTATACCACGCCGAAACTAACTCTTCAGTTGAGGACCGAGTCGGACGACTCTCCACCTTGGAGAGAGCCCGCTCGGCATAGCATTGCAGGTGACGGACCAGTCACGAGAGGACGAGCCAGGCGTGACGCGGGGCTTGCCACCTCACAGGAGCCGGAAGATGCACCACAAATGCCGCACCGACACACTTCCGCTTTTGAGGCCACCTACGACATGTACACCGGCGCTGGGACGTCCGGAGCAGGAGGCTCCGGGCAGCATCAGGAGCCGAACTACTTCACCTCAGGACGCTGGGACCACGGCCAGGACACGGACTCTGAGTGGTCCAGGAGCCGGTATGGAGGGCGATACGACAGTGCCTCCCGGCGATACTACCCCGGATACTCACAGTCCGCACGCTTCGACTACGGCCGGGAGTTGTCCTACATCTCCGACCGAGTCGAGCTCATCGACGACCGTACCCGAGAGATTCAAGACACGCTAGCCCGCCATTCTCAGTACCATCAAGAGAATAGCGGGATGGTGGCGTCTATCCAGCACGACGTCCACGAACAAGCGGAACAGCTGAGCCAGTACCTCTCAAGGCTCAACCCCTACCAGTGAAAGTCCAAGCTTGGGGGAGGATCCCCACCAGGTATGTCCCGATTTATCCAGCACTTTGATCATTTAATTTCCCTTTCATTTCCCTTCATGATAGTTTGCATTTAAAAAAATTGAAAATACCAAAAATATTTCCCTTAAACAATATTTCCCTTGAATAAAATAACTCCCAACTATGCATGTAATGAATCATATGCCTCTCACCTTGGAAATGATGAATAGTTGCTCTGTCATTAATTTTGCAAGTACTTTGCTTCAACTAGTTGCTAGATTGTGGTTGAGTTATTTAGCATGAGTAAAAATGATCCTGAAAATCTTGTGGGGGCACATGCTTTATTCCAAGTCTAAGTTGTTGTGGGGATTGATATAGTGAGAATTTGGTTAAATTCTATTCTGCTTTTAGTACGGGGAAAATCTCGGAAATTTATGCTTTCAAAATGAAACAAGTTCCTCATTGGTCAAAATACCTACCAGAGCCATATGATAAGCTTAGTTGAAAATTTCTACTCATATGCTGCTTGTTATCTTAGTGAGCTTTGTCAAATTGTTGTGACCTTTGAGTGAAGCTTTCATATTCTTAAAGATCGAGACCCACGTACACACACCACCTCTCACTTACAATTCCTACACTAGGAGTTAGCAAACATTTTCCATCATCCATCCACAAAAATAAATGCTCCATGTTCTGTGAGTTCCCTCTCCAAATATTCTTGATAGAGACATGGGCTATGCAAAAAGAAAAGCATGCCAAAGAGCATGGAAAAAAGAAAAAAAGAAAAGCATGCCAAGTGGCATGGCAAAAATATGAGAATAAAAGATAGCCCATGTTCTCGAAAATAAGGAGAGGGAGTTTCATCCAAGGAGTTCCACCATTCCACCATATTCCACTCCATTCATATCCACACACTTGCACGTCTCGATCTTAAGATGTGATTTGTCTCCTCAGAGATCCGGTCTTTGACTTAGCAAAATATAAGATGCATGCATGCCTTCATCCTTTGTCCCTGAGCCACACAAAAAGTCATATTAGATGTTAGGAGGAAAAAGAAGGCACAAGCCTTGGTGAGGATTCAAATACACTTGAGCGATTGAGTGTGCCAATGAGGAACAATTTGTAGTTTTCAAAACTTATGAAAAATTCCGAGATGGGATCCTGAAAAGAGTAGAGTGGAACAAAACTGAATTTAAACTGTTCGTCCTTTCAACCGCCCAAGATAAGGAGATTGCTATAAGCCCCATAGGTAAAAAGGTGATTTGAAACTTTGCCTATGATACAAGCATTGTTGAACACTAGTTGTTTATAAAGTTACCTGCAAAAGAAATGACATTGTTGCAACTCGTGATCCACCGAGTCTAAGTTTATATCTTTGCTCGAGGACGAGCAAAGAGCTAAGCTTGGGGGAGCTTGTTGGCGGTCGTTACAGCCCAAATCTCACCACCAATACTCGGGAATAAATGATGTTATATGCAACATTCCATGTACTTAGGTTTTATTTCTAATAAAGTTCCACAAGTTTTGGTGAGTGACACTTGTGCAGGTACAACTACAACAAATACGTGCTTCTGGGGCCGAAAATGACCAAATCGGCCGAACGACTCCATTCGGCCGGTTACCCCCCTTAGCCGAGCAGACCACCGGGAGTCGTCCACGTCAACAATGACGAAGCGAACACATCACATGACACGTGGGCGACCACCAACTCATCCTGGACCATGCGACACGTCACTCCTGGGCCACTACAACTCAAAGACCACATGGATCAGAACAACTTCAGAGCCCAGGAGGCAGAGGCGGTGCACGGGGGCAGGCCTGGGCCTCCAGGCCCGTTCGGCCGAACAGGACGGTTCGGCTGAACCGCCCCCAGTGCACAACCAACTTCCAGGGGTGGATCCTGGCCGTGGGAGCCAGAGGCGGCAGATCCCACGGTTCGGCCGAAGGCCCGGCACCGCCTCCCTGGCTGCCTTGGCGGTTACCCTACCTACAACCGCCATCAACCGCTATAAATAGGACCCCTTACCTCACTTGTAAACACACACCACTTGGGAGCAAGTCTTCAATTCTCCACTTTCAAGATGTAGAGTTAGGCTAGTCCAGTTGGGAGTTAGAGTCAGGGTCGAGCTTCGCTCGGGGTTCCGGAGTCGTTTTCTGGAGTTCTGGTAAAGCTCTTGTATCTTTCCTTTTCTTTATGTTCGACTCTGAGTAATCAATATATTTCCTCTGCATTTACTTGAGCTATTTGTTCTGCATTTATTTCGCAAGTAATTGTGGAATGTCTAGCTTTGGTTATAAGCTGTTGTAGTCTGGTTCTATAAGTTCTCTCTTAGTCCTTTGTCTTAGCTGGTTCCTCGTTTCTGCTCAATACTTGCGGTGAATTGTCACTGGGGTATGGACAGGATTGCTTGCTCTTTCTATAAGAGTGAGTAGTTATTGTCTAGTGTAGGTGTGGTACCTAGTCTGGATGGTAACCTTGGTTTATTCCCGTCGCAACGGAGGTGGTAGCCGTGAGGTGGTGACAGCCCTTTCGGTCTTCGTAGCCCATCACGTTAGTTCCGGTCCGTAGGATTCCCCAGTTGGGAAATAGTGGCACCCCTTCTCATCCCTTTCTATGTGTTCACCGGTTCCCTTGTCCCGAAGCTAAGATAATGGAACTAGGAAGAGAACCATAGAAGTCATTCTTCATACTAGCTGTAATCTCTGCTAGAGATATCTCAAGGCCAGTGGAAGTATATAGGAATCCTTTCCTGTCTCATTGTTCTCCCACTAGCTAGACCGCTCTTCTATCTCTATCCTGAACTTCTCCTTGTGTGTGTCAACTGCATATCACTCCTATCCTATCCTTTACCCCCGCCTTGTTAGCTGGTACTTTAATTAGTAGTTACATCCTTGTCAATAGTCGATACTCTTTATCCAATGCTTCCCTGCGGAAATATAAATACGATACCTAGGAATACTCCCGGGTGAAATGCTACATCGGTATCCGTGCGCTTGCGGATTTATATCTGTATCGTAAGAATACCAATGAACACTACTTGCACCATTACTGGGATTGGCAATCCTAATAGTGGACCATAAGAAGTGTCAACAATCATCTGTCAATCCTGAGATCTATGTTGATGAGCGTATCTTGAAACAGGTAAGCCTTCGATGATCTCCTTAAGCCGATGCATAAATCTTTTAACTTCATTTGTCCCACAAACCTATGATTCTGCAGACAACAGCCTATTCTCATTTCCCATTAGAGAATTCCTGGATGATGAAGAACCATTTTCCAAAACATTAGCCATGGGACCTCTATCGGTTGAAATCAAGACTAGGCTTCAAGAATTGCTCCCCCACTTGGACAAGGACTTCAACATGTTAGTGCAACATGCTGAACCAATACGCAACATCTTCTGCACTCTAAAAGGCCAACTTCTAGCTGAGGTTGAAGCGGCTTTGATTCCAGCTGCTTATATTGAGAGCCAACAAGTTCAGGTTCTCCAAGCGAAGTAGCGGCTAGCCGATCGACAACAGCAAGAAGAAGTCAACAAAGAAAGGTCACACTTCAAGGTTAGAGCCGATGATTTGCAGTCCAAGATCATTTCCCTTAATTCCTCCTAGCTAGGACTAATCTTCTGAAGGAGGTCGACAGGGTCATGAAGGAAATCGAAACCAAGGAGGACAAACTGACGAAGCTCCCTGATACCATTAAAGCCATGCAAGAAGAAATGGGAAGCTGCATCCGTCGAGCCATCCGTCTGCATAAAGGCATCCAGCCGATCCCTGGAACAGCTGAAGAAGATCATCATGCAATCAGCAAAGTTGACCAAATTCATCTACGTGCCATCGATGCAGTCCGTGGTCTCTTAGGCCCGATGTAATAGGCTAGACCTTTTTGCTCAAACTTCTCAACGAGACACTCATGACCCAAATAATATCTTGCATTATGAATATTTTCTCTAACGGCGACACATATCGTATCGGCATATCCGATTCCTCATCGGCTAACATGTATCTAATGCATACATCATTTGTCCTTCCATTTTTACTATAGAGGCGATATCCCATATTGGCTACATCCGATGCGATTACAATCGACTATCTGCTACCTTTGATTAGGACGATTCATCAAAACCGATCATCTGGACCGGCTGTAACCCATACTCTGACATCTTGATGAAGTCCTTGTCTCAAACTTTCCCGGAGAGACATTCAACACCTTCATAGCCCCAGATATGTGGATCGGCTGTAGCAATACTAATAGAGGAATCGACGTAGATGATTTCCACAGTATCTCCATGCCACTGCAGCAAGCAATGGTGAATCATCTAAGGGACACAACAGTTGGCATGGATCCAATCATGTCCTAGGAGCAGATTGTATGAACCCTTTCCACTGATGACGAAGAATGTAGTAGGAAGAGTTTTGCTCCCAATGGTTAACTCCACGTTGGTTGCCCCCGAGCTCGTGAAACTTTTCCTTTGAAATCCTTGAGCATCATATCAGTTTTGATGAGTTCATTCTCCTCCTTGCCAAGCTTCCGATATGTGGTATAAGGCATTATGTTAACAGCAGCACCGCCATCAACTATCATTCTGGCCATCGGCTTACCGTCGACATGGCCTTTAACAAAGAGAGGTTTCAAATGTTGCCGCTCCTTCTCTTCCGGCCTACTAAAAGTAGCCTACATCGGCTCAAGACTCAACTGTGCCATATCTAATTCTTCATCGCTATCTTCATCAGCTGGAATCATGAAATCTTTGGGCAAAACAAAGACCATGTCAATCGATGGAACATCTTCCTTATCGGCTTGCTTCTTCTTATGCCATACCTGAGGTTTGTCAGTCTCCTCTTTGCCTTGGAGCATTTCATCTTCCATCTCCTTGTTCCTCATACGATGAAGTCTGTGCCTCTGAGATCTGGAGAGACCATTAGGACAGCCCCTTCCTCTTTGCCTTGGAGCATTTCAGGATCATAGCGGTATCCCTGGCCCTTGCACTGATCACGCCCCCTTTCGGACAGATCCTCTGAGCTGCATCATCGTTCTGGTTCCCGGCACATAATATCTTCACCTGGAACCCACGCATCAGCCAATTATTCGAGCTGATCATGAACCTTACACCCAGCCAATCGTGTACAGACACACACCTCGGTCCTTGATCGAGTGAATTCATGAAAGTTGGCCCACGATCATAGCGTGGCCTCTTGTAGTCACAATGACCATTGCATTTAGGGCAATCTCATCGCGACGACAACCAAAAACCTTCATTCCAGCAAAACATGAAGAAAGGACACTTCCAGTGATCATCATTTGAATTTGTCCTTCGGAATTCCCTTTCCCTAGCATTAACTCCAGTTCTTCTAGCTATCGCAGTCTTTTCTCCCTTTCCCCTTGCTTCTGCTGGCGTCTTTTGTACTTCTGGATTAACATCTGGGAGTTAACATATTTGCGGGACATTGAAGAGCTTTCTTCATGCTTAGCCTATTTATTTTTTTCGGCCGATGGCTTATCTAATTGAACCATGTTGGCCTCTGCCTTTTTAGTCAACTTCGCAACATCGACCATGTTGACTAGGAAGGGATGCCCATCAATCTTGCAATCGTTGGTGTCATGAGATACCGAGTTGTGCCACTTGCAGTATCTGTGCTTCTTCAACTCTTCAGCCGATGGGATCGTATGACCAAGTGACATCTTGATCTGCCCTTTCTACAGTAATAGGTCACAGATCTTATCAGTTTTGGTAATATCAAAACCGAACTTCTCAAGTTCTCTTTTTCCAAAAGGACATGAGATTGTCTTCTTGCTCTTGACCCATTCAGCTAAATCGATCTCATCTTCCTCATCAGACTCAGACTCATAATCAACAAAGGAAACCCTTTTCTGGAATGGCCGATTCCTTTGCTCCTGGAAACGGATATGTATACTTGACATCCTCTGCACCATATGGCTCAAGCTCTCAAACTATTGAGACGATTACCTCTCCTTGATGTATAGAAGAAGCCCCTCAAAGGCTAACGCAGTTAATTGGCCATCGGTAAGATTTAAACTATCGCATCGGTTTCTTACATCCCTGAATCTTTGAATGTAATCAGGTACAGACTCGTCGTTTCTCTGCTTGATGGCCGTCAAATCTGTAATCTTCAGCTCATAAACCCCAACAAAGAAATACTTGTGGAATTGCTTTTCCAGACCAGCCCATTTGATTATAGAGTTTGCCGGTAATGATGTGAACCAAGCAAAGGCCGATCCTGACAGGGAGAGAGGGAATAGACGGATCTTCCGAGCGTCTTGTGACGCGGCCTCTCCACACCGAACTAAGAATCACCCGATGTGTTCAACCGTAGAAGTGTTGTCATACCCAGAAAACTTAGTGAAATCCAGAACCTTGTAGCAATGAGGCATCAGAATCTCATCATACGCGTCAGGGTAAGGTTTGCGATACATGTATGATTGTTTCTTGGGTTTGAGGCCAAACAGATTCTGAATGATGTTACTTATCCTATCTGATCAACCCAGTCGTTTGTGCTAAATTGTTGGTACATCGGCTGTCCTGACTGAGAGATGAAGTTTCTGTTGTCCATGCAAGTTTATCTACTGTGGGGCTTGAGCGGTGTTTTGGGGACCAAGGCTTCCCATCTGTTGGCCTTGAGGCGGAGAGTTAGGAAATTAGACTATCGGTTGTACTTGAACATTGGGCATCTGCCAACCTGTTCACTGCACATTCTGAACTGATCCGTCGAAGAATGGAACCACATGGCGAGGTGCTTGAGGATCCTGAGTGTCTGATGGCCTTGATGCATCTGATTAGTCTGTATGGCATTGACCGGCTGTGATGTCATCATGCTCATCGGCTGTGCAGCCTGAGGAGCTCGCGTTTGCATCTGTGCGGGGCCAGATGGAGTCATGAATTCCAACAGCATCTCATATTCGGGCGTGAACCCTGCCAAAAAAGCAAAGCCCGCCACAGTCGTTGCTGCCTTAGGCGGAGGCGTGTGTACGGGCGTGTTCTGAATTGGAGCCATCACTTGAGGTAGGGTATTTTCGGAACCTGACGCTCCATGATCTCCACCTTCAGTCACTATTCCTTTAGCTTTTGCCGATGCATCTGAACCTGTCCTTGTCACCGCGTTTTGCACGGCATTGGCTAGAAGCCCTGACTGGTTAATCATCTCGTGCGACACAGCCTGATCCAGCATCCCCTAAAACATGCCAGCGTCCTTGGTGATGGTAATCTCACGGGGTTGCAGTAGCGGAGTTTTTAGAACGGCTACTCCACTCCTGGACACAGTAAACGACTGGAGGAACTTCTGCTTGTATTCATCCTTCATCTTGCCTATAAGCGCCTTCTGTTCTTCATTAAGGTCATCCTCAGTAGTGGTTATGATGTTGTTCTCGTCGACTTCACGGCACTTTCCATCACCACCCGTAGTCGTGATGATGATCTGATTCGTTCTTTGTCCCACCGGGCGTGCCAAAAGATGTGTTGACGCAAAAAGTCAGGCGATGAAAATCTGCGTGAACACACGATCGGCCTCGAAGATTTCTTCACTCTGATGATGCGTCGGTAATCTTGAGGTTTGGGGTGTGCCGGTCAATTTGACCTACAATTAACAAGGGAGTAAAATCGTGTAAAATTCGTAGATTGGCTATGATTCCGAACTGCCTTTCTATGTATCAGATCGGCTAAAACAGCCGATGATGGTTTTAAGTCCGAGGCCAAGGCTCAGATTGGCTAAAAGCTTAAGAACCAATTTGAATCTTAGATGCAGACTGATAAATAGGTGATAAAAACTAAAGCATAACAGAAATAATAGATTAAATCTATTAAGATCTAGCAATTATCGATAACTTTGAACGAAACGGTAAAATACAGCCAAACAATCTAGGTCGGCTATTCTGATTGGCTAAACGGTAACGCTCGTTACATGGGTGTAATAATTAGATTTCTAGATGAAAGTAAGGCACTTAAACCTATAATCTAGAGATTACAATGACTTGGTGCAACAATTAGATCTCAAATAAAAGTCAGGCACTTGAACCTAGGATCTGACAATCGTGATAACTTGGTGAACAAACTAGATGAAAGTGAGGCACTTCGACCTAATTTGTTTGATAACTTTTAAGAGATCTAGACAAAACTATAGCGATACGCCCGATAGTTAAAGCCTAGAGAGCACCAGGTGAAAACAAAACTTACAAGCAAGCCAGAGATCACGGAGATGCAGCCCCGCGAAGACTTGGAAGAACTCGTAGAACTACTGAAACTAGGGTAAAAGTAGATGCGATGTAAATAGAGTAAAGGGTTTGTTTGATTGGTGTGTACAAAATTTATTTGCAGGCCAATGGCCGCTATTTATAGCCTACGATATAGACTCCACATCGATCATGACTTACAAACTTGATAAAAAGAAAACAAAACTTTCCTAATATAAGACTCCTAAAATAAATCGACTTGGGTATGGCCCCTCTGCCACATACATCTACCAAATCTCGCCCATCCGACCGAATCAGCTCTCGCCACATCAGCTATTGGCTTAGCGCAAATCGGCTGCAACTCTTCTTCGACGTTGAACGTCGGCTTCATCAGCTGAACCCCTTTGACTATGTTTTTGACCGCGCTTCTGAACGTCAATGCGAAAAATAGTGTCAACATAAAGTCATGCATAGCATTGCACTATTGCATCAGCAGTTATGAAGCATTGATATGAAGTATTTATTATTTATTTTACTACATGAAGTTATATATTGTTTCAGTATGGTGATTTTTTCTATGTCTCTGTTCTTAAATTAATGCTTAATCAATTGTGATTTGAACAACTCGATTGAAACAGTTTTCTTGCTAACCTCATACATTTTTCCCCTCCGTAGGTTCTAGCGTTTCGATTGTGCATCGTTGGATGGGACTAGTAGTACGTGTGCACACACTTCTCTCTATAATTATTTTGGACAAATATCATATCAAAAATTTCTTAGACGTGGAGTCTAGGACAGTAGGGATTCACCTTGGATCCTTTCAACAGGGTTGTTGCCCCATTTATATAGGCTCAGTAGGTCGGTAAGGAGCTCCTGGAGGCGATTGTAGTAATGGGTTGTCTATTTAGCTATCTGTGTGATAATAAATATGCACTCTGATTTCTGTTGTTTTGCATGGGAGCACGGGCCAAAGCAGTAGACGAGATAGTAGACAGCAACACTCTCTTTCCTCGTTAAATGATGGCCACATCAGCTCATTTTGCATATGTGGCAATAAAAAGACAGTTGTTGTCTATGGGTTGTACATGCCCTGATGATGACTACCGAGGACCGCGGAATACCGAGAGTGGCGCGCTCTACATATCCAGAAAATAAAGAAAAATCGTGATACGTCTTAGAAATCCAAAAGGAGGAAGTAATACTTAAATTATTTTTTTATAAATGTTGCAGCTAGACTTCTAGACCAGAAGTAACTAGTAAGTGGCATAATTTGCACCCATTAATTTTCTTGGAAATGTTGCCATATATGGCGACCTAAACAACCTGGCTAAAAGACTATTTTTTGTGGGTAACGAGTGTAAGTAAAATGGCCCTATACTATTATTTGTGATTTTGGTGATTGAGTGACAACATGATCATTTAGACTAATGAGTTTGTCTAGTTGAATATTTGTAGGTTTTATATGTCCCAAGGTTTGATTCCAAGCCATCCAAATTCTAGCAAAAGAAATGACTCAAAAATATTTTTGAGTTTCCAAATGATTACATAGTAAAATACCAAATGATTACAAAGCAAGATCAAAGAAGATGAATTCGAACAAAGAATCATTGAGAATCAAATGAAGTTTCCACACCAATTCAATCAGTGTGGGCAAGACTAACACCGAATCAGTCGGTGTGAAAGGCACAATTGAAGAATGTATGTAGAAATATCGGCACTATTGCTAGAAGGACATAATATCATTTAGTGTAGGTGCAGCTGGCGAGGAAGAATTTTTAAAGAACATCGATTCAATCAGTATTGCATAAGAAGGTGCATTGAATCAATCTGTGCTACTTGGTCAGAGAACATGTGGCTATAGAATGACCGACTCATTTGGTCATGTCCATGAACGCGACACCAAATCAGTTGATGTAGCAAGTGGGGCCTAGGTGACAACTGTCCAACATCTACCCACAATGGTGACACCGGTTCATTCGGTGGTGCGCACTATGAGGAGCAAAAAATCAGTCATTGTTGGCAAATTTTCTACCCGTTGTAGCAACGGATAGTTTCTTTGATTGGGGCTATAAATACCCCTTAAACCAACCATTTCAAGGGTGCTTGGGCTTGGAGAAGTTGCTGCTATGTCTTGTATATAAAAGTGATCAACAGAATGTTAGGGTAATTAGCAACAAGCCTTAGGTCTTGATTAGTGCTAGTTGAGGCCTATTAGTGCATTGCTTTACGGATTACCGAGTTACACCTCATTGTTATTAGTGCTTACACGCACCTTGTGTTGTAAATCTGGGGGTTGTAAGTCTTAGAATAGCCTCCAACCGTATTTGTGGAGTTGTCGCCAGAGGTTGTGAGATGGAGGAGAGGCCCTCGGTGTTTTACCGAAGCTCTACGGAGTGCAAGTGGCAAGGAGCATCTGGGAGAGGTAAGGTGGTAACCCACTCGATCGTGAGGAGAGTCCATCAGTTATCCACAGAGTTACATGACCTAGGAACACGGCTCTTGCATGGGTATTCCCTTGTGAAGGGCTCCAACAACGTGGACTAGGGGAAAGCGTTGCATTCTGGTACCTTTGGATAAATCGTCATGCCAGAGTTTGCGTTCTCTAGACTCTTTACATTCTACATTATTTCTTGCACTACTTTTCACATTTATCTTTCCAAGAATTGCCTTATGTAGTTAACAGGATTGGAACTTAGGGTGCAAAACTTTTGAGCGGTAGAAATAGAAACACATAGAAAATCCTAATGCGTATCTAGATGGAATTGGAATAGATTTTTATATGTGAATGGAACCTTAGTTTTTAGAATGTCTCGGAGGACCTTTTGTCCCGGTTGGTAACCATTCTAACTGGGACTAAAAGTGACCATTTGGTCCTGGTTGGAGGCTTGAACCGGGACTAAAGGGTCTCATGCATTAGTCCTAGTTGGTGGCTCTAACTAGGACTATGTTGGAGCCACCAACCCAGATTAAAGGGTCTTTCGTCCTGGCTGGAGCCACCAACCTATACTAAAGGGTCATCTACGGTTTACTATAAAAGGAAACATCCCACCAAGAGTCACATATGCTGCATAGGTGGAATGGTTAGTAGGCTACATGCGAGGCAAGGTAAGGGGTTGTGGGTTTGAATTCCACGGACTACAACTTCCTAGTCCTGGTTCCCAAAACCTGGAATAAGGGGGGGTGGGCTAACGGGACTAAACTCATTTCTCCACTAGTGGTATCCAATAGATATTATTATTGATAATGATTAGGATATATCAAATTGATAGATGAATGTTTCTAATTTTTGTGGTAATTTGTAAGAATTTTCTTTTTCACAAGCATGTCTTGTGAGGGTTAACAGAGTTATTACTATGATTATGATTATATTCTATCAAATTGATAGGTGGAAGTTTGATTTTTGTGAGAATTTACATGAGTTATCCTTATTATATATCGTGAGGATTAACATGGAAATTCAAGAAAAGTCTTGAATCACCAATATACAGTTAGATTGGCTATCTGGCTACCATATTTTGGATGGACTACACTCTTATGATAATGGAAGCCTGTGGCATGGCGAGTTGAATATTACATCACACACATATTCCTAACTCTTAGTTTTGTGCATTTGTCTTCCCTCTGAATAGAGTAGCATCAGAATATGTAATATTGGTTGACCTTAGCGGGAATTTCATGTTATTAAGGTTTTTGTGATCATACCCTGCGTTGCAAAGTGATCATAGCTCAGTTGGTAAGATTTATGTGGTGGAACCTGCCGACGGGGTTTGAGTTCTCAACTCAGCACGAATGTCACATTTTTCTGGTTGATTTATTTTAGGATTTAACCGATGCTATTCTTCCAGTGATAAGCAACTTCTTCGTCGACACCAAGGTACCTGCGGTAACTTCATGAATTTCAAGATTAGATGTTCGTGTCGTTCTCTCGGAGATGCTCATAGATATACGGTTTGCATATGTGTATTTATAAGGATAAATTCCTCTCATGCCATTATAATTTTTGAAAATTGGAAAAATGCCACTGTCAGTGACTGAGGTAGCCCCCTGTCAGCGACACACCGATGACATATTTCTAAACCGTGAAAATTATAATGGCATGGATCTAACTAGCTCTATTTATAAATGTGAGTGTAAGTGTAGACATCTGAATTTGTAATGGTGTTTCGTAAAAAAAATATTATACACAGCCCCGAAAGTAGAACCTATACTCGATCTGTAGCGTTGACTTTGCAAATTTATATCGAAATATACATGTTAGCCGAGTTCGGGCTAGAGAATATCGAACAGTATAAACAAGCATCACTTCGACACGACCCTGCAATCAAGGCAGAAATAAATTAAAGCACAATCGTAGGGTCCCAGTGGGATGGTTGCATGGTATATTAATCAAGTTCATGTTCTGTTTATCCCAAAAATGTGAACTTAAAACTCATTTTTTTTAGAGTTGGTGTTCTTCCAAGACCAAAATGACAATGTGGAATAATGAGTATAATGTATACATTATCTGCTACTGATTACAGAGCAAAAGTACAAGGAAATGTGGCTTTCCTTCTGATGAGCAGTAATATCAAGTTGTCAACGACACACATATGGAATATCAGGCAAAAAGTGAAAATCTTACGAATGTGTGATGGTTCTCGTCGACTCCCTGGCTTAGTGTAAAGCGGCATATATTAACGGCCATATGCAACCGCGACGAGCGAGTAGGCTCTTTCTTTCGTTGAAAAATCTTCATGCATATTGGAGCCGGCGTGACGGTGAGATATTGTGGTGACACATTTGAGTTTGTAGCAAGTCCTCCAAATGCCTTGGTGGGAGTATTTGGGATGAGCCCAAGACTATATATTTGAGAGCACATTCTTGGAGCTCTATCATAGATTAGGGATGGCATTTGCAATCGATTTCATGGGATAAACTAATACGGATCAGATAAATTACCGCGCTGAGTTTGGGCCTCGTTACTAATCTTTATATTTTTATATTTCATACTTGCAACTTCTGCACTTTTAACTTCACATAATGGTTCTTGCCCGGATCTGCTTTAGGTTCCAGAATTCGTGTTGAGTATGAACAGGTATATACTAAATAATAAACCTTAGTTGTGCATCTAGATTGTATGTTTAGATCCATCTTGAGCATGAGCATGAAGTAGACGGGGAAGTCATGCATATGAATTACTCCCCCCGTCTAAAAAAAGAAGATACTATAGGATTCAAAAATTAACCCTAAAAATAAGTCATTCTACTGTATGTCGTAGGCGCATGTGCATGCAACAAATCATTAATGTCAAATATGGCTAATAATTAGAGGCAAAGGTCATTTTACTTTCTCATTAATTTGTCTTAGAATTTCCAGAATGACTTCGTTTCTAGGATAGAGGGAGTAAGTTTGTAGTTATCCTAATTCACTCCATTCCCCTACTCCGAGCACCAATCCTTTATATTTTAAAAGACACAGCTGTTAAAAATTAATGGACAAATACGAAGCCCTCAGCTGTAAAAAAAATAATGGATAAATACGAAGCCCTTAGCTAACTAATATTGCTTTGATGTTATATATCATGCATGCATACCTTGAATTAACCTTTAATATATATTTTAGCAATGGTGAAAGTTTGTAATTCATAAGCATATATACATATAGGGTACTTTTGGTTCTTTTCATTATGACAGATGGAGAAGGTTAATTTAGACATAAATTTAGAGGGGTCACTTCGGATTTTTTTTTCATAATGACATACTCCGAAGTAAACCCTATACTCAACCTGACGGCGCTGTACCATGGAGTATGTGAGTAATTTAGATGAAGATTCCGAGGTCATTTTAGATTATTTTATAATTAATGACATATGCTAATTTTTATATATAGATCAATATTGGACTTTACTTTAGACTATTTTCATAGTGCTAGAGATAGATAATTGTATTTAAAACATAATAGATCCAATGACTCACTGTCAGAGAACCTCACATCCGCCCCCCTCATAGGCCGCGGCACATTTTGGACCCGGTGCTAAGGGTGCATCAGCACCGGGTCCAACAGCTATGAGCGGGGGCGGCGCGTAGGGATGGCAGGCTGAGCACATTAGCACCGGGTCTTGCGACGACCCGGTGCTAATGTGCTCACATTCGCACCGGTTGTAGCCAGCAACCGGTGCTAATGTGCCCAAGGCCCTTTAGCACCGGTTGCTGGCTGCAACCGGTGCCAATGTGAGAGCAGTAGCACCGGGTTGTCACAAGACCCGGTGCTAATGTGCTCGTATATAATACCTTCCCTCCCCTCGCCGGAGCCAGCATCAACACTTGGAGCTGTGTTCATGTTGTGCTCGGGACAGGGGAGGTGCTGCCAATTTTTTTTTTCAAAATTTGTGAAGATTTCACTCATCCAAGGGGCATTCACTACAAGGTACATTCTTTCATTCTCTTATGTTCTTTATTAGCTTGTATTGTTTATATGCTTTAGAAATAGAGAAATTTGTGAATCAAAATGGAAAGAGAGCTTGTGTTCATGGTGGAGAGAGAGAGCTTGTGTTCATGGTGGAGAGAGAGAGCTTGTGTTCATGGTGGAGAGAGAGAGCTTGTGTTCATAGTGGAGAGTGAGAGCTTATGTATTATATTTATTAGTTATTTATTTAAAGTTGGAATAGTTAATTATTTTTTAATGGAAGTATATTTGATTTTAGAAAATGAATAAATTAATTATAGTTTTAGAAATGTGTTTAGTTTATATTGTCTTATGTATTAACTTTGTAATCTATTATATGTTAAATTTATATTTAGTTATATATTAAATTTGTATTGTCTTATATATTACCTTTGTATTATATTATATATTAAATTATACAAATAATTGTAATTGGTTACTAATGTAGATGAATAGGCAATGGATGTACGGGGACAATCACGATACGGCGTTTCGTGATGGCCTGAAGGGGTTTCTCCATGTCGCCGAGGCCAACAGGACGCCGTCATGTTTCATGTGTTGCCCATGCACTAATTGTCGAAATATACAATCGTACAAACAAAGAGGAGTTCTTTAGGTGCATTTGATGAGGCACGGTTTCATGAGCAATTATTCTGTTTGGACGAAGCATGATGAAAGAGGAATTCTAATGGATGAAGATGAAGAAGACGAGGTGGATAACGACATTCCGGTATTGGCTGAATACTACGGGGCCTTTGCAGATGCTGCAGTGGGTGATGCCGATCATGAAGATGCTGCTCAGGAAGATGATGCTCAGGAAGATGACCCTAATGATGGACTTGGGCAAATGTTGCGTGATGCTGAGGAAGATGTTGCGGGACCACAAAACTGACTTGTACCCAGATTGCAGACAGGGGCTTACGAAGTTGGGTAGTACACTTGAATTTCTGAAGTGGAAGGCAGCAAATGGCGTTACTGATAAGGGTTTCGATGAGCTACTGAAACTCGTAAAGAAGATTCTGCCCAAGGGTAACGAATTGTCATCGGCAACGTATGAAGCAAAACGGGTTGTTTGCCCTCTCGGTTTGGAGGTGCAGAAGATACATGCGTGTCCAAATGACTGTATCCTCTATCGCGGACAATACGAACACTTGGATTGTTGTCCAGTTTGCAGTTGCGCACGATACAAGATAAGGCGCGATGACCCTGGTGAGGTTGTGGGGGAGCGTTGTAAGAAAAAAATTGCTGCGAAGGTGATGTGGTATTTTTCTCTGATACCACGTCTGAAGCGTTTGTTTAGGAACAAAGAGCATGCGAAACTAATGCGATGGCACAAAGAAGAATGTAAGCAGGATGGCATGTTGAGACACCCCGCTGATGGATCCTAGTGGAGGAACATCGACAGAGCATTCCCAGAGTTTGATGCTGATGCGAGGATGTGAGGCTTGGTTTAAGTACTGATGGCATGAACCCTTTTGGTGAAATGAGCAGTAGTCATAGCACTTGGCCTGTGACTTTATGTATCTACAACCTACCCCTTTGGCTCTGCATGAAGCGAAAGTTCATTACGATGCCAGTGCTTATTCAAGGGCCAAAGCAACCTGGCAAGGACATTGATGTCTACCTAAGACCATTGGTTGATGAACTTTTGCAGCTATGGAAGGAACAAGGTGTTAACATGTGGGATGAGGACAAGCAGGAGCAGTTTGACATTCGAGCACTTCTTTTCATAAGCATCAATGACTAGTCTGCACTAAGTAACCTATCAGGACAATCAAATAAAGGATATAAAGCATGCACTCACTGTTTAGAGGAAACCGAAAGCATGTATTTGAAACATTGTAGGAAGGTTGTTTACATGGGTCATCGTCGATTTCTTCCTACGAAGCATGAGATACGAAAAAAATGTCCGCATTTTGGCGGGAATGCGGACCACCGTACAAAGCCAAGACACCGGAGTGGACAAGATGTATTTGATATGTTAAAGGACCTACAGGTGGGGTTTGGAAAGGGAGACGGAAGCCAGCCTGTTCCGACTGGCGAGGATGGTCGTGTCGCGATGTGGAAGAAAAATTCTATCTTTTGGGAGCTACCTTATTGGCAATATTTAGAGGTCTGTAACGCGATTGATGTGATGCATCTGACGAAGAATCTTTGCGTGAACTTGATAAGCTTCCTGGGTACTTATGGGAAGCCAAAAGATACACTGGAAGCACGACAAGAGCTGAAACGATTGAAACAACGGAATGATCTACATCCAGAAAAGAGAGACAACGGACGCCAGTACTTGCGCCCTGCCAGCTTCACTCTCAGCAAAGAAGAGAAGGCAAGCATGTTTGAATGCTTGAACAGTATCAAGGTTCCGCCGGGCTACTCCTCCAATATTTAGGGAATCATAAATATGAAAGATAACAAGTTCACAAACCTCAAGTCTCACGACTGTCATGTGGTGATGACACAGCTGCTTCCCGTCATACTCAGGGGTGTGCTACCCGTTAATGTGCGGAAAGCCATTGTGAAGCTATGTGCATTCCTCAATGCAATTTCTCAGAAGGTGATCAATCCAGACCATTTAGTTCAGCTACAGAACGACGTGGTGCAATGTCTTGTCAGCTTTGAGATGATATTTCCACCATCCTTCTTCAATATTATGACACATCTATTGGTTCACCTCGTCAAAGAGATTCGTATACTGGGCCCAGTATTTCTACACAACATTATCCCGTTTGAGAGGTTCTTCACTGTGCTAAAGAAGTATGTCCGTAATCGTTCTCGTCCAGAAGGATGCATTGCTAAGGGATACGAAACAGAGGAGGTCATTGAATTCTGTGTTGACTTTGTCAACGATCTTATGCCGATTGGTGTGCCCGAATCACATGATGAGGGGAGACTTGGTGGAAAGGGCACACTAGGGAAAAGATCGATGGTAATCAAGGACATGGAGACATTTCGTAAAGCGCACCTCACAGTTTTGCAACAATCAACCTTAGTTGCTCCGTACATCGAGGAGCACATGAAGATTCTCTGGGACGAAAATCCAACTACTTTCAGCGGATGCACAATACTACTTTCGCCGCTTGGTTGCGAGAGCGTCTAATGGGTGTCGAGGGCATTGATGCGCAGCTAGCTTTTGTAGGACGATCTTAAAATTCCAAGGATACGACATCAATGGGCATACATTTTACACAAGAGCCTAGGACAAGAGGAGCACCAACCAAAACAGTGGAGTCCGAATCGACGCGACAGACACCAATGGCAATACTAACTCATACTATGGTGTCATAGAGGAGATATGGGAACTAGAGTACGGACCTTTGAAGATCCCACTGTTTAAGTGCTAATGGGTGAAGCTGACTGCAGGAGGTGTTACAGTTGATGAGTATGGAATGACGTTAGTGGACTTAATCAAGATTGGGTTTCTAGACGAACCGTTCATCCTAGCCAAAGATGTCACACAAGTTTTTTATGTAAAGGACATGGCTAGCAGACCAAAGAAAGGGGCAGATAAGAAAGGGGTGGGTAAGCAATTGGACCCACCACAAGACGAGCCAAAGCATCATATTGTTCTTCCTAGAAAACGAAAAATCATAGGAGTTGAGGACAAGACAGATGAAGATTATGATATGCTCGATGGGCTGCCTCCATTCTCGATGGCTGCTGACCCAAGCATCCTGTTAGCGGCGGAGGAGACACCCTATATACGGCGTGATCACAATCAAGGAACATTCGTAAAGCGGAAGTTTATTAGTGTCCGAGTAAACGATGATGACGTGTAATTTAATTGCACTATATTCCAGAAATTCATATTTATATAAATGATATCGTGTATTTGTTATGCATTTATGTGGTTTTAGTTTTTAACAATTTGACATATGATCCATCAAAAGATATGACCACCCGAAGCCCATCTTTCGTGAAATGTAGCAAGTGGCCAATCAATGAAACCAAATGTTAATTCCTACGATTTTCTAGAATTTTCTATTATTTTCTAATATTTTCTAGTAACTCCCGCTGTTTTCTAGAATTTTATAATAATTTTAAAGGGCTTTGTTTTCTACAAAATTATTATTTAGAAATAAAGAGCTTCATTTAATAATTACTAGAAAATGAAAGCAAATGGTAATTCCTACGATTTTCTAGGATTTTATATTAATTTCTAATATTTTCTAGTAACTCCTACTATTTTTCAAGAATTTTCTAACAATTTTAAAGAGCTTTGTTTTATTTATTTACGAATAAAGTAAAGTAATAGAAATGGAAAAAAGACCCGGTGCTATTTGTCGATTTGGATGAAAAAATGGCGGCAACTGAAATCCTAACCCTTTAGCACCGGGTAGATCCAACACCCGGTGCTAAAGTTGCCCAGGATTTCAGTTCCCGCCCTGGGCACCTCTTTAGCACCGGGTGTGCTTACACCCGGTGCTAAAGTCTCATTAGCACTGGGTGTTGTATCCACCCGGTGCTAATGTGGAGGCCTTTAGCACCCCGGGCACCACATTAGCACCGGGTGTGCTTACACCCGGCGCTAAAGACTCATTAGCACCCTCCACCCGGTGCTAATGTGGTGGCCTTTAGCACCGGGTGAGGGTAAGACCCGGTGCAAATGAGCCTTTAGCACCGGGTCTTACCCTCACCCGGTGCTAAAGGCGCCGCCCCATATAACCGCCCGCGCCCTCTCCCCTCCTCACTTCTCGCATTTCTCGCCCGCCTCCGCCGCCGGTCCCGCTCCCGCGCCCGTCCCCGTCGCTGGTCGCCCTCGCCGCTGTCTCCCGTCGCCCGCGCCGCCGTCGCCCTTTGCCCGCGCCGTCGCCCGTCACCCGCGCCGTCGCCCGTCGCCCGCGTCGCCGCCAGTCGCCCGCGCCGCCCGTGGCCCGTCGCCGCCGCGTCCGCGCCCTCGCCCGCTCCCTCGTCGGCGTCGGGCCCTCGTCCGCGCCATCGTCCATCGCCCCTCGCCCGAGCCCGCACCCGCCGCCGTCGACAGCCGGCCGTCGCCCGCACCCGCCGCCGTCGCCCGCACCCAAGCCCCTCGGTCGATTTTTACATTTTGTTATTTAATTTTGTAATTTAATTTGTTTTTTATTTTGTTATGTAATTTGGTATATAATTTGTTATTTCATTTGTTATTTAATTTGTTATATATAATTTTTTATTATTTATATGCTTATATATAATTTTGTATATATAATTTTGTATGTAATTTGGTATATATAATTTTGTATATATAATGTTGTATATATAATTTTGTATGTAATTTGGCATATATAATTTTGTATGTAATTTTGTATATATAATATTGTATATATAATTTTGTATATATAATGTTGTATATATAATTTTGTATGTAATGTGATATATATAATTTTGTATGTAATTTTGTATATATAATTTTGTATGTAATTTTGTATATATAATTTTGCATATGTGCATATTTTGTATGTGCAAAACTATCGCGCACCCGAACAACATCGCGAAACCAAACTCGTCGCCCAAGCTCCTTCGCGAACCCAAACGCGTCGCGTTCCCAAACCTTCCGGAACCCAAACTCGTCGCGCACCCGAACCCCTTCGCGTCGCGCACCCGAACCCCTTCGCGTCGCGCACCCCTTAGTTCTAA
The DNA here is from genome assembly GCA_033239725.1 of Echinochloa phyllopogon. Lineage (NCBI taxonomy): Eukaryota > Viridiplantae > Streptophyta > Magnoliopsida > Poales > Poaceae > Echinochloa > Echinochloa phyllopogon. The sequence continues at coordinate 20,882,397 of BTCW01000013.1, read as the reverse complement.
CCCTAAACCCCGAAACCCAAACCCTACACCCCCTAGCCCTAACACTAAACCCCCTAGCCCTAGCTCTAAACCGCGAAACCCAAACCCTAAACCCCCTAGCCCTAACCCTAAACCCCGAAACCCAAACCCTAAACCCCCTAGCGAACCCTTGCCAGAGGATAATGACCAGTTCTTATTGAATCAAATATTTGGTATCGATGCCGAAGATAACCCGCAACCAAACATGGTAGACATGCTGGGTATTGCTCAAGGGACCAAAAATGTGGAACAACGTAACGTGGATGAACGCAGTAATAATGAGCCCACGTCTAGTCAGGTGTGAATATATCTCATTTATTATGTATTGTATATCTCAATATATCTCACTTAATATGTATTGTATCTCATTTAATATTGTATCGTTAATATGTAATTTATGTAGCCCGCCTCTGCGTCGACAACCGGAACTAGGAAATCCAAACGATCTGCCACTAAGAAGCTGAAGGATGTGAAGTTTCACATCACTTGAGTGGAGGACGATGGGGAGCCAGTTGAGCCCAAACAAGTGGCCAGAAAATTATATCTCAGTGCGGGGTTGTTCTACGGGAACGCGTGCCCATTAGCATCAGAAAATGGAAATCCACGGACCCTACTGAGCCGCACTTGTTGCCCAATAGTGAGAAGGAGATGCTATGGGCGGACTTAAAAGGAATTTTCGAATGGCCAAGCAGTCATGAAGATTAACTGAAGGATTGGACAATGAAAAAGATGGCAATTCTGTTCTAGGATTACAAGAAAAAATTGTACAAGAATTATCTCATTACCGGAGAAGCACCGGATCCAGCGAACATCCAACCATCACTCATGATGCTTGGGAATCATTCTTGGAGTACAAAAACTCCGAAGAAGGGCCAAGTATGACCGCTAGAAATGCTGACAATGCCGGTAATAGGAAGTACACCCATAGAATGGGTTCAGGAGGTTATAAAGGGAGCATTGAGAAATGGGAGAAGATGGAAGAATCTCTATTTGCTAGAGGCATTCGTCCAGCGACACATGACTGGCCCACACGATCCAAGCATTGGTACTATGGTCATGGATCCACCCTCAGTCCGATCGACGACTCGTTAGTTTTTGGCGAGGACTTGCGAGAACTAGCTCAACGTCTCATCAATATCCTTAAGGCATCTGAAAGGGGAGAATTTGTTCCTGATAGAGACAGAGATGAGCTAACCTATGCCTTAGGAAACAAGGAGCATCCTGGACGTACGCGCGGCGTAGGCATAGTACCATGGAAGAAAGGATTCAAAGAGGACAAGGCCTCCTATAGGAGCCGTTCGAGGAAGAAGGCGGAATATGAGCAGAGGGTGAGGGACCTAGAGGAAACAGTAGCCGCCCAGGGCTCAAAGATACAGGAAATGGAGGTAGAGACGGAGCGGCGAATGAAGTTAGCATTGCTGCAGATACAAGCCACAGGAACCGCCAGCACAGAGCATGTACCTCTCCAAGATCCTAATGCGGCCCTTCTTAGCCCTCCACAACATCGAAGCAGCCACGCTTCCACAGAGCATGTACAAGGTCACGAAGACATTCCCGCACCTCAGTCTGAACAGGTTCGTTACCCCGTGGATGAAATAACTCAACGGACCGCGTGTGAGCTTGTCGTGAGGCAGAAGAACATATCTGTGGTGGTACGTCTGCGACATTAGTTTGTATATTTCGTAAATATCATCATAAATATTATTCATTTACTAAATTCTTTTCTACTTATTTTATTAGGTCGCATACGGTATGACCAAACCAGTGGAACCAGGTCAAAGATGGCACTGCATGGAGATTCCACATGGTTACGTACCCGTTGAGGTGGAGCAAGTCGTTGACCAGTGGAATGACTTGGAACTTGACATCGTCGGAGGTGATGGAGAAACAAAACTTGGGGAGTGTTCTCACGGGATCATTCTATGGAGCAAGCGAGACATCGCCATACCTGGTAGCACCAAGTCTCCTTCAGATCCCCCGTCTCCAAGAGGTCCACCGGATCACGATTCTTTGGGAGCTCATGACGCAAACCCGTCTCCGTCTCCTCCGCGGCGGAAGTCTCCGTCTCCACCGCGGCAGAAGCCTGAACCAAAGAAGCGCTCTAAACTAGCTAGCTTGGCCCCTCCACCATAGAAGAAGCCTGCACCACAGAAAAAAGCTTACGACCTGACTCAAGAAGAGCTCGATGCCTCTGTAAAAGAAGACGTAAAGAGGCAACTTTTCATGAGAAAACAACCAGAGCCGAAGATTGACCCCGCCACGGCAAAATCCTTCCTCCAAAATTTGACTAGGGGACAAAAGAAGAGGGAACAGGTATCAGACTATGACCGATCATTACTGAAATCTCAAGGGAAGAGGAAGGCGGCGACGTCCAAACCTGTTGCTCAGCTCGGCAACCAACCTCAGGAGTCGTTGCCTCAGTTGGCATCTGAGTACGAGCTGAATGTGCAACGACAAATGGCCGAGACAGGACTCTCGAGAGAGGAAATCACGGGACAAAAAGAAATCCCTGTGAGCACAGACATCAAGTGGTCATTTAAGCTTGGCCAGCCTTTGGTCGGTCCAGAAATGGAGAGCACGCTACAAACAAAGATGAGTCATTTCCATCAATGGTATCTGGAACAATCAAGAAACAAAAGAAGCATGTTTGGAGTTCGTGTAAAGGACCATGATTTTTTCAATGGCGAGGAAACCATCTGGTTGGAGTTTAAGGATATATATGAGGTCTACCACAAAGACGTCATGGACGTGTCTTTGGTCGCCTGTTCGGTATTGTAAGTGCTTTGTTCTCATTTACATTTGACACTTGAAAAAAACTTTAATCTTTACTGACGCATCCTTTATTGCTTAACAATGCAGAATGGAGATTCAAAGATGTCGGAGGGAAGGAATATTTGACATTGGTTACATGGACCCGACAAGGATAAGTGGAAAAATGATTTTGATCAATCCAGAGGAGACATATCAAAATTTCTACAAGTATCTCCAAAAACAAAATTATTGCGACTCCATACTATTGCCGTACAACTTCCGGTGAGTACCTATACATGTATCTACTTATAGTGCCTATACAAAATTTTATGGACTCCAAACTATTGCCGTTCAATTTTATTTCTCATTATAATGTCTACATGTATACAGTTTTCACTGGATCTTAATCATATTGTGTCCTGACCGGGGTATCGTCCACGTCTTTGATTCGTTGAAGAGGCCAACATATGCTTACCAGAACATTATCGACATGTTTACAAGGTGACATATATTTACCCATTTAACTCAATTCTGCCCTTACAATCACAATGATTTAACACAACTTTTTGGTTCACAGGGCGTGGATTCAATTTCGTCAAGATAACCCTGGTATGATACATGAGACACTCGCATGGAAGACTGACTTTCCGGTAAGCAAGTAATTTGTACGTGTAGGTCTCCGCTAACCTATTATATGAATTTTACTTAACTTTATTTTTTGATCGACAGTGTCGCCAACAGGGGTCGGGAAATAATCTATGTGCATATTATGTTTGTGATAACATGCTCAATTGGTCGACGAAAAAGATGACCCACCATGATGTTATGGTATGTAACACATTTTCAGGTTTTAATTTGATATATTTACTATTTTTGTAGAAAAAGCACTTGATTTTGTAATAAATTATATTATTTAGAAATATACAGCTTCTTTTATTGATAATGGGATTCATTTATAATAAATAATAATATTATTCAATTTGAATTAATAACTAAGGCACTTTGTTTTAAAACAAATGATTATTTAGAAATATAGGGCTTCATTTAATAATTACTATGTTTGTATTAATAAGAAAAACACTTTTTTTATAATAAATGATTATTTAAATATAGACGGACATTTATATTTGTAAGTAAATCATATATTTTATATTAAATGTTTATTAATTGCACATTTGTTGTCTTCAATTCCATGGAATTAATATTTCCAATTATTTGCAGAATATAGATGATGAGGCTGCAAGAATATAGACTCGATGAAGAGAGAATAGGCGCAATTGCAGAACAGCTCATTGGATGGATTTGGGACAAGGTCTTTAATCCCCGTGGAGAATTCCATCTCCCCCTGGAGGATGCGCCGTCAAGTCGTTCCTCTAGTCGGATTTCTTAATTTGTAATATACAGTTCAAATATATATACAGTTCAAATATATATACAGTTCAAAATTATAATATATATATCTTCTATTTTGATTATATGTCTAGCTAATATGAATATATAGTACTACATGCACGGCAGCTGAATACATGTTTGAATACGTATCATAATACATATATAAACATATATAAACGTACCAAAAAAAAATCAAGGTACTTTAGCACCTGTTGTATACACCAACCGGGTGCTAAAGGCCCTCCTATACCCGCTGTGTAGGCAGGGCCTTTAGTACCGATTATTCTACCCGGTGCTAAAGGGTCGGAAGTTTAGCACCGGTTGTGAATCCGGTGCTAAAGCCGGTTCCCAACCGGTGCGGATGTGAGGTTCTCTGGTAGTGACTATTTTGTATGGATAAGGATTATAGTCTACCATATGCAAACATCTCGCTGGGATCCCCACGAGCGTGCTTTGCTTTTCCGCATCTTGTGTCTGTCCCGCTCATCATCACACATTACAAAAGAACTAGCCAGGTATTTCCCGCTCATCATCACTCATGAGTGTCGAGCTGATGTTCGTTTATACTGTTGGATATTCTCTAGCCCAAACTCGATTAACATGTATATTTGCAAAGTCCGCGCCATCAGATCGAGCATATATGGTCTACTTTTCTACTTTGGGATATATATTAACAACTGAGGCTCCCCATCTAGGCCGGTCAACCAATATTATACATTCTGATACAATTCAGGAAGTCAAACCTACAGAACGATGAGTTGAGAATATGCGTGTGATGTAATATAGTCGTCATGTACTGACTTTCATTATTATAAGCTGCTGGAGGGCCATTCAAATATGAACGTCAGTTTTAGTATTATTAAGGCTCCACATTAATCTCACAATACCCACACAAAGGAGTACTCCTATAGATTCTCATAAAACGCCGGGTCATCAATCATCATTCATAGTAATAGACTATTTTATCCTCGTGAGATGCACTAATAAAAAATATAAATAATAGAAATTCTCATAAAAATCATAAACACGCGTCTATCAAAGATATATTAATGAAATTCATATATGCTAATTATCCCAAAATAAGGCCGGCTAAAACTGATGCAAATTTAAACTCCTTTTGATTACTGTTCGTGTTCTTACCAGACCAAAATGACAATAGGGAAGAAAGTGAAGTAGAAGTAACGATTATGTGACAGCTCTCGCCGTGAAATTTTTAGGGTAATCCTTCATAGCTACTCCCTCCATTCTCGAATATATGTCATTCACTACTACAGAACGTGACATCACAAAGGGTTTTTAAGGGTCATCAAAAACAGTTTTGGAAGTCGTTTGTGATACCTCCAGACATCACAAATGGTTTTTGAAAACCGTTTGTGATGTGGGGCATCACAAATGGTTTGCGATGTACTTGGCATCATAAAGGGTTTGTAATACAAACCGTTTATGATGGTTTTTAAGGGTCATCATAAACGGTTTTTGAAAACCGTTTGTGATGAAAACCGTTTGTGATGTGAGGCATCACAAACCGTTTGTGATATACTTGGCATCACAAAGGGTATGTAACAAAAACCCTTTGTGATGCCAGGTGCATCACAAATAGGGGTGGTAACGGATCATGGCCATTTGTCTCCTTCACAGTCCAACTTGGCCCTAGCAAATTTTAACTTAAAAACTAATAGTATTTTGGCCCGGCCCTAATTGAGCCCGATCCTTAAAATTTCTAGTATAAATTCTTGGGCCCTTTACCACCCCTGACAAACCGTTTGTTACAAACCCTTTGTGATGTACTTGACAAAACGGTTTGTGATGTCGTGCCATTTTTCGCATGCTTCGCGGTTGGCGGGATTCGAACCCACGACCTCTCTCGTACGTTACCTCTCTACCACTGCACCACACTCTCACTTGTGATTAGATATCGTTCTGATTCCTATCATATTATACTAAACCGAGTGTAAATTGCTTGTTCGAGACCCTAAATGATTTCAAATTAAAAAGCTGTCAGCTACAAGGTTTCATAACTTTTTGAAATCTACAGGTCTTATTTTAGTAGTTTCTCCATCCGAGGTCGTTTATGAAATTTGAATTTCAAATTTTAGAACATTCAAACTTAGTTTTCGTTGGCTAGATGATTTCCAAATGGAAACGTTGTCAACAAAAAGTTTTATAACTTATTGTGATCTACAACTCTTATTTTGACTAATTCTTCATCCGAGGTCGTTTGAAAAAACTCAAATTTAAAATTTTGATAACGACAAACTTACTTTTCATTAGTAAAACAAATTCAAATTAAAAAGTTTTAAATTACAAAGTTGTATAACTTATGAAGATCTACAACTTTGATATATATCCGATGTAGTAAAAGTAACATTGTTCACAAATCTTATAGATCTCTTTTATAGTTTCAGGAAAAACTATACTAGAGATATAGATTTTATGAACAATATTCATATGAATTTATCGAATGAAGAAATGACCAAACTAAAAGTTCTACATCTTGAACAGTTATACAACTCTGTAGTTCCATAATTTTGATTTAATTGATTTACTGCTTCAAAATGTGGTTTTAATTATGACTTTGCCGACCATCACAAACGGTTTTCCATCACAAAGGGTTTGTAGGAAAAACCTTTTATGATATTGACCATCATAGACGTTTTTTCCTACAAACCCTTTGTGATGGTTCTCGGGGAATCACAAAGGGTTTTTGTTACAAACTGTTTGTGATGCCCCACATCATAAACGGTTCCAACGGCTAGCGAGCCCACCTGCCTTAGAACTGAACCCTTTGTGATGAACCATTTGTGATGTCAGGTTCTCTAGTAGTGATTTAGGACAAACAAATTAAATTACTTCAAAAACTAACTAACTTGTTTTGTCCTAAATGTCGTATATTTAATTTAAAAATAACCTCTAGTTTTCATGTGCACTTTATGTGATAGCTGGATAGTTTGGGGGGAAAATAACTTATAGTTTTTTATGTGCAATTTATGTGATTTGAACATTACCGCATGGTTTTCCGATCTTCAATGAGATCAATAGTTCGAGAAAATACACTGTAACTTGCTTCAAAAATTTCATTGCCTGTTCAAAAAATGAGAGCCAAAGATTGTATGCACTTCTACTCCCCCATACCACATTAGGGTTCAATAGGCACGCTTTGTGGCAGTATCATTAATGGCAATCTCTGTGCATTATGAATCTACTCCTACTGCAGGCATGTAACACGGCATTAGATATGCAACTGACAAGATGCCATGTAACCTCTTCTAGCCTATGTGGTAGAGAGTAAATGAAAAGGGACAGCAAAGTCATCTCATTGTGAAGAGATGGCTTTAGCATAAATTACCATGGCCAGTACAACTTATGAGATTTTATATGCGATGCTCTAATCATTGTAGGTGTTGTATATGTAATAATTAATAAGTATAGAGTTATTAAGAAATAATTTTATAAACAACATATGTATTTGAGATGTTTATATTCACTACTAGAGAAACAATCATCTGCCCTCCTCATATGCCTCGACGCTCTCAAGATCTGGTGCTAATGCAACATTAGCACCGGGTCTAAAATTCGGGGCTCCTCGGGGACTATTTAGCACCGGTTGGTAACAAGTCACCTTTAGCACCGGGTCGTAGTAACATCAACTGGTGCTAAAGGGTCGTAGTAACACCAACTGGTGCACACCCCTTTAGCACCAGTTGGTGTTACATCACGGTGTTAAAGGTGGCCACCCTTTAGCACCGGAACGGTAGCATCGGTTGGGAACCCGGTGCTAAAGGAGGTTTTTCTGCTAGTGATTGTTGTATTTACTCGATACACATGACATGGCAAAAACTTGTAGAAGATGATGGCTAACTTTGTATGTGTTATACTCAAGTTTCATAGGAGTATCCAAGACGGAGATGCTATTAGGGAAAATATACTGCTTGTCATCAGCAGTCTTGTAGGTTCACTACCAGAATCCTTCACATCCGCCCGCCTCCTCCGCCTCGGCCATTTTTGGACCCGGTGCTGATGGGGCTTCAGCACCGGGTCCAACGGCTAGGAGCGGGGGCGGCGCGGAGGTGTGTCCGGGCGGACACATTAGCACCGGGTCGTGGCACGACCCGGTGCTAATGTTCACCCTTTAGCACCGGGTGCAGCCACGACCCGGTGCTAAAGGCCTCGGGCACATTAGCACCGGGTCGTGGCTGCACCCGGTGCTAAAGGGTGAACATTAGCACCGGGTCTTGCCACGACCCGGTGCTAATGTGTTTGAATATAGGGGCTTCCCCTCCCCCGCCCGAGCCAGCTGAACACTTAGGCGCTGTGTTCATGCTGCTCGGCCGTGGGAGGGGAGGTGCTGCCCAAATTTTTTTCAAAATTTGTGAAGAATCTACTCATCTAAGGAGCACTACAAGGTACACTCTTTCATTCTCTAATGTTTTATTTAGCTTGTAATCCTTCTATGATTTAGAAATAGAGGGATTTGTGAATCAAAGTAAAGCTAGCTAGAGAGAGATTGTGTTCTTGGAGGAGAGAGAGGAGAGAGCTTGAGTTCATGGTGGAGAGAGTGTTCATGCATGTTGTGTTTTAAATGGAGAGAGAAGGCAAGCTAGTTAGTATTTTGTTTTGTATGACTTGTGAATAGTTGTAAGGCTTATAGTAATGTGGTTTTAGAAATTACTAGAAAATCAATATAAAATGCTAGAAAATCTTATAAATTACTAGAAAATCTTATAAATTACTAGAAAATCTTATAAATTACTAGAAAATCAATATAAAATGCTAGAAAATCTTATAAATTAATAGAAAATCTTATAAATTACTAGAAAATCAATATAAAATGCTATAAAATCTTATAAATTAATAGAAAATCTTATAAATTAATAGAAAATCTTATAAATTACTAGAAAATCAATATAAAATGCTAGAAAATCTTATAAATTAATAGAAAATCTTATAAATCTTATAAATCTTATAAGGCTTATAGTAATGTTATATTTAATGAATATAGGAATGTAGTTTTAGAAATTTATTTATATAATGGAATATATATTATAATTTGTATTTATTTATATATTAATTTTTTTTATCTTTAAATTGTATTGTATATTTGTTATTGGTTAATAATGCAGATGAATAGACAATGGATGTACGGGGACCCCCACGCTCAGGCCTTCCGTGATGGCCTTAGGACGTTTCTCGATGCCGCCGAGGCTAACAGGACGCCGTCCGGTTTCATGTTCTGCCCATGCACCCATTGTAAAAATATACAATCGTACAAACAAAGAGGTTGTCTTCAAGTGCATTTGATGAGGCACGGTTTCATGAGGAATTATTCTGTTTGGACGAAGCACGGTGAAAGAGGAATTCTAATGGATGAAGATGAAGAAGACGAGGCCGATGACGACATTCCGTTATTGGCTCAATACTACGGTTCCTTTGCATATGCTGCAATGGGTGATGCCGATGAGGAAGATGTTGCTCGGGAAGGCGATGCTCAGGAAGATGTTGCTCAGGAAAATGAACCTACTGATGGGCTCGGGCAAATGTTGCGTGATGCCGAGAAAGACTGCGGCAATGATAAGGATATAAAAAAGATACAACGCATGTTGCAGGACCACAAGACTGACCTGTACCCAGATTGCAAAGAGGGGCTAAAGAAGTTGGGTAGCACACTTGAACTTCTGCAGTGGAAGGCAGCAAATGGTGTTACTGATAAGGGTTTCGAGGAGCTACTGAAACTCGTAAAGAAGATTCTTCCAGAGGGTAACACATTGCCATCGACAACGTATCAAGCAAAACGTGTTGTTTGCCCTCTCGGTTTGGAGGTGCAGAAGATACATGCGTGTCCTAATGACTGTATCCTCTATCGCGGACAGTACGAACACTTGGATCGTTGTCCGGTTTGCACCTGCGCGCGATACAAAATCAGGCGGGACGACCCTGGTGATGTTGGGGGAGAGCGTTCTAAGAAAAAAATCCCTGCGAAGGTGATGTGGTATTTCCCTCTGATACCCCGTCTGAAGCGTTTGTTCAGGAACAAAGACCATGCCAAACTGATGTGCTGGCACAAAGAAGAACGTAAGCAGGATGGCATGTTGAGACACCCCGCCGATGGATCCCAGTGGAGGAACATCGACAGAGCATTCCCAGAGTTTGATGCTGATGCGAGGAATGTTAGGCTTGGTTTAAGTACCGATGGCATGAACCCTTTTGGTGAAATGAGCAGTAGTCATAGCACTTGGCCCGTGACTGTTTGTATCTACAACCTACCCCCCTGGCTCTGCATGAAGCGGAAGTTCATTATGATGCCAGTGCTCATCGAAGGCCCAAAGCAACCTGGCAACGACATTGATGTGTACCTAAGACCATTGGTTGACGAACTTTTGCAGCTGTGGAAGAATGAAGGTGTTAGCGTGTGGGATGAGGACAAGCAGGAGCAGTTTGACCTTCGAGCACTGCTTTTCATAAGCATCAACGACTGGCCTGCACTAAGTAACCTATCAGGACAATCAAACAAAGGATATAAAGCATGCACTCACTGTTTAGAGGAAACCGAAAGCATGTATTTGAAACATTGTCGTAAAGTTGTGTACATGGGTCACCGTCGATTCCTTCCGGCGAAGCATGAGCTACGAAAGAAATGTGCGCATTTTGGCGGGAATGCTGACCGCCGTACAAAGCCGAGACACCGGAGTGGAGAAGAGCTATTTGATATGGTGAAGGACCTACACGTGGTGTTTGGCAAGGGAGACGGAAGCCAGGCTGCTCCGACGGGCGAGGATGGTCGTGCCGCGATGTGGAAGAAGAAGTCTATCTTTTGGGAGCTACCTTATTGGCAACGTTTAGAGGTCCGTAACGCGATTGATGTGATGCATCTGACGAAGAATCTTTGCGTGAACTTGATAAGCTTCCTGGGTACTTATGGGAAGCCAAAAGATACACTGGAAGCACGTCAGGATCTGAAACGATTGAAGCAACGGACTGATCTACATCCAGAAAAGAGAGACAAAGGACGCCAGTACTTGCGTCCTGCCAGCTTCACTCTCAGCAAAGAAGAGAAGGCAAGCATGTTTGAATGCTTGAACAGTATCAAGGTTCCGTCTGGCTACTCCTCCAATATTAAGGGAATAATAAATATGAAAGAGAAGAAGTTCACAAACCTGAAGTCTCACGACTGCCATGTGTTGATGACACAGCTGCTTCCCGTCATACTCAGGGGTGTGCTACCAGTAAACGTGCGGAAAGCCATTGTGAAGCTATGTGCATTCCTCAATGCAATTTCTCAGAAGGTGATCAATCCAGACCACTTAGATCAGCTACAGAACGACGTGGTGCAATGTCTTGTCAGCTTTGAGATGATATTTCCACCATCCTTCTTCAATATCATGACACATCTATTGGTTCACCTCGTCAAAGAGATTCGTATATTGGGCCCAGTATTTCTACACAACATGTTCCCATTTGAGAGGTTCTTCGCTGTCCTAAAGAAGTATGTCCGTAATCGTTCTCGTCCAGAAGGATGCATTGCTAAGGGATACGAAACGGAGGAGGTCATTGAATTCTGTGTTGACTTTGTCGACGATCTTATGCCGATTGGTGTGCCCGAATCCCATCACGAGGGGAGACTTGGTGGAAAGGGCACACTAGGGAGAAGATCGATGGTGATCAAGGACGTTGAGACATTTCGTAAAGCGCACCTCACAGTTTTGCAACAATCAACCTTAGTTGCTCCGTACATCGAGGAGCACATGCAGATTCTCAGGGACGAAAACTCAACAAAGTCTGCGGCCTTCATTCAGCGTCTGCACAATAGTACTTTCGCCGATTGGTTGCGAAGACGTCTTATGGGTGTCGAGGGCATTGATGCGCAGCTAGCTTTTGTAGCTAGAGGTCCATCGAGCACGATCTTGACATTCCAAGGATACGACATCAATGGGTATACATTTTACACAAGAGCCCAGGACAAGAAAAGCACCAACCAAAACAGTGGTGTCCGGATCGACGCGACAGACACCAATGGCAATACAAACTCATACTATGGAGTCATAGAGGAGATATGGGAACTAGAGTACGGACCTTTGAAGATCCCACTGTTCAAGTGCCAATGGGTGAAGCTGACTGGAGGAGGTGTTAAAGTTGAAGCGGACTATGGAATGACGTTAGTGGACCTAAACAAGATTGGCTTTCTAGACGAACCGTTCGTCCTGGCCAAAGCTGTCACACAAGTTTTTTATGTGAAGGACATGGCTAGCAGACCGAAGAAAGGGGCGGATAAGAAAGGTGGGGGTAAGCAATTGGACCCATCACAAGACGAGCCAAAGCGTCATATAGTTCTTCCTGGAAAGAGAAAAATCGTAGGAGTTGAGGACAAGACGGATGAAGATTATGATATGCTCGATGGCCGGCCTCCATTCTCAGTGGCTGATGACCCAAGCATCCTGTTAGCGGCGGAGGAGACACCGTATCTACGGCGTGATCACAATCAAGGAACATTTGTAAAGAGGAAGTTTATTAGTGTCCGAGTAAACGATGATGCCATGTAATTTCTATTGATTTATAGGATTTTCTAACATTTTATATTGATTTTCTAGTAATTTATAAGATTTTCTAGTAATTTATAAGATTTTCTAGCATTTTATATTGATTTTCTAGCATTTTATATTGATTTTCTATTAATTTATAAGAGTTTATATTAATTTATAAGATTTTCTAGCATTTTATATTGATTTTCTAGTAATTTATAAGATTTTCTAGTAATTTATAAGATTTTCTAGCATTTTATATTGATTTTCTAGCATTTTATACTGATTTTCTATTAATTTATAAGAGTTTATATTAATTTATAAGATTTTCTAGCATTTTATATTGATTTTCTAGTAATTTATAAGATTTTCTAGTAATTTATAAGATTTTCTAGCATTTTATATTGATTTTCTAGCATTTTATATTGATTTTCTATTAATTTATAAGATTTAGGCCTTTAGCACCGGGTCGTGGCTGCACCCGGCCTTTAGCACCGGGTCGTGGCTGCACCCGGTGCTAAAGGTCACGACCGGGCCGCGGGGGCCGTGCGGCGGCCGGCCACGTCACCGGGCGCACGCGAGCCACGTCACTGGCCCGGTCGTGGCCTTTAGCACCGGGTCGTGGCTGCACCCGGTGCTAAAGGCCACGCTGCGGCGGGGCCAAAGACCGGCCTGGCCACGGAGGCCGTGCGAGAGCTGGCCACGTCACCGGGCCACGTCACTGGATGAACAAGAACAATTTTTCTTTTTAATCTCTGTATAAAAGTTGTAACTAGTCGTTCTCCCTCGTACAAACTTCAAAAAAGATCATTTTTCTTCCTAAAAATTCCTAAAATCATACTCTATCAGGTTATGAAACATATTAATGTTATTATTTTGAAAAATCTTCTCGTGTTTGAACAATCCAAATTTTGAATTAAAAATGACACCTACAACCAAGGTTTTTTTCACACTAGGTGATGTCAAATGAAAAAGTGATGAATACCAAAGTTTCATATTTCATCATTATCTACAATCTTTATTTAGGTCATTTTGTCATTTTCAAAATGGGTAATAACATGTAGTAGAAATTTGACAAGTCTCTAACAAAGTTTTGGAAACTATGCGAGTGAATCTAGGATTAATGAACAATGTACACTACCACTTTCTCAAATGCAAAAATGACTTAAATAAAGATTGTAGATCTTGATGAGATATGAAATTTTGGTATTCATGACTTTTTCATCTGAGACCGTTTAATGTTCCAAAATCTTTCATTTAGTTATCAATTTTTGTATTTTATAAGATTTTCTAGTAATTTATAAGATTTTCTAGTAATTTATAAGATTTTCTAGTAAGTTATAAGATTTTCTAGTAATTTATAAGATTTTCTATTAATTTATAAGATTTTCTATTAATTTACAGGATTTTCTAGTAATTTAAAAGATTTTCTATTAATTTATAAGATTTTCTAGTAATTTATAAGATTTTCTAGCATTTTATATTGATTTTCTAGTAATGTATAAGATTTTCTTTTTTAATATATATTTTTAATAGGTATTAATAACTGAATTAAAACAAGTATTAATAACTATACATTAAAAACTATATTTATAAGATTCCCAAATAGTAGCCCCCGGTGCTAAAGGCCCGTTTGGAAACTGGGCGCCAAACGAAAAGTTGGGGCCTTTAGCACCGGGTTGATCTAAAATCCGGTGCTAAAGGCCCCCAATTTTCGTTTGGCGCCAGTTACGGGGCCTTTAGCACCGGGTGTAGAAGACCCGGTGCGAAAGGGGGGCCTTTAGCACCGGGTCGTGGCTGCACCCGGTGCTAAAGGCCTCAGTCTGGCGCACAGTTACGGCCTTTCGCACCGGGTGTAGAAGACCCGGTGCTAAAGGGCCTTTCGCACCGGGTGGTGGGAAGACCCGGTGCGAAAGGGGGGGCCGTTAGCACCGGGTCTTCCCACCACCCGGTGCGAAAGGGCCTTTAGCACCGGGTCGTGGCTGCACCCGGTGCTAAATGCCCCGGTCCTATATAGGCCGGGGACTTCTCTCCCCTCCCTCACTTCGCCCTCAATCCTCACAGAAACCGCCGCCTCGTCTCCTCAGCCGCTGCCGCCCGTCGTCCCCGCCGCCGTCGTCGTCCCCGCCGCCGTCGTCGTCCTCGCGCCCACGCCGCCGCCGCCCGTGGTCCTCGCGCCCACGCCGCCGCCGCCCGTCGTCCCCGCCGCCGTCGTCGTCCCCGCGCCCGTCGTCCCCGCGCTCCGACACCCACGCCGCCGCCGCCCGTCGTCCCCGCCGCCGTCGTCGTCCCCGCGCCCGTCGTCCCCGCGCCGGTGCCCCTCGTCCCGCGCCGCTCAAAATGTTCGTCTCGTAGAGTACAACCAATCCATGCAATTAGTTTTTGATTTTATCTACATTTAGTAGTCCATACATGCTATGATATTTTGATGTGATGACAATCTTCTTTTTGCATTGTAAACTTTGAGGGTGAAATTTGTGATCTAAACAGTGCTAAATGGAAGTGAAATTCCAGGTTTCAGGGCTTGCAACTGATGAACTTTGGGATAATTTAAGTGAGTGCATGGGTTGGAAATGGTTGTTTTGCAATGAACAGGGAAACAGTGGCTGTAGGATTGGGATTGCTTTGGGTTTTATACCTAATACTAGTATGAAATTTATATTGGAAAATGCTTCATTTAAATGTATTGGAGATATTTACATTGAAATGTATATTGGAAATGTTATATGTTTGAAATGTATATTGGAAAATGCTTCATTTAAATGTATTGGAGATATTTACATTGAAATGTATATTGGAAATGTTATATGTTTGAAATGTGTATTGGAGATATTTACATTGAAATGTATATTGGAAATGTTATATGTTTGAAATGTATATTGGAAAATGCTTCATTTAAATGTATTGGAGATATTTACATTGAAATGTTATATTGGAAATGTTACCCGAACCCATCGCGCACCCGAACCCCTTAGCGAATCCGTTTTTCGCGCACCGACCCCCTTAGCGAACCCTTAGCGAATCAATTCACACCGCGCACCCGAACAACAACAACAACAACGTCCCACCCGAATCAATTCTTACCAATTATTTTTAATTCTATAGATGGCGGACAACAACAACAACGTCCCACCCATGCAAGAGGACAACAACACCCCTGTCCCACCCATGCAAGAGGACACCAACACCCCTGTCCTACCCATGCAAGAGGACAACGACACGTTCTTTGCGAATCAACTTTTCAATATTGTAACCCAACCAATGTCGATGGATGATGTGTTGGGCATCATTGGAAGGGACGACAATGTCCATGGCGACAATGTTGCAAGGGCCGAAACTATTGAAGGAGCCGGTAGCGCGCCCTCGTCTAGTCAGGTGTGTATATAGATAACATAAATTTGTACTGTACATGTCAATTATGTATACCATCTCTATATCATCTCGTATATATGTAATTTGTGTAGGCCGCCTCTGCTAAGAAATCAAAACGATCGACCACGAAGAAGCTGAAGGATGTCAAGTTACACATCACCCGAGTGGAGGATGACGGGGAGCCAGTTGAGCCCCCAAAAGTGGCCAAGAAATTTGTATCTCAGTGCGGGGTAATTGTACGGGACAATGTGCCCATTAGTATCAGAAAATGGAAGTCCACGGACCCCACTGAGGAGTACGTGCTCCCCGATACAGAGAAGGAGATGCTATGGAGGGAATTAAAGGCAATATTCGACTGGCCTAGCACTCATGAAGCAGAACTGAGGGATTGGACAATGAAGAAGATGGCAGTTCTGTTTCAGGATTTCAAGAAGAAGTTGTACTCGCAATTTCTCAAAACCGGAGAGGCCCCGGATCCTGAGAAGTATAAGAAGATCACCAATGACGAGTGGGAAGCATTCATTGAGTACAAAACCTCCGAAGAGGGTGCAACGGCTAGCGCTAGAAACGCTGGAAACGCCGCAAATAAGAAGTACTCGCATAAGATGGGTTCGGGAGGTTACAAGGCAAGCATCGCTAAATGGGAGAAGATGGAAGAAGATCTATATGCTAGAGGCATCACTCCAGCGACACATGACAGGCCCACAAGGACCAAGCATTGGTACTATGGTCATGGAGGCACCCTGAGCCCAATCGACGGCTCCTTAGTTTTTCCCGAGGACTTGCGAGAACTAGCTCAGCGTCTCCTCGATATCCTCAGGGCATCTGATAGGGGAGAATTTGTTGCCGATAGAGACAGAGATGAGCTAACCTATGCCTTAGGGAACAAGGAGCATCCTGGACGGACGCGCGGCGTAGGCACAAGCGTCTCATGGAAGAAAGGTTTCCAAGAGCACGCCGCCACCTATAGGAGCCGTTCGAGGAAGAAGGCCGAATATGAGCAGAGGGTAAGGGACCTAGAGCAAACGGTTGCCGCCCAGGGCTCAAAGCTCCAAGAAATGGAGTCAGAGATGGAGCGACGGATGAAGGTAGCATGGCTGCAGATACAACAAGCCACAGGCGGGACCGGTTCCACAGAGCATGCACCTCTCCAAGATGCGGCCCTTATTAGCCCTCCACAGCAATATCAAAGCAGTCACGCTTCCACACAGGCCGCCAAAGCGGTCCGTTACACCGTGGATGAAATAACTCAACGGACCGCGTGCGAGCTTGTCGTCAGGCAGAAGAACTTAGCTGTGGTGGTACGTATGCGACCTTAGTTCATACTGCATACATTTCACCGTAAATACCATTCATTTACTAACTTTCTTTGTGACTACTAACTTATCAGGTCGCATACGGTATGACCAAACGTGTGGAAGAAGGGCAAAAATGGCACTGCAATGACATTCCACATGGTTACGTACCTGTTGAGGTGGAGCAAGTCGTCACCAGCTGGGAAGACTTGGAACTTGACATCCCCGGAGGTGACGGAGAAACAAAACTCGGTCAGTGTTCTCACTGCATCATTCTATGGAGCAAGGCAGACATCGTTATACCCGATACACCTGCGGCTACCAACAAGCCCCCGTCACCTCCAAGAGATCCACAGGATCATGACGATTCTCCGGGAGCTCCTGATGCAAGCCCGTCTCCTCCGCCAAAGAGGTCTCCGTCTCCTCCGCCGAAGAGGTCTCCGTCTCCTCCGCCGAAGAGGGGACGCCGCACTAAAGCCTCTGCCCCCACTCCACCAGCGAAGAAGGCGCGAAAAACTAGAGAGAAGCCCGCACCAGAGAAAAGAGCGGGCGAGAAGACTCTAGAGGAGCTCGAAGCCTCGGTAAAAGCAGACACAAAGAGGCAAATGGCCGAGTGGAGGAGAAAACCTGAGGCGGAGCCGAAGCTTGATCCCACCATCGTGAAGTCATTCCTCGGTAATTTGAGCAAGGGTCAACAGAAGGAAGTAATAGTAACAGACTATGACCGCTCATTACTGAAATCTCGCCGGAAACGGAAGGCTGCGGATAAGGAGGCGGGCCCATCCAAAAAGGTTCCTCAACTCGGCCAGCAACCTCAGCGTCCCTTGGGTCCATTGCCATCTCTGGACGAGCTTAACATTCAACGAGTAATGGCCGAGACTGGACTAACCAGAGCGCAAGTCCTGGGGGAAGAAGATGTGCCAGTAAACACAACGCTGAAGTGGCCATTTAAGCTTGGCGAGCCTATGGTCCCTCCTGAAATGGAGAGGAAGCTACAAACGAAGATGCGCCGATTCCATGACTGGTATTTGGAAGAATCAAGAAGGAATAAACGGCGCATGATAAAAGTAGGCGTGAAGGACCAAGACTTCTACAATGGTGACGCGGATTTTGTCTGGCTCAGGTTTAATGATATATATGAGCTGTACCACCGCGACGCCATGGACGTGGATTTGATCACATGTTGGACATTGTAAGTACTTTGTTGTTGCTTATAATTCACAGTTTAAAAACAATAATTCCAATCTATGTTGACGCGGGCTTTATTTATTGCTTAACATATGCAGAATGGAGATTCAAAAATGTCGCAGAGACAATATATATGACGTTGGTTTCGTTGACCCTCGAAGGATAAGTGAAGAAATGATAATGCACAATCCTGAGGAAACATATTTAAACCTATACAAATATATCAAGAAACAAAATTACTGTGACTCCATACTAATCCCGTACAACATCGAGTGAGTACATTCACAGCCTTCTTCTTATACTGTCTGTGTAACAATTCATTTCTGATTATAATGTATACATGTGCACAGATTCCACTGGTTCCTAATTATATTGTGTCCTGATCGGGGTGTCGTGAACGTCTTTGATTCATTGCACACCCCAAAAGAAAAACTACAGAACATCATGGACATGATGGCAAGGTGATGTATATTTTCCCCTACTTAATCCACCCCTTCCACTCGCAATGACTTAACTCAATTTTTTTGTTCGCAGGGCCTGGATTCAATTTCGTACAGAACACACGGGTATACAACATGAAACACTAAAATGGAACATTGGCTTTCCGGTAAGCAAGTAATTTGTACATGTAGGCATCGACTAATATATTATATGAATTTTACTAGATTTCTTTTGGTCGACAGTGTGCCAAACAGGGACCGGGAAATAATTTATGTGCATACTATGTGTGCGACTACATGTGGAATTGGGGACATAAAAAGCTCACACAACGTGATATTATGGTACGTAATAATAAAGACATTTCCATTATTATTAAGTGCACAATTATTGTCTCCAACTCGACGGATTAAATGTCTTTCAAATATTTTTAAATTATAGATGTTCAACCTGAAGGAAGAGTCCCTAGAGATAGAAAGAATTGACGCAATTGCAGAACAGCTCGTCGGATGGATCTGGGATGAGGTCGTCAATCCCCGAGGAGAATTCCACTCGCCAATACTGGAGGACGTGCCGGACAGTCCAACGAGAGCTAGCTAGTCGTCAATCTTAATTATGTAGAAAATACAGTTTAAATATATATAACTCGAGTTGACATGCATGAATATCTACTTTTGTAATATATATGTCTTCTATTTTGATGAAATGTCAGCTAGTATGAATATAGAGTCGGCCGAATACGCATTAGAATACACGTATTAGAATATATACGTATATAGACGTGCACGCATGGCTACTGAAAAAAGCAAAAAAAAAAAAGAAATCCGGGGTCTTTAGCACCGGTTTCAGGCAGCAACCGGTGCTAAAGGCAGGCCCTTTAGCACCGGGTGCAGCCACGACCCGGTGCTAAAGGCCCTGCTACCGGCGCTGCGGGGCAGGCCCTTTAGCACCGGGTCGTGGCTGCACCCGGTGCTAAAGGGGTACCCCTTTAGCCTCGGATTAGTTGCACCGGGTGGGAAACCCGGTGCTAAAGGGCTTTCCCACCCGGTGCAGATGTCGATCATTCTGGTAGTGGTTGTCTCATATATTGACACATATGATTTTAGATGACGTGAAAACGGCAGAACGAAGTGGTTGTTTTGCAAACCAACAACCACATAAGATGAAATTTAGGAGTATTAGACCACCCACTCACTATTGTCAGTTTATTGTTGTCATACAACTCGCAATATTTCTTTTTTAATACAGAAAATTAAGAAAATATGCAATTAGTATGAGACAACTAAGACTGTGTTTGACAGAGTTTACAGAGCTGATTTTATACCGAATCCATCAGCTATATCAAACAGTTTTTTGGAGAGAAGTGATTCTATGTTTAGTTTATGAAGCAAAATTTGAAATGAACTAAGAGGTTATAGCTTCTCTTGATTATGTAGAGTGATTTTGTGAGTTTATACTAGAAAATCAAATAGAATCACTTTTAACCTAGAACTATTTTTCTCAAAGAATCAGCATAGTCTTTGAAATACAACGGATTCCAGGTTTTGTTGTACTCTCCCGGCCACAGTATCAGCCAATCAGCGCATTAATGACAGTGAAGAAGCACGAAGACTCGATTTGGTGGCCAGACAGGCGCATTAATTGGCGAGTTGTTCATCAGCAGAAAACTAATCAGGTGCCTGGTCGTCCCAGGGACAAGGCAGATGCCAGTGGTGTGGGGAACTGCCTACATATCTTAGCCAGTATCAAGCCCCAGGTACCAGCACCAATTAACACCCACCATGAGGCCTGAGCATATCATTACCTGATACCCGTGATTATAATTGCCATCCTTTTCACGCTAATCTGCTCTGGACATTCCATGCCTGGCAGTGAAAGATCGAATAAGACAGCTAAACTGCACCGCCCCTGCAGGGCCGCTATAGACTTCTGGTGAATGAAAGAAGTCCGCGTTTTTTGCATTGCTAGCTGGAGCAAGCACATATAGCAGTAGCTAGTGTGCCAACTGCCTTCCAGTTATAATGCATGAAGATAATATACTTCTCTTTGAAAAAATATTTAATTTTCTTTAATAGATTAATATGACATATCTCATAGACATGCTCTAGCTCCAAAGTTTTAGTAAATCAAATAACAAAAAAATATAAAATGGGACAAAGTCATGAGTTTGATCATTATTAGTTGATTTGATGAATAAAAATGTGGCATACTACCTCCGTTCTGAATTTTTAACCATTTTGAGGTTTCTAAGATAATAGTTTTGCTATGTATGTAGATATAATATGTATATCTAGATATGTAATAAAAATTATACACATACAAAACTCAAACGACCTATAATTTAGATTGGAGCGTGTATGCTCGCAAAAAGGATGAACAGTAATACAATATCACATATTTACTGCATGTATCTGATTTAACATTTTATTAATTCTTTGTGTTGGGTTCCGGTAAGAAAAAACATACCAACTTCACATACATAAGCGTTTGATTCACCATTCGACTCTTCTAAAGCTGACATAAAAAAATACCAATGCCGTGAGCTGGTTCGCCTTATTCTTAGGTTTGCCTCAGATTCCATTTGCCTTAGCCTAATTAAGAAACCGAGCCAAGCATATTTCAGCTAGTTTTCTTGATGGCTCGTGAGTTATTTTTTGAACTGTTGGACTAGCCCATTAGATTTGATAAATATGGCAATACCAATATATTGTTGATTATTAGTATTATTGTTGTATCATGGCAATTCGACAAGAACAGATTTCTCATTCAAGTGATATGTCAAATCTTATATTGCTAAAATCTATTTGAGCTTCATAGTACTTATGTTCTTCTCATTTATTTATTCATGATAGTTATTAGCGGTAGTCATGTGTTATATTTTGGATAGGAAAAGTAATCATGCTTAAATTAATATCATCCCTGCTCTGAATAAGAATGTTAAACTATGCTGAATTGTCGAGCTAAACTAGCAAGAGATCAAACTTCAAATGAACCAAAAATCAAAAGGTCGTTTTATCTCGTTAGCCTCATTTAGCCACCCTTAGGCTGGGTTCTTTTGCCCTAGAGTCGTGTGGGTCAGCTCCTGCATGGCACTGACAGTACTCTGAATTTGGAAATGGCAGTACCGATGGGATCAAAACCAAAACGGAAAGAAACTAGACGTATACAAAACTCATCTCTACAACTAGCAGTTAGCGCATTAATTGCGATGCATTTGTATAATCCTCCCTTGTCAAATGCCCCCGTGGCACACACTTGTTTAATCGTCTTCTTCCCGGGTGGCCATGTGGGTGTGGTCCAAAGCGGCAGTACATATAAGGCATTAAGGCCATGGCCAGGAATGCAACACAAGCTAGCTAGCGATTGCCTCATCTCCTTCCTTTTGTGGCATATATATACCACATACCAAGACGTGTAGTAAAGTATCCTGGCAGCTCGCTAGACAAACACTACGGGAAACCCGGAGTTTGCCGAGTGTCTGGGGCACTCGGCAAACCCCCAAAAACACTCGGCAAAGCCTTCGCCGAGTGTAACACTCGGCGAAGGACACTCGGCATATCTAGTGTCGGCAAAGACGCTCTTTGCCGAGTGTCAAATATAATACACTCGGCAAAGAGCTTCTTTGCCGAGTGTATTTTTTTGACACTCGGCAAACAACATGCATATAAATTTTCTACTCATTTCAATTTTATTATTTGAATCACTTGCGGTTCGAAAATGAAAACAACAATTCTTTACCGAGTGTCAACTATAATACACTCGGTAAAGAGCTTCTTTGCCGAGTGTATTTTTTTGACACTCGGCAAACAACATGCATATAAATTTTCTACTCATTTCAATTTTATTATTTGAATCACTTGCGGTTCGAAAATGAAAACAACAATTCTTTACCGAGTGTCAACTATAATACACTCGGCAAAGAGTTTCTTTGCCGAGTGTATTTTTTTGACACTCGGCAAACAAGCTCTTTGCCGAGTGTTTTTGTTTTGCCGAGTGTCAAAGAAAAATCACTCGGCAAAGAGCTTGTTTGCCGAGTGTCCGTAAAAATACACTCGGTAAAGAGTTAGACACTCGGCATATTATGGTTTCCCGTAGTTAAAGGTGCACTTCGTGTCGTGCCGCTGAGCTAGTAGTAGAGCGCACTAGCTCTGTTTCTTGTGTGTATACGTAGTAGAGAGACTGTTGAGTCCCTATGGCCATGGTCCGCGACCCATCTCCATCTCTGTGCCACGACGAGGCATTCATCGACTTCAACCACACCGGAGTCGAGTACCCGCAGAACCTGCACCACCCGGATCAGTTCCTGGAGGAGTGCTTGGTTGGGAGCCACCACCCGTGAGACTTTCCCATGGCTAGTAGCCCCGGCAGGCTCTGTACCATCCCGCAGGACGGCGGCTGGGAGAACATGTCCGCAGGTGTCGTCTCGTCCTCATCCCCGTCCTCGTCCGTGGTCACCTTCGACGGCCACGGCGAGGAGCACGGCGCCGCGTGGATGGACGACACGGACGGCATGGCTGCGGGCCACGCTGCTGCCTCCTGCATCGCCTCCAACTACCTCATCTTCGGAGGAGGCGGCGGCGGCATCGCTGCGGCCTCAAACAAACGGCCCCGTGCGCACGCGCCGTCGCCGCCAGGAGCAGACGACCAAGAAGCTGCTGCTGCTCCCAATAAGAAGCAGTGCGGCGGCAACCGGAGAGCGGCCACCAAGCCGAACAAAGCGCCGCCCAGGGACCCCCAAAACCTAGCTGCCAAGGTGCGTCTCGTGTTTGTTTGGCCCGCGGCGTGAATTCAAATTTGTGCGCGAATTAAATATAGCGCGCTTAACACTAACAGCGCTTGTTTCGGCTCCGCAGAACCGCCGGGAGAGGATCAGCGAGCGGCTGAGGGCGCTGCAGGAGCTGGTGCCCAATGGCAGCAAGGTGGACACGATCACCATGCTCGACAAGGCCATCACCTACGTCAAGTTCATGCAGCTGCAGCTCAAGGTGCTGGAGACGGACGCCTTCTGGCCGGCACCAGGTGGCCTGTGGCCAGGCGCCGAAGATGTCCCGGTTGAAGGAGGCGCTCGACGCCATCCTCCTCTCTCCGCCGTTCTCGTAGAAACGGGGACCCAGTGACCCACCGACAATTGAACTAGAAAAATCGGACGCAATGATATGGAATAGACTGACCTTTGCCGCGCGCAGTATATCATGCATGCATGTACTAGCTTATCTTGTATCAATTCTTTCACACAATTCCATGTAACTATATAATTCTTGTGTCTTAATCCGTACTTCTTTCTCGATCACTACCACATTGTTGGTGTGGAGAAAGATTGTGCAACAACTCGCCCGCGTACAGTATAACAAGATTTGTTTGTGGCCCACGTACGTGCAGATGAAGGGACACATCCAACCGTTTTGGGCTGTGTTTTCCTTGTCTTGTTAAGGACGAGGATTATAGGAGGCAAAAGATTGAGTGAAGCCAGACATAAGGAAGAATAGTTCGGGGAAATTTCTAGGCTGGACTGCTCACCCTCAGCCCCTTCTTCTCAGGTCTATTTTATACTCAATGTTTTCAATTTTAGTCCCTCCCCCTTGAAGGTATTGCACATAAGTCCTAAACTACACATACCAACACCTTGGATGGACCATTTTCTCATTAGCCCATTACTTTCTTTCTTTTATATCTCTGTGTCGGCCCATGGTCCACTAGTCGATCTGCATGGACCAAGCCAAAATCCGAGTGGCCAATGCAGCCCAACTAGAGCTGCTCATCAATAATTGCCTATGTGTGCTTCCGTGTTTTACTCCGGTTTTGGGATTTTGCTACTAAGATTTATACTTGGATCTTGTTTAGTTCCTCAAATTTGATCCCAAATTCCACTATACAAAAAGAAGATTTACATCACATCAAAATATCGGCACATGCATGGAGTACTAAATGTAGATAAAATCAAAAACTAATTACACAGTTTTGTTATACTTTGCGAGACGAACATTTTGATCCTAATTAATCAATGTTTGGATAATTATTCATAAATACAAATGAAATTCTATAGTGACGCATTAATGGCAAAATGTCAAGTTTACCATGCCAAACTTTGAAACTAAACAAGGCCTCGAGCATGTTGGGAGAGCACTTAGTGACATCTTTGACTTTTGTGGCACGTGGGGTGTTACATGTAAACTCATTAGCTTATCGATGAGTATGGACATACACTCCACCCACTCGTCGTTACTCTGCATATATGACAATACTCACAATTCATAGCGAAGACCATAATGTTACTGTAGCCTGAGCCAAAGGTAACCATAATGTTACTTGACTAACCCATGACCAGAATACATTTCAGTCCTACTCACGTGAAACAAACCAAATTCTTGAAACTGAGAATCCGATTCCCTGTACCATTGTGATAGTCCTAGAATCAACAGCTATCACATACAGAACTTACTTCAGTATAATATCTCATCCATACAACGATAATCATGACTGCATTCATTATTTACATATCAAAGTACGAGATGAGTACAAGCCTCTTGGGCTAAATTGACAAGTTGAAAATCTACGCAGCGGTAGCTAGGCCTTCAAGTCTTCATCTTTGGTCTTCCCCATAGGCATCCTTGAGCAAAGCACGTAACGCTTCAGAGCAACATCCAACAAAGTTGTAGTTCTCACCTGAAAGCTCCAGAACTATCCCCAAGGAAATGGGACGGGTCCACATCACCATTTATGTATGCGCAAGCTATAAAGTGGCCTAAGCTAGTGTATAAAATATTTAAGGAATATAACCTGGGGTTTCCTATACGCGTAGCAGCAATATAACCAAGTCATCTCATCTACAAAGTCCTTTCTCACATTCACTTCCCAAAACCATCCATCATCCTCTCATCCACATCGGGCTCGTCCTGCCGCAACAGGTTCTCGTTAAAAATATCCACCAACTCCTTCACACACTAGTCGACAAGGTGAGCTCCCTCCCCACCTGTTTCAACAGCAAGCTGGTCCAATCTCTCATAACCCAGATCAAGGTGAAGGTATGGTAGAAGATTCCCATGGTAATCAGAATAAGCCGGTCGTAGGATGTGTCCATGACCGAGGATACGACTGTAGCTATAGTTCACACTCTGCAGAGGTTATACTCCAGGACCCATCTAGGATGTTGCTGGTAGTGAACAAACATGAGACACATCCCACAGCAAAGACCCCAACAAGTGACGGCACCAGCCTACTTCCCTGGGCTCGGAAAACATATGCACGCTAACATATGCCCCAGGAGTGCGCCGCAACAAGTCCCCCTTACACAAATCCTGCTCCATCTCCTAACAATCCTGGTACCGCACCGGCTAGGCTTCCTGGAACCCTCCCCATACTGGGTAGATGGTGAGCACGTTTACAAATTCCCACTTCCAGACATCCCGACGCGATCCTTAATTGTCGGTAAAGCGAGTATCAGCATAAAAGCATATCCGCCGCAACGGTTCGCAATCGTCACCGATCACAGGTATTGCCGCCCAACTCATCTTCAAAAGTCGACAAAGGTTGTACCCATCACAGGTACTCCATAGGATCTTCCCGAGTGCATATCCCAAGTACCCCAATCAAAAAATCGAGTTGTTATCACTCGCTTCCACCGCCTAGCTTCTCTATCTTGCCCAAGCCACCCAACTCACGCCAAGAGTAAATAATCACAACCATCCCAACACATGCAAGAATATATATATATATATATATATATATATATATAGGACGAGTTTTATCTACAAGCGCTTGTAGCTACCATCACCATAAATATTCTATTGTGTGTATGTTCACATACTCATTTATCAGTTTGAGTATGTTCGTTTACTAATTCTAAGATACTCCAAAGCGAATTGCACGAAAAAATTCAGAAGCAAAAATATTTTTAAAATTTATTATGATTATACCATTATAATGTATATAGAAATTAGTATGTCCACATACTCAAAGTATGCTTACATACTCAACCTACATACCATCCAGACAGTCTAGTATCATCGTATACTACATGTACATACTCTTCGTTGGGTTATACACGTCTTCTAACATGAGATACACAGGTGAAGGTAGCTACATGCGCATGTAGAAAGGATTTTTCATATATAGGACGAGTTTTATCTACACATGCGTGTAGCTACACCCACCATCAATATACCATTGTACGTATGTCTGCATATTAGTTTATCATTTTTAGAATGTTCATATACTAATTCTAAGATACTTCAAAGCGAGTTACACTTAAAAATTTCAAAAATCAACCCTATTTTTAAATATATTTTGATTATACCTTTATAACACTATATAAAATAGTATGTCCATATACTCAATGTATGCTTACATACCCAACGTATATGTAATCACAGATAATCTAGTATCATCACATACTACATGTACATACTCTTCGTCGGATCAAATTCATCGTGTATCATGAGATACACAGGTGGGTGTAGCTACACGCGCGTGTAGAATGGATTTTTCCTATATATATATATATATATATATATATATATATATATATATATATATATATAGTGGATAACAGGGGTAGGAAGGTAACAAGATAGATAAAAGGTAGTGCAGGGCAAATCATCATCATACGAGAAAAGTAAAGCACTTGCATATTAGTTTGCATGTCTAATAGGTATTTCAAAGAATGGTTGGGTGTGATTGCGTGAACCTGGAGCAAAGTCCTCTTCTTTCTTCACCTAGTAGCTTTACTACTTGAAGTCATCCATGTCTTCAACAAAAGCCTAACAAATAGATTACAATAATAACGATAAGCTAAGGAAATAAACTCCAAAAGAAAAAGCAAGGAAGAGCCAAATAACACCAAATTATAGTCTAACGCGTCATGATTTTAGATATTTTCTAAGCTATGGTCAATTTATTATGAATTTTCAAATATCGAAAGACGTTTGAATTTAATTAATTATGAAAAAGAAAACGACAAGGACATGTGGCATAACAGAGCATGCCACATATCGGCTTTAGTTTAGTCGTGCTGACGCTAACACTAGGCCATGCGTACGTTAGCGTTGACCGAAAGTCAGTCAACAACTTGTTAGCGGTAAAAGAGTCAAAAGGCCCCATATATCGCCATGTGGGCTCCGCATGTCAGTGGGCCCTTAATGTCATGTCAAGTTAGTGGGCCCCGTTAGTCGAGTTAGTGGGCCCCTTTAGTCAGTGGAAAAAGGCTACACTAATGAGGATCACTTGCGGACAGCGGGGCAAGGCGGCGTAGGTTTGATCTAGGGGCTATTGGGATGCTTGCAGCCAGGGTTGGCCAGTTGTGGCCAAGCTTGGCCATCTATGGCCCGTTGTTGCCAGGCAGTGGCTGGCTGGATGAGGTTGTGGCTGGCCAAGGTTGGCCAGAACGCGGCTGAGGGTGGCTAGGATGTGGCCGTTGCTGGCAAAAAGTTGCCACAATGAGTTGGGGCAACGACAAGGGCAAAGACATCCAAGGCTTAGCTAGGTAAGATCTGTGGTTGAGTGATGGCTGGATAGGAAGCACACAAGGTGTTCGATCAAATGCTAGAGAGGCATTTACCTAACTGCTGCGCAGGGCGCGACGGCAAGGGGGGCTACTTGGCTTGGCTAAGGCTTCCTTGGCGCATGCATATGCGGGCTCATTGCATCCCATCCCACGGCCACGACGCATCCACGACGTGCGTGCGGGGTCGCAGCATCTCGGGTCCGCGACACACCGCGGGATGGCGGGGAACGGCAACGCAGCAGGGGCGACGGCAAGGCTGCATGTTCCTAGGCAGCAGCGGCAAGGCCAAGTGAAGGGGGGCTCGGTCAACAGGCGGCGAGGACGGCAAGGGCGACGGCACGGCGGCGAGGCCAAGCTGTGCACGCGGCAGGGTAGCCACAAGGCCGCGCACAGGAGTTTGGCACTCGCGCACGCGTGATGAAGGTCATGCCCTGCCGGAGACGTGGTTGTGTCGCGCACGCGTGCACCAGACATCCCCGGCTAGCTTGGAAAGGGTCAAGGCGACGGCATGACTGTGGGGTTGTACGGTGGCGGTACCTGAAGGACGGCGTGAAGGCATGTCCACACGGAGGCTAGGCGGCGGGAGCTCACAGCTCGAAGGCGGGTTCAGGGACAGGAAGGGAAACCAAGGGGCCCGTGGAGGTCAGGATGGCGATGCCGTGGTGGCTTGGTGCGGTGCAGGCAGGCTCGCGGTTCGGCATGGGAATTCCATCGAACATGTTGGGGGCGAAGCCGGCGAAGGCAGCAGTTTGCGGTTCAGCTTGACATAGTCGTACTCCCGTCCTTGAGGTGGTGCTCCTATACGTGGCGTAGCGTCATAGCTCCTGGTCGTCGTGGTGCAGGCGCTCCTCGCCAAAAGCTCGAGCACAACAACGTCGCACGAAGGCACCAGCTTCCCCGCGCAGAGGCAACGACAGGCCTGCCAGCACAGCTGCAGCTAATTTTGTTGGGGGAGAGATGAAGTATATGGGAGCAGGGTTATGCGGTGGTGGATTAGCAGGAGATGATGGTGAACTTGCTTGCTCGGATTGGAGGAAGGAAGCACTGCCCCGTATGCTTCCGACCTTCCGATTTTGAGAAGCTACAGCGGCTGGTTGAGAGAGACGTGAGGGAATTGTCTCGGATTGAGCCGCGGCTTGCTCTGTGGGGAAATCGGCGTGTGGAGCAGCAAAGGGGAGATTGCCATGGAAAGAAGAACGAGACAGAGGAGTAGAGGGGCAGATATTTACGAGACGTAGTGGCCAGGTTAGATAGGCTTATAAATAAGCCTTCAGTTTTGTACCGAATTAATATTAGCCAAATTAAAATGTTAATAATTTATTTTGCAAGATACAAATAAATTACACTAATTTTTCGGAAATAAATTAATTAAAAAATAATTAATTCAAGAAGCCGAAAAAGATAGCCATAATTCAAACGAAGTCCATAGAAATTTAATACAAATAAAATAGACTATTTTCTGAAATCAAATCAATTAACATTGAATTAATTTGAAGAGTCATAAAATTATGTGGTAATTTATTTTATCAATTTTCATAGCACATAGGGATTGAGCTGACCGAAAAGTTAGCGGGTCAAGTTAGTTGGTTAATTAGCAGGCGGGCAGTAGGCTGAGTTAGCAGGCTATGATTAGCGGATTAGCAGGGCCACGCAGTTAGTGGAGCAAGTTAGATAGCGCGGTTAATTGTTAGAGCCCAGGTTAGCACTAGAGAATTAGTTGTTAGCTTTAGTTTTATATTTGAATTTGGAATTCCAATATAAATCACACACAAAGGAAACAAACAAAACCAAATAAAACTCCAAGTCACGTTAGTATTAAATTATCCTTAGCACACAAAGCGATTTAACTAGTTTATTACTAGAAAATTTTAAAATCCACATTTTTAACATTCTAAAAAAACTGGGATGTTATAGCACGCATCTTTAGGGTGTGTTTGGATCCAATGGGCTTAAGTTTAGTCTTTTAAATAAATGATAATTAGTAGTATTAAATATAAACTAATTATAAAACTAATTGCATAAGTCTAGTCTACTCAGTGACACGAACCTAACAAGCCTAATTAATCGATAATTAATACATAATTATCACATATTTACTGTAGCAGTGCATTGTCTAATTATGAACTAATTAGACTTAATAGATTCGTCTCATAGATTATTAGCCCCCATTCATATAATGGATTTTTTAATTACTCTATATTTAATAAATCTAATTAACATCTTTACATCCGATGTGATGAGACTAAACTTTAGTCATAGGCATCAAAACACTCCCTTAGGTCTTGTTTAGAATGGAGTGTGCTAAAGTTTAGCACAGTGAGGTGTTTGGATGTAGCCGTTAAAGTTTAGCACGTAGGAGGGCAAAAGACCAAATTACCCTCATTAATTGTGATCCCTCCCGCGTGATGGGAACTAGGGTTTCCCGATCTTCCGAAAGGTTCTGATAACTCTCGATTTGGTGGAGTCGTGGCTCAAATCGATCCGGCTTCCGAACCACACGTTCCGAACCCCGCAATCGCAGCACCACGTCTCCTCAGGTTATCAACCGGCATTGCACGGTTGACCTCGCATAGAAGGCTAATCCTTGCCTGCGAATCGAAGAACACAAGAAAGAACGAAGTATGATTAAACTCACGAAGTTGGGGTCTCACAAACCGACGAGCGGCGACACTGTTCTTGACAGAATTGATCTAAGAAAAACCCAAACCCTAACTTGGGCGGCGGCTACTGTTTTAAAGAGTCTAGGGTCGTGGTCGACCCCCCTGGACGTGCCCCTATTGGGCTCAACATGATACACGGCCCAAAGACCAAAATACGACGACGCAGCGCCGAAACAGATTCTGGACGTCAACTTGTTTCGTTGATTCCCGATGACTCCGAATGAATTTTAATATGAGACCAGTGTCATTGCAATGACTATCTTCTTAGCTTTCCAAGCATATAAAGAACGTCCAAATCCGAGCCCGTATGCGACCTGGGCGTCCGATTTAGCGCTGACTGCTCCTGGGCTCTGAGGTGGACTCGAAGTCGAATTGATTTGGGCCTCTATCTTGACTTGCATGCCCTTGCTGGTCCTCTCCACCTTGAAGCCCTTCTCCAACTATCCTCTGGTCCTCTCCATGGTTCCTAATTACAATATAATCGTTAGGTAGCAATCTATTCTCATAATCACATAGAGAAGTACTTAGGAACGACCTCACCTCTAAATTCAATTGTCGCGCACGAGCTCTAGTGATTGCACCTTGAACGATCAATGGAGGATTGTTGTGAGTATCCATAGGAGTGATGTCCTCATCATCATCCCCCTCTTGAATTGGAGTCGTCCTCGACTCAAGCTCATCCTCTTCTCCCAAGTATGGCCTCAAATCTGAAACGTTAAAGGTGAGACTAACCCCAAACTCGGGAGGCAACTCAAATTTATATGCATTATCATTAATCTTTTCAAGTATTTTAAATGGGCCATCAGCTCTTGGCATCAACTTCGACTTTCTCAAATCTAGAAATCTTTCTTTTCTCAAGTGCAACCGTACTAAATCACCCTGTTCAAGCTTTACTTCTTTCCTACCTTTACTACCAGCAATTCTATACTTGTCGTTCATCTTTTCAATGTTGTGCTTAGTTGTTTCATGCATTTGCAAAATAAATTCAGCATGTTCCTTGACATCATTATGAATCCTTTCACTAGTAGGCAAAGGCAAAATATCAATAGGAGCACGAGGGTTGAAACCATACACTACCTGAAAAGGACTTACCTTGGTGGTAGAATGTGTTGCTCGATTATATGCAAACTCGACATGAGGCAAACATTCTTCCCACATCCTCAAATTTTTCTTCAAAATAGCTCTGAACATAGTACCCAAAGTACGGTTCACGACCTCCGTTTGTCCATCAGTTTGTGGATGACAAGTAGTAGTAAACAACAATTTTGTACCCAACTTGTTCCACAGAGTCCGCCAAAAATGACTCAAGAATTTAGCATCGCGATCTGAAACAATAGTAGACGGCATACCATGCAAACGAATAATCTCTTTGAAAAAGAGGTCAGCAATATGTATAGAATCATCACTCTTATGACATGGTATAAAGTGTGCCATCTTAGAAAAATGATCCACCACAACAAATATGCTATCACTCCCCCTCTTAGTCCTAGGCAATCCCAAAACAAAGTCCATAGAAATATCTGCCCAGGGAATAGAAGGAACTGGAAGAGGCATGTATAACCCATGTGGATTCAGGCGAGACTTAGCTTTTTGACATGTGGAGCAGCGAGAAACAAACCTCTCAACATCTCTCTTCATATGAGGCCAAAAAAAAATGCGAGGCCAAAACATCCGCGGTCTTCTTAGCACCAAAATGGCCCATCAACCCTCCTCCATGCGCTTCCTGTAACAACAAAAGACGAACGGAACCAACTGGAATGCATAGGCGGTTAGCTCTAAACAAGAACCCATCATTAACCACAAAATTGTTCCATGGACGTCCCTGTCTAAAATTCAGCAACACATCTTTAAAATCAGGGTCAAACGCATATTGTTCTTTTATAGATTCAAGTCCAAAAATCCGACAATCAAGTTGGGACAGCAAAGTATATTGTCTAGACAAAGCATCAGCAATCACATTATCCTTCCCCTTCTTGTGTTTGACAACATAAGGGAAAGTTTCAATAATTTCAACCCACTTAGCATGTCTACGATTCAGATTATTTTGAGAGCGAAGATACTTCAGCGATTCATGATCAGAATGAACAACAAATTCTCTCTGCCATAAATAATGACGCCACGTTTCTAAAGAACGTACAAGTGCATACAATTCCTTATCATACGTAGAATAATTCAGAACCGGACCATGCAACTTTTCACTAAAATATGCAACGGGTTTACCATCTTGCATCAGAACACCTCCAATGCCAACTCCACTAGCATCACATTCTAACTCAAAAGTCTTAACAAAGTTTGGAAGTTGCAGCAATGACGCGTGCGTAAGCTTGTACTTCAATGTTGCAAAGGACTTCTCTTGTGCTTTTCCCCAATGAAACACCACACCTTTCTTCGTCAACTCGTGCAACGGTTCAGCAATGGTGCTAAAATCTTTGACGAAGCGGCGATAGAAACCTGCAAGACCAAGAAAACTCCGTACCTGTGTGATGGTTTGGGGCAACGGCCAGCTCGCAATGGCCTCAATTTTCATCTCATCCACCTCAATTCCCTGTGGAGTAACAACATAGCCAAGGAAAAAAACTCTATCGGTGCAAAAGATGCACTTATCAAGATTAGCAAACAAACGTGCATCTCTCAAAGCATAAAAAACAGCACGTAAGTGTTCCATATGTTCATCCAAAGACTTGCTGAAAATTAATATATCATCAAAGTAAACCACCACAAATCGCCCAATAAAAGCCCGCAAAACCTCATTCATCAATCGCATGAAAGTACTAGGTGCATTGGTTAAACCAAAAGGCATGACTAACCACTCATATAACCCGAATTTGGTTTTAAAAGTTGTTTTCCATTCATCTCCAAGTTTCATTCTTATTTGGTGGTAACCACTATGCAAGTCTATCTTTGTGAAAATTATAGCACCACACAACTCATCAAGCATGTCATCTAGCCTAGGAATAGGATGATGATATCGAATTGTAATATTATTGATAGCTCGACAATCAACACACATACGCCAAGTACCATCTTTCTTGGGAACCAAAAGCACAGGAACAGCACAAGGACTAAGGCTTTCACGGACATACCCACGGTCCAACAGTTCTTGGACTTGTCGCTGAATCTCCTTAGTCTCCTCAGGATTGGTGCGATAAGCAGCACGGTTCGGCAATGTGGCTCCGGGAATCAAATCAATTTGATGCTCTATCCCTCTCAAAGGTGGAAGGCCCGGTGGTAACTCAGCTGGAAAAACGTCCTCATACTCCTGCAAAATGTTAGTGACAACAGGAGGCAAAGAGCTAGCAATATTATCAAGCGAAAACAAAGCTCGTTTGCATACCAAAGCATAGCACATATCATCATCAGAAAGTTTAGCAAGTTCAGATTTCATTGCGAGCATAACTCCCCCCTTTAATTTAATTCCCTCAACCTCAGAAGTTGGTGAAGACTTATCCTCTTTAGGTGGGTAAATAGATTTAGCAACTTGCTGATTTTCAGATTCCTTATCATGCAAACTAGCAGCTCGGTCTTTCTCAACTTGTACAATTTCAGCAGGTGTCATAGGTAGCAAAGTAATTTTCTGCCCTTTATGTGTGAAAGTGTATTTATTACTTTTGCCATGGTGTATAGAATCATTATCAAATTCCCAAGGATGTCCCAATAAAAGAGAACAAGCATCCATAGGTAGGACATCACAGTCAACAGAATCAGCATAGGTACCAATGGAAAAAGAAACTCTACAGGTTTGTGTTACCTTAGCTTTCCCCGCATCACTAAACCACCGAATACCATATGGATGGGGATGAGGGCGTGTGGCCAATCCAAGCTTCTTGACCAAATCAGAACTCACCAAATTATTGCAACTACCTCCATCAATGATGACACGTGCGCGACGGTTGTTGATGACGAAAAAAATTTGGAACAAGTTATGGCATTGGATCTTCTCAGGTTGTTGTACTTGTGCGCTGAGTACTCGCTGCACAATGATGTTTCTAAAGGCCGTCGTGTCCTCACTACCAAATGCAACGCCACAATCCTCATCAATATCATTTGCGTCATCATCTTCAACGTCGGAGGTGCTTATGTATCCATCTTCTGTAGCAATGTATGCCCGCTGACTAGGGCAATCCTTCTGCACGTGGCCAAGCCCATGGCAACGGTGGCACTGAATGTTGGAAGTGCATGGTGTCGAGGTGGTACTCCTGCTGCCCTCCTGCAAAGAATTTTTACTTGAATCCGAAGAACGTGCAGAAGATGGTGGTGGCGGTGATGGTGCAGCAGCTGTTGAAGGTGTGGATCGCTTGCTCGCTGGTGGGGTGCTCGAAAAGAAGTTGGCTTGGGCAGCCCCGAAGAAGGCATTGTACGTGGCGTGTAGAAGGTGCTGCCCACCTTGTTCTTGCCCTGCTGTTCACGCCCCTGAATCTCCTTTTCTGCAAGCATAGCATATCGAAACAACTGGTCGACAGTGTTAAAGTCCTTATAATCAACTATGTCTTGAATATCACGCCTCAACCCTAAATAAAAACGACAGATAGAATCCTCGGGCCCTTCTACAATACCACAACGCATTATGCCTTTTTGCAAAGAACCATAGTAATCCTAAACAGAAGTTTCTCCTTGTTCTAAACGCTGCAATTTCTCACGCAAATCTCTATGATATGAAGGAGGAACAAAACGATCACGCATAGCCACCTTAAGCTCATTCCAAGATGTAGGTGCTCTACCATTGCCAACTAGACCGGTCCACCAAATAATAGCAAAGTCCTTAAACTCACTAGTGGCTTGTCTAACTTGATGTTCTTCTGGTACAAGGTGGGCAAAAAATTTTTGTTCTACTGTCATCTCCCAATCAAGGTAACCCTCAGCATCATAATGACCCGAAAAAGATGGAATGGTAAACTTAATTTTAGCATAAGGGTCATCACGATTGTTATTACCTTGGTGAGCGCCACCCATACCTTCCCTGTTATGGCGAAGGCGACGTTGTAGTCGTGTGTTTTTGGTAGCTGCTTCATCATAATTACCATTGTCATCAAACACCACGTCATCTGGAAAACGTGGAGGTGGTGGTTGTTGTGGCTGTGGCTGTGGCTGTGGACGTGCCTCCACTACGACAACTCTGTCAGCAAGCTCGGACACCCATTGGTCCACCCTCTCTAACATGGTGCCAAGCTTCATAGCGATGAGCGCGTCAGTGACAGCCTTGTTGATTGTTTCTTCCATCTCGTCACGAGAAGCTTGTAGCTCTTCTCGACTAACACATTCACTGAAATCTGCGGGAGCCTTCGGTGCATCATCTCCTTCCATCGAAAAAGCACCAAAACAAGAACACACAGTGAAGGTTATCCCTAATAATCCGACTACGTGCACGCAACACAGCAAAGGAAGCGTCTTACCAAGCTCTTGTAAGGTTCTTACCAACAAGCAAGGCAAAGGATACCTGGAAGGTGTGTAGTCCGCGATTGCAAGGGTCAAAACCAGTGCCGTCCAGAAGGTGTATGTGGAGCTCTGGGAAGGCACAATATGTAGCAAGGAGTAGCAAATAACGAATGCAGAATAGCAAAGTTCAATAAGTATCCAAAGTACAAGTCACAATTGCTGGCTTAGACGTGTCGTAGACGTACCACAACAAGTTGGAACAAGAAATGATGGAAAAATCTCACAGGACAAGCAAAACGACACTCTATGCTATCGTTTTTAATCTTTTTAGAATTTCCCTCAATAACCTCTGGGCTAGTAGGAATCACGAGTTTTTTATTTTTTGAACTATTTTTTTATATTTTTCTCTTAACAGGGATACCAAAAGCTCTAAGCACACAAATTTTCACCCTTTTTTGAGGTGAGATGCGGCCTAGGGAAATTCAGGAACAAACACTGAAAACCCTAAAACAACTTGATCAATTTTTTTCTTTATCTTCCTGATTTTTTTTTGAATTTTCTAAGTCGGGCAAACAGGGCAAAGCCAAGTTTAGGTCCACTCACAATGGACTAACGAAGCTGTTGTAAAAAATTGAGCCAAAACGGAGCACCGAGCGAAAAGTTATGCGCGTTTTACTGAAGGTACCTCAAGTTATGGTTTTTGAGAGGCCCACGATGCGGTTCTCTGGAGGCTCAATTCGGCAGGATGCGCGGCGGCGGTTAGGGTATGCAAGATGAACCAAGAAGGGTTGCGATGCCAGGCGATGAACACACGGCGGCTCGCAACTTATCTAGGGCTTGCAAGGCAGGAGTTCACGCAAGGCGGCTAGCGAGGGCAAGTCGAGTTATGGGGTGGCACGACTTGTAATCTGGTAATGGTGGATGGGATAGCGGCGGAAACAAACAATACACAGCAACAGGCGATTGAACTACGACGACAAACACGACCTAATACCAGCAACAAGACTCGACCACGGACACAAACTCAACAAAGCGAATCTGAAACGAAATTGCAAAGGCTAAAAGGGTACTAGGACAGCGGAAATTTTTTTAGGGCTATTTTCTGGACTACAGGACAAAGGCGAAAGGACGAACCTGATGGTAAACATGTCTCTGAATACCACTTGATGGGAACTAGGGTTTCCCGATCTTCCAAAAGGTTCTGATAACTCTCGATTGGGTGGAGTCGTGACTCAAATCGATCCGGCTTCCGAACAACACGTTCCGAACCCCGCAATCGCAGCACCACGTCTCCTCAGGTTATCAACCGGCGTTGCATGATTGACCTCGCCCAGAAGGCTAATCCTTGCCTACGAATCGAAGAACACAAGCAAGAACGAGAAAGATTGCAACACAATTACCGATGTATGATTAAACTCACGAAGTTGGGGTCTCACAAACCGACGAGCGGCGACACTGTTTTCTTGACAGAATTGATCTAAGCAAAACCCAAACCATAACTTGGGTGGCGGCTACTGTTTTAAAGAGTCTAGGTTCGTGGTCGACCCCCCTGGATGTGCCCCTATTGGGTTCAACACGATACACGGCCCAAAGACCAAAATACGACGACGCAGCGCCGAAATAGATTCTAGACGTCAATTTGTTTCGTTGATTCCTGATGACTCCGCATGAATTTTGCTATGAGACCAGTGCCATTGCAATGATTATCTTCTTATCTTTCCAAGCATATAAAGAACATCCAAATCCGAGCCCGTATGCGACCTGGGCGTCCGATTTAGCGCTGACTGCTCCTGGGCTCTGAGGTGGACTCGAAGTCGAATTGATTTGGACCGCTATCTTGACTTGCATGCCCTTGCTGGTCCTCTCTACCTTGAAGCCCTTCTCCAACTATCCTCTTGTCCTCTCCATGGTTCCTAATTACAATATAATCGTTAGGTAGCAATCTATTCTCTTAATCACATAGAGAAGTACTTAGGAACGACCTCACCTCTAAATTCAATTGTCGCGCACGAGCTCTAGTGATTGGACATTGAACGATGAATGGAGGATTGTTGTGAGTATCCATAGGAGTGATGTCCTCATCACCGCGCTTCCAGGGTCCCCCTCGCGCCCCTCTCCCGTGCGCCCTCTCCCGTGCACACTCCTTTCCCGCGCGCCCTCTCCTCTCCCGCACGCTCTCCTTTCCTCCTCACCTGAGCTCTCAACATCATTCATCTTTGTTACAACAATCTCATCAAAGTTTTACAGGTACAAGAATAATTTTTACAGTTCATCTCGGAATGAAATTGTGCCACACAAACTTGAATGAAATTAACCATTTCGAATGTAACTATGATCTAGTGAAAAAAGAATGAGAAAGTTCATCTCGGAATGCATTCATGTTAGTATCTTCGTCTGCTGCTTGGGTTCTAGAATCTCCTTGTTCAACTGTAGAAGTTCCTTCCATTGGAACATAATTTTCATCATTGTCAACTCAATCAAAATCTTCGTCTCCAATTGCACTCTCTCGAATGAAGTTATGTATTGCCATGCATGCTACAATTATTTTGCTCTGCTTTGCAGGTCGATAACTTGGTATTTTGAAAAGAATCCTCCATTTGTTCTTCAGTATACCGAATGACCTCTCAACGACATTTCTAAGAGAAGAATGCTCATAATTGAAGGTTTCTTTCATACCTCTTGGCATTGGCCCAGCTTGAAACTCTAGGAGATAGTATTTTGTTCCCTTGTATGGTGCAAGATAACCAATACGGTTAGGATATCCCGAGTCAACCAGGTAATACCTTTCTAAACAAATGAAACATAACAGAACAAGATAATTGTAAATAATTGCTGATCCCAAGCAAAGTGTGGTCAACAAGAACACAAGCAAAGTAGTGTACCTGGAGGGGGATGTGGAAATTTGTCACCATATTTGGATATGGAATCAGTGAATACTCTCATGTCATGTGCTGATCCTAGCCATCCACTAACAACAAATGTGAACCACATGTCGAAATCACAGATAGCCAGAACATTTTGTGATGTATATCCATATTTCCCTGTATGCTGAACCACCTTGTTGCTTGGAACCACAACGGGTACATGAGTCCCATCTATTGCCCCTATGCAATTGTTGAAGTATGGAGCAAATCTAGGGTTCTGTAATTTTCGATGTACTATGCTAAATTCAGGGTCTGAATGCTTGATAATATCTGCTGCTAGCCTAAGCACACTAACAAGTACTTTTTCAAATTTTCTGTTTATTGTCTCTAATGACCTCACAAATCTGTCCTCAACTTGTCTAACTAACTGTGGTGCACCAATGACCCATAGAAACATTGCTAAAGCCTCTACTGATGAGCACCTTCTTGTCGACTTCAACCCATAGGATCCCACCAATACATTGTGTAGGTGTTCAAACAATGTTCTACCCAATCTAAACATGGTGTAGCATGAAGTTCTATTTGATAGTGTTCTCTCTACCCATTCCATTCCAGATTCAACTGGTACTCTCCCAGGACCTTTGTGCATGTAAGTGTCATAGTACATATCGAATAGAAGAGCTAAACTTAAGAACTTTCGATCCATTCTCCTCTTGTTGTGTACCAGCTGGATGATGTCATCGACATCACTTGAGTCCATATCAACGTCAGATTGATCATCTTCAGATGGAGTTGAAGAGCTTCCAGTTTGTGAAGGCAAAACCAAAAAACTTATCAGCAATCACCACCAACAGCATCAATGACAGCACAAATAACACACCACCATCTCTAGTTCATCACCATAATAGCACAAATCACAACAATAACATTGAAACATAGTTCATCACCACCACATGGAGTTCAACACAGACATGACAACATAGTTCACCACCGGAATAACAGCAATAACACAAACATGATAGCATAAACAACTAACTACTGCATCCCATGCTCCTGACACCACTCTTCATGAAATCCAACATTGCTTCACGTCCAGGGATGTTGCAGAAGAACTCTCGGTTGTACTCTGTCTCAAATATCTTGTTACATGCATAGAACTCAGCACTGGCAGGAGCAACCCCACAATCCGTAGCCAACTCCATGCATTTCTTCACAAAGGTTGCCAACTGGTTGGCAGCCTTCTGTTTCTTCTCGGTGACAACTTCTTTCACATCCTTGTGATGCTCAAGGTCAGAGTAGGATCACTTAGCCACCAATTCCTTCATCATCCTAACCATTTGGCTCTTTGTCTTCCCAGGATTGCTTGCAGTTGATTGTGTGCTACTTGATCTCTTGTGGCTGTCACTACTGATGGGGCTGTAAGTTGTCTTCTGAATTTCCTCAAGCTCATCTTCTTCTTCTTCTGCTCCACCATCCATGTCCATTTCCTCTTGTCCAGCAATGAAAGAGGTTGACCCATCCACAACGCATTCTTCAAACATCTCATGTAGCTGCTCTAAATAAGGGGGTTGCCATGTCTTAGTTTCCAAAATTCTGGTCTCCCCTGAAATTAGTAACAATAACAATGACATAAGTTAACTTGAACAAGAACGATCAAATTACAATTGTATTGAGCTGCATGCAATACCTTTGCCTCCTCCTCCCACCATGTATTGTCTGCAGTAACTGAACCATCCTTGCGCTGGCCCAAACCACTTCTCTTTTGAAGCCTCAACCAAAACTGGTACAGAGCTTTGAGCTGGGTAATCCTGTTCCTGAACTGACCCTTATCATGCCTTAATCTTGTTCCTGAACTGACCCTTATCATGCCTCAATCCAGTTTTAAAATTGAGCCAATCACCAGAGAAGAAGGCATCTAACACCAATCTGGCTTCAGAGGCAAACCCCGTAGAAATCACAAACCAGGGAGATACCGAAGGGCCACCATCAATTGTGGAGGTAAATTATATAGCCTTTGCTCTATATATTTCCCAGAATTTTATATGAACAATGCTTGTGAAATCATGAATGTTGGTTTGGAGACTGAGGAAGTCGCCAACATTGTTATCAAAGAAAGTACTCCACCACCACAAGGGAAGGCTACTGATAATGAAGCAATGAAGCTGAAACAAAACTTGGAAGTCGCTCTGGTAAGAGGAAAGCTTAATAGAAAATAGTTAATAAAGTAGTTATTAACTAACATCAAATGCAGGCGTTGGTAGATAAATTGGAGAAGAACAAAGATGCAAGTCTGGAATCCCAAATAAAAGAACTCGAAGAAGATCTTGTGGCTGCCTATGAGGCACGGGAAAAAGCTCGAGTTGATAATCAAGGCTTGGTTTCTTGATTACACAAACAACTCGAGGGAATGGGAGATGAGAAATCTCGAATGGACACTCGTAACCGGGCATTGATCCGAGACAACAATAGTAAGTAAAGCAAGTGTTGTACACTTAATCATTAATTTAGTCATATGAAGTGTAATCATAGACTTGTCTTGTTTCTGCAGGATTGAAGAAAGAATTGGTTGAAGAACATAGCAGCAACACATCATGGTATAACTTGGCGCAATCCAAAACCAAAGACTGTGCCCGCTTGGAGAAAGAGCTCGAAGATCTGAGTAAAAGATTTGCCAAGGAGCATCAGATCCATGTGGAAATGGAACAATCTTGCGCCAGGGCCTTGGCGGGACAACAAGCCAAACAACAAGAAGTGGAGGATCTCCAGGCCGAGAAGAAGGCCATAGAAGAAGCGGTGCTCCCCATCATTGAAATGGTAACACCCGAAGGTGTTGCTACGACTAACCAGTCGTTATTGGAGCGGATCAGCGCAGTACCTGGGCAAATTACTGATTTTTACAAGAGTACCATGAAGGAATGCATCAATCAGTTGCTAGCAATGGTGAAGGCACACAATCCAAAGGCCAAACTTGAAGTCGTAGAGCTTCCAAAAGGAATGGAGATCGAAGGACTTGAAGATTTGGGGAAAGAAACAGAACCAGTCGCTGATACTTTCATTGATTCATTAGAATAGTTCTACGTTGTAACTTGAAGTACTCGTTCAAACACTCTGTTTGGATCCGATATGAATACTTGTTCATGTATATAACGTTTGATACTTGTTTAAAGTAATCGTTATGAAATACTACTATGTAAGTAATATCTTTCGAGTAGTTTGTGTGCACGCACATTACTTGAAGAATGACTACTATTTAAGTAGTCTAGTGGTCGAATAGGGTTCACAACTAGATAGAGTTGAATTAAGCCTTGTTAAGGTTTAGCAATTTTGCTAATGTGAGGAGAAAAGTTATGCATATAGGCATAAGTATGCTGTACTTCTTAGTACTTTTGAGGACCTGTAGGTGTCTTTTATATGAGAATGAGTGTTGTTGGTACAACACTAATTCTTGAAGCTTTCACCGGGAAAGCCAAATAATCAAAAGAAATAAGACTATTGCCTTCGACCATGTATAGGTGAGGGTAACTCATCCAAGATTTTTAGTTGTTTTATACCTCCTTTTAAAAGGGAATCTTGGCTTCTCTTGAATGGGAGTAGAAAACTACTCGAATACCACGCGGCGACTAGCGTCGATATGTACATGGTATATTTTTATCTAATGAGATAAAAGATGCCATAACTTGTAGATGACAGAAAAATATAACTTTATTAATTTGTCATCAAGGGTTGTTTTACAACGACTCAAATACAATATCCTCTGTTACGGGTAAAATTTGCGGAGATGCTCTATGTTCCACACATTTGGCAATTCCTCTCCCTCCGGGGTTTGTAGTCGGTACGTACTAGGTCCAATGACTTGTTTTACAAGAAAGGGACCTTCCCATCGAGACATAAGCTTGTGCAACCCTTCAGGCTTTTGGATTCGGCGTAGTACCAAGTCTCCTATAGTAAAGGATCGAGGTTGAACAGAGCATTGATGAAAGCGACGTAATCCTTAAAGATAACGCGTTTTTTGAATAAGAGCTGCTACTCGAGTTTCCTCGACGCCATCAACATCCTGAGACCTTTCTTGATGAGCGAGTTGTTCGTCGTAATTCTCCAGACGCGGAGCTTCCCATAAAAGATCGGCAGGCAAAACTGCTTCGGAGCCGTAAACCAGGAAATATGGCGATTGGCCAGTAGCCCTGCTGGGTTGGGTGCGTAGCCCCCAAAGCACCGCGAGCAACTCCTTTGCCCATTTACCGCCATATTTCTTTAAAGGCTCATATAATCTGGGTTTTAACCCTTGCAGTAATGAACCATTCGCTTTTTCCACCTGTCCATTGGCACGAGGATGAGCAACTGAAGCATAATGTATCTCGATGGAGTATCTGTCACAGTAGTCTTGGAATTCTTCACTGGTGAATACAGAGCCAAGGTCTGTGATGATGTTGTGAGGAACTCCAAATCTCTGGACAATACCATCAAAGAATTTGATCAAATTACCGGCTTTAGCATTTACTAAGGGTATTGCTTCGATCCACTTAGTAAATTTATCGATGGCTACAACGAGCCACTCGAATCCACCTAGAGCTTTGGTGAGCCGACCAACGAGATCAAGACCCCAACATGTGAAAGGCCATGATAGTGGGATAGTGTTGAGGTCGTGTGCTGGAACATGAGCTTGTCGTGCGAAGAACTGACATCGTTGACATTTTTTGACGATGTCCGCTGCATCGTGCTTGGCTGTTGGCCAGAAAAAACCCGCTCTATAAGCTTTGCCGACCAAGGTTCATGAAGCAGCATGATTACCACACACGCCGCTATGAATTTATTGCAATAGGGCTTTTCCTTGATCAATTGTGATGCATTTCATTAAGACATTGGCTGAAGCCCCACGCCTATAGAGTACATTGTCCACTACTACGTAATTAGCAGCTCATCGTTGAATACGTATTTGCTCTGGCTTCTGCTTTGGCAATTTGTGGTCTTTCAAGTACTCGATGAAAGGGGTCGTCCAGTCAGTGTCGATTACCATGATATGTGTTTCTGGCTGAGACTGGGATTAGATGGTTTCAACTCGTGCTGGTCCTTTAATGAATGGCTGGAGTAGTTCTTGGACGAATATTTCTGCTGGGACGTCGGCTCGCCGAGATCCTAGCTTTGACAGGGCATCTGCTGCGACGTTGTAGTCACGAACGACGTGGTGAAACTCCAGGCCCAGAAAGTTTCGTTCTAATTTATGAACCTCGTGGACATAGGCATCCATTGTCTCTTTAGAAGCGTCCCAGTCTTTGTTAACTTGGTTGATGGCGACAGCCGAATCGCCATAAACAACGAGTCGCTTGATGCCGAGTGATGCGGCCAGGCGGAGTCCGTGCAGCATAGCCTCGTACTCTGCTTCATTATTGGTGACCTGAAACAAAATTTGTAGAACATATTTAAGTTGATCTCCTTCAGGAGATATAAGAAGT
This sequence comes from Echinochloa phyllopogon, assembly GCA_033239725.1. Lineage (NCBI taxonomy): Eukaryota > Viridiplantae > Streptophyta > Magnoliopsida > Poales > Poaceae > Echinochloa > Echinochloa phyllopogon. The sequence goes on along the minus strand of BTCW01000013.1, from coordinate 20,837,584 downwards.
ACACCTGCGCCTCCTCCTTCAAGTTTAAGTGACCCATCAAAATACATGATCCAGTGCTCAGGGCGAGTGGTTGTCGTAGAATTTTGAATTTCAGTCCATTCGACTGTGAAGTCAACAAGAGCCTGGGACTTGACGGCTGTTTGAGATGTGAAGTCAAGGTGATACATTCCAATTTCGGCCTTCCATTTGCAGATGCGACCTGTTGCGTCTGGATTATTGAGGATTTCGCCTAGCGGGAATTTAGTTACGACTGTGATGTGAAAAGCTTGGAAATAATGTCGTAGCTTCTGTGATGTGATGAAGACGGCGTAGAGTAATTTTTGGACTTGCGGATAACGAATCTTGGATTCGGAGAGTACTTCACTGATGTAGCAAATTGGTCGTTGTACTGGGAATACATGGCCGTCCTCTTGTCTTTCGACTACTATTACAGTGCTGACCACATGGGTTGACACTGCAATGTATAAGTAGAGATGATCCCCCTTCACAGGTGCAGTGAGTACTGGCGGAGTGGAGAGATATGTTTTGAGTTCTTCAAATGCCATATGTGCTTCATTCGTCCATGAAAACTTATCCTGCTTTTTAAGCAATTTGAAGAAAGGGATGCCCTTTTCCCCTAGTCTTGAGATGAACCTGTTTAAGGCCGCGATGCATCCTATCAGCTTTTGGACATCTTTTACGTTCTTCGGTGCTTCCATTGTAAGGATTGATGTAATCTTTGCCGGATTGGCTTCAATGCCCCTGTTACTGACCATGAACCCCAAAAGTTTCCCTGACGGAATACCGAAGACACATTTGGTTGGGTTAAGTTTCCAACGGAATGTTCTAAGGTTGTCGAATGTTGCTTGAAGGTCATTGATGAGATGTTTTGATTGCCTTGTTTTGATGACCACATCATCAACATATGCCTCTACATTGCGCCCGATTTGTTTGGATAGGCACGTTTGTATGGCTCGCTGATATGTGGCGTCGGTGTTCTTCGATCCAAAAGACATAGTTGTATAGCAATAAGCACCGAAGGGGGTGATGAAAGATGGTTTGATCTGATCTTCTTTCTTTAGTGCTATCTGATGGAATCCTGAATAGCAGTCCAGAAACAGAGCAATGCGCATCCCGCAGTGGAGTCCACGACTTGATCGATGCGTGGGAGTCCCATGGGATCTTTTGGGCAGTGCTTGTTCAAATCTGTGTAGTCGACACACATCCGCCACTCGTTGTTGTTTTTCTTCCGAACTAACACTGGATTGGCCAACCACTCGGGATGGAAGACTTCTTTGATGAAGCATGCGGCGAGTAGTTTGGCGAGTTCTTTTATTGCCTCACGTCTATCTTGTGCAAATCGTCGGAGGCGCTGTTTTTTGGGTTTTGCGTTCTTGTCAACGTTTAGTTTATGCTCGACAAGTTCTCTAGGAACACCAGGCATATCAGATGGTTTCCAAGCAAATATATCTTTATTATCTCGGAGGAACTTGACGAGCACGTCTTCCTATTTACAGTCTAAATCTTCCCCTATAAGGGTAGTTTTGGACAGATCGCTCGTCCCATGATCTACAGTTTTGAGTTGTACTTCTTCGGAGGGCTTGAAGTTGGTACTTGTTGACTTCTTGTTGGGCACTTCTAGGTCATCTTCCTTCGACTTCTTGGCTAGGGCGAGTACTTCCAGCATCTCGGTAGGGACGTGCGAAGTGGCGGTGAATTCTACTGCTCGACGTCGCAATCATATGATATCTTTATGTCTCCCTTTAGGGAAAGTACTCCTTTAGGAGCAGGCATCTTGAGAACCAAGTATACATAATGTGGGATTGCCATAAATTTGGTGAGGGCTGGTCGCCCAAGAATCGCGTGATATGAGGTCTCGAAGTCTCCAACCTCACACTTGATGTACTCGGTTCTGAAGTTTGCTTCCGTCCCGAAGGTAACTGGATAGTGTGACCTGACCCAAAGGGATTGCTGCATTGCCTGGAACAATGCCATAGAATGGAGGGTCTGTAGGCTTGAGGTATTTTGTAATGTCTAGGCCCATCTTCTTGAACATGTTTGCGAAGATGACATTGAGCCCGCTGCCTCTATCGATGAGTACTTTAGTCAGTCTGGCTTGTGCCACAACTGGGTTTAAAACCAGAGGATATCTCCCAGGATTTGCAAAGTTGGTCCATTGGTTTGTTCTGGAGAATGTGATAGGCACTTCTGACCATCTTAAGTATGTTGGGGTGGCAGGCTCTATCGCCATGATCTCTCGCAAGGTTAGCTTCTTGGCGCGCTTCGACCGGTTCAGAGTTTCTCCATTGAATAGTACAGCTACGACGTTCTCAACATTTGGAAAGTTATTTCCAGGGTTTTTGTCATCTTTGTCTTCCCTTTTATTGTCGGTTTTGGGAGCGTCTGGTGTTTGCTTGTCGAACTCCTGCTTTAGGTGGAAGCATTTTGCCATTGTGTGCTTGCCATTGGGGTGGTATGGGCAAGGACCGTTCATGACGTCTGCCACTGAACGAGTCTTGCGACTAGGGCGCTGGACTGCCGCTACTGTGTTGTCTGGCTTGCGCTTCCTATTGTCGCGATTGAAATCCCAGTTGTTTGGGCGATCATTGCGTCGATCGCCATTGTCTTTGTTGTGATTGTTGGTGTTGTTATCGCGATGTCTGTCAAAGCGCTCCCGCTTGCGGTCGTCTTGGTCTGCCCATTCAGCGACAATGCATCGTAGCTCGCTAATGTTTTCCGGACGACGTCGGCCGAACTCACGGTGTAATTCCTGGGTGTAGAGGCCATCATGAAAGCAATCGATTACTTCCCGGTCAGAGATATCCACGATTGTAGCTCTTTTATCGAAGAATCTCTTGATGTATTTTTGCAAGGTTTCTCCTTTTCCTTGCTTGCAAGCTGCCAGTTTATAGCGGGTTCCGGGCCGAGCCCAGGTTACTTGGAAGTTGGTGGTGAATTTCCTGGTGAGATCGTACCAGGAGTCGATGGACCCGGGGCGGAGGCCCACGAGCCATGTCAGGGGCATGGTATCTAGCATAACGGGGAAGTAAGTGACTTTGATGTCATTGGATCCCCCAGCCATCTGGATGGCTGTAGAGTAGATTCGGAGCCATTGTTCAGGGTCTTGCTTGCCCGTGAACTTTTCAATTCCTGTAGGTTTGAACTTGCTTGGCCATTGAATTTCTTTTATGCGCCTGGAAAAGGCTGGGAAGCCATCATATTTATCACTTGGTGAACGATCGCTCCGGAAGCTAGAGGTGCTGTGGTCGGAGTCGTATTGTCATCCACGATTGTAGTTTTGGAGAGGTCGGTCATCGTGATTTGAGGACTCTTGATGTCGGTGACGATAATTACGATGCTCTCCTCGGTGATCGTTGCGACATTCTTCGTGATGATCGTGATGGCGTTCCTGATCGCGTGGTCAGTTTCTGTAATTGTGATGGGGTGGAGGCCCGTAGTTGCGGTCATAGTCTGCGCGACGACGGAGTTCGGATTCCACGAGCAGTTGTCGACTCGACTGGATGACCGAGCAAGCATCGCGGTTGTCATTAATGATGTTGCGAAGGTCTCGATCTTGTGGCCTTGCATCATCTTGGTTGTTACTGCGTCCTCTCCCCTGCTGGTGATTGCGATCAGCGTCTCGGTCACGTCGATGTCCTCCTGTGGTAGCGATTGAGGCTTCGTGTGGAGGAGGCCTCTCAGCATCTGGGCGTCTTGTATCTAGTGTGTGGTGGCTACGATTCGCTTGGTTCGTAGCCTTGTGAGCTGTGTCGAGGAGTGAGAGTACTTGTCTGACGGCAGGGGTGCCGAGCATGGCCCTGACAAGTTCTGCCGCGACGAAGATGTTTAATGGCGTGTTTTTGGGATACTAACTGATCCCCGACCATATCAAAATCCTGTGTAAGGTTTCGTATGACATTGGCGCGTATCGCGGCATTAATGTGCCTCTGCTTACGCTTGGCGTTCCTTGCTTGTCGTGAGGTCTTTTCCTCCTCTGTTTCTCTGTCAGCAGTGCGTTCCTCTTCTGATATATCGGTGATCAGCTCGCGATCGTATTGGGTGCCTTGGTCCTCATTGCCAGCCATGAACACTTGACGACTTGGGTCTTGTTCACTAAAGGAGAGGACGATCTGAGTGGCTGAGAAGTTGTCGCTTGAGCTTTCGGTTGAAGTAGTGAGCGATGCAGTCTTGCCGTCTTGGAAGGGGAGTTCCTCCAGGATGACGGCGGCAAGTCTAGATTCGTTGTCCCGGTGGGTGTCGGCCGGAATCGCCCCGGGCCAGTGGACAGCGAGTCCTCTTGGTGTTCTAGTTACGACTAGTCCGGACGGGAGACGAACGAGTGGTTCCTCCAACACGAAATTAGTGTTGAAGGGAGCGTCACTTAGCAGGATGGTGAAGTCATCGTCGTCGTCCCTCGATGGCGTTGATGTCAGCTCGAGGTTGTCGGGATGATCTGCCTTCGAGTGAGGTTCCTGAGTCATCCTTGCTCCTACCTTTGTGGTACGCATCTGTTTATATGGATGCGATTTGTTGGAGAGTTCGAGCGGGAGTCAATCTGGGGGGTTGTCCGATGGCGTGGCCAACTCGTAGTTCCCTGCCTTCTCCGTATTCGGAGTCGGGCTGTACCCGGACTCGACTTGGGGGATCCCGAGCGAGCTTGGAGTTGGGATTGAACTCGGAATTAGAGCCGAGGTCGATCTGGGAGTAGACGTCGAGTAGGGGCCGGGGTTGTTCGCCAGGTAGCTCGCGAACCTACCGTTGCTTTCGGCGATGAAGGTCCATGCACCGAAAATGAAAGTGGCTCCTTCCTCAATGTCGGCGATCTTGAAGGTGGTGAATCCCATCGTCCCTGATGGTGAGCTTTCGGCGAGAGGCCCCACGGTGGGCGCCAAGTGTCGATGATTTATATCGAGCACGTCTATCTGGGGGTACCCTAGAGAGTAGATTGGTGGGTCTCACCGAGTTATAGGAACGACAGTGCACGAACAACACAAAGATTTAGACAGGTTCGGGCCGCGAGTAGCGTAATACCCTACGTCATGTGTGCTTGATTGTATTACACGTGAGTTGAGTTGTTTTGAGGGGTCCCTGCTCCTTCTTATATACACGGGGAGCAGAGTTACAAATCGATTACAAAGACTACTTGTATCCGACCTGGAAGGTAACAATAAGGTAATCTATCATGTATACTATTCGAATACGAGTAGTTTTACTATTTGACTACATCGTCCTATACCTTATCTGGCTAGTCCAAAGCAGTCAAATCATAACTCTCCATATCGAGTAGTTTAATTCCATAGATGAGTGGCCCTAGGGATCCTGGCCCCACACCTCGGTTCTGCATTGTTCCCTTAATACAATTTCCTTCTTTAACTTGCTCACAACACAACTCTAGGAACACTACTGTATTTTGGACTGACCATTGTGCCTTGTCACTGTCAATCTAGACGAAACCAAAGAGAGTACAATATCATACATATAATCTATCGCAAAAACATGAAGTACACACTCTAATTTACCACAGCAAAGAGAGTACTCTGACATGATATCCAAAATGTTGTACTTGTGTTACTTCAGTCGCAATGATGAATCCTTCTTCGTCATCTTCTTCTTCACCTTGGTCGTCATCTGCACTACCACGAGCAGGAACACGTCGGCCTCCACCACCCGCAGCACCATCGGCCATGGATCTGCCTCGACCTCCACCTCTCGCAGCACCCTCGAACATGGATCCGTGCCCTCCTCTACCGCCACAGGCGCTACGTGCAGCACCACGGCCGCTCGCTCCTCTAGCATGGCTGTGGCCTCCACCACCCCCGAATGCACTGTGAGGCACGCGAGGGTGGCATAAGCCGAGGTTTCACACGGGAGAGTGGTGGAGAAAACGAGGGCCGTGACGGCCGGTGGAGGGAAGAACGGCCGGTGGAGGGAAGGAGGGCAGGTGGAGGGAAGGAGGGATGGTGGCGCGGTTGAGCGGTGGTGGCGGCGTGGAGGAGAGTGCGGATGAGGGAGGGGGTGAGAGACCGGGGTACGGAGGAGTGTGGGGATTAGGGAGAGGCTGGGGAGATAATTTAGTGCTGCGGGGGGAGGGGTAGTGCGTGTAAAAAGCCCACCAGGAAGCAATTTTAGCAAAAATCCACCCCTTTGAGGTGATAAGGAATATGGTGGTGCTAAACTTTAACAGGTCACTATTAGTAGGATAAGTTTAACAAAAAGTGTTATGTGCTGTGCTAAAGTTTAGCACTACGGAAACAAATAGAGCATCAAATGAGAGGGTAACCCGGCAACAAGTAGAATCCTAAAGGAAGTTCCTATGTCAGCCATTATCTGTCACACCCGGATTTTCACAAAACCCGAATGCAGCTATATGTGTGTCCAGGAAGTCCACAGAACGCATACAACGAACAAATATGATAAACAGAGTACAAATGCTCGAAATAAAACAGTTTACATCAGAGTATAACATAAATATTTATTACAGCGGAAGTCTATAAATCTCAACTAAAACGGAGCCGCAGTCCACAGGGACTCTGACTAGGAGAGAGCAACTCAGATGTACGGCGGGTCCTCAGGGAACTCAGCAGCAGTCTCATGCTCAGCCCAATCTATTTACCCATCCGGGATTTTGTTGAATAAATGGCAAGTGTAAGTAAACAATTATTTAGCAAGTATAGCACGGGTATGAAGGCTCAAAATAGGCTAGACACGGTTTAACTGCATTAGCATTTTTAGTTGGTTCATTTTAACATTAACCAAATTACTACAGGTGGATGAAACCTAGTTGTAACCCAATTATTAAGGTATAAGTGACATTAATCATAACTAAACATCATCTTCTAATCAAAAAGGATCCAGGCCGCTCGTGACCCTGAGCAAGGCTATCAAGATAGATTTTACACTGTACAGAGGTTTCACCCTTTACCCACCAGTCGCGTAAAAGTTCATGGAACTTTAAACCCAACCATGCCGAGGTGGCCAAACCTCTTAAACCACACTTTTGAGGTGTGATCGCATAGGGACGCTACGAGGCTTTTCACAAGACACCCTAACAAGACAGTAGCCGCTGGGGTACTACAAGCCAGTGAGACCATAGGCACCGAGATCGACGTACACCTACGGAGTCACACCATAGGGGGTCGATGGCGTCCAGAGCGCGGGCATCACACCCATCCATGCGCAACGTGTGGAGTTCCCCATCGCGGGGACTCTCAACACGGGGCCGTGCCTAACGAGACATAGCCGACGGATCACCCGCCCTCGGTGGAATCCGGAAACACCCCGTACCTTGCCTCCCACAACGCCGTCGGCCGGTCGGTAACCACTGGCAAGCTAGAGACGTACAAGTTACTTGACCAAGACCAGAGCCATAATAGTTATAGTGGTGGCGACAGGCTCCTGGGTTGCCACTTTAAGAACTGGACCTTAGGGAGAGACATTAGAGCAAAGCACACAGCACATGCTCTAGTTCCCTAAACCATGTTTCTAAAAAGAAAGTTTTATCATTAACATTGAAGTGAACCATTATGTCAGAATTAATAGTTAAATAATAGTGACAGTAGCTGCGCATAGCAAAAGATTCTACCCATATGCATAAGCCCAAGGTTATCAAGGTACAACCTTAATGGGACATCAATTTAGACACATGCGTATGAAAGTAAATGAATATAGAAGGTGTGTATAGGTAGCAAGGATTGTCCGTGCTATAACTTGCCTTCCTCGAAGTGCTACTGCTGCGAGTCCTGCTCCGGAAAGTCCTCACCGAGCTCGAACTCCAAAGCGAACGGCTCACCGACTAGACACGAATCACCACACAAGCGTACACGCATACCAATACATGCAAAAAAATATAATTCTATTAGAACAGTACACCAAACAGTAGAAATAGTACATAAATAGGTTTTAGAAATATTATACGCTTTGCTTTACTACGAACACATGCGCGCGAAAATCACACTAATCGGAGCTAAAACGAAAAAGATATGCTAATTCTAAGTTCTAGGGACCTGCTGGCAATTTCTAAAAGGTTCCAGGGGCTTATTTTGAAGAAACCAGGGACCTATGCGTAAATATGTGTTAAAACTCGAGGGCTAATGTGCAATTAAGGTTGACCTGGACCGCGGGTTCTATTTTTAAAAGGTTCAGGGGGTTTTCCATAAAAGAAAGGACCTAATCATAATTATTTTCTAGAGGCAGTGGACTGCGGGTTGATTCACAGAAACCCGAGGGGCTCTTTAGCAAAAGTGTAAGTCTGACCGGTAACTTTGATGTTTGACTCGGGCAGGGGGTTTGATTCAGCCGTTGGATCTGGATCCAACGGCCAGAGTCGGGCGGGGGTGTCGGGTCGTGGGCCCCGTTCAGGAGCGCGGCGGCGCTGTGCTTGCGCGGCGGCGGCTCGCCGGAGCCGAGGCGCCCCGGGGCTAGGGGCCCCCATTCGCTGCGCGGTTTGGCCCTAGAGCTTCAGGAGGGGACGACGAGTGCATTGGTGGGGTGCAAGTCGAGGTTCGGGGCACAGAGGCGGCGGTCGATGGTGGCCGGCGGCCATGATGCTCCGGCGAGGCGGAGCGTGCTAGCCAGGGCCCGAATTGGGACGTGATTTGGTGCTATAGGTGCGGGGAAGTACGACAGGAGCACTAGGGGGGTCCTGGGGGTCGGGGAGGCTACCCGTGCAGTGCTCGACGGCGACCAGCGGATGACGGCGACCGGCGGATGACAGAGCCCAGGGGGAAGTGGGACGGGGCTCGGAAGGTGGCATACCTCGAAGCGAAGCTGGCCCACAGGTCCAATTTGGCCGGAGCTTGCCCATAGTGGCCGATCGACGGCGAGGGGCGGGCTCGGGAAAGTGGCGGCGCAGGGAGCTCGGTGGAGGGGCTCCTGTGGGCTTGGGGCTCGATGGGGGGCTGGGGATGAGAGTCGGGGCGGTGCGGCCGTGCTTATATAGTGCCTAGGGCGAGCATTGGCGTGCGTGCCTTGCCAATTGGGCGGCGGCCGGCGAATCGGTGCTTTCCAACGGGGGGAAAAGCTTCCATGCGGGGAGCAACGCGGGGAAGGAAGGCGAAGGCAGGGAAGGAAGGTGGAGGTGGTGGCGAAGCTTCGTGGAAGCCGTGCGGATGGCCCACGGCCGAGGAGCGGGGCCAATTCGGCCGGGCGGTTCGGCGGAAATCGCGCCAGAGGGGGGGAAGGAGGCTCGGGCGCGGGGAAGGAGATGGACCTGACGGGCGGGTCCCGCTGTCAGTGGGAGAGAAAGGAAGAGGAGGGGGGAGCGGGGCTAGGCCGGCGCGGCTAAGGAAGGTGGGCCGAGCTGGGCCGAGGGAGAAAAAGGAGAAGGGTGTTTTAGCGCTAGGCCGAATAGTGTGGGGAGTGAAAACGAGCCGAGAAGAAACTCCATGGAGCAAAAGTGAACTATGGGCCTAGCAACTTTTCTACAGCTCCAAACAAGGTGATTCAAATTTGAATTTAAATAAATTTAAATTCTCGTTTGAATCACAAGCATTACAAAAATTAAGTGCAGCAGCATGAATGCAACAAAAATATTTCTACAACTTATATTAAATTTTAATATTCATAAATAATTCATTTAACCTATATTAAATACAAACAATTTAAGTAAAAGCCAATTAATTACTAAAAATTTTAAATAGGTAATTTTTGGGTGTTACAAGCCATTAATTCAACAACCCTCGATCGACTCGCTACGGCAAAGCCTTTTGGCAAAACGTACACTGAGTATATATTTTAAGTTTAGATAACCCTCGCGTTCAGCGAGTATTGGCATGAACAAAGGGACTTTTCATCTTCTACATATGTCCCAGGTAACTTTTAATCCCATGATGTGTAATACCAACCAGACTTACCAACCGGGACTCGAGGGTCGGTGAGTTTTAGTCTCGTTGGTGTTACCAACCATGACTAAATTGTAGTTTTAGTTCCTGTTTTAGAACAGGGACCGAAGCGGTGACCCCTTTTATAATGCTTTTATAGTGATGGCTGACTAGTACATGTTTCTCTACAAGAAATACAGACGTCATTTTTCTGGTGCTATAGTAATAAAAAAATTCACCATATTAAACCTTTTGTAACCAGTTTCTTCTATGGTGTGCCCTCCCTCATGATTTTTCTTAGGTACGGCCATGCCGAGTAAAACCATCACCGCACATCCTCGAAAACTTACCATTCATCCCCCACAAATTTATAAATTAAAATTGAATCCTAGTGGTTGGTATATTTGTGGTAAATGAAGGTTCAAAGACCATTTAGTAGCGGATAGTAAAACCAACCGGTATTAAAAGTATCAACTACAACCAGGTATTAAAGGGTCCTCCACAGCTAAATCTAAAAGGAATACACCTCTTACCTAGTTAGATTTGATGTTTAGATGAGATGCTAGAGAAGTTACATCGATGTGAGGCATCGTAGGTTTGAATACTACACAGTGCACGTGTGCAAAAAGAATCACACGATTGTGTGTAATCCTCTCCCATATTTAACATATTTCTTTGGCCTAGCATCCCAATTTGAGACTTTTAGTATCAGATTCATAATACCGGTTGGGAAATGAGTTTCTCCAGTAGTGATACTCTCTAGCTACTACAAAACTTGCCATCGCTATATTGAATTTTGGTAAACAACCTTGGATGGAGATAGGTTTTATATATATATATATATATATATATATATATATATATATATATATATATATATATATACCAAAGTCGTAGTGCTCGATGGGATGTTATAGTTGATATTTTTTCATTTGAGATTATTTAGACCCAATTATTTAAAATAATGTTTGAAGAAGTTATAGAAAAAACAAGCATCATGTTACTAGTTATAAGTAATTGTGTGGTGTGCTGGGAAAAACTAAGTGATTTTCCTTTTTGAACATAAAAAACATACATCACCTCTTTGACTTCAAAAACATCCTCTTTGAAAGTCAGGGATTTTTCTTTCTAAATTCTTTCGGAATTGAAATGATTGCATGAGTTATGTCTGTTTAAAACTTTGTATAACTCTTTCTCAAGTTCCCAGCTAGTCACCCTAAACCGGTCAATAAGGGCAGTCCCAACCCTCCATGTAGGATGGTTTCCATAGCATTAATTAAGCTACCACATAGGACTTTTTGCTTGTGTGGCACTGTATTAATAAGAGAGAGAATGGAAAGAGGAAGAAACCGGGTCTCATGCAAAAACCCAGTGTCGACACGAGAACCTATGCATAGGACACTACCAAAGTTTGCATTGGAAGATGATAGTGTCTTCATGATAGAAAAAGAACAAATATGATTGGTAGAGAAAAAAGATGATGAATTTATTAATGATCCATCCTAAGAAATCATGGGTTGAAGAATGTAGTGTCTAAGGTGATGTCTTGCTAACATGGCAGCATGGACACTACCCATAGACATGATGGGTTGGGACTGCCCTAGGTATCGGCAGCATGCTATTTAGTGCAAGTTTGAGTCTACAATAGAAGACAAACGCTCCAAGCAATGCCCGGCCGGTCAATGGCAATTCATATGATGTGCATTAGCTGGTGAACACAACCATGAAAAATAAGCCGGCGGAAAGAAGGGAATAAAGGTACCAGAAGGTACACAGTAAACGTTGTCAATTGCAGCTGCCGATGAGATAGGGTGTTACCTCATCCTGATGATTAGCACGGGACAACATGCCTGCCCAATTCTAACACCCGAGGATGAGCATCAACATTCCGTGGGTTATCACATTTATTAAACAACAAGAAACGAAACACACACACGACATGCAGAAGCAAACATAAACCATCTAAATTAAACAATTTAACATGTCTTCAATAAGGGTATAAAATAGATAAACAAAGACTTCACAACAAGCATTTTTATTAAAACACAAGCGTCCAAAGATTATAATTGCAAAGATGATGTGTATGCACATGTGCTGCTACTCCTACCCAACGCTGCACCCTCCAAACTCAATAACCTGAGGAGGGGGGAAAGGGTATGAGGTTTACGAAAAACCTCAGCAAACATACTGCTTCAACTGAGTTATTCAAATCACAATTGATTAATCACCAATTTAATATGATAAATAAATATTGGCATTACTTGAAGAATAAGATTAACATCAAATACTTCATAACAATGCTTCATTGTGTAGATGCAAAAGATATAATGCAATGCATGACTTCACTTGTACCCACACATCCCGAAGGAAGGAAGTGAGGGCTGCAACCACATTGCTATATCTCAACATAAGTTGTTGTACCGGTACCTACGGCTACGGTGTCTTCATATGCATATACAACATGATGATGCAAATTCAGGAGTAAACCCACATGTGGATCATATAATACTTCAATATCAAAACCAAATTCAGATCATGTGAATCATGTGAGGTACTAAAATTAAGTGGAGGCAATTCAAACAGCACATTTAAAGCCTGTGGACCACGACGTCACGCTTACTTGCCTTCTCCGATGATAAAAAAACGTGAACTAAACATGATCTAAAGGTGCACCACCTGTAAACAAATATATTTCATCACCAACACAAGCACATAAGCATAAACGAATTTAGATTGAAGTGTTCCTACGCTCAAACCCAATGTCCTCACATAAACACACCAAAACTAGAAATAACAACAACACTATTGCTTCTCTTTTTTGTAAAATTTAATTCTGGTGGCAACAAAATTCTCAACTTTAGCCAAAAGAAAGATAACATCAACACCTACAACTTTCTGGTTATCTCAAACCTGAGTAAAAATCATCATCGTAGCATAATCTTGAGATGAGCCTTGATCTGACTATCTGACCAAAATTGCAGAACATCTCCACCAAAATGAAGATGCGCTTTACAAATCTGGAAAGCTCATGAAATTTCTTACAAGTTTTCTGAATAACAGAAAGTCCAATTCTGAAGATAGATTTGCATAAATTTGAAGTGAACAGATTATGTACATAATTACGAGAGTGAAAAACTATCAAAATTAATCATCAATTACTCTCTGATCTTAACTCCGATTGAGTTGTTCTTTATGTTCATGGAAAGATCTCAAAGTACTCAACAACCCATATAAAGGTTTAATATTTTTTGAGGCCAAGAAGACCATGAAAAACTGACATGAACGACGACCGCGCAGATTGACCACATGCTGAAAGCAGCGATGAGGGCAAAACCTTAACCCTAGCCTTAACGGCAACGAACTCCACTACACACACGATCTTTAACATCAATAAAACAGGGGGAAAACACTTCCTATAGATGGGCATACCTCACCTAGGGTTCCCTCTTGTGAATGACAAGGGCAATGACGAAGACGACGTTCCAGACGACGAATCCCACCGCCAACGAGACAGTAGCCCCGTCGATTGCCTCCAACTACACCACACACATAGCACACCACAATGAACAGTGAGGAAAGATTGCAATTGAGGGAAAAAGAGAGACGGGAGATGAAACCCAACCAATTTTTGGGGAGAACGATGGCAATCGACGATGATAAACCCTAATCTCCCATCTCTCTCTCCTTCTCTTTTCTCTCCCCTCTCTTTTTTTCTTCAGTGTACGGCAAAAGGAGGGGGAGAAGTGGCGGCACAAGGGGGGACATGTGGGGGAGAAAGGATTTGGCGTGGGGGCGGGAGGGGAAAAAACACGGAGCACTGTACCGTGGTACTGTAGCACCAAAAAACAAACCCCATCGCGTGCCATTTTCGCGATCCAAACTCCAAATAAGCCATGTGCGTAGTAAAACAGAATGTACTCGATGAGCTCTACGGATCTGTTACCTTAGATTGTTCATCGGAGCGACGGATCAAAACGTCAATTTTAATTATCAACTTTATGTCTTTCAATAAACAAAACGTATTTGGTTCTTTTATGTATATAGGGTGTCACACCGGTGCTCTGCACACCTGGCTCAGATATTCAATAGAACTCTGATACTCTCTTGCTTCACAAATAAAATGATTACTCTATTTTAAAAAGTTAAACTCTTTGTACTCCGTACTTTCATATTAGCGCTTAGTCACAACTATGTACAGATGAATTTTATATGAAATTACAACTGGATTAATATTGCAGAATCTTTTTATGAGACCACAGTGTTTATAGGCATAAATGATATAGTTTGTGGAAAAATTATGGTCAAATTAGAACTTCATAGACGGAGGAGGCCAATGAAATAAGGCTGTACATGTATCCTTAGATAGTTTCTACGTCACTTTGTTCTTAGAGTAAATTCCATGTATGCCATCAAAAATTATACTCATCCCTTATATGCCATCCAAAAATTAGCAATCCCTTCTGTGCCATCGTTTTAAATTTTTCATCCCATCTATGCCATTCCGTTAGAATCCACCGTTTGATACGTGGATGGCGTTGTGGGCCCCGTATGTCAGCGACAGATTTTTTACCGTTCTCCTTCCCTTCGTCCGACTCCCGACATCCCGGCTCCTCGCTCATCGCCGCTGTCCTCGCTGCCGCCTGCCCCACGCGCCGCACACGAGCCGCGCAGGCCTCGCGCAACCCACTGCCGCGCGAGCCGCACTGGCCGCGCGTCGCCCACCGCGCCAGCCGCGCAGAGCCCCGCTACCGCCGCCCGCCGCCCCCGCTGCCCGCCCGCCAGTCGCTCACCGCCGAGGCGGCCGCGCTAGCTGCTCAAGCTCGCACTCGCGCTAGTGCGTCGGCGAGGGCATGCGCAAGTCACGCCGCTCCACGTCGCGTTCGCGCTGCTGACGGGCCCCGCCGCCGCCGCGTGCGCACAGCCGCTCGCGGCCTTCTCCTCCGCCGCCTCCTTGCCGTCCCCGGCGGTGGCGCCGCCGTACGGGCTGCTCAAGCGTGCCTGCCTCCAGCCCCACCCTCTCCAACGCGCTCGTCCCCGCACTCAAGCGCGCGCAGGCCAACCAGTGCCGCGGTTGTGTCGAGCTTCAGCAGCCGCCGGTAACCGCCTCCTTGCAGTCCCTCATCGTCGTCGTCGTCCCCGCTACCGCCGCCGCCCATCCCTCCGCACTTCTTCCTCGACCCCTGCATCCCCGCAGGCGCTGGCAGCGGCCGCCGCTTGGGGCTTTGGCCAGCGCAGTTCTTGGCCCTGCCGCCCCGCTGCCCACCGTGCGTCGCTCGGCCGCCGCCCCGCCGCCGCGGCGCAGTGGAGAAGGCCCCGCCGCCCCGCTGCCCACCGTCCGTTGCCTGAGCCCCGTACCCGCCACCGGAGGAGGAGAGGGAGAGGCGGGGCGGCGCGAGCAGGGAGGGGCAGCAGGGGAGGCAGTAGGCGTCGGAGGAAAGGTTGGGGAGGCGGCGGGGGGCGCCGGAGGGGGAGGTGGATGGGAGGCGGCGCAGAGGGGAGAGGAGTTTTATCTGTTCGTTTGGCTGACACATGGGGTCCACGACGTCATCCATCATCCGTAACAGTGGAGTCCAACGGAATGGCATAGAAGGGATGCAAAATTTAAAAGGATGGCACAGAAGTGATTGCTAATTTTTTGATGGCATATAAGGGATGAGTATAATTTTTGATGGCATACAGGAAATTTACTCTTGTTCTTATATGTTTACATTTCTTCTCCCTAACAATAAAGGCACTCGGACATAACTGTCGTTGAAGTCTAACAGTAAATTTTCACATAAAACCATGTCGAACTAGTCCATCAGCCCATGCTCTTATTATACAAGCTAGTAATTTTGAGAGATATAAGTATTCCAAATTTAATAAAAAAAAGTTAGAACCCGTACTAACTATAAAAATTCTGTACTTTGTTTGGTCCCCTCATTTTGTTAAATATTCTTTATCTTACAGATACGTACTTATCTTGTTTGAATAATGTTTAACTGAATACTTAGTTTGAGCTATTTGTTTAACGTCATAGAAATATGTAATTTAGAATGACAGACATGGATAATTTAGATGTAATTTTAGGTTACTTTTTAATAATTGTTGATGTGGGTAATTTAGATGTAGATTTAAGGGGTTGTTTTAGATTATTTTTTATATAAAAGCATATGCGGGTAATTGAGATGAAAATTCGAAGGTTATTTTAGACTAATTTTATAATAGTATATGTGGGTAGGTTTTTAGTAACGTAATAGTTCAATTGCTTTGATAATTAG
The DNA here is from genome assembly GCA_033239725.1 of Echinochloa phyllopogon. Classification (NCBI taxonomy): domain Eukaryota; kingdom Viridiplantae; phylum Streptophyta; class Magnoliopsida; order Poales; family Poaceae; genus Echinochloa; species Echinochloa phyllopogon. Next base: position 20,821,527 of record BTCW01000013.1, on the reverse strand, counting down.
AATGCCATGATATTTTTGTTTTCATATGATTTTTTGTATTATATTTTTCTAGGATATCACGTAATAATTACAGTAATGGCAAAGGTTGTGACGGTAAAAGATAAGAGGTAAAGTTACGATACAACCCATCACGAATAAAAAGAGCATTTCTAACATGATGAACTAAATTATCTATTTGACATGTGAAACCTCAAAGGAAATGAAGAATCACAAACCAAAGTATTGTGGATTCGTCCTACTGGTCCGCAGTATCATTTCCATTGTGGTAAAGATATGATAATCACGAGGCATCCTCAGGTAGGTGTATGTGATATGATGATGCTTGTATTTTGTAATTTGCGCCATGAGAGCTGATAAAGTGGACAGGATGGAGAGTGGCTAAATGGCTATGGGGTGCTAAATTGCGCTAGGTAGGCTAGTGACGTTTGGTGCCACACCCGTTTTTAAAAAACAAATTAAATGTACATTGTACGTGTGTCAGGATCAAGTTTCACATATACGGTAAGTCAGTAGTAAATAACAGATAAAGTATCACGTAAAATAAATACAAATAACTTACAAGTCTATTAGAGTTGCAGCGTATCGTGGAAAAGATGGCTCCAAACTTCGGGTTTCGTACTCTCATCTTCATCAACTTTACACAAGTTTTTCTTCTGAGCAGGGGTTAGCAAGAGTAAGTACGCTTATGGTTGGTACTCAGCAAGGCCACAAGAAATAACCAGAGAACAAATTAATATCATCTTTAAGTAAATTAATCATGCGAGGGTCCAGGCCGCTCTTGACACTTGCCTTTCTCCAAAGTAAATACTACTACTCAGAGTCTTCAACTCTTATTATTGCTCTTTTAATCTTCAAAGCACTCGAACTGTGTTCCTTTTTCTCTTATCAATCATCAAGCAAACACACAAGCATACAACTATACAAGCAAACAAACGAGTACAACAACTAAGATCATACACCACTCAAAAGCTTTAAAAGATCATACTAAAGGATACGGCTCGATGCTATGGTCATGCAAGCGTAAGAATCGCTGAAAACGGAGCTAAGGTTGACAAGATACAACTATCGAAAGAATTTATGTTATCAAACAAGACAACTATATGCTTGATTGATTTTAATTAAACAAAATCATATGTGAAGGTTATTTCAATCAATTACATTCGAATTTTGTAAAACTGAGATAAAACTTAATCATATTTCATTTACAATTTTTATGAATAAATTATATCAAATTATACATTAACTTGAAATAAAACATGCGAGATCATCTAATCGAATAATTTTATAAACAGCGTTGAACTAATCAATATTATAATTTAAACACATTTAAGTTAATATTAATCAATATTGATAATTATTTATGAAAACTTGAAGATTAACTCTAATCAGCTTTTAATTAGAAAAGATAGCTTTAAATAAACATTAATCAAATTAGAATTTATTTATGAAAAACTGAGATATAACTTAATTAAATTTTACTTCATGAGACAAAACTGATTGAATAACTAATTAATAAAATTCGCACTAATATGAAAGCCACAGTATAAACCTTAATTAGCTTTTAATAAAAAACATTTAAATAACATTTATACAAATTAATGCAAATAAAATTCAGAAATAATTTACATGTTAGAAAACAGTTCTAAAATAGACTTCTTGTCAATATGAACTTATCGCAACGAGAACGGATTAAAACAGATCTAAAACGAGAAAAATGTGGACCAAACAAGATTTTCGACATCTAAAACTAGTAGAGGGTTTTCTACAAAAGCATATAGACTAGAAGAATATGGTAGAAAACTAAAGATTTGTTGAGAGTTTTCCTGAAAAGCTTGAGGCCAAAAACGACGGAAGGCTCGGCGCGATGACGAGACGAAGAATGGGCACTGACAGACGATATGGTGGCAAAAAAACTACCTTAGGGAATCCCAAATAAAGGAGCCTCCCTGTAAAGGAGACTATGGTGTGTCTTTTCAGAGGAGAGGTGGTCCATATATATATATATATATATAGGGAGAAAAACTCATCATCTTCATGTCCATTAGTAATATGGGACTAATAGGTGGTTTGACTACTTCTAATGCTAATGGGTTTTAAAGACATCCCATAGCTTTAGGTGGGAAATTTGGCCCAATAAAGAGGTGGGATGTATTTAGACTAAAACTGGGTCAAATTTGGGTCAAGGCTGGTCTACTAAGCTTTAGGATGATTTTTTAAATTTTCGGAATAATTATTTTCATGGTTATAAATAATTCTAGATAAGTCCAAAATTCATATTAAAACCATGAAAAATATTTCAAAATTTTTAAAAATCCTAGAAACAAACCCAGAGATAGAGTTGGACATGAGAAACCCAAAAAAATATTTAGAGCTCATGAAAAAGGATTTTAGCACCTTCCAAAAATTAGAATATGCTCTATGGAAAATAGAATAATTCCCAGAAAAATCTGGAAAATTCTCATTAGGCTTCTGCACGCATTTTGGAAAATTTTCACACTCAAACACACCTAATGCAACTAGCATGAATGCAAACTCACAATATTAAACCTATGTTTACTTAATTAATTAAAAACACTTATTTTCTTTTACTAAATTTCCAGTTAATTATATAATGCTTGGAAAATTTTAGAAATTTGAAAAAATTATTGTATTTATTATGCTTCGATTCGCATCCTAAAATTTGGAAATTTTAGGGTGTGACATTCGGTTTTGTACAAGATTATGTCACTTTTGAGCTATTGATAATACAGTTCTTTTTTTGAAAAGGGGAGAAGAAATGAGACACAGGAGCCAGGTTCGGTTGATTTTGTTAGGGTGGATAAATTGCTACACGTCAGTTTCCCACGCTCTAAGCTTTAGCGCCATCACCTCAGATATAAATATGTTAATTACGAGTATTAGATATAGATAAATTTAAAAACCCATTACATAAACGAGGAGTAATTTACGAGATGAATCTATTAAGCCTAATTACGCCATGATTAGAAAATGTAATGCTACAGTAAATGTATGGTAGTTATGTATTAATTATAGCGAAATTAGACTTATGTAATTAGTTTTATAATTAGTTTATGTTTAATACATCTAATTATTACTTATTTAAAGCGCTAAACTTTAGCACTTGGATCCAAACACCACCTTATAGATCATTTCATGCAGTATCACATAGGATTTTTACTGATACGGAGGTGAGAGACAAAGAGATCATTGTTTCAACAACTATTTCGTAAGCAAAATTTTAGGAGTACAAGACCACTCTCAATCATTGTACGAGTTGTTGCTATGCACCTCACAGAATTTAATTTATTTCATCAACAAGTTCGTATTACTTTGAGACATTAAAAATGACAACCTATAATATAAGTTTTCTGGTCGTTTTAATATTATATGGTAATACATGAGACCATCTACGAGACGATATCAATATACTTGCCCGTATTAATGGACGAACGGCCCTTACCATTGCGTGCATTTAATGTAATTGGGCCAAGGGCACACGCACATTCACTGCACTACGGGTCTGAAAATAAAGACAGGTGATGAAGGTTGTCGCTTTAATTTTGTCACGGCAGTGGATAAGGAAGTAAAACAGCTTATGTTCCTAACTCAATGACGCTAGAAAGGAAAAGGAAAAAAAAAAGAAAACTGGATGCGGTAGACTACTTCGCTTGAGCTGCTGATGGGCCTCGCTGGCCTATTGGAAAGTTTGTTCACGACCCACTTTCGCTCACTTCTACGAATATAAATTCTAAATTCTCAAAAAAAAAACGAATATAAATTCTAAAATAAATCTAAAAAATATGATACCAATGTTTTCTATCACAAATAACCTTACCAACTGATAAATTTGTTATTTGAAAGTTTTAATTTACTTCGGCTAAAACAAGCGGTAGATAACCCTAACCCTTCCTAAAAAAACTAACCCAATAGCACACGTTTTTCATAGGCTATCTTTGTTTTCTTGTTTGGTACGGAGTAAAAGATATTTTCAGAGTAATAAATGTCCCTGTATTACACTAAAAAATTAACACCATCACACTAATTAATACTAGTGGTGTCCATATAGCTTGAGTCTAAAGTAACCATAATGTGTTACTTAACCCGTTACCAGAAGATGTACATGTCTGTCGTAGTACAGTATATTTCATTTACATAACGGTTAACACTCACTTTCAGCAATTCACGTCTATTTAATTTATATGCTTGGGACGATTATTGCGGCTAGCTACCAAACCATCACCAGTACCACATATCCGTGCTCCCATCTTTTGTTTCTTTTTCTTCAGTGAAATGCCCCCATCTTTCGCGGTCCCCATTTAACTTAGTATGTTTTGTTTTTAAAAATGCATTAAATACACATGCACGGACACCCTTATGAATGGACACAAATACATCTTTATCCTTATTATCATTGTCGAGAGACGAAAATCGTTAGAATTCTATATTAAAGTTATTATAGGCGTCTCACTATCGATAAACATAACATCATTTTTTTCTAAATTAAGTGTAGAAACATATTTGCTGAATCAAGGATGCAAACATAGGTGAGTAATCAACCAACTGAGCTACACTCGGTTCTAAATTCTATCAGGGGTCATCTCCGCTGATTTTTGTAAGGAGTCAGAGGGTCACAGAATTGATTTAGCAGCAATTTTTGGATCGTATGTTTTTTGGACCAGAAAATCAAACCAAACAAGAAGTGTGTCCATAATTCTGAGTTGGCCCTGAGTCTCCAACAGTAGGCAAACGCGGGGTCTTTTTTTACTAGGATCGGTAGGGGAGGCCCTATTTTTATATTGATATTAACAATATGTACAAGAGGGGATTGGCCTCGAGCCAAAAATAGGAGAAAACCTGAGAAAAATACAAATTACTACTCATCCAAAGTTTATGTTTGTCTCTGATCACTGGTCTCGTTCAAAGAGTGACCACTTTGAGCTGCTCACTGAAAACAGCTCTCCAACAGGCAAAGGACACTATACCACCATAAAAAATGATGTTATTCCAATGATTCCAAAGTAAATGATCAATTTCCCAAATATATTTGAAGCAAATGAGCCTCTTCCCTAGATGGACATGTCCAACACAGAGAAGTGTCCCACATACGGCCCCCGCTCGCGTCGCCCCTGCGTGGGTGGCCAAGCGGCTCCAACCCTAGCCACTGCCCCCGTCAATCTCCGTCGATTTCCATCACGCCGCCATTCGAGGGGCCTTTGGAGGTCCATGCGGCGCCCAAGGACGGCAGCGGCGCGGTCTCTTCGCCCTGGCGCAGGTGGGGCATGCCGGGTGCGGCCGCCTTGTCTCCCTATGCGGGCTCGCCGGCGTCGGCGGTTTTCGTGGCGGTGGTGGCCGGAGGTCACAGATCCGACCCTGTCCCGCCCAGATCCGGTGGCTGCGCGGCTGGGGCGCACATGTGTGCGTGGGTTGGCGCCCGGGGGACTAGCGGCGGCCGACGAAGGACTGCGGCGGTGGTAGCGACCCCGGCCGGCACGGAGGGCGACGGCGGTGGCGGCTGCAGCCGGTGCGGGACGGCAACGATGGTGGCATCAGCCGGTGCGGGATGGCAGTGGTGGCTGCCATGAGGACTGGAAGCGCACGGGCGTCGGCTTGTGTAGGGACGGTGGCGGCAGCGGTGGCGACCTGTGTGGTGCAGGGCACTGTTGCTCGGCGCCGCGGGAGGCCCTGCGTGGGGGGCATAGGTGATGCTGGTTGTGCTCTAGGTCATGGTGACTCGGAGGAGATGTTGATGGCCTTCTGTGTACGGGTGGTGGGAATGGATGTGAGGTGGATGGCGTTCTCCATCTCTTCTCCTCGACGGCGATGCAAGTTCGGCGCTGCTTTGGTAGTTGGGCGGGATGGTTTGTGTTGGGTTCGCAGTGCAGGTGTACACTTGTGGTGCCGTGGTAGCAATTCAGGATGTGCCAAGCCATCTCTCCTGCAGAGGAGTTGCGAAGGTGGCGGAGAGCGTGCCACTGTTGTTTTGCCTGAGAGTGTGCAACAGACATGGTGTTAATCCGGGCGAAAGCCCTCACCCGCACCCTTTCTGGTGGTGGTGGTGGCGGTGCCTTTGTGGCGTCGTTCTTCCTGTTGTGGGTGCCATTATGGAGTACCTTGCCCTGTAGCACGGGGTATCGGGGTGAAAACCCTGTCCAGTTTCTGGACAAGTGACGGCGGCGCTTTTAGCGTCGTGCCCTCTTTGGAGGCGTCGCTTCAACCCGTCACGGCTTGAGGTAGTGACAGTGGTGATTTGGTTGGGGGTGTTGCCTATGCGCAGAGGCGGAGGAGGTGCGCTACGTCCGTGGTGGCGGTGAGAGGAGGTGCAGAGGAACCATGGGTGCTGGAGGTCTTGAGTTGGTATGCTAGGAGCAGTGGTGACCTCAGTGACGGCTGGGTGGAAGCGTTGCTCTCATAGCGGTTTTATATCTAAGTCAATGGCAGAGGAGTGTGAGGTGGTGGGTGAGGCGAGGCCCCACGCAGAGTGGCCGGGATCAGTGTTTTTCATTGGTGTCGTGACGAGAATTTTCTGCCGATGCTTTGTTGGAGCGGGGGGATCGGCGATCATGTGTGCGCGGCTTGAGGATGATGGTCCCATGGTGGAGGAGTTTGAGTTGTCGCTTTGGCTTGTAGCGGGCCATGACATTTGGCTTGGCACAATGTTGGTGACGGCGGCGCAGTTCAAGGCTGTTTACTTTCGGCTACTCTCCGAGGTTGAGGTGGTGTAGAGTTTTATTGGGTGCGTTTGCGTGCGTTGTATTTGTGATGGAGGTGGTCGCTTCGGCTCATGATGTTCAATTGCTTCTTCTTCTTAAATGATATGGCAGTGCTCCTGTCTTTAATTTCAAAAAAGAATTACAATAAAAAGGCAGCATGCTCGACTGAAAGGGGAATAAAAAAATAGGTGCATTAGTGTTTCTTCTGAGTTTTCAACGCATTGAACACATATGTAACTATCAAGAGCCATATGCTTTCATCGTAGGATATTTCGGGTATTAGGCTGTCTGCGGTGAGCTACGGCACCGCTTGCACTAACCTACGTAGGGTAAAAAAATAAAGTAAAAGTTGCTGCAGCGCAGCATGACAGAGGATGCCCCTAAACATATATTCACGCTATATCTAGAGTAATCCAAGCGTTACGGTACAACCTCCGCAGCCCAATTTTTCCATTCCTCACAGGTACGGATGGTAGTAAAAACTGTTATAACATTTTTAATTAAAGATGATAATTGAAAGTGGATGAATAAAATATATGATTGTTGGATATAGAGTAACAAGAGTGCAGGAGAAACTGATATAGAGTACATAATGTTACTGATGTGGCTAGAATATTTCTTTTAGAGTAAAAAATTAGAGTAGCAGCGGTGCAAATAGCCTTAAGACCGTCTCTAAGCAACAACCAAAAGAAAACTTATGCCTTGGCAAAGTATTCCATTTCAACATCCATTTGAAAGAGACGGGATATATTCTGGCGGAGTTCCAGCTAAACTAATAAGATAAGCCTTCTTACATGTGAAACTAGTAGAACCCCATATGAACCTCCATTGATCATGAAGACTGTCATTTCTGGCTAGGCCCTATGTCATGTGAAAGTTTGCATCAGAATCATTGGCTAGAAACTTGGCAAACACCCGGTAAATGGCAATTCAAGAAAAGTGCATCAGCTGGCGAACGGAATGCTGAAATTTGGGCTTCGCCCATGAAGCAATTTCAGAATTCATAATAAATCTCAAAGACCCACGTGTGTATGAGAAAGTGGTGGAAATGGTGCAAATCTTTAGTTCTACATTGCTACTTGAGAGGGAGGATAACCAACATAAATATAGAGATTGTCTCCACTCCCCCAAGCTATGTGTGTGGGAAGAGAAGGAGAGCTCCACACGCGCGACGCCTGCGAGAATGGTCCGCCGAAATCCAGCCCTTCGCCTTGGGGGGGGGGGGGGACTTCCTTTAGCTGTTCTTTTTTTTGGTTACTTGGCCTTTATGTATGCGAGATATGTAGAGTTCTAAATGGTTTACATCACAATCGTGACATGAGATCGTCCTTCCCTATATATGCGATGTATAGGTTCCTACCAGAGATACATCTATTTGAGTTAGGGTTTTGTCTCTTCTCGCTGTTGCGCCGTCTCCGTAGCCTACTCCATCCCGAGCGTCGGTGTGCACCAATGAACGGGAGAGCAGGTCTCCGGAACCGCTCGCTCTTGTGATCCTGCACCAGGAGAGGGAGAATAAGGTTTTTGGAAGCGCTCCACGCGACTGCTCGAGGTCTTCGCCATGGCTCGTCTTCCGTCTCGGTTCGTTGCTGCGAAAGCCTGTCATCTGCGATGCCGGTTGCTACGCCCCGTCCGCAACATCGATGTCGCCCCGACGGTCTTCGTCACCACGGCTGCGCCTGTGGCTACTAAGTACGTACACCGTGAACATATCTTTCTTTCATCATGTTTTCTCAGATTATGATGATGTGCTTGATGTTTACGAGTATGTTAGATATTTATATGCTAGATTTTATTCTTGTCATGTTTAATACTATTTAAAATTTAATCATGAAATTGACTATTTATCCAACACGGAACTTTGTAAAGCCGGCAGAAAGCAGGAACCAAAGTATAATAGAGTACTCTACAAAGTTAACTCTATCAATTGCTATTGCCTACGAGATATGGTGATAGGGCACTCATCCTGATGATTAAAATTGGCGTGCCTCTGGCGTTATGCACAACAAATCTACTGTCCGGTGCTCCAGTATCCTGTAGAACTTGGTGCTCCCTTCATGCAAATTTGAAATGCATTTTTAAAAGAGAAATTTTGTATGCTTTGATTAGTTCTTAGTCAAACTGTGTACAACTGGATTTATATTTTGGAGTATTTTTTGTTGGAAAATAATGATCAAAGCATAATTTTATGATCAAACAAAAATGGAATGAGCCTCTATAGAGTATTGTTAATTGTATCGTTAGACAATTTGTACACTTCATTCTTATCAATTTTCGTTTCTTCTTTATCTTTTTCACCTTCGTTGTACCCCAGATAATAACCTACTAAATTTGGCTACAGTGGCTCATTAATTTCAATGCTTAAAATTAACTTATTTTTCAATAATCATCCTAGACTATTGATGAAAACCAACCACCTGAACAACTACATTTGATTTAGACATGAAAATGGTATGAATATTTCCCGACCGACCGAAGGACCTTGGATAGTGATTCGGATATATTTTTCGGATATCATGATGTTTTCTCGGATATCGAATACGAATACGGATAGTTTATTCGGATATCGGATTCGGATATAGGAAGGGCATTGTCCATCGGATATCGGATATCCGGTCGGATAATCCGAATAGTTCAGTCGGATATTTGATTCGGATAGTTTAATATTAATAGAAATCAGATTTAATCCCTAAAATTGATAACTAATTCATATTAAATCAGGAAAATATGAAACTAGCACCAATGTTTTTCTAAAAATATAATCTATCTATCGGTGTTTAATTTGGAGTTATTTGAATTTTATTTATTTATATATATTATTTAATAAAACCACAAAATAATTTTTCCGATTGGTAAGTGATGTGAGTTATGGTTTTCTTTCAAAGCATTTTTCTATCTAATCTAATATTTAGATTCACCATTTTTAGTTAAATATCCTTGTTGAGCATAAATTATTTGTTGATTTGTATCCCTTCCATGCCACTTGGTGTTTCATTCAATTACCAAATATATGTTAGAATTGGTAAATGGCATGTCATAAATTGTTAATTTGATTGTATCAACATAAACTAGTTAGAATTTAGGCTTGTGAAGGGAACAAATAATTACAAGAAATGAGATATACATGGTTATTGATTTTATTAAAATATCCGAGAAAATATTCGTGACCGATGTTGTCCGCATCCGACTCATCCCGTATTTGATATGTATTTCTTTGTATTACTAACCGAGACTATCTGTAATCGTATCTACATCCGACAGATATCCGTGTCCGATATCGACTCCGAAAGAAAGTATGAAAACAAATATAATATTAGTGATATCTGTCCGTATCCGATTCGTTTTCATCCCTACATTTGATCATATGTTGATCATTCGAGGAAAAAGAACGTGTTGCCACTCACACGTCTCTGCTGTTGAAGTTTGACGGAGTTCCAATATATCCTTCAACACATGTAAAAGGAGCATGGTCAAGAAGATGGAGCAAGTTATCTGTTTGGCAGAAAAAATGTTATTTAGTCACCAACAAACTTCAAATGAAATAGCTGTTTCAAAATACAAAATAAAAAGGGTGTCAAAAAACTTCAAATGAAATAGAGAAACCAGTGTCTCATGCTTCTTGTCCCATATGGTTTATTTCTATTGTGGAAAATGGTAACCATGAGCTATTTTTTCAAGCAGGCTTATTTATATGATTATGGTTGGGTTTTATAATTTCGGCTGAGAGTAGATAAAGTGGGCAATATGGACAAAGAGTGGCTATGGAGTGCTAAATTGCGCTAGGTAGGGCAGTTGAGGCTGCTAGTTTAGTGGTCAATTAATTATGCTCCTTTAAGCAATATACATTGACAATGGGGTACAAATAATCCAGGTTTATTTTTCGGGAAAGGTGTGAGGAAATGGAGAGGGCCTGTTTGTGTGCAGTGCGTGTCAGCGTGTGTGGGTTGCTTCTGTGTCGGCACGAGAATGGGTGGCGGTTGTTGGCGAGTGGGATGAGATGCTGAATAAGGGCTCTCAGATGTGAGGCCGTTCAATAGGAGGTCCGGAATAAGCTAGGGTGTTGGTTGGAGCTATTTGTTTTGACCTTCTCTCCTAAATCAAGAGTAGAAGGACAGATGAGAGGTGGGTTGGAGTCTCTAAATCAAGAGTAGAGGATGAGAGGTGGGTTGGAGTCGCTCTTAGTTCATCGTGTTGGATCGAAGCTTTCCGTTGGAAATGTTGCGGCACCACCTTGCAATTCCCCAAGAGCCTCTATTTAATCAAAATCTTCTGGAACGCGTGATGAGATGGCAAAGTGGTTCTAGAAACCCAGGGCACCTTTATTTTGTCCCCATCTCAACCGGGGCTCGCACAGGTGCAGTGGATACAACAAGTCAAGAACAGCCGTCGCTGGGTCAAACGCACCCGCCGCCTCCAGGTTCTGACAGCACAAAAGGCCAAGCGTGACGACAGGTGAAACGCTCGTTGGCATGACCGCTGCGCTACTTTTCAACGGACCGCACCGCACCAATCCTCCCTCCTCTCTGCTCACTCAGCATTGGAATCCTCTTGCCTGTCCGTTCTCACCTCTTTCTCCTCCGCCCCCTCGCGTTCGTCGCGTGCGCCTCACTTCCTCCCTTCCACACTTATTCGTCGTCATCTTCATTCTTCCGCCGTACCCCCATCGACCTCGACAGATTTTCGGAGCTTCCTCCGAGGACAGGAGAAGGCTCTACGCCGCGCGGGAGAAGCATATGCTGGGCGGTCACCGGCGGGTGCTGGGCGCGGCCCCGGCGCCGGCGGTGGACGGGGCGGGGCATGGTTCCGGGTCGGGGTCGAGGTCAAGCCCGGACGCGATGCGGATAATGGTGGGCGTGCTGGTGACGGTCATCGCCTGCACGCTCTTCTACTGCATCTACTGCTGGAGGTGGCGGAAGCGCAACGGTGAGCTCCTCTATTTTCATTTCATTCTCAGTGCGCACGTCGTGTCGTGCCGTGTCCTAACTGAGAATCTTGTGATGGTTTGCGTCCAGCCATCCGTAGATCCCTGCTGGACAGCCTGTGGCCGCGGTCGAGCTCGGACCTGCCGCTCATGGACCTGGCCTCCATCCTCGCCGCCACCGACAACTTCTCCAAGCCCAACAAGCTTGGCGAGGGCGGCTTCGGCCCCGTCTACAGGGTGAGAACGAAATCAACCAGTCAGGGCATCCCTTGCCGGATTTTTCAATTCTCTCCCTGCTGACAGGGCGTGCTGAGCGGCGGGTCCGAGATCGCGGTGAAGCGTCTGTCGGCGCGGTCGCGTCAGGGCGCGGCCGAGTTCCGGAACGAGGTGGAGCTGATCGCCAAGCTGCAGCACCGGAACCTGGTGCGCCTCCTGGGCTGGTGCGCCGAGCGCGACGAGAAGCTGCTCGTCTACGAGTACCTCCCCAACCGCAGCCTCGACGCCTTCCTCTTCGGTACGTACATACGCTCCGAAATTAACCTCAGCCAAGAGATCCTCGGCTCCTCCCCCGTCCACCCACTGTTCCGGCCAGGTCCGATAGATCCGGCGCCGTGCCGCGGGCGTGTAGCTCTCGCGCTCACGGTGGTTGGGCTCGGCGGCCGTCACGGCATAAATCCCACGTTCGGTTACGAGTCTCGTACTACGAATTAGCTCAGCATCTATCGTCGGCTCATCAATTCGAGCGTGATTGACTGCACCCCGTTGCTAACTAGTACCACCAATTAAGTGTGGTAATTAACACGACGCACACTGGGCAACGGCACCGCACCATTTATTGTGCCAGCGCTAGGCGTTAGCTGCGAGTGGTGAAAACAGAGTCGTCGATTTTGCAGCGCCACCAGAAATTCGCCAAGTCGACCGGTGGATCATCAGTATATATTCAGTAAATGGGTCAATAAGATTTGGTGTGTTGGTTTAATTTGGTGGCGGTTGTGCGCAGATCCGAGCAAGAGCGCGCAGCTGGGGTGGAGCACGCGGCACGACGTCATCCTGGGCATCGCCCGCGGCCTGCTCTACCTGCACGAGGACTCGCTGCTCAAGGTGGTGCACCGGGACCTCAAGGCCAGCAACGTGCTCCTCGACCACAAGATGTGCCCCAAGATCTCCGACTTCGGCATGGCCAAGATCTTCGAGGACGACGCCGACGCCGTCAACACCGGGCGCGTCGTCGGAACCTAGTAATTAATAAACACGCACAATCAACCAATGCCTCCGAATTATATACGACGCTCGACCTCTCTGCTCCGCAAAGTAACTAACCCAAATGCTTGTGTTGTGTTGCTCATCGATCCCTTATATGTGTGTTACTTCGAATGCAATGGCGCGCAGCGGGTACATGGCGCCGGAGTTCGCGCTGGAGGGCGTCTTCTCCGTGAAGTCAGACGTGTTCAGCTTCGGAGTCCTGTTATTGGAGATCTTGAGCGGCCAGCGGAACGGTGCATTGTACCTAGAGGAGCACCAGCAATCCCTCATCCAAGACGTATGCAGATTATCTGAAACTCTCATAATTTATCAGCTATGAGTGTAGTGTATCACCATACGAAATTCAATTCAGTGATTTGAAATTAGCTAAACTTTAATTTCGATAGGCATGGAAGCTGTGGACCGAAGATCGCGCCGCCGAGTTCATGGACCTCTCGCTGGGGCGGTCGTACCCGAAGGACGAAGCCTGGAGATGCTACCATGTCGGCCTCCTCTGTGTGCAGGAGAACCCCGACGTCCGGCCGACCATGTCCAACGTCCTGCTCATGCTCATCAGCGACCACATGAAGCTCCCTGAGCCAGCCATGCCGCCGCTGTTCACACGGCTGAGGAAGATGCCCCTGTCGGCGCTGCCGCTCACGACCAAGACCGAGTCCACGGCGTCTCCCCAGTCGATCAACGACGTGTCCATCACCATGATCGAGCCGCGATGAGGTCATTCAGATCGCTTTGCCGTGCTGTCTGGGTGTTGTATGTTTATAGTACAACGTAGTGGTTGATGGATTTCTTTTGTATGTTGGTCTGAAAATGGGATCTGAGAGAGACAGCCTTGCTTCAAGTGTAAATAAGGGTGCAATTATTTTAGAATGAGTAACCATTATGTGCTGTGCACAAGCGTTAGGTTCACTAATAAATTATTGAGGCGACGCGACCAGGGATTGCAGGTTTTTAGCTTTGAGGAGAGGTTTCAGATAGCAGACAGCAAGTGGCAAGGGGCAAGAAGAAATTAGATTCCCCTTCTTCGGGTATATGTCAGGGCATACACATGTGACCTTCCGCCATTAGTGCCACTGGTGAAAGAAACAGGAGACCTGAAAAGGTGGTGCTTTATGAGTTCCTGTGTGCTCTGCTTTGGACCACTGTAGTCAGTGATCTCACCGCGTGATAGACACTGCAGCACTTTTGCAGAGCCGGTGAGGTGCAGAAATGCGGGTGCCGGTAAAGATGATGTGATCGAAAAACTATGAATAACAAGTATAATTTACGATCGAAACGAGAATGCGCAAACTAGCATGCGGCAGTCCTGAGTTTTGTTTATTAGCATGGGGTGATTAATTCCTGAAAAAAAATAAAAAGTGGTAGAAAAGTCACATCGAACACTGTAGAGCACTATAACATTTTTCGTTTGTTTGTGGTAAACATTGTCCTATCATGACCTAACTAGGCTTAAAAGATTTGTCTCGTCGTGTACATCAAAACTACGTAATTAGTTTTTTATTTATCTATATTTAATGCTCCATGCATGAGGAGAGAGATTTGACATGATTAGATGTGATAGGTGAATAGTAAAGTTTGGAGAGAGAATTTTTTAAACTAAACAGCCAGTGCTAGAACTGTTAGTAGTGTCCTTGTATTCCTAGTGAGGCTTCATTCTTATTCTTGAACTTGTGTTGTAAAAACTGAACCTGTGCTCGCTCCCTTCCTTAAATAATACAGTGCAGTGCTTCTGCAAAACTTAAAAAAGGTATAATTTGTATTTGTATGTGACATAAGATATAGTTCCTATGCATAGGGATCACTATGTACTAGGAAATTTGTGGCAGCTAATAAAATGGATTACAAGGTAGACGTGAATAAATGTTGTCCTTGACAATAGCAGCTAGATTTAACTTCAAATACGGACTAGTTATAAAATGAAAACTCTTCGCTGTTGTTTGACCTATTGAGGATTGCAACATTTTCCAATTTTTTTTACATTAGATGCAAATGCATAATTACCCAAGGACAATCATGACTCTTCTAAAAGTATCCAAGCAAAACCTTACTATAAAGACCTAATGTTCAAAATTTATGGCACTAGAGGTAAACCAGTTACAAACTAGATAACCATGCTGGACTTATTTGAGTATATGAAAAACCATTAGATCAGAAGCACGAGGAGTCGGTATTAACAGCTTTCCAAGACCAGGCCATTCATTCAGAAACAAGTATTTTGACTCGAGGGAGCGGTTTCATTAAGGTGTCCACCGAAAGCTTGAAACTTGCGAGTTAGCTTGGTTCGGTCTTAGCTCGGCCTGACTCGATGGATTGAGCCATGCAACTATGTTTGCTTGTTACGTTAACGAGCCAAATGAGCTTCAATAAATTAACGAATAAACTATTGATTATATTTTAGAAGTATAAAAACTTTATGATTATTATATTTTTATGTTTAATATATATTTCAATACTAAATTTAAATTTGCTCTAGCTCACGAGCGCTCGATCTGTTAACGAGCCGAGCCGAGCCAACTTTTCTTGCTGGTTTGTTAACGAGTCAAGCCGAACTAGCTCGTTAAGCGAACGAGCCAGAACGAGTTGAGCCGAGCCAAGCCAACTTTTTTTTTGTTTTGTTAACGAGTCAAGCCGAACTGACTCGTCAAACTAACCAGCCAGAACGAGTCGAGCCGAGCCATCTTTTTTTTCTCGTTTTGTTAATAAGTAAGCCGAATTGGCTTGTTAAGCTAACGAGCCAGAATGAGTCGAGCCGAGCTGACTCGCTATCCACCCCTATTCATTCCTAGCTTAGCAAGAATCTACACGCTGATGTAGATGTCAATTCAATCCGGTAAGCATCAAGGTCTAGAAAATGATGCATACATAAGGTCATTCTCAGTGCATAATTACGTAGACTAAAAACTAGGTAACCGAATCAGATAAGTTTTATGGAGATGAAACTTCTCCCATATGCCATGACACTTTCAATTCCCTCGTCTCTGCTATGTCACGCCAAAAAATTTAATGATATAAAATTTTTAATGAAACGACTGGAATTGCAACAATTGAAATTGAAAACAATAGACATATGCAAGAAAGAACAGGAACTCGAGTTGATTCTACTGACTGGCCAGAAGTGAGGCTGGCATATGATATTTCTTTTTCTTCAATAAACACTCAACAAACTATTAGCTGGACACTCCCCTCCTGAACGGAGTAACACTTCTGGTGCCGCCCGTGCCCCAGAAAGGTACAGCTGCAGGCGGACTCCAATGACACTTGGATATGGATCGGAGTCATGGACCACGGCTATAAAACCCGCACAGGATGAGATCGTTGGTACGTCCGGGGCAGGCTGCAGAGGACCAAAACGGATCGTGTCCAGAAGCAGAGGACGGGGCAAGGAGCGACGGTAGGTAAGGTACCCTGAGAAGCGAGGCGACGTCTTCGACTTGAGCAGCAACCTTGGCCAGGCAGGCTGCCAACGTTCGTTATTGCCTGCCGGCTCTGCTGCCGTTATTGTGTGGAGCCCGTGTGTGCGCTCTCGTCTTAGATGCCTTGAAAACAAAGCGTGCAAACGTCCGAGAGAGGAGTTTAGACTGCTCGCACTGGCTCTCGGTAAACCGAAGCGGTACCGTCACGTCGGAGGGATACCACTTCGGATGCCGCTTCGACGCCTGCAGCGGGGGACGGCACCCGGAGCAACACGCGGTAAATGTTGCGGCGAGACGGGAAAGACAGAGAGAGAAAGGCGTCGGTAAACACTGTGCACGGGCCCCACCTCCGGCCGGCCGTTGCTCCCCGCCGAGCCCCAAGTCGCCACCGAGCTCGCTCCCGCGCCGCGCCACCTCAACTCGGCCGCCGCTCCAAGTCCCCGCCGCGCGTCCACCACACCGACGCCGCCGCGCTGCCGCGTTGGTGGTCGGCCACGCGCGGATCCGCGCCGGGCCACCGCCGCCGCGAGGGGATTCGCGTTCCGCTGCTGCTCGGAGCCGCCGCGCGCGCCGTTGCTCGAGGAAGAGGTGGAGGGCTCCGGCGGGCGGAGAGGAGGGCGTCGGCGTGGAGAAAGGGATAGAGAGAGGAGAATATTGATGACCAGAACAGAATATTCTCATTTAAAGGTGAAATAGAGGTTAACCACTGCCAACAGCCTTACACAGCATATCTGAAGGTTTTTTTTTTCTTTTGCTGATTTGGAGCCTGTTCAGCTGATAGAATGAATAGTGCTCGGTTGATAGAATGAATAGTATTATGTGAGAGAAAATAAGTTGAAACAAGCTGAAATAAGCCAAACCTACGTCAGCCGAACATGCTCTTGATCGGAGATGAGTGATTAATTTGGTGGACCCTAGTAGCAGGAGGTCCAACATTCTGGCGTGATAGATTCAGATCTACAAACTGGCCGGATAAACTATCTCCAAAACCACATACTGCCTCTGTTCTAAATTACTATTAATTGTTGACTTTTTTATTTAACGTTTGACCATTCGTCTTATTTAAAAAATTTCACAAGTATCATTTATTTTGTATGTGACTTGCTTTATCATCATATATACTTGAAATATAACTTATTAGTTTGTATATTTAGACAAAATTTTTGAATAAGACGAATGGTCAAAGATCATAGAAAAAAGTTAACAACGAATAGTAATTTAGAACCGAGGTAGTACATCATAGATATCAAGATTTTCAGTGTGGAGGTGGCTATAGCAGAAATGATAAGGGAACATTGCACTGGGCACTATTTCCCGTTCAAACAGACGAGGGCGGTTCCTTCTTTTCAGGAATGGACCCAGCTCGGCCTGTTATTCAACTTGAAGTACGGCTCGACGACCATTGCCATTGCCATTGCCAGAGGCCCAGAGCCCAAACTTGGGCCTTGTTTAGATCACGTTAAAATGTCATAGCATAAATGTAGATAAAATTAAAAACTAATTACACAGTTTTGTTGTACTCTATGAGACGAACATTTTGAGCCTAATTAATCAATTTTTGGACATTTTTTCACACATATAAACGAAATGCTACAGTAGCGTATACACTTCAACGGATCAAATTTTGACTTCCAATTTCAGGAACTTGTTGGTCTTCACCCATTCTGGCCCATAACTTTTTCAGGGTGCATCGCAGCTTAGCTAAGCCTGCGACCCAACAATTCATTCTTTTCGTAACAAATGAAATGCTCGTGTGTTAAAACAGACGAACAAAAATTAAAGAAACAACAATAATTATTTGCTTGATTTTTCTAATTTTACACCGTCAATCTTGTTCATCTATTAGGGCCCCAACGGTCAATGTTACACCATCTGGCCGCGAAAGCATGGCGAACAAAATGTTCGCCGCACCTGTGGCAAGCTTTCATCCCTAGCTGAGCAATCGCCATCTTGATGTAGATGTTATTCTATCCAGTAAGCATCAAGGTGCAGAAAACAATACATAAGAACAAAGATTTACAACAACTGACGTTGAAAACAATACTGTACATAACAGACTACAGGAAGATTCTTTTGGAATTATTAACCTTGTCTTACTTAAGTCCTCCAAAACGGCCGGTGACAAGAACGTGTCTGAATTTGGGAGTGTTTGCTCGCTCACATGGATTTGAGTTGATCCTGCTGACTTGGCAAGACCCTGCTGCAGGGATTGGGATAAGTAGCCAAGGTCTAAAGCTGTTATTTCTAAATTACTGTTTACTTCTTGATTTTTCTCATAGAATTTGACTATTTATCTTATTTCAAAATTTATTGTATACGAAAATAAATCATATTTTTAAATTATGAATAAAATAAATATTACTGATATAAAGTCCAAGAGGCTATCTAAAATATACTCTCTAAATCATCATTTGGAGAGTCATTTGAGTAAAAGTTATTTTCTATATCTTTATACTTTCCGACAACTTTTATATATCTTGTGTGCAGTCTAGAGAGTCATCTCGATCTCTATCTTTGGCTAGCGAGAAATCCAGAATAGAAGATATCTATATTTGGATATCCAATTGAAAAGACTGTTATTGGGTGTTTTTTTACCAAAATTTCTATTTTTATAAGTTAGAAAAAATATAAATAGTCTCTTAGAGATCATCTTAAATAAGACGAGTGGTCCAATATTTCAATATAAATTTAATAGTGAATAATAATTTGAGATTTGGAATGGAGATGGTTTATCGGAGTACTTATCTACTGCAGAGCGAGACAAGATATTTCTTTTCCTTCATTAATCAGTCAACAAACTATTAGCTTGGACTCTCTCCTGGCTCGGACCCTTTGCTCCACAAAGCTACAGGCGGGCTCCAATGACGCATATGGACTCAATGGACCACACCTATAAAACTTGCACAGGATCACAACGCTGGTACGTCCGGGGCGGTTGCAGAGGACAAAATCGATCGTGTGTAGAAGCGGCTACGGCGGCGGCGACGGCAGCCCGGATCCTTACGCCGTGGTTGCTACCTGCGCGCAAGGAGCTTCGACGAGGTGTGGACAAGCGGCCGCACGCGAGGATGCCTAGGGCGTCGAACTGCGCTGCCGCGCGCTACGATGGTCAGTGCCAGCGAGTTGGTACCATGGGCGGAGGCGGCGGAGCACAGCGGGTGGAAAAGGGGAGAAGAAAGAGATGGGGCTGACGTACGGGCAAAATTGACATTTCATCCTTCCGTTAGCTGCCGTTTCACCAAAAGGACAGAAATGGTACTGAGGTCAACAAAAAATTACATCAGTGGTACGGAGAGAGAAAGAAGTTTTTCGGTGGCAGATACATAATTTAAAACTTTTATAATGGTACATACGTAATTGATTTTTGTTTTTATTTAGCTTGTACCCGGCCATTCTTTGCGTTGGGGTTGACTCATAATATTTTTTTAAAGAAAAGTAAAAGATGCGTCTTTCAGCTATATTTTCAGCAGATTATCTGTAAAAGGACGTGCGGTGCGGTGTATGAACCATGCATAGAAGAATTAGTGGATGTTAGTCTGATAGATGCTAATGATTTCTTATGTTAACATTATTTAATCCAGGTTATCCTTTTTTTTTCTCGACGGCAAGGTATCCATAGGTTAAGAAAAGACAGGTTGTACTTAAAGAAAACAACACTCGGGCTAAGCAATTTCAAAGACGCTGTAGTTCAGGAGGAGGTAGTAGGTAGCGCTGTCGAGGAAGCAACAAACTGTACGTGATTGTATTGTGACAATGGTTTGCTTTAATTTGTTCTCATCCACAAATTATTAAAGAAGGGTCATGTTAATTTTTGGAAAGAAAAACCTTTTTGCACCTGTGTTTTTTTATCCCCTCGTCCGAACTGTTGTTTTAGGCGAGGCTGGGCCGTCACCGTGGTCAAGGCGTCGCATCGGTTGCGAGACCCTTGCCGCCGAGCCGCCGCATCAAACCCATAAGGTGTTCGCATTTGGAGGATCCACGTTGGGCTTCGTCGACTTTCGGCGCGGCATCCTGTGCATCAACATGCTTGACGACGCGCCGCCGCCGCATCCGGTTCCCGCCGCAGGTCGGCAGAAACAGGTGCGTCGACGGCGTGATCAGGTTCGTCGAGGTCGAGAACCAGAGGAGGATGGAGGTTGTCCGTGGAACAAGACGGAGCTTCCCGATGTGCCGCACGATTCGGACTTGGAGAAGCTCTCCAGCTCTGGCTCCGACACCAGGAGCGTCGCCGCTCCTGGCGACGACGTCGATCACTCCATCTAGACCAAGGATGGCTGGAAGATCGTCACATGGAGTAGGCGGCTTGACAACTCCGACCATCAAGGACTGTGACGCCTGCGCCGACGACATCGTGGTCGACGACCCGAGGCTTCTCGGCCTGCTGCCGCCTGAGCTGAGGACAATGATCTGCGGTGCCGGTGGATCTGAGGCGACACTAGCCAAGGCCCAAGGACCACGTCGCGGCGGCACCAGCATTGAGGATCCATGGCGGGGACGTTGTCTATCTCACGTGCAAGCTGGAGCACACGGACCAAGCCGGATGGATGCTGGCTATCAACACGATGAAGAAGAGGCTGGAGGGTGTGCCCCCCATCACCTCCACCGGGAGAATTGCTTATGACTCATCATCACCGAGTTGCTACTACCTCCCCTGTGTGATCTCCAAACACATGAACATGGTGCGATTGCCATATGATTGCAAAGAATCTGGTTGCAAAGATATTAAAGAAGAGAAAGAGAGCGTAAGCATTGCAGCAGAGAATGTTGTGCGGTATCCTTAGGAAAGCGAGAGGAGCACAACGGTTGTGCGGTGTGCCAGTATCCTTGGGAAAGACGACATAGCACACGCAGCAGCAATTCGGCTCCACTGGCCGGTGGCCACATCCAAATATTCCAAGCTCGTGGTGCTTGTTGAAGCTTACGAGATAGGTGTGGCTATCCTTTACAAATTCACGGACTAGATGGATTGACTTATAAGGCAAAAAAGGAAAAATATTTACTAAGGAGAACAAAAAATTAATGAGGCCACAATCAATTTTTATTGCTTTTGATGCTATAAATTCATCCTGCTAATATCTACCTTGACTGCCTGCAGAGTACTTAAAAGAAAGCTTTGGAAATCCTGAATATTGTTGGTCTATTAAACTTTGTTTCAAAGCTAATTAAGATGAGGCACCAGGTGGACAAGTGAATTGGCATGATCATCGCCATGCTTTTGATGATTGCGTGTTGGTGGTTAATGCATTAGTGCTGCATCTTGTCTATTGTAAAGCGGACACTCATTTTTCTATTAATCTCTTATCACAATTATGTATTCTTTTGATTTTACTTTCTGATCTAGGTATATTTTTGTGTAGTAGTATGCTGAGGCATGCATTCTATAAAGTGCAAGATATAGTGGCCACAACACAGCCGAGCCTTGTGGCTTGAGGCACTGTTCAGCTAGGAAGCGGTTGCTTCTATTCCGTAAGCAAGAACATGATGTGCAACTCATTTAAATGCAAGTAATTTATTTCGTCTTGGATTTTTTCGATGCATGTTATATTTTTCTAACTTTGTCCTGGTAATATTATCCCATCTTTCGTGTTTGCGAGTCAAATCCATTTACAAGGCTAAAAAGTTTAGCAATACGTACTGATTTCCTCAAGAATTGGTTGGTGCTTTTCTTCAGAATTCAAGTCATGTCAGAATCATAATTTTTTTTTGTGTTTATCATGTGTGATTGATTTCTTTGCTTATTTTACAAGTTAGATACATGCAATTTTGTGTATAAAGAATTTAGTATTATACTCTTTTTATTGAATAAAGATCATGAAAAATGGATGGTTCACGGTTCAATTTTAATTATTGTGCTAGCAGTACAACTTTATAAGGTGGTATATTTTAGTTTTAAATTGTGCCTAAAATGTTGATACCTCTAATTAGATTGAAGCATCCAAACCATTTACATTTAGAGTGCTTGCATTAGTATATAAATACTGAGGTCTTCATAAACATGTGCGCGGGCACATGTGCCTCTGCTAGTTGCTAGTTAAAAGTAATTCCAACAGATTAAGAATATGAATCCACTTTTCCTATATTGCTAGTTAAAAGAGATTCAGATACGAAAAACTAGCTCCAACGTACTCCCTTTCAAAATCTCATTTCCCTTTATTTTTTCTCAATCCCGTTTTTCACCCTCCCTCTCCCTTTCTTTTCTTTCTTTTCTCGGTCAACTCCATCTTTTCCTTTATCCTCTTTCCTTCTTCTCCTCCCTCTCTGCACTTTCCCTCTGTTCTGCCCGCTGCCGGCCAGTGAGGTTCGCTTGGCCTCGCCGCCGGCTGGCCGCAGGCCAACGAGCTGCACCCGCCCGCGTGCCAGCCCACCGGCGAGCCGCTCGCCGCCGCACACGCCGGCGCGCTCGAGAATCCGATTCGATGCCCGAATGCCGTCGCAATCCCGAGAATCCGAGGTGGCAAGTGCTCGCCCGCTGGCCGTCGTCGTGTTCCTTCCTTCACAATTGTTTGCGACAGAAAAAAGATCCAATCTTGCGTCTGAAGTGGAATATGACGGTGATGTGTTGATTTCAATGCAGCGGCAGGTGATTGATGGGTACCTAAGCGAGGCGCGTGCGGCTCTTGCTGCGGTGGCGCAGGACACCGAGGATGGGGACGGCGCGGCGGTGGCGGCGCTTGGCCTGGTGAGCCTGGCTCTCGAGATGTCTCCGCGGCCAGCGGAGGCGGCGCTGGAGCTCCGAGCGCGCGCTCAAGCGCTACGGCGACGTCGCGGACATGCTCCGCGAATACACCCCCAGCTGCGGCAAGTCTTGCTCCGGCGACGATGCCTCCTCCTTGCTCATCATGCTCCTCCGGCTCCGGCGACCTCGCCACCGCCTCCAAGGCGGAGCTCCTGCCCCCGGCCGCCCGCAAGCAGCCCGCTGCCGGCCGCCGGCGCGCTGCCCCCGGTCACCGCAGCGCGAGCAGCCCGCCGCCGGCGCGTTGCCCCCAGTCGCCGCCGCTCGCTGCCGCGCCGCTGCCTGACACTTGTGCGCCGCCCCACGCCCGACCGCGCGACGCCGGCCGCGCGCCGTCCGCGCCGCCTCACCGCCGGCGACGCGCACAGTCGCACACCGCGTCGTCCGGCCGCCCGGAAACCCGCGCTGGCGCCATCGTCGTCGCTGCCCCATGCGTGGCCGGTGCGAGAGAATAGTGAGGAGAAGATAAAAAAGAAAAAAATGGATTGTCCCGGTTACAGACGGCCCCCCACCTGATAAGGAATATGGAAAGGGAAATTGAGAAAGGATCTGCTGGAGCACTTCTCTCCAATAAAATTAAAATCTGAAAGGAGATTTCTCAATAGAAAAATAAAGAGAAAGTAAAAATGGATCTGTTGAAGTTTCTTACCTGCTGTTATCGTGTGGACCCCGTGTATCTCTCTTATTGGTGGGTACTGTATGATCTAGTCATCGTGTATACTCGGTTAACGACTTAAGGGCATATGCCTTACGGGAAAAAAACACAAAGAAAAAGAGAGACAAAAATTTGGGAAGAGTTTATCCAGGAACATTTTCTACGCACAAAAAGAAATCTGAAGCGACCACACTCTGGAAAAAAAACTCACATTCATACACATACATTTATTATCGAACATAAAAGACTTAGTACCGTACCATTTTAGTACCAGATCTAAACTAGTATCGATCGATGTCTTGACCCGGTACTAAAATGGCGGACTCACTTAGTACCGGTCAATAACACCGTATGGTATTAACATGTAGTACTGACCGGTGTTATTGACGGTACTAAATGATCCTCTACGAGTTATTTCAAAATGAAAACATCTTCCTCTTAATCACAAGTGATGCATAGGTGAGATGGTAAGAAAGCAACGTGTGAGGCTTCAGGTCATGGGTACGAATCCTTGCGGCTGCGCGCGTTTGTGCGAACCCTCCTGGCTTGCATGTTAGGGCTGGCCATCCAGTATCGGCCCGAAAAACCGGTACTAACTGAAGGTTGCCAGCCGGTATTGATAAGAGATCTTTTTTACGGAGTATTAATTATTAGTATATGCGATGGGTTGTTTGTAGCCTCCATCCACTACTACAAAATGAACATTCGTCCACTTTATTTACATTTAGTATCGAGCAAGAAAAAAATCTGGTAGTAAAGTGGCACGGAGCCCCCCGGAGCCACTTTAGTACCGTCTCAAAACACCAGCCGGTACTAAAAGTGGCATTTTAGTAACAGCTGGTGTTACCTGCCGGTGCTAAAGTGACACGACCATTTAGTACCGGCTGGTAACTCTAGCCGATACTAAACGATCCTCCACGGATTATTTCAAAAGAAAAGCATCTCTCACTTAATCATGGTAATTAAGGACGCGGGGCTAGAGGTCATGGGTTCGAATCCTCTTGACCGCACACGCGTATTTACGTGTAAGAAAAATCACGTACAACCTCCCTAATGGTCTAAATATTTTTTTCTTTTTTTAGACCGATTAGCCCAACTGGTACAACTGGCTTGCACGTTCGCCCAGCCAGTACCGGCTAGACTGCCCGGTAACGAACGAGGGCTTCTGATCGGTACCGATGACAACATGTCTAGTAGTGATAGTAGGTTCTTGGAATATGAAATTGTTATAAATTTGAAGAAGTTGAGACTATTAGTCGCAGGAGGTCCCATATTTGGGCGTGATAGCCTCAGACTTGCATTCTCGATTCCCTATCTCCAAAACCACTTCTAGGGTATCCAGTTTGTCATATTGAGGATTTGAGGTGTCAAGTTGCCATACCAGAAATATTCAAGGCGCATTGCAACATTTCCCTATCAAACAAACAAGGGCCGGCCTTTGTTCATTTGACGAATGGGCCGCCCAACTCGGCCTCTAATGCAACTTAATGCCAGAGGCCCAGATCGCAAATTTGATCTTTATCTGTTTTGGCCCATAATTTCAAGGTATGTTGTAGCTTAGTATAGTGAAGTATATGCTAACAAGCACTTTTTTTCTTCTGCCGAACAGCCCAACAATACTGAAGATCATCCTTGTACATGTGAATCAGCTGCCGTCTTTTAGTAACGGGCGTGGATGACCTTTGGTAACAGGTTATCCATTTTAGGTTACTAATAATAGGTCAAAGATAACTGACGATTTGCCTGTTACCAATGACATCATATGAGTAACGGGCCACACATAGGCCTGTTACCAATGACATCATAAGGGTAACGGGCTTCCATGTTCTAAAAAGATAAAAATGTGGTAGGTTCTTTTGTATTACATATATACATGTACACACATCGGTTTCTCCACCTTGGAAAAACAAATCACTACCAGAGTCCTTCGCATCCGCCCGCCTCCTCCGCCTCGGCCATTTTTGGACCCGGTGCTGATGGGGCTTCAGCACCGGGTCCAACGGCTAGGAGCGGGGGCGGCGCGGAGGTGTGTCAGGGAGGACACATTAGCACCGGGTCGTGGCAAGACCCGGTGCTAATGTTCACCCTTTAGCACCGGGTGCAGCCACGACCCGGTGCTAATGTGCCCGAGGCCTTTAGCACCGGGTCGTGGCTGCACCCGGTGCTAAAGGGTGAACATTAGCACCGGGTCTTGCCACGACCCGGTGCTAATGTGTTTGAATATAGGGGCTTCCTCCTCCCCCGCCCGAGCCAGCTGAACACTTAGGCGCTGTGTTCATGCTGCTCGGCCGTGGGAGGGGAGGTGCTGCCCAAAATTTTTCAAAATTTGTGAAGAATCTACTCATCTAAGGAGCACTACAAGGTACACTCTTTCATTCTCTAATGTTTTATTTAGCTTGTAATCCTTCTATGATTTAGAAATAGAGGGATTTGTGAATCAAAGTAAAGCTAGCTAGAGAGAGCTTGTGTTCTTGGAGGAGAGAGAGGAGAGAGCTTGAGTTCATGGTGGAGAGAGTGTTCATGTTGTGTTTTAAATGGAGAGAGAAGGCAAGCTAGTTAGTATTTTGTTTTGTATGACTTGTGAATAGTTATAAGGCTTATAGTAATGTGGTTTTAGAAATTACTAGAAAATCAATATAAAATGCTAGAAAATCTTATAAATTACTAGAAAATCTTATAAATTACTAGAAAATCTTATAAATTACTAGAAAATCAATATAAAATGCTAGAAAATCTTATAAATTAATAGAAAATCTTATAAATTACTAGAAAATCAATATAAAATGCTAGAAAATCTTATAAATTAATAGAAAATCTTATAAATCTTATAAGGCTTATAGTAATGTTATATTTAATGAATATAGTAATGTAGTTTTAGAAATTTATTTATATAATGGAATATATATTATAATTTGTATTTATTTATATATTAAATTTTTTATCTTTAAATTGTATTGTATATTTGTTATTGGTTAATAATGCAGATGAATAGACAATGGATGTACGGGGACCCCCAAGCTCAGGCGTTCCGTGATGGCCTTAGGACGTTTCTCGATGCCGCCGAGGCTAACAGGACGCCGTCCGGTTTCATGTTCTGCCCATGCACCCATTGTAAAAATATACAATCGTACAAACAAAGAGGTTGTCTTCAGGTGCATTTGATGAGGCACGGTTTCATGAGGAATTATTCTGTTTGGACGAAGCACAGTGAAAGAGGAATTCTAATGGATGAAGATGAAGAAGACGAGGCCGATGACGACATTCCGTTATTGGCTCAATACTACGGTTCCTTTGCATATGCTGCAATGGGTGATGCCGATGAGGAAGATGTTGCTCGGGAAGGCGATGCTCAGGAAGATGTTGCTCAGGAAAATGAACCTACTGATGGGCTCGGGCAAATGTTGCGTGATGCCGAGAAAGACTGCGTCAATGATAAGGAACTGAAAAAGATACAGCGCATGTTGCAGGACCACAAGACTGACCTGTACCCAGATTGCAAAGAGGGGCTAAAGAAGTTGGGTAGCACACTTGAACTTCTGCAGTGGAAGGCAGCAAATGGTGTTACTGATAAGGGTTTCGAGGAGCTACTGAAACTCGTAAAGAAGATTCTTCCAGAGGGTAACACATTGCCATCGACGACGTATCAAGCAAAACGTGTTGTTTGCCCTCTCGGTTTGGAGGTGCAGAAGATACATGCGTGTCCTAATGACTGTATCCTCTATCGCGGACAGTACGAACACTTGGATCGTTGTCCGGTTTGCACCTGCGCGCGATACAAGATCAGGCGGGACGACCCTGGTGATGTTGGGGGAGAGCGTTCTAAGAAAAAAATCCCTGCGAAGGTGATGTGGTATTTCCCTCTGATACCCCGTCTGAAGCGTTTGTTCAGGAACAAAGACCATGCCAAACTGATGCGCTGGCACAAAGAAGAACGTAATCAGGATGGCATGTTGAGACACCCCGCCGATGGATCCCAGTGGAGGAACATCGACAGAGCATTCCCAGAGTTTGATGCTGATGCGAGGAATGTTAGGCTTGGTTTAAGTACCGATGGCATGAACCCTTTCGGTGAAATGAGCAGTAGTCATAGCACTTGGCCCGTGACTGTTTGTATCTACAACCTACCCCCCTGGCTCTGCATGAAGCGGAAGTTCATTATGATGACAGTGCTCATCGAAGGCCCAAAGCAACCTGGCAACGACATTGATGTGTACCTAAGACCATTGGTTGACGAACTTTTGCAGCTGTGGAAGAATGAAGGTGTTAGCATGTGGGATGAGGACAAACAGGAGCAGTTTGACCTTCGAGCACTGCTTTTCATAAGCATCAATGACTGGCCTGCACTAAGTAACCTATCAGGACAATCAAACAAAGGATATAAAGCATGCACTCACTGTTTAGAGGAAACCGAAAGCATGTATTTGAAACATTGTCGTAAAGTTGTGTACATGGGTCACCGTCGATTCCTTCCGGCGAAGCATGAGCTACGAAAGAAATGTGCGCATTTTGGCGGGAATGCTGACCGCCGTACAAAGCCGAGACACCGGAGTGGAGAAGAGCTATTTGATATGGTGAAGGACCTACACGTGGTGTTTGGCAAGGGAGACGGAAGCCAGGCTGCTCCGACGGGCGAGGATGGTCGTGCCGCGATGTGGAAGAAGAAGTCTATCTTTTGGGAGCTACCTTATTGGCAACGTTTAGAGGTCCGTAACGCGATTGATGTGATGCATCTGACGAAGAATCTTTGTGTGAACTTGGTAAGCTTCCTGGGTACTTATGGGAAGCCAAAAGATACACTGGAAGCACGTCAGGATCTGAAACGATTGAAGCAACAGACTGATCTACATCCAGAAAAGAGAGACAAAGGACGCCAGTACTTGCGTCCTGCCAGCTTCACTCTCAGCAAAGAAGAGAAGGCAAGCATGTTTGAATGCTTGAACAGTATCAAGGTTCCGTCTGGCTACTCCTTCAATATTAAGGGAATAATAAATATGAAAGAGAAGAAGTTCACAAACCTGAAGTCTCACGACTGCCATGTGTTGATGACACAGCTGCTTCCCGTCATACTCAGGGGTGTGCTACCAGTTAACGTGCGGAAAGCCATTGTGAAGCTATGTGCATTCCTCAATGCAATTTCTCAGAAGGTGATCAATCTAGACCACTTAGATCAGCTACAGAACGACGTGGTGCAATGTCTTGTCAGCTTTGAGATGATATTTCCACCATCCTTCTTCAATATCATGACACATCTATTGGTTCACCTCGTCAAAGAGATTTGTATATTGGGCCCAGTATTTCTACACAACATGTTCATTTGAGAGGTTCTTCGCTGTCCTAAAGAAGTATGTCCGTAATCGTTCTCGTCCAGAAGGATGCATTGCTAAGGGATACGAAACGGAGGAGGTCATTGAATTCTGTGTTGACTTTGTCGACGATTTTATGCCGATTGGTGTGCCCGGATCCCATCACGAGGGGAGACTTGGTGGAAAGGGCACACTACGGAGAAGATCGATGGTGATCAAGGACGTTGAGACATTTCGTAAAGCGCACCTCACAGTTTTGCAACAATCAACCTTAGTTGCTCCGTACATCGAGGAGCACATGCAGATTCTCAGGGACGAAAACTCAACAAAGTCTGCGGCCTTCATTCAGCGTCTGCACAATAGTACTTTCGCCGATTGGTTGCGAAGACGTCTTATGGGTGTCGAGGGCATTGATGCGCAACTAGCTTTTGTAGCTAGAGGTCCATCGAGCACGATCTTGACATTCCAAGGATACGACATCAATGGGTATACATTTTACACAAGAGCCCAGGACAAGAAAAGCACCAACCAAAAGAGTGGTGTCCGGATCGACGCGATAGACACCAATGGCAATACAAACTCATACTATGGAATCATAGAGGAGATATGGGAACTAGAGTACGGACCTTTGAAGATCCCACTGTTCAAGTGCCAATGGGTGAAGCTGACTGGAGGAGGTGTTAAAGTTGAAGCGGACTATGGAATGACGTTAGTGGACCTAAGCAAGATTGGCTTTCTAGACGAACCGTTCGTCCTGGCCAAAGCTGTCACACAAGTTTTTTATGTGAAGGACATGGCTAGCAGACCGAAGAAAGGGGCGGATAAGAAAGGTGGGGGTAAGCAATTGGACCCATCACAAGACGAGCCAAAGCGTCATATAGTTCTTCCTGGAAAGAGAAAAATCGTAGGAGTTGAGGACAAGACGGATGAAGATTATGATATGCTCGATGGCCGGCTTCCATTCTCAGTGGCTGATGACCCAAGCATCCTGTTAGCGGCGGAGGAGACACCGTATCTACGGCGTGATCACAATCAAGGAACATTTGTAAAGAGGAAGTTTATTAGTGTCCGAGTAAACGATGATGCCATGTAATTTAATTGCACTATGTTCCACCCAATTTGTAATGACTATATTTGCATTTATGTTCCACCTATGTTCTAACATTTTCTATTGATTTATAAGATTATTTTTATTAATTCTAGCATTTTATATTGATTTTCTAGTAATTTATAAGATTTTCTAGTAATTTATAAGATTTTCTATTAATTTATAAGATTTTCTAGCATTTTATATTGATTTTCTAGTAATTTATAAGATTTTCTAGTAATTTATAAGATTTTCTAGCATTTTATATTGATTTTCTAGCATTTTATATTGATTTTATATTAATTTATAAGAGTTTCTCGCCTTTAGCACCGGGTCGTGGCTGCACCCGGTGCTAAAGGCCACGACCGCGGCTGGCCACGTCACCGGGCGCATACGAGCCACGTCACTGGCCCGGTCGTGGCCTTTAGCACCGGGTCGTGGCTGCACCCGGTGCTAAAGGCCACGACCGGGCCGCGGGGGCCGTGCGGCGGCCGGCCACGTCACCCGGCGCACACGAGCCACGTCATTGGCCCGGTCGTGGCCTTTAGCACCGGGTTGTGGCTGCACCCGGTGCTAAAGGCCACGATCGGGCCGCGGGGGCCGTGCGGCGGCCAGCCACGTCAACGGGCGCACACGAGCCACGTCACTGGCCCGGTCGTGGCCTTTAGCACCGGGTCGTGGCTGCACCCGGTGCTAAAGGCCACGATGCGGCGGGGCCAAAGACCGGCCTGGCCACGGAGGCCGTGTGAGAGCTGGCCACGTCACCGGGCCACGTCACTAGATGAACAAGAACAATTTTTCTTTTTAATCTCCGTATAAAAGTTGTAACTAGTCGTTCTCCCTCATACAAACTTCAAAAAAGATCATTTTTCTTCCTAAAAATTCCTAAAATCATACTCTATCAAGTTATGAAACTTATTAATGTTATTATTTTGAAAAATCTTCTCGTGTTTGAACAATCCAAATTTTGAATTAAAAATGACAACTACAACCAAGGTTTTTTTCACACTAGGTGATGTCAAATGAAAAAGTGATGAATACCAAAGTTTCATATTTCATCATGATCTACAATCTTTATTTAGGTCATTTTGTCATTTTCAAAATGGGTAATAACATGTAGTAGAAATTTGACAAGTCTCTAACAAAGTTTTGGAAACTATGCGAGTGAATCTAGGATTAATGAACAATGTATACTACCACTTTCTCAAATGCAAAAATGACTTAAATAAAGATTGTAGATCTTGATGAGATATGAAATTTTGGTATTCATGACTTTTTCATCTGAGACCGTTTAATGTTCCAAAATCTTTCATTTAGTTATCAATTTTTGTAATTTATAAGATTTTCTAGTAATTTATAAGATTTTCTAGTAAGTTATAAGATTTTCTAGTAATTTATAAGATTTTCTATTAATTTATAAGATTTTCTATTAATTTACAGGATTTTCTAGTAATTTACAAGATTTTCTATTAATTTATAAGATTTTCTAGTAATTTATAAGATTTTCTAGCATTTTATATTGATTTTCTAGTAATTTATAAGATTTTCTTATTTAATATATATTTTTAACAGGTATTAATAACTGAATTAAAACAAGTATTAATAACTATACATTAAAAACTATATTTATAAGATTCCCAAATAGTAGCCCCCAGTGCTAAAGGCCGGTTTGGAAACTGGGCGCCAAACGAAAAGTTGGGGCCTTTAGCACCGGGTTGATCTAAAATCCGGTGCTAAAGGCCCCCAATTTTCGTTTGGCGCCAGTTACGGGGCCTTTAGCACCGGGTGTAGAAGACCCGGTGCGAAAGGGGGGCCTTTAGCACCGGGTCGTGGCTGCACCCGGTGCTAAAGGCCTTCGTCTGGCGCACAGTTACGGCCTTTAGCACCGGGTGTAGAAGACCCGGTGCTAAAGGGCCTTTCGCACCGGGTGGTGGGAAGACCCGGTGCTAAAGGGGGGGCCTTTAGCACCGGGTGCAGCAACGACCCGGTGCGAAAGGGCCTTTAGCACCGGGTCGTGGCTGCACCCGGTGCTAAATGCCCCGGACTTCTCTCCCCTCCCTTACTTCGCCCTCATTCCTCCCAGATCGAAACCATCGCCGGTGCCCCCTCGTCTCCTCAGCCGCCGCCGCCCGTCGCCGTCGCCCGTCGCCGCCGCCGCCCGTGGTCCCCGCGCCCACGCCGCGCCGCCGCCCGTTGTCCCCGCCGCCGTCGTCGTCCCCGCGCGCGCCTGTCGTCCCCGCCGCGCGCCGTCGTCGTCCCCGCACTCACGCCGCCGCCACCCGTGGTCCCCGCGCCCGTCGTCCCCGCGTCGGCGCCCCTCGTCCCCGCGCCGCACGTCGTCCCCGCGCCGCTCCTCGTCCCCTCGCCGCCGTCGCCCGCCGCGCCCGTCACTGCACGGTGAGCCTCTGTGAAATGTTTGTGAGCCGGCCTTCGT
Source organism: Echinochloa phyllopogon (assembly GCA_033239725.1). Classification (NCBI taxonomy): domain Eukaryota; kingdom Viridiplantae; phylum Streptophyta; class Magnoliopsida; order Poales; family Poaceae; genus Echinochloa; species Echinochloa phyllopogon. The sequence goes on along the minus strand of BTCW01000013.1, from coordinate 20,789,011 downwards.
GCCGTGCGTGAATGTTTGTGAGCCGGCCTTCGTGCCGTGCACGTGTTTGTGTGTGCAGGTACCCGTTGCATGGCCGAACACGTTCGGCCATGCACATTTGCTTAGCGAACGTGTTCGGCCATGCGCATTTGGTTAGCGAACGCGTTCGCTAACCAAATGCGCTTAGCCGAACGCGTTCGCTAAGCACATACATTGAAAATATTAGAAATTACATTGAAATGTATATTGGAAATGTTATATTGGACATGTATATTGAAATGTTATATGTTTGAAATGTATATTGAAAATGCTTCGTTTAAATGTATTGGAGATATTTACATTGAAATGTATATTGAAATGTTATATGTTTGAAATGTATATTGGAAAATGCTTCATTTAAATGTATTGGAGATATTTACATTGAAATGTATATTGGAAATGTTATATGTTTGAAATGTATATTGGAAAATGCTTCATTTAAATGTATTGGAGATATTTACATTGAAATGTATATTGGAAATGTTATATGTTTGAAATGTATATTGGAAAATGCTTCATTTAAATGTATTGGAGATATTTACATTGAAATGTATATTGGAAATGTTATATGTTTGAAATGTATATTGGAAAATGCTTCATTTAAATGTATATTGGAAATGTTATATGTTTGTATAATGTATACTATCGAAAATGTTTATTATCGGAAATTCTATGGCGTACCCGAACCCATCGCGCACCCGAACCCCTTAGCGAATCCGTTTTTCGCGCACCGACCCCCTTAGCGAACCCTTAGCGAATCAATTCACACCGCGCACCCGAACCCCTTGGCGAATCCGTTTTTCATGCACCGACCCCCTTAGCGAAAATGTTAGAAATATTGGGAATATGTATGCTTTGTATATATTTCTTATCAATTATTTTTAATTCTATAGATGGCGGACAACAACAACAACGTCCCACCCATGCAAGAGGACAACAACACCCCTGTCCCACCCATGCAAGAGGACAACAACACCCCTGTCCCACCCATGCAAGAGGACAACGACACGTTCTTTGCGAATCAACTTTTCAATATTGTAACCCAACCAATGTCCATGGATGATGTGTTGGGGATCATTGGAAGGGACGACAATGTCCAGGGCGACAATGTTGCAAGGGCCGAAGATGTTGAAGGGGCCGCAAATGTCCAGGGCGACAATGTTGCAAGGGCCAAAACTATTGAAGGAGCCGGTAACGCGCCCTCGTCTAGTCAGGTGTGTATATAGATAACATAAATTTGTACTGTACATGTCAATTATGTATACCATCTCTATATCATCTCGTATATATGTAATTTGTGTAGGCTGCCTCTGCTAAGAAATCAAAACGATCGACCACGAAGAAGCTGAAGGATGTCAAGTTACACATCACCCGAGTGGAGGATGATGGGGAGCCAGTTGAGCCCCCAAAAGTGGCCAAGAAATTTGTATCTCAGTGCGGGGTAATTGTACGGGACAATGTGCCCATTAGTATCAGAAAATGGAAGTCCACGGACCCCACTGAGGAGTACTTTCTCCCCGATACAGAGAAGGAGATGCTGTGGAGGGAATTAAAGGCAATATTCGACTGGCCTAGCACTCATGAAGCAGAACTGAGGGATTGGACAATGAAGAAGATGGCAGTTCTGTTTCAGGATTTCAAGAAGAAGTTGTACTCGCAATTTCTCAAAACCGGAGAGGCCCCGGATCCTGAGAAGTATAAGAAGATCACCAATGACGAGTGGGAAGCATCATTGAGTACAAAACCTCCGAAGAGGGTGCAACGGCTAGCGCTAGAAACGCTGGAAACGCCGCAAATAAGAAGTACTCTCATAAGATGCGTTCGGGAGGTTACAAGGCAAGCATCACTAAATGGGAGAAGATGGAAGAAGATCTATATGCTAGAGGCATCACTCCAGCGACACATGACTGGCCCACAAGGACCAAGCATTGGTACTATGGTCATGGAGGCACCCTAAGCCCAATCGACGGCTCCTTAGTTTTTCCCGAGGACTTGCGAGAACTAGCTCATCGTCTCCTCGATATCCTCAGGGCATCTGATAGGGGAGAATTTGTTGCCGATAGAGACAGAGATGAGCTAACCTATGCCTTAGGGAACAAGGAGCATCCTGGACGGACGCGCGGCGTAGGCACAAGCATCTCATGGAAGAAAGGTTTCCAAGAGCACGCCGCCACCTATAGGAGCCGTTCGAGGAAGAAGGCCGAATATGAGCAGAGGGTGAGGGACCCAGAGCAAACGGTTGCCGCCCAGGGCTCAAAGCTCCAAGAAATGGAGTCAGAGATGGAGCGACGGATGAAGGTAGCATGGCTGTAGATACAACAAGCCACAGGCGGGACCGGTTCCACAGAGCATGCACCTCTCCAACAAGCCACAGGCGGGTCCGGTTCCACAGAGCATGCACCTCTCCAAGATGCGGCCCTTATTAGCCCTCCACAGCAATATCAAAGCAGTCACGCTTCCACACAGGCCGCCGAAGCGGTCCGTTACACCGTGGATGAAATAACTCAACGGACCGCGTGCGAGCTTGTCGTCAGACAGAAGAACTTAGCTGTGGTGGTACGTATGCGACCTTAGTTCATAATGCATACATTTCACCGTAACGCGATTCATTTACTAACTTTCTTTGTGACTACTAACTTATCAGGTCGCATACGGTATGACCAAACGTGTGGAAGAAGGGCAAAAATGGCACTGCAATGACATTCCACATGGTTACATACCTGTTGAGGTGGAGCAAGTCGTCACCAGCTGGGAAGACTTGGAACTTGACATCCCCGGAGGTGACGGAGAAACAAAACTCGGTCAGTGTTCTCACTGCATCATTCTATGGAGCAAGGCAGACGTCGTCATACCCGGTACACCTGCGGCTACCAACAAGCCCCCGTCACCTCCAAGAGATCCACAGGATCATGACGATTCTCCGGGAGCTCCTGATGCAAGCCCGTCTCCTCCGCCAAAGAGGTCTCCGTCTCCTCCACCGAAGAGGTCTCCGTCTCCTCCGCCGAAGAGCTCTCCGCCCCCTCCGCCAAAGAGGGGACGCCGCACTAAAGCCTCTGCCCCCACTCCACCAGCGAAGAAGGCGCGGAAAACCAAAGAGAAGCCCGCACCAGAGAAAAGAGCGGGTGAGAAGACTCTAGAGGAGCTCGAAGCCTCGGTCAAAGCAGACACAAAGAGGCAAATGGCCGAGTGGAGGAAAAAACCTGAGCCGGAGCCGAAGCTTGATCCCACCGTCGTCAAGTCATTCCTCGGTAATTTGGGCAAGGGTCAACAGAAGGAAGTAATAGTAACAGACTATGACCGCTGCAGATAAGGAGGCGGGCCCATCCAAAAAGGTTCCTCAGCTCGGCCAGCAACCTCAGCGGCCCTTGGGTCCATTGCCATCTCTGGACGAGCTTAACGTGCAACGAGTAATGGCCGAGACTGGACTAACCAGAGCGCAAGTCCTGGGGGAAGAAGAGGTGCCTGTAAACACAATGCTGAGGTGGCCGTTTAATCTTGGCGAGCCTATGGTCCCTCCTGAAATGGAGAGGAAGCTACAGACGAAGATGCGCCGATTCCATGAGTGGTACTTGGAAGAATCAAGAAGGAATAAACGGCGCATGATCAAAGTAGGCGTGAAGGACCATGATTTCTACAATGGTGACGAGGATTGGGTGTGGCTGAGGTTTAAGGATATATATGAGCTGTACCACCGCGACGCCATGGACGTGGATTTGATCACCTGTTGGACACTGTAAGTACTTTGTTGTTGCTTATAATTCACAGTTTGAAAACAATAATTCCAATCTATGCTGACGCGGGCTTTATTTATTGCTTAACATATGCAGAATGGAGATTCAAAAATGTCGCAGATCCGGGATATATAACGTTGGTTTCGTGGATCCTCGAAGGATAAGTGAAGAAATGATATTGATGAATCCTGAGGAAACATATGGAAACCTATACAAATATATTAAGAAACAAAATTACTGCGACTCCATACTAATCCCGTACAACATCGAGTGAGTACATACACAGGCTTCTTCTTCTTATACTGTCTGTGTACTAATTCATTTCTGATTATAATGTATACATGTGCACAGATTCCACTGGTTCCTAATAATATTGTGTCCTGACCGGGGTGTCGTGAACGTCTTTGATTCGTTGCACACTCCAAAAGAAAAACTACAGAACATCATGGACATGATGACAAGGTGATGTATATTTTCCCCTACTTAATTCACCCCTTACACTCGCAATGACTTAACTCAATTTTTTTGTTCGCAGGGCCTGGATTCAATTTCGTCAAGAACACCCGGGAATTCAACATGAAACACTAAAATGGAACATTGGCTTTCCGGTAAGCAAGTAATTTGTACATGTAGGCCTCGGCTAATATATTATATGAATTTTACTTAATTTCTTTTGGTCGACAGTGTGCCAAACAGAGGCCGGGAAATAATTTATGTGCATACTATGTTTGCGATTTCATGTGGAATTAGGGACATAAAAAGCTTACACAACACGATATTATGGTACGTAATAATAAACAACATTTCCATTATTATTAAGTGCACAATTATTGTCTCCAACTTGGCGGATTAAATATCTTTCAATTATTTGTAAATTATAGATGTTCAGGCTGAAGGAAGAGTCCCTGGAGCTAGAAAGAATTGACGCAATTGCAGAACAGCTCGTCGGATGGATCTGGGACGAGGTCGTCAATCTCCGAGGAGAATACTTCTCGCCAGTACTGGAGGACGTGCCGGACAGTCCAACAAGCTAGTCGTCAATCTTAATTAAGTAGAAAATACAGTTTAAATATATATAACTCGAGTTGAGATGCATGAATATCTACTTTTGTAATATATATGTCTTCTATTTTGATGAAATGTCAGCTAGTATGAATATAGAGTCGGCCGAATACGCATTAGAATACACGTATTAGAATATATACGTATATAGACGTGCACGCATGGCTACTGAAAAAAGCAAAAAAAAAAGAAATCCGGGGTCTTTAGCACCGGTTTCAGGCAGCAACCGGTGCTAAAGGCAGGCCCTTTAGCACCGGGTGCAGCCACGACCCGGTGCTAAAGGCCCTGCTAACGGCGCTGCGGGGCTGGCCCTTTAGCACCGGGTCGTGGCTGCACCCGGTGCTAAAGGGCCCCTTTAGCACCGGTTATTCAACCCGGTGCTAAAGGGGTACCCCTTTAGCCTCGGATTAGTTGCACCGGGTGGGAAACCCGGTGCTAAAGGCATTTCCCACCCGGTGCAGATGTCGATCATTCTGGTAGGGATTATTACACAAATAAAATAAAGATCCTAACGAATCTGATACCATCACATGTACCTTTGCCATTGTTGTCCTATCCAGCAAGAACAGTGAAAAAAACCAAAATTCATGTGAGTTGGCTTAGTACCAGAAAGCCATGTTTTTAAAGCGGTAAGGCAAGGCGAGGCGATACGCCACCGCTCAACCGCCTAGGCGCGAGGCGAGGCGACGCCTTATATACTATCTAGCCTAGACATTAGTAGCAATTTGCAGATGTATACATATCTTTTGGTTGCCATTTGTTGTGCCCATATTCCATCCGGTGTCTTGTCTTCTCTTCCCCGAAACTGCAGCCTGAGCCTACACATAATAAGGAACATATCAGTAGTAAGCAAAGCACTCAGCAAAACCTCAGTAAATGGCCACATATGACATCAAATTTTAGCTAAGAAATAATTAGCAACAACCAAGTGCATGAATGACAAAAAGCTAGTCAGGAGCAGGAGCAGTACAATACTACATCAATCCACCAAGTACCAACACAACCACAATACTCTAACAAATTTACTAGTTCTGCATTGGTGCACAAAAGCAGCAAAAGCTGAGATCTCTCAACTCTCAAATCTCAGTATCCATCGTCAAATTCATCAATGGAGTTAGTGGCACTATTGTCTTGCCCTTTATCACTGGAATTCGCTGGAGCATCCTCACAATGCTCACTTTGGCATCATCATATGGATATTCTTCCTCTTCTTCATCATCTTCAAATGCTTGAGCTGATGTCGAATTTCTTGCACGTCTTGGAAAATTTCGGACCCGAAGTGCTTGTGATGCACCAACAGCTTCATCCACTTGCTGCCATGTAAGATCAGGTCACAATCACACCCATGACCACCTTGAGCAGGCACATGCAATGAGTCAGCCCACTCATTGTCCCAATCAAAATTCTCAATGACTAAAGGATCAAAGGTTTTTCCATTTTTCTCTCGCCTTATCTGAAACATATTTTTCATCTTCCGATTGTAGGAAACAAACACAATATCATTGAATCTCTTATGCAACAGCCGGTTCCTTTTCTTTGTATGGATCTGCATAATTGAAAAATAGCAAATAAATGAATAATTTGCATAGATCAGTTTCTTTTCTAGGAATATCTTGCTGAAATGAAACTTACAAACTCAAAAGTACTCCAGTTTCGCACACAGCCCGATGATGATGCACAAAGACTAACAACCACGGTTCTGGGATTTGGACCGAATGGACCGAAATTCGGTGAAACTCCCCATTTCGGCCTGGCCCGAAACAAAATCAAACCGGGCAAAAAAATTCGGCCCAATTTGAATTTGTAGCCCGGCCCAAGATGTAAACCAGCCCACAGATACCTCCCCTCGGTATATAAATACGAACTCTTCCCTAGAACCCTAGATATTTCATTTTCTCAACATCCTCTCCTCATGGCGGTGGTGGCGGCGCCGGCAACCAAAGGCAGGCAGATGCGGAGGCGCGGATCTCCCCGTCTTGCCTCCTCTATGTCCGCTCCTCCCTTTTCCCATGGTCTCGGACCACCTCTGCTTGTTCCCCTCCATCATCTCCTCACCAAACCATTTCGTTGGTGTTATCCATTCGATCTGTGCTGATGCTCCTTGCTACATAGCTTCTGTGTTGATTCCAGTGAGTTGATAAGAGCTGCAGCGCCACATCCAGCACCAGCACCAGCATCTGGTTTTTATTTAGTGCAGTAGCAGATCATATATATAGATGTAGAACATTGTTGAGATCGACATCAAGCTTCATGAATACTTGTGTTGTTTATTTTTTTTCATTGATTGATTCCAAAGATTTATAGCCAGGTTCCTCCATTTGGTTTCCTTGTTATTTCAATGATATTTGTGAGTCGCAAGGATAAATAAATTCTGGCATATGTTAAAATTCGGTCAGATTTTGGCCAAATTTTATCAAAATATGAATTATTTGACTGGTCAACTTAACTGAATCCCAGTTCGAAATTTCCGAAATTTCTGAATTTCGTCCAATTCGGTAGGCTCCGAAATTTTTTAGCTTTTGAATCCCAAAACCTTGCTAAGAACATGCCTAGCAAATCTTTGTAACTCGATGGCACGACCACCATATGAGCACCACCCGTCAACTAGAACAACAAATACATGCAATAATTAAGAGTTAGGAATGAAATTTACTTGCTGTAATCAAGAGGAAATGAGAAATAGATATAAACTTGCTGGAATTATATGTAAGCATAGCACTTACTAGGGTTCATCGACTCAAGGTTTTGTATAGCTAGTTTATTTGAGAAGGCAGTTCCTCTAAGTTTTTCATAGTCTCTTGCTTGAGCATCAATTTTGTTTCTAGTTCCCTCGTCCTCCACTATTCTTCCTAGCACATCAAGGAAGCAACCCCTTAGATGTCCAACAGTTTCATCGTCATTCGCTACTACTAGGGGATGGAATTTCCCCGGATTTAAAAACAGTGCAGCCCCATACAATGGATGGTCCATTTGGTTCTCCCAACGGCGCTCAATAATCCCCATGATCTTCCTGTGTAAAGGTTTCTTGCTTTGGACAGCAAAGTTTAGCTTGATCTTCTCCTTTGCATGGTTCATTAGTGCTGCAACCTCCAGCATTGCGGGCTTTTCATCACCATCAACCACCCTAAGAACAATCAACAATGGCCCTGAAGCTCTAAGGCAGTCCACAACTGAATTCCAAAAGTCTGTAGAGAGCACAATATCATGCACATTCATACCAGCCTTAGTTTTTGCCAATTTGTTCCCAGTCCATGCATCACTAACAAATAAAGCCATCAAAGGATCCTTGTGTTTATACAAACTCTTCAAAGTAAGGAAGGATGTGGCAAACCGAGTGGCTGCGGGTCTCACAAGATCACCATTTGTCTTTTCCCTCATGGCACTAAGAATCCTACCATGCCTATATATAAAAGTTGTGACACGCCTTGCACATGCAATAGGGTTCTTGAATTCTTTCAATTTTTCTATGTCTTCCAACATAAGGTCCAAGCAATGGGCAGCACATGGATACCAATACAGTGTAGGAATCCTTTCCATTAGAATCTTACAAGCTGCCTTATAGTTTGCTCCATTATCAGTGACAACTTGAACAACCTTGTCTTGTCCAATTTCCCAAATCTTCTCCTCCAACAAATTAGCAAGCATATTAGCATCATGAACCTCAGTTGATGCATCAACAGACTCTAGGAAATAAGTACCCTCTGTGCTATTCACAAGAAAGTTGATCAGATGCCTTCCCCTCCTATCAGACCATCCATCAGACATTAAAGTGCATCCATAATGTATCTAGGCCTTCTCATGGTCCTCCCTTGCAGTACTTGTCAACTTCACAGCCTCCTGAAGCAATGGTTCACCAAGCTTATAGGGTGTAGGGGGTATATAACCAGCCCCGTACTGTAAGCTGGCCTCAATTGCAATCTGAAATTGCCTTGCTGCTGCATTAAATGGTATGCCACATTCATAAAGCCCATTGCATATCCACATAATCCTTTTCTTCCTTAGTCTTTGTGCTTGCCTCAATTGTGGGCTGATAGCTCTTTGAATATCTTTCTTCAACCATGAGCACACCTGGAGGAGCATACTGAAGGGCATGCGAGTGCTCAAGAATGGCTTAATGTGGCGAGTAGGAAATGGACAAGGGATCAAAATCTGGTCCGATCCTTGGCTACCAAGGGAATGGACACAACGACCGGTGACACTGTTGACAAGAAAACGCGCCAACAAACTCGAGATCGATCGAACGCACAGCACGGCAGTCACAACGGCCAACTCCTGAGCTCCTCGGGCAAACCGGTCTGACCGGTTCCTGAAACCGGTCTGACCGCTTTCAGGCAGGAACTCGTGAAGACCTAGAAACTCGAGCTCGGGAGGGACCCCGTCGGAGCTCAAGCAAGCTAGGGTTGCTCTAGGGTCGGCAGACCACCTAGAACGCCCTTGAACGCCGTAGAGACGAGCAAAAAACAGAATATGGGGGTTGGAAAAGATTAGGGTTTGAGAGATAAAAAAGTAAAGGATAAACGTGTTTGATTCGATTGGAATACATCTCAATCGGCCTTAGCCTTTATATTTATAGGCCGGGGAAGTCTTACCCCTTTCGAACAGGTTACAATATGGGATTAAACTCGGAATCCTAATCCTACTCGAATTACAGAACCAAACCGGTCTGACCGGTTTGGCCAGAGCCAATTTTGACTGTCAATACATGCCCCCCTGCGTTTTTAGTGAACTTGAGAACTAAAAAGCAAGTAATTACAATTCAGGAACTAAAATTTATGCTAAGGGCGATATCAACAATATATCGGCCATTGGTCTTCATGCGTCTTGCCAAACACTTGGATAGAATTTCTTCAAGTATCTACCGTTGATAGCTTTAGTCAAATGATCTCCCTTCAGCGTCTCTAGCATGTAAGAATTCCCAAAAATGACTTTGACAACTCTATAGGGTCCTTCCCAACTTGGTGACCATTTACCAAACTTGTTTCTTTTCGTCCCAATAGGCAAGATCATCTTCCAAACAAGCTCACCAATCTGAAAATATTTTCCTCGTACTTTCTTGTTGTAAGCTTTAGCAACCCGAAGCTTATCTTTCTCAATCTCCTTCAAAGCCTTCAATCGTTTGTCGGTTACCTCATCAATATTGTCCAACATCAAATTGTGGTAATCAACAACATCAAGGTCATTTTGTTTAGCCAATCTATAAGCGTCCAGATTTACCTCAACGGGCAAAACGGCCTCTTAACCATACACAAGCTCAAAAGGAGTAACTTTAGTAGCACCATGTCTAGATATACGATGAGCCCATAATGCTTCGGATAAAATTTCATGCCATCTCTTAGGACTTTCTTCTATCTTTTTCTTGATTAATTTGATCAAAATTTTATTACTTGACTCGGCTTGTCCATTAGCCTGAGCGTAATATGGAGATGAATTGAGCAACTTAATTCTATAGGATTCGGCGAATTCACGTACCTATTTAGACATAAACGAAGTACCTTGATCCGTTGTCAAAGTTTGAGGAATACCGAATCTATGAATAATATTTTGCGTAACAAATTCAATCACCTCCCGATGCGTCATATTCTTCAAGGGAATCGCTTCGGTCCACTTAGTGAAATAATCTGTAGTAACTAACACAAAACGATGTCCTTTTGATGATGGAGGATTAATTTGTCCAATAAAATCCAATCCCCAACCTCGGAACGGCCATGGCTTAATAATAGGATGCATCAATGCAGCAGGAACAAGTTGCAAATTTCCAAACTTCTGACATTCCTCACATCCTTTGTAATATTTGAAACAATCTGCCATCATAGTAGGCCAATAGAAACCGGCTCGTCTAAGTAACCACTTCATCTTTGGAGCCGATTGATGTGTACCACAAATACCTTCATGGACCTCACCCATGGCAACTTTGGCCTTATCCGAATTAAGACATTTCAACAACAAATCTTCGGCGTTTCGACGATAGAGTTCATCGTCAAGCAAAACGTATTTAAACGATATTCGCCGAATATTTCTTTCTGTACCACGACCAGGATCTCTTAAATAAGTAATAATAGGCACCCTCCAATCCTGATCTTCAACTTGGAATGATTAGCATGATCCAAAGGATTTTTGCTTCTGTCAGGGGACAAAGCGGTCAGACCGGTTTCAGAACCAGTCAGACCGGTTCTGGCAGTCAGACCGGTCTGACCGGTTTCTGAAACCGGTGTGACCGGTTCGTCCAGAACCAGAACCTCGGCTTTCGTTTGCATCGGTTTTTGGAGATAGAAATACTTCTTTGCAACCATATAACCAGATGCTTTCTGAGCCAGAGTGTTTGCCTTGTCATTCTCTTCTCTTGGAATATGTTTGATAGTAAATTCATCAAAAGAAGCAATGATATCAAGACATCTATCAAGATATGCATTTAATGAAGCATTATAACATTGGCATACCTTTGACACTTGCTGTACCACCAGGAGTGAATCACCAAAAGCCTCAACATGTTTAATTCCCATATCTTGCAAAAATTCTAAACCGAATAGAAGAGCTTCATATTCAACTTGATTATTAGTACGCTTTTCTTCCAATCGGTTTGAAAACTCAAAGACGGCACCACTTGGAGAGATCAAAACAGCACCAATTCCTTGTCCATCATTGCAAACCGATCCATCAAAGTATAACTTCCATGGTGTACAAGCAACATAACCGACGTTGAATTCACAAGTATCATCAATCCGATGCTCAACAATAAAATCAGCTACAATTTGGCCTTTCATAGATTTTAAAGGTTCACAAGCCAAATCATACTCAACTAAAGCATAAGCCCATTTACCGACTCTTCCACTAGAAATCGGCTTTTGCAACATATGTTTAATTACATCGGTTTGGCATAACACGATGCAAGTACTAGACAATAAATAATGCCTCAACTGAGTACAAGTATTATATAATGACAAACATAACTTCTCAATGAAAGTATACCGCGTTTCTACATCAATTAACCATCGGCTTATATAAGCAATCACATATTCTTTAGCATCAATTTCTTGGGTCAAAACAGCTCCAATAACTCTATCTTCAGCTGCCACATAATGTCTGAACGGAACCCCTCTCTTAGGCGCCCTAAGCACCGGTGGTGAAGACAAGTATTCTTTGATCTTCTCAAAAGTTTCTTGCTGTTTTGCCCCCCAGGTAAAATTGGCTTCATTCTTTAACCGAAGTAAAGGAGTAAAAGCATCAACCTTTCCAGACAAGTTAATTATAAATCTTCTCAAGAAATTTACCTTGCCTAGAAACTTTTGCAAATCTTTTTTGCAAGTAGGAGCTTCGACTTTTTTCATAGCTTCAATTCTCTTGGGATCAACTTCTATGCCGTTCTCATGAATAACAAACCCAAGAAACTTTCCAGCCGAAACACCAAAAGCACATTTGAGTGGATTCATCTTCAAGCCATACCGTCGCATCCTCTCAAGAGCAAGTTTTAAATCGGCTAAATGAGAATCCAAGCCATCCGATTTAACTATGATATCATCAATATACACTTCCACAATAACACCAAGTAAATCATGAAAGATTAAATTCATAGCCCTTTGATAAGTTGCACCGGCATTCTTTAATCCAAAAGTCATAACCATCCACTCAAACAAACCAATAAATCCCGGACATTGAAAGGCCGTTTTGTGCATATCCTCTTCGGCCATGAAGTTTTGATTATATCCAGCATTACCATCAAGGAAACTAACAACACGATGCCCAGAAGCTTCATTGATTAAGACATCGGCTATAGGCATAGGATATGAATCTTTCGAAGTGGCTTTATTAAGATCTATAAAATCAATGCAAACTCTAAGTTTTCCCGAATCTTTCTTTTCAACGGGAACAATATTAGAAATCCACTCCGCATAGCGACAAGTTTGTATAAAACCAGCATCTAGCAAACGATTAACTTCTTCTTTTATTCGGTCATAAATAGTTTGATTAAAACATCTAGCCGATTGTTTAAAAGGTCTAAAACCGGCTTTTATCGGTAAACGATGTTCAACTAAATCACGACTCAAACCTGGCATCTCACGGTACTCCCAAGCAAAACAATCGACATACTCTTTCAACAAATTTATTAACTCGGCTTTAAACTCAGCCGATAAATTTTTGTTTACAAAAGTTGGCCTAGGAATAGTACCATCACCAATATCTATTTGTTCTAAAGGGTCGGCTGACGTGAAACCCTGACCCAACTTATCCATATCACCGAGATCTTCAATGGCTTCAAACATACCGGCCGAATGTGCTCGATGATGATCAATTCGGTCTTGAAGCCACTGTCCAGACGCAAACCGGTCTGACCGGTTCCCAGAAGCGGTCTGACCGGTTTGGCTTGATCGGCGCTGTTCAGGTCTAAACCGGTCTGGCCAGTTTCCAGAAGCGGTCTGACCGGTTTGTCTCTGTTGATTTGTTTGCTCCATTAATTACAGCAAGTAATTCAACCGATTCTCCATCGGCTTTAATGTAGTAGCAACAAAACCATCCTTGGTGCAACTGATCAGCTCATAATCAGTCAAATCCATGCCCGACAAACATTTGACCTTCTCATTTGCACTAAGAGAATCAGAATCGACCATTGCAACAAAGGAAGAAGCGTCACCATGGACAACTTCAACTTCATCGCCGATCCACTGAATAAGATATTGATGCAAGGTAGATGGAATACATTTATTTGCATGAATCCAATCTCGACCAAGGATTAAACTGAAGTTACCTTGCACCTCGGAGACGAAGAAAGCCGTAGCAATTGTTTTGCTCCCGACGGTCAATTCCATAGAAGCCACCCCCTTGGCACCAATGGGATCACCTCGACCAACTCCACTAACCGTCATGTTCGTCTTGATCAATTCTTCGTCTTTTCCGCCAATCTTCTTGTAGAGAGAGTATGACATAAGATTTACAATAGCTCCACTATCAACCAACATATGAGAAATTGGCTTCCCGTTGATGTGCCCTCTCATATATAAAGCCTTGAGATGATTCTCTGATTCACTAGGCTTCTGAAAAACGGCATCTTGAGGCCCAAGTTGAAGGTGAGAGACCTCCTCCTCCGGTATCACATAATCATCAGAAGACAAATATACAACATTGATTTCCATGTTGCCATGTTCTGGAGAAGGCTCAAAATCAACCAATTCTTCATCTTCAACCACTGGAGGAATTGGCGGAGTAGTATCGATGGTTGAAGTAATCTCAGTTCCCGCTTCTGTCGTCAAACCGGTCTGACCGGTTCCAGAAACCGGTCTGACCGCTTCTGCAGCGGTGGGCTGATCAAAACCGGTCTGACCGGATTCAGAAACCGGTCTGACCGGTTGTGCTGCTGATTGCACAACGGGCTTATCTTGCCAGATCTTGGTCTGAGGGATCACAGGCCTGTAATTGTTGAAGTATTCATCCCTTAGCTTCTCAGCTTCCTGTTCCCTTTTTTCTTTGTTCCGCAGGCGTTGTAACTTCCGCTTCTGCGTATGAGTCAAACCAGAAGGACACCACCTTGGTTGGAAGATCTTCTTTACGCCCTTGCTACTGCTAGCCTCATGATCATTAGCCATGACCGGCTTTTTGACTGGAACAGGAGCCGAATCTCCAATGACTATCGGCTTTCTGCCCAATTCTTGCATAGCCACTGGAATACTGCCAATTGTTACAGTCCCACTGGTTTTGGCTTGCACATCCTCCTTTTTTTCCTTGACACGGTATTCTTGCTTAGGAGGAGCTTGGAACCTCTGCTCAGACCGAAACCGGTATGACCGGTTTACAAAACCGGTCTGGCCGCTTTTGGGAGCAGCCGAAGGACCTGATTGGTATGAGCCCAATCGGTCATATACCGAAGTCCCAGTAACATCACCACGGCTCTTATAAGCTGTAGAATTGATCCAACGCTGCGGTGACCTCTGTCTATTTTTTGTTGGCCGATCAACTTGAACGGCCTTTGTGTACTTGTTCATGAGCTGAGAGAAAGTAGGTCCTTGCTTCAGAACCCTTCCTTGAACCTTTGGCTCATTAAACTTCCAAGTACCCACTTCCGGGCACTTGGGCTTGAAAGTCCTTGGACGGTCTGGAGACAAACCGGTCTGACCGGTTTCGCCTGACTAGCGAACCGATTCTCTTCCAAGGAACTTCCTTGCCCCCCGGGCCTTGATGTGTTAATTGTAATCTTCAGAGACTCTTTTCCATCTAGAGTCTTCCCAATCACCACTGTTCTGACCGGGACTTTGTCATCAACTTTTTCCGGCCTTGGGTCTCCAATCACCACGTTCTTTCCCTTAGCTCCATCGGCTTGTGATGGCCGAATCAACACCTTAGTATTCAAATCCAAGGTATGAACAGGGAAAGGAGCCTTATCGACTTGCATTTCAGCTAGTATTAATCGACCTTCATTAAGGGCCGATTGTACCTGTCGCCGAAAAACATTGCAATCGTTGGTCGCATGAGAAAAAGAATTATGCCACTTACAATATGCACGATTTTTCAATTGATCGGCTGGTGGAATTGCATGAGAAAGTTTAATAAAGCCATTCTTAAGCAATTCATCAAAAACACGATCACATTTGGCTACATCAAAAGTAAACTTAATTTCTTCTTGCCGATTTTTCTGAATCGGCTTCAACGAGGGACAAGAACCAGGTTTACTCTTTGATGACCAAACAAATTCAGCAGCATAAATTTCTTTCTCATCG
Source organism: Echinochloa phyllopogon (assembly GCA_033239725.1). Lineage (NCBI taxonomy): Eukaryota > Viridiplantae > Streptophyta > Magnoliopsida > Poales > Poaceae > Echinochloa > Echinochloa phyllopogon. Next base: position 20,773,497 of record BTCW01000013.1, on the reverse strand, counting down.
TCCGAACTATCAGAATCATTATCAACAATATGCACATTCGAACGATGAGATTTAGCAAATTCTTTCGAATTTTTAAACTTAAGCTCTAGACTCATAGCCTTCATTTGCAAGTGATTAATAGTAAGGAAATCAGAACCCTCTAGCTTTTCCTTGAAATGAGACCGTAAGCCCGCAAAAGCTAAACTTGCTAAATTCTTTTCAGAAACAGTTATGTTAAAACATCGGTTCTTAACATCTTTAAATCTTTTGAAGTAATCAAGAACCGATTCCTCTCGGCTTTGCCTAACCGATGTTAAATCAGATAATTTAGCCTCGTTTTCTCCGCTAAAGAAATGATCATGAAATTTGTGCTCCAATTGAGTCCAATTTTGAATAGAATTAGGAGCAAGCGAAGAAAACCATGAAAAAGCAGTTCCAGTTAAAGATAATGAGAACAACCGTACACGCAATGGTAAATAATATGATGCTTCTCCTAATTGCAAGACATATTGACTAATATGTTCCCAAGGAGTTCTATTATCTTCGCCGCTGAATTTAATGAAATCAGGAACACGCCAACCATTAGGATAAGCAACTAAATCAAATTCAGGCGGATACGATTTTTGATACAAGCGTGAATTACCCAAATCAAGCCCGAGTCTTGTTCTAAGTGTATTAGCTATATCTTCTTTAAATTTAGCTAACTCAGCTTGATAATTCCCATCGCCTCTATTTTGTGGAAAACAGGGAACATTATACATCGCACTTTGAGAAGTATTCAGAATCGGCCCGTGAGACGTGCCAGATCCGTGGGGTATACTTCCCACAACCGTAGTGCGTGGAATAGTGTAAACAGGACCAGAAGCAACCGTACTAGATAAAACCATCGCACCCGGTGCCCCTGCACCCATGGAACCGGTCTGACCCCCAGAGGGGGCCAAATCGGTCTGACCGGTTGTGAAAACCGGTCTGACCGGTTCATGGACCGAACCATGGTGAAGTGATTGTCCCGCATAGGAATTCATCGGCATGCCTAAATTAGGATCTAAAACATGTTCTGGCACGCCTGATGAGCTAGGATCTAGGTTAGGTAATTCATTAGATTCTACGTTATTTTTACCTTTATCAGACTTACCCGACATATTAGCAATCAACTCACTAGTAACAGTTTGTGCAGCAAGAAATTTTTCATCCATCATGCGAGTAATTTGCTGCATCAAATCAGAGGATTCGCCAGTTACCTTTGGAAGTTCTTCAACTTGGTCGTTTGCCAACTTGAAAGCCGGCATGATGAATTCCTCCACTCTCTTGACAAGACCACCGCGATCTTTTTTGAAGCCCTTCAAGAATTGCGCCCTGAAGTGTTCCTCAGCAATCAGGTACCGCTTCCGCTCCTCGTCCGTGAGATCTTCCATCGTCGCGGTGATGATGTTGTCTTTGTCAAGGTCGCACGTTGATCCAGACATTATTGGAGTAGATAGAATCGGTCTTGAAACCTGATTAATCTGTCCCCAGCGGAGTCGCCAAAAAGTATGTTGACACGAAAACGCGCCAACAAACTCGAGATCGATCGAACGCGCAGCACGGCCATCACAACGGCCAACTCCTGAGCTCCTCGGGCAAACCGGTCTGACCGGTTCCTGAAACCGGTCTGACCGCTTTCAGGCAGGAACTCGTGAAGACCTAGAAACTCAAGCTCGGGAGGGACCCCGTCGGAGCTCAAGCAAGCTAGGGTTGCTCTAGGGTCGGCAGGCCACCTAGAACGCCCTTGAACGCCGTAGAGACGAGCAAAGAACAGAATATGGGGGTTGGAAAAGATTAGGGTTTGAGAGATAAAAAAGTAAAGGATAAACGTGTTTGATTCGATTGGAATACATCTCAATCGGCCTTAGCCTTTATATTTATAGGCCGGGGAAGTTTTACCCCTTTCGAACAGGTTACAATATGGGATTAAACTCGTAATCCTAATCCTACTCGAATTACAGAACCAAACCGGTTTGGCAAACCGTCAGACCGGTTTGGCCGGGCCAGAGCCAATTTTGACTGTCAACAGACACCTAGAGGAAACAACCTGCTCACCAAAGTAGATGAGCTGGTAGGGACGGGACAGTGGGATGTTGATCTGGTCAGGCAAACTTTCGTAGAAGAAGATGTACATTTGATTCTGTCTACACCAGTGCATACTAAATTGATGATGAATTGGCATGCCACTATGATAGCAGAGGTATTTTCTCAGTCCGCTCGGCATATAAATCACACAGGGAAATAGACCAGCGCACTAGCAGAGGTGGCACTCAGTCGACATTACATGAAACAACTACGGAAGGCAAACATTGGAAAGGCACTTTGGAAGATGAAATGTCCGGGAAAGATCAGACACTTCCTATGGTGATTTACGCATGATTCTCTGGCGCTAAGGATGGGTCTGCAAAGAAGGAGAATGGAGCTAGATACTAAATGTGTTGTGTGTGAAAGACTGAATGAGAATGGGGCCCATCTATTTTTCAAATGCAAGTTTGTCAGAAGAGTGTGGCAAGAGCTGGGGCTGGAACACATTAGATCTCAGTTAGTGGAAAAACGATCTGCAGTTGAAGTGTTAAAGTACATTCTACAAATGGAGGAGTCTGTACAGATGAGGGTTATCATCCTGTTGTGGCATTGGTGGTTGGAGAGGAACCGGGTGAGGGAAGGAGAGAAGAGGAGAGAAGCGTCAAGCTTGGCAGCAATCATCGCCAAGCAGTCTGACGAATTTCTAGCGATTGGAAGAAAGGAGGACTCTCAACTTCCACAAAGCCAGAAGCACTGGGAAAGGCCTGAACATGGTGTCCTAAAGATCAATTCTGATGGGGCGTTCTCATCGAACACAAGAGAAGGTGGATGGGGGTATGTGATTAGAAATGAGTATGGCCAGGTCATTTACGCGGGGGGCGGACGCTGTGGTTTTCTAATGGATGCTCTTCATGCCGAAATGGTGGCGTGCCTTATGGGAGTCAGAGCTGCAGGGGAGATGGGAATAAGCAAAGTGCAAGTTGAAACAGACTCGATGATGGTTAAGTTGGCGCTGGAGACAGACTTTCGGGTTGGCTCCGACGGGGGAAATTGTCTATGAAACTAAGAGTCTCATGAGTTTGTATTTCTCTTCCTGTAATGTCTTTTTTTGCCCGAGAGTCTGTAATACAGTAACGTACGCAATAGCGGCGTAGGGTTATCCGTGTCCTCATATTACTGTCCTGCTGTGGGATGGAACGCCGCGGGGCATAGGACCTGGTGACCAGTGACTTCACTGAGTCATTGAGTTAAATGGAAAGTATTTTTCCTCTAAAAAAACGAATTCATTATTCATGCTTAAACACCTTTGCAACCAGCTGAAGACAGCAGGTTTATTGCAAGGGGACCCTTCCAAAATGTTTGCTCCTTTCATCCATTGAGAATACACATATCTTTGACAATATGTTGACACTCAAATTGGGCCAAAGGCCAAACCGGTCTGACCGGTTTGCCAAACCGGTCAGACCGGTTTCGTTCTGTAATTCGAGTAGGATTAGGATTCCGAGTTTAGTTCCATATTGTAACCTATTCGAAAGGGGTAAGACTTCCCCGGCCTATAAATATAAAGGCTAGACGGCCGATTGAGGTATTCCCAATCGAATCAAACACTTTTATCTTCTATTTTTGTATCTCTCAAACCCTAATCCTTTTTCCAACCCTATATTCTTTTCTTTGCTCGTCTCTACGGCGTTCAAAGGCGTTCTAGGTGGCCTGCCGACCCTAGAGCAACCCTAGATTAGCTCGAGCTCCGACGGGGTCCCTCCCGAGCTTGAGTTTCTAGGTCTTCACGATCTCCCGACTAGAAGCGGTCAGACCGGTTCTTCAGACCGGTGAGACCGGTTTGCCCCGGGTGATCAGGAGTTGGCCGTTGTGACGGCCGTGCTGCGCGTTTGATCAATCTTCGAGTGTGTTGGCGCGTTTTCGTGTCAACATACTTTTTGGCGACTCCGCTGGGGAAGATTAATCTGGTGCCACAACCGATTACATCTACTCCAATCATGTCTGGATCGACGTGCGACCTCGACATGGACAACATCATCACCGCGACGATGGAAGAGCTCACGGACGAGGAGCGGAAGCGGTACTTGATCGCTGAGGAGCACTTCAGGACGCAATTCCTGAAGGGCTTCAAGAAAGATCGCGGTGGCCTTGTCAAGAGGGTAGAGGAATTCGTCATGCCGGCTTTCAAGCTGGCAAACGATCAAGTTGAAGAACTTCCTAAGGTAACTGGCGAATCCTCTGATTTGATGCAGCAAATTACTCGCATGATGGATGATAAATTACTTGCTGCACAAACTGTTACTAGTGAGTTGATTGCTAATATGTCGGGTAATTCTAATAAGGGTAAAAATAATATAGAATTTAATGAATTGCCTAACTCAACTCCTAGCTCATCAGCCATGCTAGAACATGTTTTAGATCCTAATTTGGGCATGCCGTTGAATTTCTGTGCGGGACAAACACCTTACCCTAGTTCGGTCCACGAACCGGTCAGACCGGTTTGTATAACCGGTCAGACCGGTTTGGCCCCCTCTGGTGGTCAGACCGGTTCTATGGGTGCAGGAGCATCCGGTGCGATGGTTTTATCTAATATGGTTGCTTCTGGTCCTGTTTATACTACTCCACGTCCCACAGTTGTTGGAAGTATACCCCACGGATCTGGCGCGTCTCACGGGCCGATTCCGAGTACATCCCAAAGTACAATGTACCATGTTCCCCGTATTCCACAAAACAAAGGTGATGGGAACTATCAAGCTGAGTTAGCTAAGTTCAAAGAAGACATAGCAAATACACTTAGAACAAGACTCGGGCTTGAATTAGGTAGTTCACGTTTATACCAAAAACCGTATCCGCCTGAATTTGATTTAGTTGCTTATCCTAATGGTTGGCGTGTTCCGGATTTTATTAAATTCAGTGGTGAAGATAATAGAACTCCTTGGGAACACATTAGTCAGTATATTTTGCAACTAGGAGAAGCATCTTTTTATGAGGCATTGCGTATACGGTTGTTCTCATTATCTTTAACTGGAACTGCATTTTCTTGGTTTTCTTCGCTTGCTCCTAACTCTATTCATAATTGGACTCAATTGGAGCGTAAATTTCATGATCATTTCTTTAGCGGGGAAAATGAAGCTAAATTATCTGATTTGACATCGGTTAAGCAAAGCCGAGAAGAATCGGTTCTCGATTACTTTAAAAGATTTAAAGATGTTAAGAACCGATGCTTCAATATAACTGTTTCTGAAAAGGATTTAGCAGATTTGGCTTTTGTAGGCTTACGGTCTCATTACAAGGAAAAATTAGAAGGTTCTGAGTCTAGAACTTAAATTTAAAAATGCAAAAGAATCTGCTAAACCACATCGTTCGAACGTGCATATTATTGATAATGATTCTGATAGTTCGGACGATGATAAAGAAATTTATGCTGCTGAATTTGTTTGGTCATCAAAGAGTAAACCTGGTTCTTGTCCTTCATTGAAGCCGATTCAGAAAAATCGGCAAGAAGAGAAATTTACTTTTGATGTAGCCAAATGTGATCGTGTTTTTGATGAATTGCTTAAGAATGGCTTTGTTAAACTTTCTCACGCAATTCCACCAGCCGATCAATTAAAAAATCGTGCATATTGTAAGTGGCATAATTCTTTTTCTCATGCAACCAACGATTGCAATGTTTTTCGACGACAGGTACAATCGGCCCTTAATGAAGGTCGATTGGTGCTCGCCGAAATGCAAGTTGACAAGACTCCTTTCCCTGTTCATACCTTGGATGTGAACACCAAGATGTTGATTCGGCCGGAACAAGCCGATGGGGCCAAAGGGAAGAACGTGGTGATTGGAGATCCAAGGCCGGAAATAGTGAATGACAAAGTTCCGGCCAGAACAGTGATGATTGGTAGGACTCTTGATGGAAAAGAGTCTCTGAAAATTACAATTAATACATCAAGGCCCGGGGGGCAAGGAAGTTCTTTGGAAGAGAATCGGTCCGCTAGCCAGGCGAAACCGGTCAGACCGGTTTCCCAAACCGGTCAGACCGGTTTGTCTCCAGACCGTCCAAGAACTTTCAAGCCTAAGCGCCCGGAAGTGGGTACTTGGAAATTCAATGAGCCAAAGATTCAAGAGAGGGTTCTGAAGCAAGGACCTACTTTTTCTCAACTCATGAACAAGTACACAAAGGCCGTTCAAGTTGATCGGCCGACAAAAAAGAGACAAAGATCACCACAGCGATGGAACAGTCCTACAGATTATAAACGTCGTGGTGGTGCTACTGGAAATTCGGTGCATAACCGATTGAGTTCGTACCAACCAGGTCGCTTGACCGCTTTTCAAAGCGGTCAGACCGGTTCTGTGAACCGGTCAGACCGGTTTCGGTCTAAGCAAAGTTTTCAAGCTCCTTCTAAGCAAGAATACCGTATCAAGGAGAAGAAGGAGGATGTGCAAGCCCAAGCCAATAAATTCATAAAAATTGGTGATATTCCAGTGGCTTTACAAGACTTGGGTCAAAAGCCGATAGTTATTGGAGATTCGGCTCCTGTTTCAGTCAAGAAACCGATCATGGTTAATGATCATGAGGCTAGCAGTAGCAAGGGCATGAAAAAGATTTTCCAGCCAAGGTGGTGTCCTTCCGGCTTGACTCACACGCAAAAGCGGAAGCTACAGCGCCTACGGAATAAAGAGAAGAGGGAACAGGAAGCCGAGAAGCTGAGGGATGAACATTTCAATAAGTATAGACCCATGATTTCTCAGACCAAGACCTGGCGAGTTGTGCAACCAGCAGCACAACCGGTCATACCGGTTTCAGAAACCGGTCAGACCGGTTCTGATCAGTCCACCGCTGCAGAAGCGGTCAGACCGGTTTCTGGAACCGGTCAGACCGGTTTGTCGACAGAGGCAGGGGCCAAAACTACTTCAACCATCGATGCTACTCTGCCAATTCCTCCAGTGGTTGAAGATGAAGAGTTAGTTGATTTTGAGCCTTCTCCAGAACGTGACAACATGGAAATTAATGTTGTCTATTTATCTTCTGATTATTATGTCGTGCCGGAGGAGGAAATTTCTCATCTTCAACTTGGGCCTCGAGATGCTGTGTTTCAAAAGCCTAGTGAATCAGAGAATCATCTCAAAGCTTTGTACATGAGAGGGCACATCAACGGGAAGCCAATTTCTCGTATGTTGGTTGATGGTGGAGCCATTGTGAATCTCATGCCATACTCTCTCTACAAGAAGATTGGCGGGAAAGACGAAGAACTGATCAAGACAAACATGACGGTCAGTGGAGTTGGTGGAGGTGATCCCATTGGTGCCAAGGGGGTGGCTTCTATGGAGTTGACCGTCGGGAGCAAGACTATTGCTGCGGCTTTCTTCGTCTCCGAGGTGCAAGGTAACTTCAGTTTAATCCTTGGTCGAGATTGGATTCATGCAAATAAATGTATTCCATCTACCTTGCATCAATATCTTATTCAGTGGATCGGCGATGAAGTTGAAGTTGTCCATGGTGACAATTCTTCCTTTGTTGCAACGGCCGATTCCGACTCTCTTAGTGCAAATGAGAAGGTCCAATGTTTGTCGGGCATGGATTTGACCGACTATGAGCTGATTAGTTGTACTAAAGATGGTTTTGTTCCTGCTACATTGAAACCGATGGAAAATCGGTTGAATTACTTACTGTAATTAATGGAGCAACAGAATCAACAGAGACAAACCGGTCAGACCGATTCTGGAAACCGGTCAGACCAGTTTGGGTCTGAACAGCGCCGATCGAGCCAAACCGGTCAGACCGCTTCTGGGAACCGGTCAGACCGGTTTGCGTCTGGACAGTGGCTTCAAGACCGAATTGATCATCATCGAGCTCATTCGGTCGGCATGTTCGAAGCTATTGAAGATCTTGGTGATATGGACAAATTGGGTCAGGGTTTTACATCAGCTGATCCTTTAGAAAAAATAGATATTGGTGATGGTACTATTCCTAGGCCTACTTTTGTAAACAAGAATTTATCGACTGAGTTTAAAGCCGAATTAATAAATTTGTTGAAAGAGTATGTCGATTGTTTTGCTTGGGAGTACCGTGAGATGCCTGGTTTAAGTCGTGACTTAGTTGAGCATCGTTTACCAATAAAATCCGGTTTTAGACCTTTTAAGCAATCGGCTAGACGTTTTAATCCCGCTATTTATGACCGAATAAAAGAAGAGATTAATCGTTTATTAGATGCTGGTTTTATTCGGACTTGTCGTTATGCGGAGTGGATTTCTAATATTGTTCCCGTTGAAAAGAAGGATTCGGGAAAGCTTAGAGTTTGCATTGATTTTAGAGATCTTAATAAAGCCACTCCAAAAGATTCATATCCTATGCCTATAGCCGATGTCTTAATCAATGAAGCTTCTGGACATCATGTTGTTAGTTTTCTTGATGGTAATGCCGGATATAATCAAATCTTCATGGCCGAAGAGGATATGCACAAAACGGCCTTTCAATGTCCGGGATTTATTGGTTTATTTGAGTGGGTAGTTATGACCTTTGGATTAAAGAATGCCGGTGCAACTTATCAAAGAGCTATGAATTTAATCTTTCATGATTTACTTGGTGTTATTGTGGAAGTATATATTGATGATATTGTAGTTAAATCGGATGGCTTGGATTATCATTTAGCCGATTTAAGACTTGCTCTTGAAAGGATGCGACGGTATGGTTTAAAGATGAATCCACTCAAATGTGCTTTTGGTGTTTCGGCTGGGAAGTTTCTTGGGTGTGTTATTCATGAGAACGGCATAGAAGTTGATCCCAAGAGAATTGAAGCTATGAAGAAAGTCGAAGCTCCTACTTGCAAGAAGGACTTGCAAAAGTTTCTAGGCAAGGTAAATTTCTTGAGAAGGTTTATAATTAACTTGTCTGGAAAGGTCGATGCTTTTACTCCTTTACTTCGGTTAAAGAATGAAGCCGATTTTACTTGGGGGGCAAAACAGCAAGAAGCTTTTGATAAGATCAAAGAGTACTTGTCTTCACCACCGGTGCTTCGGGCGCCTAAGCGGGGAGTTCCGTTTAGACTTTATGTGGCGGCTGAAGATAGAACTATTGGAGCTGTTTTGACTCAAGAAATCGGCGATAAGGAGTATGTGATTGCTTATGTAAGCCGACGGCTCATTGATGCAGAAACAAGGTATACTTTCATTGAGAAGTTATGTTTATCCTTGTATCATGCTTGTACTCAATTACGGCATTATCTACTATCTAGTACTTGCATCGTGTTGTGTCAAACCGATGTGATTAAACATATGTTGCAAAAGCCGATTTCTAGCGGGAGAGTCGGCAAGTGGGCTTATGCTTTGGTTGAGTATGATTTGACTTGTGAACCTTTGAAATCGATGAGAAGTCAAATTGTAGCCGATTTTATTGTTGAACATCGGATTAATGATACTTGTGAATTCAACGTCGGCTATGTTACTTGCACACCATGGAAGTTATACTTTGATGGATCGGTTTGTAATGATGGACAAGGAATTGGTGCTGTTTTGATCTCACCAAGTGGTGCCGTTTTTGAGTTTTCAAACCGATTGGAAGAAAAGCGAACCAATAATCAAGTTGAATATGAAGCTCTTCTATTTGGCTTGGAATTTTTGCAAGACATGGGAGTAAAACATGTTGAAGCTTTTGGTGATTCACTCCTGGTGGTACATCAAGTATCAAAGGTATGCCAATGTTATAATGGTTCATTAAATGCATATCTTGATAGATGTCTCGATATCATTGCTTCTTTTGATGAATTTACTATAAGACATATTCCGAGAGAAGATAATGATAAAGCAAATACTCTGGCTCAGAAAGCATCTGGTTATATGGTTGCAAAGAAATATTTCTATCTCCAAAAACCGATGCGAACAAAAGCCGAGGTTCTGGACGAACCGGTCACACCGGTTTCAGAAACCGGTCAGACCGGTTATACTGCCAGAACCGGTCTGACCGGTTTTGAAAGCGGTCAGACCGCTTTGTCCCCTGACAGAAGCAAGAATCCTTTGGATGATGCTAATCAATCCAAAGTTGAAGATCAGGATTGGAGAGTGCCTATTATTACTTATTTGAAAGATCCTGGTCGTGGTGCAGATAAAAATATTCGGCGAACGTCATTTAAATACGTTTTGCTTGGCGATGAACTCTATCGTCGGAACGCCGAAGATTTATTGTTAAAATGTCTTAACTCGGATCAGGCCAAGGTTGCCATGGCTGAGGTCCATGAAGGTATTTGTGGTACACATCAATCGGCTCCAAAAATGAAGTGGTTGCTTAGACGAGCCGGTTTCTATTGGCCTACTATGACCGCAGATTGTTTTAAATATTACAAAGGATGTGAAGAATGTCATAAGTTTGGAAATTTACAACTCGTTCCTGCTGCATTGATGCATCCTATCATTAAGCCATGGCCGTTCCGAGGTTGGGGATTGGATTTTATTGGACAAATTAATCCTCCATCGTCAAAAGGACATCGTTTCGTGTTGGTTGCTACGGATTATTTTACTAAGTGGACTGAAGCGATTCCTTTGAAGAATATGACGCATCGAGAGGTGATTGAGTTTGTTACTCAGAATATTATTCATAGATTCGGTATTCCTCAAACATTGACAACGGATCAAGGTACTTCTTTCATGTCTAAGGAGGTACGTGAATTCGCCGAATCCTATAGAATTAAGTTGCTCAATTCATCTCCATATTACGCTCAGGCTAATGGACAAGCCGAATCAAGTAATAAAACTTTGATTAAATTGATCAAGAAAAAGATAGCAGAAAATCCTAAGAGATGGCATGAAGTTTTATCCGAAGCATTATGGGCTCATCGTATATCTAGACATGGTGCTACTAAGGTTACTCCTTTTGAGCTTGTTTATGGTCAAGAGGCCGTTTTACCTGTTGAGGTGAATCTGGATGCTTATAGATTGGCTAAGCAAAACGACCTTGATGCTGTTGATTTCCACAATTTGATGTTAGACAATATTGATGAGGTAACAGACAAGCGTTTAAAAGCTCTGAAGGAGATTGAGAAGGATAAGCTTCGAGTTGCTAAAGCTTACAACAAGAAAGTGCGAGGGAAATATTTTCAAGTTGGTGAGCTTGTGTGGAAGACGATCTTGCCTATTGGATCAAAAAGCAACAAGTTTGGGAAATGGTCGCCAAGCTGGGAAGGGCCTTATAGAGTTGTCAAAGTTATTTTCGGAAATTCTTACATATTGGAGACGCTGAAAGGAGATCCTTTACCTAAAGCTATTAACGGGAGATATCTGAAGAAATTCTATCCAAGTGTTTGGCAGGATGCATAAAGATCAAATGGCCGGTATATTGTTAAATATCGCCCTTAGTATAAATTTTTAGCTCCTGAGTTGTATTTACTTGCTTTTTAGTTCTCAAGTTCACTAAAAACGCAGGGGGGCATGTGTTGACACTCAAATTGGGCCAAAGGCCAAACCGGTCTGACCGGTTTGCCAAACCGGTCAGACCGGTTTCGTTCTGTAATTCGAGTAGGATTAGGATTCCGAGTTTAGTTCCATATTGTAACCTATTCGAAAGGGGTAAGACTTCCCCGGCCTATAAATATAAAGGCTAGACGGCCGATTGAGGTATTCCCAATCGAATCAAACACTTTTATCTTCTATTTTTGTATCTCTCAAACCCTAATCCTTTTTCCAACCCTATATTCTTTTCTTTGCTCGTCTCTACGGCGTTCAAAGGCGTTCTAGGTGGCCTGCCGACCCTAGAGCAACCCTAGATTAGCTCGAGCTCCGACGGGGTCCCTCCCGAGCTTGAGTTTCTAGGTCTTCACGATCTCCCGACTAGAAGCGGTCAGACCGGTTCTTCAGACCGGTCAGACCGGTTTGCCCCGAGTGATCAGGAGTTGGCCGTTGTGACGGCCGTGCTGCGCGTTTGATCGATCTTCGAGTGTGTTGGCGCGTTTTCGTGTCAACACAATACTACACTGATACGCACTAATAAAATATTAAATTTTGATTAACTAGTAAACCACGCAGTATGTGAGGTGTACGGACTAGCCAAAGGGTGCTTAGCCTAGCGGTTAAGACACTCGAGCGGCACTCCACAGGTCCTGAGTTTGAATCCCCATGGGAGCGAATTTCAGGCTGTGGTTAAAAAAATCCCCTCGCCAGTCCCATGTGCCAAAGCACTAGTTAAGAACCGGCCCAGGTCGGCCTGAGGACCGTATATGGCCCAGGCAACTCCCAGGGGTTACGGATCCTAGTCTCAGGGCGGGGTTCGGGGATTTTCTCGGTCGGGGAAGCCGAGGCTTCTTCTTAAGATAATACCGGTGGGGCGGTCTTTCCCCACCCGACCGAGTTTTTTTAGGTGTACGGACTCTTCGAAAGATTTGGATGGACCCATAGCAGTACAATTTTTAGTTTGTACAGTAGATGGTAATGACGTGTACAATTCATGCATAAACTAGAGCAATTTTCATTTGCAATCCAAACTTGAACTCCAATGACGTTATGAAATTTGCATAACCTGGATTTTATGTTTTTAGGGCTCTTGGAGCTAAAGATGGAGCTGCAACAGTTATGTGTGCTAGAATCACAGAGTATGGAGGGGTTTTGCTTTGAGAGCCATACCTACATATTGCAGTAATCTAATATTTCTCTGTTCTAAATTACTATTAATTGTTGACTTTTACTCCTAATGTTCGATCATTTTTCTTATTAAAAAAATAAATATTATTTATTTTGTTTGTGGCTTATATTTTCTCCGTTCTAAATTGCTATTAATTGTTGACTTTTACTCCTAATATTTGATCAGTTTTCTTAATAAAAATTAAGTATTATTTATTTTGTTTGTGGCTTGCTTTATCATCGAAAATATTTTAAATACGACTTATCCTCTTGTACATCTGCACAAAATTTTTATATAAAACAAATGGTTAAATATTGTGAGCAAAAGTCAACATCAAATAGTAATTTGGAACAGAGGAATGATATGCTTCCTGAGGAGAAAAGGACCCCATGGTATTTTTTATCCGATCTATTATTATATCGTCCAGATTAAATAAGCATCACATTGGAAGTTTTGCTGACATAACACAAACTTAAAAGAGAGAAGGAACCTGCATGACCCACTTCTAGAAAATCCCTTATTAGTACCGGTCAAGGGCCACGGTTAGTACCGGCGCGATTTTTTCATGCGTAAATGCGCGTACGCGTCCGCGAGGATTCGAACCCATAACCTCTAGCCTCGCGCGTTGCTTTCTTATCATCCCACATATGCATCACTTGCGACTGAGTGAGAGATGCTTTCCTTTTGAAGTAACCTCTGGAGGACACTTTGTACCGGCTGGTAACACCAGCCGGTACTAAATACCACTTTTAGTACCGGCTCGTGTTACGGGCCGGTACTAAATGTTCTCCGGGGCCTCCGTGCCACCTTAGTACCGGTTCTTTTTATGTCCAGTACTAAATGTCGTGTACGAATGTGAGTTTTTGTAGTAGTGACCATGAAGACATAATTTGGGCTTGATATCCAAAATTTGGAAAGTATGCTGAAATTTGGGGACCATTCTCATAGACATAGGCACGTCACTACTAATTGCGTCAAGTGACATGAGAAACAACGATATTGTACAAGGTATTGTAGAGTTATTTCTACACGTCGATCTAATATATACTATCGGAGTTCTTATCCTAAAGATACAACAAAAGAATGAAGGTAAAAAAGACTATAGGGAAGACCCGCGGAGCCCTACAACAAAAGAATGAAGGTAAAAAAGACTATAGGGAAGACCCGTGGAGCCGACGTAGAAGATGAAGAGGTGATTACCTGTCTGCTCTCCGCAGGTGCCATCAAGTGAAGTTTGCTCCTAACTCTGGTTGCCATTAGCAGGCAAATTGTTTTCCCGTGCTAGCTTGGTATTCCTATGGGACCCCACAAGATACGCTCTCCTATCAAACTAATTTTGAGTCAACTAACCTAGTTATTGTAGTTTGCTCCAAAGGTAACGCGTTATTAATTTTTTATGATTAAGTCCATGGACCGTGACATGAAGATGTGTGTCCTACAAAGTACGCCAAACAAGAGTCTTATCATCTGTTCCATGCCTTGCCCTCAGATTTTTGTTTCAAGGGTCTAGGAATCCTAGACAAGTCACAAGATTTTTTGCACGTATATGCACGTGTGTGGTGCGTGACACTCAAATCTGGGACCTCTCATCCTGCATACAGAACTTACTTATCATCTCACCTACAGAGCATATAAAGAACTCGTGACATAATTCTAGATGCATTCATTTTTAAATTAACCCGTGGAAGATTTTTAATTTACCAACCGGGTCTAGCGTGCCTTCGCGACCCCGGGAAATAACAACCGGGACTAAAAGTGACATTAGTCTTGGGATAAAAGTTAACCGCGACAAATATAGGGGATAGAAAGTCCATTCTCTACTAGTGCTATAGTGTGTTTCTTTGTACTACTGTTCTAGTTGTTCCAAACTACCTCTAGATATTCATTCTCCTTCCTATGTTATTTCTTTTATTCTTTCATGGGTGTATCTCCTAGTAAAGTAACTTCAATTTTCCGTATGTGTAAACAGTTTTTTTTAGATCATTGGATCTACATTGACCTATCTGGATCAACTTCTTTGTAAAACGTGTATTTTGTTTTCTCCTAAGTCATATTTTATAGAACAGAATCACATACATTTGCATATTATTTTATTCAACCTTGAAAATTTTCTCATAAAGCTAAGATATTTTGAGGGGAACATCTTTTTGTTGTAACCAAGATATTTTCTATCTATAACATCTTTTTATTATTGAGAGCGACAATTTTCACTATAACCTACAATGTTTTCTCGTAAGAGGAACATTTTAGTGACCACCGAACATTTTTCTCATGCAACTTTCATTACTTAGCTGAAATATTTTTTTTTCAGTCTGAAACATATTTCTCTGAAACCTCGAATATTTTTTGTTGCACCTCTCATGAAGGTGGGAATTTTATTTTATTGAGCATTATCAAGCAAAAAGTTTTTGTTGTAACTTCAAAATACCTACATGAAATAAAAAAGTGACTTATAATATACTAGGTCATATTAGTCCGATGAGGATCCTACAATTCATAAAAAATGACTGATGGATTAAAAACATATCAACTGGTTCACCCCATCTTTTCTTCTGAATTGTTTGTGATGATGCTGATGCAAAATTAACGTGAAATCATTCCTCAATATGATATGTTTTCACCATATTAATACTGTTGTACGAAATTTAGAAACAAGTATCACCACCATACTTAATGCGTGATGGTACGATCCTGAAGTGCCTGGACTTCTGCAGGCACTAGGCACTACGGAGTATGCTGGAACTGCTGCCTTGTCAATGACGACGAAAGGCGCCAACGGTGGGTCAGCGGGCGAACATTCGCATAACCGTATTGGCCGAAATAAAGCAGCAAGCAGGTACAAAATTAAACGCTGTCAATTTCTACGTGCCGATGGGATAAGGCACCTCGATCGTTCTCACGATCATCAATACTATATTAACTGACCTAGTGTACACGGGACAAGGCATGATGCGCACATAATTTACTGCCGTTAGTCCGTGACACAACGGGTGACCTGCGCAGTTCTATATACTAATTCAAAAGAAACATTGTTCAAAGTAACGAAACCAAGGGTGCCATGCATAAATAGAAAAATTCTGTTAATCTTATTTCTAGGATATTGAACCCACACATTTACCATTTCAATCTTCCTTTATTACCGTCTAAAGTTTTAATAACTACTCCATCACCTCGAGCAAATTTGTTTTCACAAATGCCATATGCTACTAGTTGCAACTTATCTTGGAAGTTCCTATTTTAAAATATGTATTAGCGGAAAAATCCATAATGATTTGTCCCATAAATTAAAGCGAAAATCTCCTATTGGTACGCTTCAGTCTGCTTCACTATCGCCTGTTCCTACACGCATGCATTTACTAACAGTCCAAAGTTTTTTTTTACCAAGTCTTGCCAAATCTTGGAGAATGACAGGAATAACAACACTGGACTAACGTACTCTTTTTTTCTTCTCTTTTCTCATCCACGTACTGCTTAACGGAGTTCATCACGCGTTTTTTTTTTTGAAAGAAAATTTTCCTTTGTCGCTTTTCTTCAATTTTCTTGTTACATGGAGCCAAAGATTACACGTCGATCTGCAACATATTATGCTTCCGGAGACAATTTGTTACCCCATTTTTATTTTATTTTATTCAGAGCGATTTAGTATGTTAACCGGGAACTGTCTGTGTTTGTGAACAAACTTGTGCTAGCTATAGTATCATGGACGGTTTTTGATTTTTTTTTTGTTTTGCTAGAAACGTGCATGTCGAAGTGTTTTGCTACGATGCTAGTATCAAAAGCTTACTATCAACTTAGGGCAGTGCAATTTACATTTCTCTCCATGAATTTTTTAAGAGAAATTTTGAGACCAACCATTAATTTACACTAGGTATCTTTAGTTATCGATGCGTACCTCTCCGATGATTGTATTACACACCTTATTTCTTAAATCCCAATTCAACTTGCAAGACAGACTGCCGATGCTTCTACATGACAGGTTAAACGCCACTTAATAGCTGTCGCTGCTGCTTTCCCCCATCTCGTTATCCCAAACAAATATATATAAACCCATCTTTGCTCACTACGCTGGATATGCTCGCGGCTCGCCATCTACGGTGCACCCAGCAACTCAGTAGCTTCATACAGGAACCGCGGCGCAGAAGAATGGCGCCGGCGGCTCGTATAGGCGGCCACCGCCGGCTCATGGACACGGCCTCGGCTCCGGCAGCGGGTCACGACTCGAGCTCGGTGCCGCACGCGATGAGGGTAATGGTGGGCGTGCTGGTAACGGTCGTCTTCTGCACGCTGCTCTACTGCATCTACTGCTGGAGGTGGCGGAAGCGCAATGGTGAGCAGAGCTCTGATGATCTCTGCTATGCCTTGCCTGTACTAAAACTAAAAAGCACCTGCCCTTTTCTTTTTTTTCTTAATCAGCCATCAAGAAGTCCCTGTTCAAGAGCCTGTGGCCATCACAATCTAGCTCGGACCTGCCGCTCATGGACCTCACCTCCATCCTTGCGGCCACGGACAACT
Organism: Echinochloa phyllopogon; assembly: GCA_033239725.1. Taxonomy (NCBI): domain Eukaryota; kingdom Viridiplantae; phylum Streptophyta; class Magnoliopsida; order Poales; family Poaceae; genus Echinochloa; species Echinochloa phyllopogon. The sequence goes on along the minus strand of BTCW01000013.1, from coordinate 20,756,360 downwards.
TCTCCAAGGCCAACAAGCTCGGCGAAGGCGGCTTCGGCCCCGTCTACAGAGTGAGCTATCAATCTAGCTTCTGTTGCCAAACCGTGACGATTTCCATGCGTAATCAGCCCGCCGGCCGCGCATAACAGGGCGTCCTCGGCGGCGGCGCCGAGATCGCGGTGAAGCGGCTGTCGGCGCGGTCGCGGCAGGGCGCGGCCGAGTTCCGGAACGAAGTGGAGCTCATCGCCAAGCTGCAGCACCGCAACCTTGTGCGTCTGTTGGGCTGGTGCGCCGAGCGCGACGAGAAGCTACTCGTCTACGAGTACCTCTCCAACGGCAGCCTCGACACCTTCCTCTTCGGTGAGCTAACCCAGCGCACCTCTGTATACCTTTAGCTTCCATAAAAATATCGCTCAACTTGAAGGTACTAAATAGCTCCAACTTGTTTTTAAGGTATTATTAAGAAAATTAGCAAAGTAAATAAACAAGTCAAGCACTTCAGTTTAAGTGCCATAAATATTGCTGCCATTAAGTAGTTTGAATACGAAATAAGCATCAGAAAACAGTTTATGACAAGTTCTTCATAGAGACATATATCAGTTCACTATATAGCAGTACAATTACACGGTGTACAATGGTGGCAAGTGTTTGCTAGCTTTGCAAGTAATTGTTACTGAGTTATTATAGCTTTTGGCCAGATTAAATTCAGTTGGTTCATCGGTGGTCTAACTTGTGTTGTTGTTTTGATGGTTTTTTTTTGCAGATCCGAGTAAGACGGCGCAGCTGGGCTGGAGCACCCGCCACAATGTCATCCTTGGCGTCGCCCGCGGCATGCTGTACCTCCATGAGGACTCCTTTCTCAAGGTCGTCCATCGGGACCTCAAGGCTAGCAATGTGCTCCTTGATGAGAAGATGAACCCCAAGATCTCGGACTTTGGCATGGCCAAGATCTTCGAGGATGAATCAGGAGGGATCAATAACAAAGGACGCATCGTCGGAACCTAGTAAGCCCCAAATAATAAAATGAATTTATTCTACATCTATAAAAGTAAAATCACTGCCAATATATATAATGACCGACAGTTAACCTGTCGGCATCCGTTAAAAAAAAGTGAAATAATTATTAGTATATGGTGGTCATCACATCCATGTTGCAACTGAATTCAGCGGTTACATGGCGCCCGAGTTCGCATTGGAGGGTGTGTTTTCAGTGAAGTCGGATGTGTTTAGTTTCGGAGTGCTCCTGCTAGAGATCTTAAGTGGGCAGCGGAACGGCGCATTGTACCTTGAGGAGCATCACCAGTCCCTGATCCGAGGCGTAAGAATCTCAATGTGATCCTTATTTATTTTTTGCATTTTCACTTTTCAGTCGTAAATTGTGTCATCTCCAAATTGAACTTTTTTGGCAGGCATGGAAATTGTGGATGGAAGCAGATCATGCGGTGGAGTTCATGGACCCATCTCTTGGCCGGTCGTTTTCAAGGGACGAGGCTTGGCGATGCTACCATGTGGGCTTGCTCTGCGTGCAGGAGGACCCTGACGTCCGGCCCACCATGTCCAGTGTCCTGCTGATGCTCATCAGCGATCACATGAAGCTCCCAGAACCAGCCAAGCCACCGTTGTTCACAAAGCTAAGAAGCATCCCGTTGCCGGCACCGCCGCTCATGACAAGGACAGAGTCGAAGGCGCCTCTTGATTCGGTCAATGACGTCTCCATCACTAGCATAGAACCACGATGAGGTTACATAAACTTGTGCTAGCTACATGGTTTTATTGAAAAAGTACATAGCTGCTGATGGCTTTTGTATTCTGAAACCCATGGGAAACTAGGCGACCCTTTGAAATGTAAATAGAGAAGAGTGCAATGTTTTGGGAATTTGTGTCAATGAAATCTTAGATATACTTCAAGAAATGCAAATGTACCTTTCAGAAAATTTCAGAAATGCAGACAGCGGCAACTGACAATGGGAACCAATATTCCCTTTTCTGGTGCGTCATGGCAGATATATACTACACATGCAGGAATTAACTGCAGGCAAGACAGAAATGCGCATTCGGATCTGATAGAAGAATATCCTCTACCACCAAACAAAGGAAAGTCAAAGCTCATTCCGAATTATTGAAAAAAGGTGATACATTTATCAGCCCTAGGAGCTGATAACACATTTATTACAACATATGGTTCATCACCATACAATCCTTCGCGGTGGTGGGCACTGAAGCGCCACTATCACGAGGGTTAAAACTCCAAACCAAACGATACTACAAACTAGTTCATCATCAGAGAGTTGCGCCACGCGGGTCTCCAAGCTGGTGTCCCTAACTCACAGGCAAGGTCGGGTGTAGGGCGACGACCTACTCGACGTCTTCGGGTACAAAGTCTGGGTCCTCCTCTGTAGAAAGTAAGCAAGGGTGAGTACAAACGTACTCAGCAAGCTCAACCACACCCACGGAGGGGGTATAAACAGATACATGCACGAGATATAAAGAAGGACATGCTTATGGTTTACTTGCGGAAATGCCACATGCAAGGGTTTATTTTATAAAACGGTTTTCGCAAAACATTTATGGTAATATCAGTATCATAAATAGAGTAAATCACAGTTCAAGTTTTGGTGCTACCGGACTCCCCGTCCGTCATAGCCACTGCCAACACCTTCCAAAACAACTCACATTGTAAAACACATCCAAAACCAAAGGATTCGTGAAGTGACCAAGCGGTAACTCGTCCAATACCGTGGACACGGCTATCCGGATAGGTTCTAACTCTGCAGAGGTGTACACAACCACAAGTAGGGTACCACAACACGAACACCTTAGTTCCGGTGCAGATCCTATCGAAGCCATTACCCACCTCATCTAAACTGACTAGCCACCACAGAAGCAGCCAGGGGGTCACCAACCTACCAACGAGGTTCTACCCAGGGGCATAACTCACAAAGATCATATCCCCGTCTCCATGACCTTCTATTGCTCACCAGCACACCTAATAACTAATAGCTTAACTAGTGGGATTTATGCTAAGCTGTTGCCGCATACAACGGTCGAGTGGTGGTATGGTAAGATGGGTTAGGCAAGATGACACATCAACTCATCCTTCTGTCGACAAGATGGACATCTCCCACTATGCTCAACCACAAAGGTTCGAGCTCACCTCAGTATTTTACACCAGAAATACCGCCAGTCTCATCCCATAGTATTAACCATTTTATTTTCCAAAACTCATTTCCTTTTTAAAACACACACACCATTATTTTGATAAACATTATGTGAATATTATTTGATTATAAAAGTAACCACATCCTAAGCGGCCCTAGTAGTGATTAACTTCCAAACAAAATATTCAGAAATTAATCTAGGTCATCAAGGAACTATCATAGCAATCAAGTGGTGACTTACACAATCATGGTTCAACAATAAATCATGCAAGTTTTATAAAAATAGGCCAATAGGTTGCGTTTATAAAACTAGGATAAACATGCATCAAAGGGTGAGATTGAACTTGCTGAGTACGTTTGTACTCACCCTTGCTTACTTTTACAGAGGGGGACCCAGACTTTGTACCCGAAGACGTCGAGTAGGTCGTCACCCTACACCCAAACTTTCATGTGAGTTAAGAACACCCGCTTGGAGACCCGCATGGCGCAACTCTCTGATGATGAGCTAATTTGTAGTGTCATTTGATTTGTAGTTTTAATCCTCGTGATAGATGAACCGCCTGTTGTAATAAATATGTTATCAGCCTCCTGAGACTGATAAATGTATCACATTTAGTCTTCTCATTTGAGGGGGTGCTTCAGGTTTTATCAGAGCCATAGGTTGGTCGTATGACGTGACCCTGTTTCTAAGCCATCCACACTAGGTTCTTCTTTGATTAACCCTCTTCCCACACGAGCACTCACCCTTGGCCCTTTTGTTGTTCCAGATGGCTGATAATGGATGGAGTGAAGGATTCTGCCCCGCAGAGCCTGGCCTCCCAAAGTTGTTGCTACTTAGCTTGGAACGAGTTGTAGTCACGGACCCACCAGAGTATATCTACCGAGAGTATGACTCCAGGGGCACCCCTCGGTGTGAGATGATGATCTTCGTAGGGGAAAGCACATGCTACCCCCGACGTGGAGCCTTGGTTCATCTCGACCACTGGGTTTTGCTTCCTAGACACCTACCGAAAGGCCGCCAGAAAAGCCCTGCGACGCCTACGTGTGCTCTATAATAAATACCTCCGGCGGAGCCCTATGGGATTTTTCCCGCCCTTTGGAGGAAGAGGACGCTCATGGATTGACAGGATGAGGGGACTCGGTGGAGAAGAAGAATTAGAGGACACCGTTTCCCACATGGCTATCTACCTCACCGGTATGGACCGGTTGTACCGCGAGCAAGCGGCACAGCTGAAGCACCAGATCTGCAGGGCAGAAAGGGCGGAACAAGAGATGGAAGCACAACGGATAAAAGATATACAAGCTAAGTATTCCCTAGCCGCCCTCCAAACCTGGTGGCAGACCTACACCCAAGAAATAGCGCAAATTGAGGCCCACATGATAGAAGCTGGGTTACTGGAAGACGAGCCTGAAGAGACCCACCGGGAAGTGGGTACACAGACTGAAGAAATATTGGAGCACTGTCTTCCACTAAAGAAGCACCGCAACTGGGTCGTAGAAGAGTCCCCATGAGTAGGATATAATGTACCCAAGCTAGAACCTTTATCCTAATAATGTAACCATGAGTTGTGTTCCCATCCCTGTTGTAATAATAAGACCGTTACCCTCTTTTGTGCCTAATATCCTTGCGAAAACTTGTCTGCCCTAACTTTGTTTTTAGATGGCTGAGGAAGGATGGACGCAGGGTGTTTGCCAAGAAAGGCCCGGCTTCCCCAGCCTTTTGATCGGTTCCCTGGAAAGCATCGGTGTTCCAGAACACCCGAGGTACTACAATAGGGAATACGAGCATCACGACACCCTCAACTGCAGAGTGGTCATTTCCGTCGCTAAAAGCGACCGCTACCCTACAATCGGGCCGTGGCGTGTGACCACCACAGTGTTTAGGCACCAAGATACCTATCCCTTGGCTATTAGGAAAGCACTCTGCTACATGTGCCGCATCTTCGAAGAACACCTTGTGCCCACACCAAAGTGGTTCTTTCCCCTGTTTGTCAGAACTCTAGTCTGGCAGGCCCACATAAGGAACTTGCAACGGCACCATCAAGAAGAGGACCCCTTATACCAAGTGGTCACCTACCCCACCTCTTTGGACCAACTCTTTGACGAGCAAGCCAGTTTCCTAAGAGAGCAAATCCATCGGGCCGAGCAAGCAGAATTCGCAGCAAGGATGCAACAAATCCGGATGGCTCAAGCCGAAATAAGGACCGCGACCGCTATCAGTAGCGAAGCCATCGCCTAGGAAAGCTTCAGGCAAGCTTAGGACCATGTAGGACTGGACCAGAAGTGGAACGCCCATCCCAGCATTAGGGGAAACCCAAATCCTACTTGGAACACCCGTCATAGCATGGGGAGGACTCTTTGGGAGCCCACAAGCCCCACCCGAGACCTCCGTAAGATCAACTACGACCGAAGAGGGTGAAGCTGCCGAGCAACCCTAGGAAAATGGAATCCCAGAAGGTGGTGAGCATGAGCTGCTCACTCCACCAGAAGAGCACTCCGCTCCAGAAGAAGGCTCGCCCCGCGAGTAGCATATCTTGAAGCCACCTAGAAGGACCCTTTGCGATCCCTAGTAGTATCTCCCTTATCATGCCTTTGTACCCCGTCGTGTAGTGCGCATTTTGTTTGTACCGTGAGTGTTGTACCACCCTGGTTGTTTGAATAAAACCTTATGTGCTTGTTGTGTGTTAGTCTGTGTGCTTTTCGGCAGGAGGTGGCTTCTGCCTTTTCAAAAATGTGAATTAAACATCACCTTAATAAAACCTAGTGTCACAAAGGCCCCACTCAACCTGCAGATGGTTAACACACGTGCTTGGCCTTCTCGGAGCCGCGTGGATGCCACCCCTAGTGGAGGGAGGCAAGACGGTGAAAGAGAACAAGACTCTGTAGGGGAAGACCAGGAAGTAAGCCAGCCAAGAGTGGGAAGCCAAGATGGAGAGCAGCATACCCCACTTCCACCAATCGCTCAACTGGCACAAGCAATAAACAATCAGACTCTTATGATGCAAACCCTGGCCGAAGCCTTCAATCGTAAAGAACCTCGTAGGCAGAACCTGAATGACAAGCTGTCAAACTTCCTGAGGACCAGGCCACCCACATTTTGGGGATCCAGCAACCCCTTGGAAGCGGATGACTGGTTGCGGGTCATCTAGAGGAAGCTCGAGCCATTCGGGTGTGAAGATCGGGACAAGGTCCTCTTGTCCACCCACCAACTTACTGGAACTGCCTTAGCTTGGTGGGAGAATTACTGTGCGGATGCCCAGGATGCATCCACCATCACCTAGAAGGAATTTGTGGATGAGTTCTGCCACTACCATATCCCCGCAGCCACCATGAAGCGCAAGGCGGATGAATTCCATGAACTGCAGCAGGGAAACAAGACGGTGGAAGAGTACACCCACCAGTTCATGGAGCTAGCCCGCTATGCACCGAAATAAGTAAACAATGATGAGAAGAAGCAGGACATGTTCAAGAAAGGCCTGAATCCAGAACTTCGGACCCTGCTCACCCCTCAGATTTATCCAGACTTCAACACCCTTATGAACATGGCCATTCTCATGGAAAGGGCCAAGGAAGAAGAAAGGAAGGAGAATAAACGTAAGTTTTTGGAAAGCAAGGCACGTCAGCAGGACCGCTTTCAGAAGCCAAGGAACTCCAACTATACTACACCGAGATGCCAGACCCCAATGCAGTATAGGACCCAGTTCCAAGCTACAAGCTCCCAGGTCCCTAACACCCAATTCAAGAACCAGAACACCATGAAGCCCCCACAGAGCAATGCCAGTGTTGGTGGTTGTTACAACCCAAATTCGACCACCAATACGCGGGAATAAATGAGAGACTATGCAACATTCCATGTACTTAGGTTTTATTTCTAATAGAGTTCCACGAGTTTTGGTGAGTGTCGCTTGTGCAGGTACAACATTGCGAAATACGTGCTATAGGGGTCGGAAATGACTGAATCGGCCGAACGACCCGTTCGGCCGGTTACCACCCTTAGCCGTACAGGCCGCCGGGAGCCGTCCATGTCTACAACAACCAAGCAACGACTGTGCAAGCCATGTAGGATGCCCGCCAACTCATTTCGGAGCACCGACACATCAGCCTGGGTCCATACTACACAAGTCCAAGCAGCCAGGCCGGCCCAGGAGGGACCCAAAGGGCAGAGGCGGTGCAGAGGAGTGGGCCTGGACCCTGAGGCCTGTTCGGCCGAACAGGGGCCTTCGGCCGAACTGACTCCCCTGCAGAAACCGCCTCCAGAAGCAAATCTGAGCCATTGGGAGCCAAGGCGGCAAGATGGACGGGGCGGCCGAACAGGTCGGTTCGGCAGAACCGACCTTCTTTGCCCGAATCAAGGGGGGATATTCCCTGGATGCCTTGACGGTTACTCCACTTCAACCGACCATTGAGTGCTATAAATAGAGGGCCAAGCTGCTCATTTGAACACGCAACACAAGAGAAGAAGAAGAGTAGGCGTCGCTAGGTTCTACCACTCAGTAGAAATAGGGAGAGAGGAGAGGTGAGCATCCCGGAGAGGAGCCGGAGTGTCGGCCCCTCTTCCCGCTGTACCTCTACAGATGCGGCTCTGCTTCGAGTGACATCCGAGTCATGTCTGGTAACTCTTGTATCTCTCTCTGATTAATTGAGCATTCAATTCTTACATTTATATACTTGTCTCGTTCTTCGTTCAATGCTTAGTTGATTGGTATAACTGTATACTGGTTGCTTAGCTTGGGTGCTTATCTTGCTATAGGAGATAAGTAGTTATTGACTAGTGTAGGAGTGGTTCCTAGACTTGCCAGTAACCTTAGTTTCTACCCGTCGCAACGGAGGTGGTAGCCGTAAGGTGGTGACAGCCCTTTCGGTCTTCGTAGTCCATCACGTTAGTTCCGGTGTCCTAGGACCCAAGGTTCAGGGTAACCGGCACCCCTTCTCATCCCTTTCTGTGTGTCGGAGGCTCTGTAGTCCCGTAGCAAGTATCTATCTGTATCTTCTGCTCTGCTCAGTCAATCGGTAGAATACCCTTACCAGACTTGTACCCTCTCTACCCTCCTACCTCTTCTCTTCTCTCCTTGTTCTCGTCATCCACCTCATCCATTTCATTCATCCATTCCATCTACCTAGGACAACTTAGTTTAGAATCAGTCCACTTCTCGTTCTCCGTGGAAATCGATACCTTGGAATACTCCCGGGTGAAAGCTACATCGGTATCCATCCGCTTGCGGATTTATCTGTAGGTTGTAAGGAGTGCCAACAAGCTTTCTGGCGCCGTTGCCGGGGAACGGTAGCTATTCTGATTCCGAACCCAAGTTGTTCGTGTATCCCACCACCATCCACCATCCATATGGATCCCACTCATACCTTGCGCCAACACTCGGCTCCAAAGGGCGCTTGTTTGGAGCCACCACCATCATCACATCCCATATCCACACCCGGCTATGAGCTACGTCCTGGCTTCATAGCCATGGTTTGTGAGCAATCGTTCTCAGGAACGAAGGCTGAGAGTCCATACACGCATTTGCGCGAGTTTCAGCAACTCTACTCGTGCCTGACCATTACGGGCATGACACAAGAGACACTCAAATGGAAGCTATTCCCGTTCTCATTAACGGGAGGAGCGAAGAAATGATAATCTCTGGCTGTCGGTACTATGGAAGGGAGTTGGGAAACTCTCAGAGAGAAATTCTGCCTAAATTTCTTCCCAATTTCCAAGGTAGCCAGCCTCCGAATCGAAGTTCTTACCTTTAAGCAATTAGAGGGAGAGTCGTTAGGAGCTGCCTGGGCTCGTTTCAAGCAAATCTTGGCATCCGGACCAGACCTAGGCCTATCTGAACCTATCATTCTCCAACATTTCAGCCTTGGCCTCTGTCCCGTAGCCACCACTTTCTTGGACTCTGCTTCAAAAGGGTCGTTTTTTCATTTGACTCCCAGTGAAGCGAGGATAGTCCTGGTGCGTATCCTGGATGACACTCCCTACATTGGAGTCTATGGCGAACTCCCCGATGAAGAAGAGAAGCAGCCTAAACCTAAAGAGCCAGTACAGTCCCAATCCAAACCAATTAGCTCTTCCATTCCATCAGAACATGATGCTCATTTCGAACCGCAACCATATTCTAGCCTGGATTATTATCATCCACTCTACACCACTCCTTACGATTTTGATGACGATCTATTCGATAACGTAGGGAGTGCAACAAGTTTCCCATTGGAACAATGTGTAGAGCAAAAGGATCCACCACCCGACAAGGAAGCGCTAGAATATCAGAGAGGGTACTTAGGCCATCTCTCTGCCATCAAGACTCGGGAATGGCTAGACGAGGCCGAAGCCTTGACCGAGGTTGTCAAAATGCCCAAAAGGATCAGAAGCATATTCTATGAAGTTGTGGGCAATGACAGAGAAATCGGGTACGACCCAAGCCTCGGAATCAACATAATCTCTAGCTCTTTGGTGTGAGCGCAACTCCCCAATGAACCATGGTCATCATCTCAGAAACGTTTAAGGTTCACATCGGGAAGGATCCTCGACTGTTTAGGGATCTTGCGGGTCACACCCGTTAAGATTAATGACCCTGAACTTTTCTTGGATTTCCATATCTTTGACCTACCCACAAACTCCACTCATTCCATGTTTATTGGTAGGCCAATCATAAAAATCCTAGAAAATCACCACATCAGCTAGTGGAGCTTAGGATCAGAGAAGAACTTGTTCCAGTCTCTTATTCTTATTCCTCGAATACCCCAATTGAGACAGATCCCGATCCTGGTCCAATAGAGGAGGTCATGTCAACATCCTTGATAGACTTAGAGCAACATTTCCTAGAAGAAGATGCCCAATTCCTTATGGAGGAAGAAGAGATTCATCCTCCAGTCGAACTTAAGCCTCTTCCCCCTAGACTAAAGTATGCTTCCCTCTTTAAGAATGAACACACTCCAGTGATCCTCAGTGACAAGCCCTCCAACATTGAAACCCATCAGACTTTCACTATCCTGGAGAAAGATCACTTTGTCCAAGATTTAGAAGGGATTGCTCCTAACCTTCATACTCATCATATCCCTATCTTATCTTACCTTGGGGTCGTAAGACAATTGTCACGAAGATTCGTCTTTGATCGGGGAAAGACTAGATTCAAAGCCTAAAGCCATCATCTTCTCCTGTCATACTCCCAAATACGACCCTATGCGTACACCTCCCACGAGTAAAGGGGATTCGTAGTTCCTTGGCCACACCGGGCTTTATAGGTGTCTCATCGAAAATTTATCTCAAATAGCCCGGTCGTTGACCAATCTCTTGGCCAAGAAAACCCCTCTCGTCTCTAATCAAGAGTGCTATGCTTCCTTTCACACCCTAAGAAAGCACTCAATTCTGCTCCCATCATCTGGTCTCGCGACTAGAGCATCCCATTAGAAATCATGTGTGATGCAAGCAATTATGCTGTTGGAGCTGTTGTGGGCCAAACCAAGGACAAGAAGCATTATGCTCACTGGCCCCAGCTCAACTACGCAACCATGGAAAAGGAACTCTTAGCAACTATGTTTGTTATAGACAAATTCTGGTCCTACCAAGTTAGGGCAAAGGCCATAGTCTATTCCGACCATACTGCTCTAAAGTATCTTTTGACCAAAAACGAAGCGAACCCAAGACTCATCCGTTGGGTCTGTCTCGGGTACAAGTCCCGTTTGATCTTTCCATCAGCGATTTTCTTACGGGGTGATACGCTCCTCAAGGCCACAACACTAGAGCCGTGGTACGCCACCATAGTTGACTTCATGGTGTTAGGGTACGTCCCATCAGGTGAAAATAGGAAAAGATTGGCTTATGAGAGCAGACATCACCTATGGGATAACTCGTATCTCTTCTGGATGCAAGATGGACTCAGATGATGCATACCTGCACCTAAGGCACATAAAACCTGGGAGAGATATCATGCAGCACCTTATGAAGGTCACTATAGAGCGTTCAAAATAAAGGTCTGGCAAAATGGAGATGCTAAGAAATTTAGCAAGAGATGCCCACACTGCCAGAAACACAGGAATATAAGAGACGCATAGCCGCTTACCAGTAGTCTTCAAGTACAAACCTTTGATGTATGGGGAATAGACCCCATGGGTCATTTCCCTAACTCAGAGAACTACGAGTTTACTCTGGTAGCCATAGATCCCGTCTCTAACTGGGTAGAAGCCAAGCCCTATCGAGCCGCAGCCACCAGGCACGCTAAGAAAATATCCCATGAAAACATCTTTCCTTGCTTTGGCGTCCTGGGCTAGTCGTAGGGGCTCCCATCTCATAGACTCCATCTCCCGGAAATATCTAAGCTTGGGGGAGCCGCATTTTATAGCCACACCTTCTCACCCCCAAACTAATGGTCAAGCAGAACATCAGCACTCACATCAAGAACATTCTGCAAAATCGTCAATGAGATGGGTGTGCAGTAGAGAGATAGGCTCACTGATGCGCTCTGGGCATACTAGACCACTCTAGTTGGGCAAACTAGGACAATTCGGCCGAACCATGCTGGTTCGACCGAAGGACCCCTGTTTTGCCCCTTGAGCATCCATTTGGACCCTAGATCCTATCTCTATCCCATCTTGTCTCAGAGTCACTAGGAAAATGTTGGGAAAGTTGCTTGTCAATCTCGAGTCAGAAACCATCCTCCATCACTTTCCCGAACACGACCAAGTGTTCACATTTCCCAGCCACCATCCTTGTCCAAAGACCTTTCCTCACCCAAGGGCTCCCTCTCCATAAGTATGACAAGTCCACTAACGAAGAAAGCCATGGAGGAGGGAGAAGAGAAACCCATGGTTGAAGAGCCTGAAAAAGAACTGGCACAAACCAGCCAGAAGTTGAGCAACCGGGATGAGAAGGTCACTGAAGGCGAGCCTTGGCAGATAGACAAGAACAATGTCCTCTTCCAAGCATTCACAACAAAATTCAAGAGGCTCGCCAAAGCCACATGACATCTAGACCTTTACAATCCATCTATAGAGTAGAAGTCGTGTGGTTGTATCTTTTAGAGCACCATTAGTTTCAATTTATTTCCCAATTCAATTTCCCTTTGCTCAAATCATTGTTTAGGAGGTGCTCTAATTATTTCCCTTCCAACACATTTTGTTTCCAACCTTGGCTTGATGAATAAATAAAATTAGAGTTGAATGCAAAAAGAATAAAATTGTCGCTCCGGTTGGTGCATTTGAGCCAACCGGAGATTGCCCTGTTTAACAGAAAGATACATGAGTACAGGCATGACACAGTGGAGGAGCAGGATGAGGACAAGCAGGCCGACCAGCTAACTCAGTACCTTTCAAGGTTGAATCCCTACCAGTGAAGAGTCCAAGCTTGGGGGAGGACCCCCATCAGGTACGATCCGAATTACTCAGCACTTTGGTCATTCAATTGAAAATACTTCCTTTGAATAAACTCCCAACCATGCATGGAATGAAACATATGCCTCTCACTTTGGAAATGATGAATAGTTGCTCTGTCATTAATTTTGCTAGTACTTTGTTGCAACTAGTTGCTTGACTATGCTTGAGTTATTTGGCATAAGTAGAAATGAACCTAAAAACCTTGTGGGAGCATATGCCTTATTCCAAGTCTAGGTTGTTGTGGGAATTGATATAGTGAGACTTTGGTTGAATTCTATTTCTGCTCTTAGTATGGTGAAAATCTCGGTTGTTTATGCTTTCAAAATTAAAACAAAGTTCCTCATTGGTCATAATACCTACCAGAGCCATATGATAGGATTAGTTCTAAACTTTCTACCATATGCTGCTTGTCATCTTAGTGAGCTTTGTCAAATTGTTGTGACCTTAGTGAGGAATCTTTCATGCTTCTAAGATCGAGATGCACATACACTCCACCTCTCACTTGCAATTCCTACTTGGGAGTTCGCAAAACCATACCATCATCCATTCCATAAATAAAATTTCATGTTCTTTGATTCCCTCTCCAAATATCTTTAAAGTAGAGGCATGGGCTATGCAAAAAGAAAAAGAAAAGCATGCCAATTGGCATGGCAAAAAAAATGAGAAAAAGAAAAGCATGCCAAAAGGCATGGCAAAAAATATGAATAAAAGATAGCCCATGCTCTCGAAAAATAAATCAAGGAGAGGAAGAATCATTCCATGAAATTCCGCCAAATTCCACTCCACATATTCCACTCCACATATTCCACACACTTGCACTTCTCGATCTAGAGTGTGATTTGATTCTCTTAAGATCCGGTCTTTGACTTAGCAATATATAAGATGCTTGTATGCCTTCATCCTTTGTCCCCGAGCCACACAAAAGCCAAATTAGATGTTAGGATGAAAAGAAGGCAAAGCCTTTGGTGAGGATTCAAATACACTTGAGCGATTGAGTGAGCCAATGAGGAACAATTTATCTTTTCACAAAAGGGTGAAAACTCTAAGATAGGATCCTGAAAAGAGTAGGGTGGAATAAAACTAAGTTAAACTGTTCATTCTTTCAACCGCCCAAGATAAGGAGATTGCTATAAGCCCCATAGGTAAAATGGTGAATTAATACCTTGCTAGTGATTCAAGTATTTGTTTGAGTACTAGTTGTTTATGAAGTTACCTGCAAGAAAAATGACATTGTAGCAACTCCTGATCCACCGAGCCTAAGTTTTATCTTTGCTCGAGGACGAGCAAAGAGCCAAGCTTGGGGGAGCTTGTTGGCGGTCGTTACAACCCAAATTCGACCACCAATACGCGGGAATAAATGAGAGACTATGCAACATTCCATGTACTTAGGTTTTATTTCTAATGGAGTTCCACGAGTTTTGGTGAGTGTCGCTTGTGCAGGTACAACATTGCGAAATACGTGCTATAGGGGTCGGAAATGACTGAATCGGCCGAATGACCCGTTCGGCCGGTTACCCTCCTTAGCCGTACAGGCCGCCGGGAGCCGTCCACGTCTACAACAACCAAGCAACGACTGTGCAAGCCACGTAGGACGCCAGCCAACTCATTTCGGAGCACCGACACATCAGCCTGGGTCCATACTACACAAGTCCAAGCAGCCATGCCGGCCCAGGAGGGACCCAAAGGGCAGAGGCGGTGCAGAGGAGTGGGCCTGGACCCTGAGGCCTGTTCGGCTGAACAGGGGCCTTCGGCCGAACCGACTCCCCTGCAGAAACCGCCTCCAGAAGCAAATCTGAGCCATTGGGAGCCAAGGCGGCAAGATGGATGGTTCGGCCGAACAGGTCGGTTCGGCCGAACAGGTCGGTTCGGCCGAACCGACCTTCTTCGCCCGAATCAAGGGGGGATATTCCCTGGATGCCTTGACGGTGACTCCACTTCAACCGACCATTGAGTGCTATAAATAGAGGGCCAAGCTGCTCATTTGAACACACAACACAAGAGAAGAAGAAGAGTAGGCGTCGCTAGGTTCTGCCACTCAGTAGAAATAGGGAGAGAGGAGAGGTGAGTGTCCCGAAGAGGAGCCGGAGTGTCGGCCCCTCTTCCCGCTGTACCTCTACGGATGCGGCTCTGCTTCGAGTGACATCCGGGTCATGTCTGGTAACTCTTGTATCTCTCTCTGATTAATTGAGCATTCAGTTCTTACATTTATATACTTGTCTCGTTCTTCGTTCAATGCTTAGTTGATTGGTATAACTGTATACTGGTTGCTTAGCTTGGGTGCTTATCTTGCTATAGGAGATAAGTAGTTATTGAATAGTGTAGGAGTGGTTCCTAGACTTGCTAGTAACCTTAGTTTCTGCCCGTCGCAATGGAGGTGGTAGCCGTAAGGTGGTGACAGCCCTTTCGGTCTTCGTAGTCCATCACGTTAGTTCCGGTGTCCTAGGACCCAAGGTTCAGGGTAACCGGCACCCCTTCTCATCCCTTTCTGTGTGTCGGAGGCTCTATAGTCCCGAAGCAAGTATCTATCTGTATCTTCTGCTCTGCTCAGTCAATCGGTAGAATACCCTTACCAGACCTGTACCCTCTCTACCCTCCTACCTCTTCTCTTCTCTCCTTGTTGTCGTCATCCACCTCATCCATTTCATTCATCCATTCCATCTACCTAGGACAACTTAGTTTAGAATCAGTCCACTTCTCGTTCTCCGTGGAAATCGATACCTTGGAATACTCCCGGGTGAAAGCTACATCGGTATCCGTCCGCTTGCGGATTTATCTGTAGTCCGTAAGGAGTGCCAACAGCCAGCCAAGCCACTGCCAGCAACAACAATACAAGATTTTGCTTCAACTGCCGTGAGACAGGGCATTACATCACCAACTGCCCATACGCCAAGAAGCCTACTGCATCAGCCTTCTCCAACTCAGTGAATGGGCCAACCTGTGTCCGGAGCCAACCTGTCCCCTGTCCGCAGCAACAACACCGGCAACAACAACAACCAACAACCTTATGGGCGAGCCCGCGTCAACCACATCGATGCGCAAGAGGCTCAAGGAGCACAAGGAGTAGTACTCGGTGAGTTCCTAGTCAGCTCAGTCTTGGCAACAATACTATTTGATTATGGAGCATCACATTCATTCATATCATCAAGTTTTGTGGAAAAGAACAATATACCTACAATACTACTGAAAACACCGCTACTAACCCGCACGCCTGGAGGTGACATCAAGTGTCAACAGGGCTGTTGCCGAATACAGATCATCTTAAGTGGGGTAGAGTTCTTAGCAGACCTAGTAGTACTTAAGTCTAAGGGAATAGACATGATCCTTGGAATGGATTGGTTAAGCCTACACAATGGCCTCATAGGTTGTGCTGATAAGATAGTACACCTAACCAACCTAGATGGAGTGCAAGTGATATACCACACTAAGGGAAGTGGGCCAGACCCAATGGTTTTCAGTATGGGGTGAAATCGTTAGAAGAAGTTCTGGTGGTAAATGAATATCCTGATGTTTTCCCTGAAGAACTCCTCGGAATGCCACCGGATAGAGATATAGAGTTTTCCATAGAACTTATCCAGGGACCTCCCCCATAGCTAAGCGACCCTATAGGATGGCAGCCTCTGAACTCGCAGAGTTGAAGAAACAACCGGAAGAATTACAGCAAAGTGGCTTCAATAGACCTAGTTCATCCCTATGGGGTGCCCCTGTGCTCTTGGTTAAAAAGAAGGATGGAAGTATGAGGATGTGCGTGATGAGGTCACTATCAAGAATAAATATCCACTCCCCAGAATTGATGACCTCTTTGACCAGTTGAAAGGAGCCAAGTATTTATCTAAGATTGACTTAATGTCTGGGTACCATCAGCTGAAGATTAGGGACAATGACATTCCTAAGACAACCTTTGTCACCCGTTATGGGCAATTCGAGTTTTCGGTGATGTCATTCGGACTCACTAATGCATTTGCGTACTTCATGAATCTCATGAACAAGGTGTTTATGGACGAGCTAGATAAGTTTGTTGTAGTCTTTATTGACGACATACTTATCTACTCCAAGAGCGTCCAAGAACACGAACATCATGTGCGGATGGTTTTGGAAAAGTTGAGAACCCACAAGCTCCATGCCAAATTCAGCAAGTGTGAATTTTGGCTTGAGAAAGTGGCTTTCCTTGGTAATATCTTGACTTCGGAAGGAGTAGCAGTGGACCCTGAGAAGGTCGAAGCAGTCTCCAATTGGCAGCAACCCACTAATGTAAGTGAGATTAGAAGCTTCCTTGGTTTAGCCGGCTATTACCGGAGATTCATTGAAGGATTCTCCAAGAGAGCCCGACCCATGACAAAGCTTCTCAAGAAGGAGAAGAAATTTATTTGGATTAAGTCCTGTGAAAGGAGCTTTCACGAATTAAAAATGAGACTGGCAACTGCCCCTGTTTTAACCCTACCCAACATCCACCGAGATTTTGTCATTTATTGTGACGCGTCCCGCCAAGGGTTAGGGTGAGTTCTCATGCAAGATGGGAAGGTTGTGGCATATGCTTCCCGGTAGCTTAGGCCTCATGAGCAAAATTACCCAACCCATGACCTAGAGTTTGCAGCCGTAGTGCATGCCCTCAAGATTTGGAGGCACTACCTGATCGGTAAGAAGTGTGAGATATATACCGATCACAAGAGCTTGAAGTATATCTTCACCCAGCCCGATCTGAACTTAAGGCAAAGAAGGTGGTTAGAGCTAGTTAAAGATTATAATGTGGAAATTTACTACCACCCTGGTAAAGCCAACGTGGTAGCAGATGCCTTAAGCCAGAAATCTTATGGGCCCAAGGATGCCCATCTGCAGGAGGAAATGGCATGGTTGAACCATCATTCCTCGGAGTTCTAGCCATAAGCTGAGTGTCCAACCCAACTTGGAGGACAAGATCAGAGAAGACCAAGGTTTGGACATGGATTTAATGAAGATCCGCAAGCATACTGGAGAAAACAAGGCACCAGATTTCAGGGTCGATAGTAAGGGAACCCTGTGGTACAAAGATAGGATTTCTATGCCCAAGGAAGGAGACTTCCGACAGATAATCATGGACAAGGCACATAACATGCCATATTCCATCCACCCAGGATCCACCAAAATGTATTTGGGTGTGAAACAAAAGTATTGGTGGAATGGAATGAAGGTAGACATTGCCCAGTTCGTCACCCATTGTGATACCTGCCAAAGGATTAAGGCCGAACATAAGAAACCGGTAGGATTATTACAACCCTTGCCCATCCTAGTTTGGAAATAGGATGATATAAGAATGGATTTTGTAGTAGGTTTACCCAAGACACAGAAGGGACATAACTCCATATGGGTAATAGTGGACCGACTCACTAAAGTCGCTCACTTTCTACCTGTACGAACCAATTATGGTGGAGAAATGCTGGCCAAGCTTTATGGAGAAAACATAGTAAAACTACATGGAGTGCCCAGCAGAATTATGTCGGATCGAGGGACTCAGTTCACCTCTAGAATTTGGAAAAGTTTGCATAAGGCCATGGGCACGAAGTTGGATTTTAGCTCTGCCTATCACCCACAGACCGATGATCAAACTGAAAGGGTAAACCAATTTATGGAAGATATGTTAAGGGAATGTGTCCTTCCCTATGGAAAAGATTGGGAACAAAGTTTGCCCTATGCGGAGTTTTGATACAACAACGGTTACCAGGCGAGTTTAGACATGTCGCCATTTGAAGCTGTCTATGGGAGAAAGTGTAGGGCCCCTCTAATGTGGTCAGAAGTAGGAGAGCGTAGCCTAGTTGGCCCAACCCTCATAAAGGAAGCTGAAGAAAAGGTGGCTGAGATTTGAGAAAAGTTGAAAGCGGCTTAGTCCATACAAAAAGAGCTATGCAGACAAGAAGAGACGAGCAATAAGTTTCAATCCAGGAGATTTTGTCTATCTCAAAGTGTCACCCATTTGAGGGACCCGTAGATTTCAAGTCCATGGGAAGTTAGCCCCTCAATACATTGGACCATATCAAGTGCTGAAGAAGGTCGGGAATGTAGCATACCGATTGGAGCTACCTGAAGCAATGTTGGACATACACCCAATATTCCATGTCTTGCAGCTGAGAAGATGTCTGAGGGTACCCGAAGTAGAGCACGTGCCAGTGGAGGAAATAGACCTGTAGACAGATCTGCGGTACCAGGAAGTGCCCATCAAAATTTTGGACACAGTCACGAAAAGGACGAGATGTTTTGAAGTACGGATTTGCAGAGTACAGTGGAGCATGCACGGAGTAGAAGAAGCTACATGGGAACGTGAAGACGCTCTGAAGGAGTTTCCCTATCTCTAAAGGAACCAGCCGAATCTCGAGGATAAGATTCTTTTTAAGTAGGATAGTGTTGTAACGCCCACATTTTTTTAGCTCTTTAATCCACCTAATAAATCACTAGGTAAAAACTTGTTTTAAAATTCCTTTTACCGCCTGAGCTCCTAGAGTTTTAAAACTGATCCTCTCCCTGCCTCACTATCCTATCCCGCTTTGCCCGCTCTCGGGTCAAACGCTCTCGCTCGACCGATCGCTGGCGTCCCGCCGCGAATCTCGCTTCCCCTCCCTTTTCCCTTTTTCTTTTCTCCTCTCTTTTTTCCTTTTCTTTCTCCCTTTCTTTCATTTCTTTTTCTCTATTCCCTCCCCTTCTCTCTCTCCTTCTTTTCCCAGGTGCCACACGCACCACTGCCTCCCGCGCCACTCCCAGCGCCACGCCATCCCGCCGACGCGCACGCGCGCCGCGCGTCTCGCCGCTGCGCCCCGCACCGCTTCGGCCACGCGCACACTTTCCACGCCAAGGCCGCCTGGCATGTAGTGCTGCTGTGCACACGCCCCGACCACACGCGCATGCACCATACTGCACCGCCCGCCGCACGCTCCACTGTTGCAGCCCGCACGCACACACGCCATACCACAGTGCCCCGCTGCGCCACTCACAGGACAGCACACGCAAGCGCCCCGCACTGCCGCTTGAAGGTCCTTGTTTGGTTTTGGTAATTGAGTGACAACTTAGGTGGACTAATATGTGTTTAAGTGAAATACACAGGTGATTAGTCCACATGTAATTATGTGATGAAGGAGCTCATTACATATGAGACATGACATGGAGTCATGTGACTAAGAGGAGAAGATCAAGACAAGACTTGGTTTGATGGACCGGTTGCAAGTGTGAATGGAAAGTCAGAGGGTAAGCGCTGGACCACGTGGCGGGATGCTTGTGCAGTGACTTGGCGCCGATGGACCGATGTAACGGTGAAGAGTGAGTGAAGTCAAGATCGATGAAACAATACGTCGCATGATGATATGAAGTGGATCATATCATTTGTGATAAGATTGGTGCATGTATTGCATCAACATTGGAGAAGATGGAATGGAATGTGCAAGGCAAAGGTATAACTAATAGGCATTTCATTTAACCGGTCATAGGTGAGTAGAGAAGTTTATGAGTGGGTTTAGGATAGATGGCCATACTATCAAGAGGGGCAAACTGTAACACCCTAATTTTCATCACACGAAATTATTAGATTTTTCTAGGATTATTTAAGGGTCAATTAAAATTTCTATGATTAATTGGAATTTATTCTAGGCTCTAAAATATTTAATATCATTTAAATAAATTATAGCAAAATGAGTGGTTGATGCATTTCATGCTGGTGCACTTTTGTTTTGTTGCTTGTCTTTTGTTTGAATTTAAATTCTATTTAAATTCAAATAGAAGGCCTTTAGATTGGATGTTTTAGCTAGAGTCCAGTTTTGCCCCCTCAATTTTTAGCCCGGTACAACTTTAGCCCTCGCTCCAAGCCGCCCGTTTAGACTCCACTTGGGTCAAGTTCTTCCCCCGGCCCAGCAACCCTCCCGCAGCCCGACCCGCCTATTCCCTCCCTGCTCTCACCGACAGCTCGACCCCACCAGTCGAGGTCGTCTTCGTCCCCCAGCCCGCATCCGAGTCGATCCCGGGAATCCCTTCGCCGTGCCGGACTTTCCTTTCCCCGAGCCCGTGCGCGCCATGGACTTCTCGGGGACCTTCCCATAAGCTTCGTCGTCCTCCTTTCCTAAGTCGGACGCCCTCCCCTTTAGGAAAGTGACCGGCCATATGGAAGGTGATCGCCGCCGGAGCCCGAGACAAAATTTGTGCATGCCATGCCAAGGTGAGTCCCAGGGACTATAAAACCAAGCTCCTCGCACCCAGAAGCCCTCGCCCAACCCTTTACCTGAGCTTCAGGAGCCCCCGAGCTTGTTAGCACCCCGCATCGCCGCCTTTGCTCGCCGGCCGTCGATCTCCGCCGCTTTTGCGAATCTCTCGACGAGGACAAGCCCAGGAGCTTCGCAAGAAGGTAACAAGGCTGTCTGAGTTGATCCCGTGCGTCTTTCAGCCTTGAATCGAGCTTAATCCACCGCCGTTCCTACACAGTGTCGCCGGAGCCGCCCCTCCTCGTCGTCCGTGGGTCTTGTCGCTCGATCGCCATTAACACCACCCTAGGTTAGCTCGTTGTTCGCCCCTGGTTCTGTAGGACTTGATCCCATCGCGTTTCGTGATTCGTAGCTTGAGTTCTACCTTTCACGGTCGAGGCTCCGCCGTCGGTCGTCCTGCGCCACCGTCCCAGTGACGCCGCTGGCGACCGAATCTTCCCATCGAACCACAGCCATCAGATTTGTATCCTACGGTCCAGGTTTGATCTGACTGAGTCAGATACTGGTCAACTTTGGTCCGCCCTGGAGTTTTTCCTAAAGAGCCCCTCCACTTTTATCGATTCAACCCGCGGTCCAGTGTAGTTATAAAAATAATTCTAGATCGGTCCTTTTTCTTCGTTTAAGTCCCTAAACTTTTTAATATTAGTACGCGCCATCCTGGTAAGGTATTTTTACGCATTAGCCCTTGTAGATTTAAGCATAATTATGTTTTAGTCCTCGGTTTTCTTCAAATAAGCCCCTAAAACTTGTTTTAGCCATATCTTTCACGTTTTAGATCCGATTTAAGTGATTCTTTCGTTCATGTAATCCTTGTTACGTGTAGATTAATTTTATAGCCTTGTTTTGTTCTATTGCCACTGTTGGTGTACTGTCTCTTAATTTTTTCTTTTGTTCCTTTGTATGTGCTTGTGTGATGCATTTAGAAGTCGTGCCGTTCGAGGGATTCGAAGAGCAGTTCGAGGAAGATTTTGAGCAGTAACAAGGCTTTGGTGGAGGCAAGTGTATTTTTGATCATCTCTTTGTGGTCATATTATTCACCAAATAAAGATACACTTTACTTTTCCGCATTGCATTAATTTGATGGGTCCTATGTTAAGGTTGTTCCCAGTCTTTTACCACTATCCTTGTTGTACCTGGGATGCTTTTCTTATGTTGGATAGAGTATTGCTTACTTGCTAAACTTGAGCATGGCAAACTTTGGGTTCAATTATTAAACTGGATTTATTTCATGTTCATACTTGTTAACTCAAGATCATATGTCAAATGGAACGTGGAGTGACCACCCAGGAAAACAGTACAACTATAAGATCAACGGGCTCTGATCTTGGCTGACTAATTAGAAACTTTAATATGTGCATGTCTTACCGAAAGGGAAGTGGGGGAGACTTTGATGAAGTATAACCCGGTCCTCTTGAGTAGTATGCTTTGCTAAGATACAGTCTCACTAGGGAGTTTTATGCTTTGCTTGGATTTTGAAACCTTAGTGGGCTGCCCTTATTAGGGAATCTTTGTAAAGGCCTCATAGTGTATCCCAAGCCACACACTTTTGTGTTTTTATGAGGTTGGCTCCCTCAGGAATGAGTGGGAAAACACGACTTATGGTGAAAGTGTACAACCTCTGCAGAGTGTAAAACTGTTATAACAGCCGTGCTCACAGTCATGAGCAGCTTGGACCCTCGCATGATTAATTACTCAAAGATGACATCAAATCGTTGTTCTTTACTCTTGAACATGTTATTGTATACTGTTTAATGTGGGATGGTATGAACTTGCACTTGTCAATTAATGATAAAATGTTGACCAACTAAAAGCTTAATGAAGTCAAACCGTGTCAGCTTTGTCCTTGTTTAGCCTTGCATGTCATTTATTTACTCTACACTTGCTGAGTACCAACCATAAGTGTACTCATCGTTGCTTTAAGCAACACTGTTCAGACCAAGGTGATTTGGAAGAGTTTCCAGGGGATTTCCAGGAGTTCTAGGCGTATGTGTTCACCAGTCAACTGCCCGTGGAGTTGATGGATTATTCCGCTTCTAGTTACTCGCTTTACTTTTCGTTAAAGACTTATGTCTTGGAGTGTAATAATGATGCAGTAACTGAGAAGATGAGCATAGAGGAGTACCAAGATGATGGAGGCACCGCTCGTTTGCCCATATTGCTCAAGCTTGTGATGAGTCAATTGGGGTACACCCGGAGGCCGGAGTATCGTTGTGTGGAGCACAAAAGCACCTGGTACCCATCCTATTGGGCAGTGTGTGTGCACATCAGGGTGGATGATCCTGCAACTGGATTGAAGAAGGTAGTTGCTATCTCCAATGATGACACTCTGCGGTGCAGCCCACAAGCAGGGATCAGTGAAGCAGCTAGACGCGCTCTCCATGCGCTTTGTGAGAAGCACAAGAGGTGGAGAACCTACACTACAGAGTCATTCCACATCGTGCTAGTGGAACCCCTTAGACCGTCCTTCCTCCCGTTCAAGGTGATATGGAAAAGGAAGTGCTGACGAACCTTGTTGCTGCTCTCAACATGGATCTGGACACCGTACAAAGTGAGTTGTGCTGGATTAGGTACTCGTTGCTTCAGATGAGAAGGGAGAGGGACACCCTGGCAGCCCAGTGCCTAAGCCATGGGGAGAAGATCCTAATGAAGAAGTGCTGCAAGCAGAGTCACCAGAGCGTGATATACTGGATTATGGAGAAGCTGGTGCAGTGACACAAGTACTCTAGACTTAGGCAGTCAACCCTCTTTTGTAATCGTTTAGTTTGAGTCGTCATTGAGGTCGGTGTGTTAGCTTTTGTTTAGGTGTGCTTGCTTGATGAGTGCTTGTTTTGAGTTGGATCTTTGCAGTGAGTGCGGTGTTTTGTGGAGTGATGACCACAAGGCATCAGACATCTTAAATCAATAAAGTTAGTTTGGTTTGGGTTATATATTTATCCCGGTTACTCATATTATGTTCTTCAATCAATTCACCTCAATCTATCTTGTGTTTCACGGTATGTTGGAATCTGTTCGCGAGTTCCCTGACATGTCTGTACTGTTCGAATTATTTCCGGAGCTACAGAAGTCCAAATGACATGATTCCTGTTGGGATCGATTCCTAACTCTGTAAAATACCTTCTGGAAATTTTTGAGAATTTTTGGATCAGCTAATTAAGAGTTATGCATTTATTAGTAAATTACTCAGGACCTTCCCGAGTGGAACCTGCCTGACACCACAAGCTTGTTAATTTCATATCTCGAGTTACAGAAATCCTATTGCATTAATTGAAATTGGAATAGATTCATAACTTGATAATCTATATTTAGGGAATTATTCAGAATTGTTGGGTTACCTGATATGGAGTTGTGCACATATTAGTATGACCCTTGGAACCTGACTCGAGATGCCTGACACAGCGAGCTTGTCTATTTAATATCTCAAGTTTTAGAAATCCGATTAAGGTGATCCAAGTTGGGTTGGATTCAAGACTTAACAATCGTCGTTCTGACCAAGTTTGATAATTTTTAGAGCTTCAGATTGCGCGCTATACTTGTTTCATTAAGGCACTCAGAATCTGTTTGGATGCAGTATGAAGGTGACAAGTGTTGTAGTGGATCTCTTGGATATGTGCAACCTCTTTATCCTTTTTCTCCACTTGTTTGTGATTGTTTGTTTCCCCAGCAATCATCTGAGTCTCATATCTCTAACCATCAGATGGTGAACACCAGGCCTGGGTTCGGCCGAACCGGGCCTGGCCCATAGCCGGCCCCCCAGCACCGCCTCTGGTCCTGGGTTGCTCTGGGCTGCTTTCTCTTGATTGGATTCATGTTGTACAAGCCCAGAGTGACTTGGCATTGGTCCAGGATGAAGTGGCGGTCGTCCACGTGTCGTGTGTTGTTGTTGCTTGGTCATCGTTGACGTGGACGGCTCCTGGTGGCTTGTATGGCTAAGGGGGGCGGCGGGGGGGGGGGGGGGGGGGGTAACCGGCCGAATCGTGTCGTTCGGCCGAATCGGTTAGTTCCGACCCCTATAGCACGTATTTGTCATTAATGTACCTGCACAAGTGAAACCCACCAAAACTCATGGAACTTTATTAGAAGTAAACCTAAGTGCATGGAATGTTGCATAAAGCCTCTTTTATTCCCGAGTATTGGTGGTCGAAAACGAGCCATAACGACCGCCAACAAGCTCCCCCAAGCTTAGAACTTTGCTTGTCCTCGAGCAAAGATAGAAACTTAGGCTCGGTGGATCAGGAGTTGCTACAATGTCATTGTATTGCAGGTCACTTTATGAACAACTAGTACTCAACAATACTCGAATCATTAGCAAAGTATTAACTCACCATTTTACCTATGGGGCTTATAGCAATCTCCTTGTCTTGGGCGGTTGAAAACTTGAACAGTTTGATTTAGTTTTATTCCACTCCACTATTTTCAGGATCCCATCTTAGAATTTCCACAATTTTGTGAAAAATGTAAGTTTGTTCCTCAATTGGCACACTCAATCACTCAAGTGGTATTTGAATCCTCCCCAAAGGCTTGGGCCTTCTTTTCATCCTAAAATCTAATAAGGCTTTTTGTGTGGCTCAGGGACAAAGGGTGGAGGCCTACTTGCATCTTATATTTTTCCAAGTCAAAGACCGGATTTTTGGGGAACCAAATCACACCTTTAGATCGAGAAGTGCAAGTGTGTGGAATATGTGGAGTGGAATGTGGTGGAACTCCTTGGGATGATTCTTCCTCTCCTTGACTTATTTTCGAGTACATGGGCTATCTCTTTTTTCTCATATTTTTGCCATGCCACTTGGCATGCTTTTCTTATTTCTTATTTTTGCCATGCTCTTTGGCATGCTCTTTTTTTTCTCTTTCTTTTTGCAACGCTCTTTGGCATGCTTTTCTTTTTGCATAGCCCATGTCTCTATTCAAGGATATTTGGAGAGGAGATAATAGAACATGGAGCATTTATTGTGTATGGATGATGGCAATATTTGCTAACTCCTAGTGTAGGAATTGCAGGTGAGTGTGGTGTGTATGTGAATGTCGATCTTGAAAGCATGGAAGATTTCTCACAATGGTCACAACAATTTGACAAAGCTCGCTAAGATAACAAGTAGCACATGCATAGAAGGTTTTCAACTAAGCTTAACATATGGCTTTAATAGGAATTCCGAACCAATGAGGAACTTTATTTTATTTTTGAAAGAATAAACATCTGGGATTTTCACCATACTAAGAGCAGAAGTAGAACTTAACCACAATCTCACTATATCACTCCTCACAACAACTTAGACTTGGAATAAAGCATGTGCTCCCACAAGGTTCAGGTTCATTTTTACTCATGCCAATTAACTCAAGTACTACAGGGCAACTAGTTGTAAACAAAGCACTTGCAAGATTAATGACAGAGCAACTATTCATCATTTCCAAGGTGAGAGGCATATGGTTCATTCCATGCATAGTTGGGGGTTATTTTATTCAAGGGAAATATTTTTGGTATTTTTATTTTAAGATGGAAATAAAATTGGAAGGGAAATGGCAAATGCGAAATCAAAGTGCTCAAAGGAACACAGAACATACCTGGTGGGGGTCCTCCCCAAAGCTTGGATCTTTCATTGGTAGGGTCGAAACCTTGAGAAGTACTCTGTCATCTGGTTCGTATGCTGCTGGACATCGTACCTTATAGAGTCTAGCATCCTACTATTCTCTTGATGATATTTAGAATGGCGTGCCCATATTCCTTCAATGTTCCTGGTACGGTCGTCAAGGCGGTCGACTCGGTCGGAGATATAGGACAACTCCCGACTGATGTCATAGCTACTGGGTGTAGAGAAGCGTGCGGACTTAGAGTGCCCGGGGAAGTAAGGTTGGAGGCACTGTCGTACCCCCTCCATACCATCCCTGGAAATATTCAGAGTCTGTACTCAGCGTGCGTGTGCGCGAAGTGGTTGAGTCGGGCTGGTTCGGCTGAGCCAACCAGCTCACCCAAACAAGCCTGTTCGCCAGAACCAAATGGTTTAGTTGAACGGATCGTCCTGCGCGTTCTCGTCCTCTTCTTCCACTGTGTCGTCCCTATACTCATGCAACATCTGTTAAATTGGGCATTCTCTAACTGGCTCAACAGCACCAGTCAGAGCATTATTTTGGACAGTTCAAACTAAGATTTTTATTTTATTTTATTTTATTTTATTTTATTCATCAAGCTAAATTTGGGAAAACAAAAATTGGAAGGGAAATAAAGAGAGCACCTCCTAAACAATGATCTGAGCAAAAGGGAAATTGAAATGGGAAATAAATTTAAACTAATGGTGCTCTACAAGATGCAACCACATCACATCTACTCTATAGGTGGATCGTAAAGGTCTAGATGTCATATGGCTTTGGCGAGCTTCTTGAATTTGGTTGTGAATGCTTGGCAGAGGACATTGATCTTGTCATTCCTTGTCTATCTGCCAAGGCTCGCCTTCAACGACCTTCTCATCCAGGTTGTTCAATTTCTAGCGTGTTTGTGCTAGCTTTTCTTTCAGGTTCTACAACTGTGGGCTCCTCTTCTTCCTCCTCCTCGGAATGTTGCATCACATGGCTCTCCGTTGGTGGGTTTAGAGAATTTTGCTTGTGATACTCTTGGAGAGGGAACCCTTGGGTGAGGAAAGGTCTTTGGGTGGCCATGGTGGCTAGGTATGTCGGCTCTATGTTCGGGAAGGTGAAGGAGGAGGAGGACAGTCTCTAGAATAAATCGAGAAGACTTGATCGAAAAACAACTTTCCTGATGTTTTCCTCATGACTCTGGGATAAGATGGGATACAGATAGGATCTAAGATTCGAATGGATGCGCATGGGCCAAGGGTTGCCTTCGGCCGAACAATGGTTTGGCCGAAGTGGCCCAGTTTACCCGAACCAAAATGGGTTGGTATGCCCATAGTGCACGAAAGAGCCTAGTTCTCTAGTGCCTACCCATCTCATTGACGATCTTTTGCAGAATGGTCTTGATCTGCATGTTGGATGTTCTGCTTGACCACA
The DNA here is from genome assembly GCA_033239725.1 of Echinochloa phyllopogon. Taxonomy (NCBI): domain Eukaryota; kingdom Viridiplantae; phylum Streptophyta; class Magnoliopsida; order Poales; family Poaceae; genus Echinochloa; species Echinochloa phyllopogon. The sequence continues at coordinate 20,728,654 of BTCW01000013.1, read as the reverse complement.
AGTTTGGGGGTGATAAGGTGTGGCTATAAAAATGCGGCTCCCCCAAACTTGAATATTATCGGAGCAGATATGAGTCGTCCCATAGGTGAAGTCTGCTCTCGTAAATCAATCTTTTCCTATTTTCACCTGATGGGACGTACGCAGACACCATGAAGTTGACTATGTTGGCGTACCGCGGCTCTAGTATTGTGACCTTGAGGAGCATATCATCCCGTAAGAAATCATCAATGAGGTGATCTAAAGGGACTTGTATCCGAGACAGACCCAACGGATGAGTCTCGGTTTCGCATACTATTTGGTCAAAAGATACTTCAGAGCAGCATGGTCTGAATAGACTATGACCTTTGCCCCAACTTGGTAGGACCGGAATTTGTCTATAACAAACACAACTTCTATGAGTCCTTTTATGTGGTTGTGTAGTTGAGCTGGGGCCAGTGAGCGTACTGCTAGCATATGAGATAGCATAAAGCTTTTTGTCCTTGGTTTGGCCCACAACAGCTCCTACGGCATAATCGCTCACATCACACATGATTTCTAGTGAGATGCTCCAGGCGAGAGGCTGGATGATGGGAGCGAAATTGAGTGCTTTCTTGAGGGTGTGAAAGGAAGCATAGCACTCTTTATCAAAGATGAGAGGGGTTTCCTTGGCTAGGAGATTAGTTAACGACCGGGCTATTAGAGAGAAATTTTCGATGAAACACCTATAAAGCCCGACGTGGCCAAGGAGACTACGAATCCCCTATATGTTGGCGGGAAGTGTAGCCATAAGGTCATGTTTAGGAGTAGGATAGAGGAAGATGATTACTTCTGACTTTGAATCTAGTCTTTCCTCGATCAAAGACGAATCTTCGTGACACTTTCCTTGCGACCCCAAGATAAAATGAGATAGGGATATGATGTGTATGATGATTACTAGTAATCCCTTCTAAATCTTGGACAGAGTGATCTTTCTCCAGGACAGTGAGAATATGTTGAGTTTCAACATAAGAGGGCATGTCACTAATGGTCACTGGAGTTTGTTTGTCCCTAAAGAGGAAGGCATCCTTCTGTCTAGAGGGAAGAGGCTTAGGCTCGATTGGAGGATGAATTTCTTCTACCTCCATAAAGAATTGGAGATCTTCTTCTAGGATAGGTTGCTCTAAGTCTGCCAGAGTTGTTGACATGACTTCCTCTACAGGGTCAGGATCGGGGTCCGTCACTATTCGTGGGTTCAAGGAATAGGAATAAGAGACTGGGACAGGTTCTTCTCCGATCCTAAGTTCTACTAGCTGGTTTGTTGGTGTATTTTCTAGAATTTTCATGATTGGCCTACCAATAAAGATGGAATGTGTGGAATCATTGGGCAGGTCAAAGATATGAAAATCCAGGAAAAGTTTAGGGTCATTAATCTCAACGGGTGTGACCCGCAAGATCCCTAAACAATCGAGGATCCTTCCCGATGTGAACCTTAGACGTTTCTTAGATGATGACCATGGTTCATCGGGAAGTTGAGCTCGCACCAAAGAGCTAGAGATTATGTTGATTCCGAGGCTCGGGTCGTACCTGATTTCCTTGTCTATGCCCATAACTTCACAAAAGATTGTTCAGATTCTCTTGGGCATCTTAACGACCTCGATTGAGGCTTCAGCCTCGTCTAGCCATTTCCGACTCATGATGGCAGAGAGACGTCCTAAGTACTCTCTCTCTCTCTAATATTCTAGTGCCTCCTTGTCGGCTAGTGGATCCTTTTGCTCTACACATTGTTCCAATGGGAAACTTGTTGCACTCCCTAATTTATCGAATAGATCATCGTCAAAATCGTAGGGAGTGGTGTAGAGTGGATGATAGTAGTCCAGGCTAGAATATAGTGGTGGTTCAAAATGAGCATCGAGTTTTAATTGAACGGAAGAGCTGATAGATTTGGATTGTAAATGTATAGGCTCTTTAGGTTTAGGCTGTTTCTCTTCTTCATTGGGGTGTTCATCATAGACTCAAGTGTAGGGAGTGTCATCTAGGATACGATCCAGGATTATCCTCGCTTCACTGAGAACCAAATGAGAAAACGACCCTCCTGAAGCTGAGTTCAAGAAAGTGGTGGCTACGGGGCACAGGCCAAGGCTGAAATCTTGTAGAATGATAGGTTCTGATAAGCCTAGGTCAGGTCCAGATGCCAAAATTTCCATGAAACGAGCCCAGGCAGCTCCTAACGACTCTCCCTCTAATTGCTTAAAGGTAAGGATTTCAATTCGGAGGCTGGCTACCTTGAAATCTGGGAAGAAATTTAGGTAGAAATTTTCTCTAAGGATTTCCCAGCTCCCTTCCATATTTCCGATAGATAGAGAGTACCATTTCTTTGCTCCTCCCATTAATAAAAATGGGAATAGCTTCCATTTGAGCGTCTCTTGTGTCATGCCCGATATGGTGAGGCAAGAACAGAGTTGCTCAAACTCTCGTAAATGCGCATAGGGACTCTCAGCATTCGTTCCTGAGAACATTTGCTCTCAAACCATGGCTATGAAGCCAGGACGCAGCTCATAGCCGGGTGTGTGGATGGGATGTGATGATGGTGGAGGCTCCAAACAATCGCCCTTTGGAGCCGAATGTTGACGTAAGGTGAGAGTGGAATCCATGTGGTGGATGGTGGATAATGGGGATACACGGACAACTTGGGTTTGGAATCAGAACAGCTACCGTTCCCCGACAACGGCGCCAGAAAGCTTGTTGGCACTTCTTACGGCCTACAGATAAATCCACAAGCAGACGGATACCGATGTAGTTTTCACCCGGGAGTATTCCAAGGTATCGATTTCCATGGGGAACAAGAAGTGAGCTAATTCTAAACTAAGTTGTTCAAGGGTTATCAAATGGGATGGATGAAGTGGATGACAACAACAAAGAGGGAAGAGAAGCGATGAGAGGGTAGAGAGGGTACAAGTCTGAAAGAGGCACTCTACTGATTAACTGAGTGGATCAGAGGGTACAGATAGATACTTGCTTCGGGACAATAGAACCTATGACACGCAGAAAGGGATGAGAAGGGGTGTCACCAATCCTACACTCTTGGATCCTGCAGTGATGAGGACATCACCGCCAACGATACAGCCACAACATCTTCTCCTATCATTGCCGGTCCTATTACCCGTGCTCGTGCTAGACAACTTAATCATCAGGTGAGTTCACTCCTAAGTTTATGTTCATCATATTTAGACCGTGGAGACCCATGCACTCTTGTTTTGCTCAGGAATCATGGAGAGGATCGCGAACGAAAAGGATTCACGCGGGCTGGATTCGGACTGCAGAAAAACATCAACTTGTGATGGACACCACGGTCGCATACGGACTCGGATTGGGGCGTTCAAGTACTTCACGGAAAGCTTATCAAGTCTACTTTCCAACGGATCTAACTGCACGTCCATATCTATTCGGAGTCATTCAGAATCGTCTATTTTCTATGAGATGTTTTCTGCCCATGATGCTGCGCCGTCTTATTTTGGCCCAATGGGCCGTGTATCATGTAGAGTCCATTATGGACGCATCCTAGGGTTGGAGCATGAACCCAGCACCCCTGTGGTCATCCTCCCTTGTCTTATACCCCTTAGCTGCCGCCAAGAACACTTGGGTTTTGTTTAGATCAAGTTTAGCCATTGCTACTTGCTTGTAAGCGTGCGTGCTGGTCCAGCCGCCCGTCTTTGAGTCTTCAGAACTCCACTTCGTTTGTGATTGAGTTTGAGATTGAACACTTCATTCCCATCTAATAATTTCAGTACTTGTTCGATACTTGTTCTTGCTAGTTCTTCGATTGCTTGCATGACAGGACTGGGTGACGTGCTTCCACAGGATAACGGCATCCATAGGAGGTGGTGCATCGGTTGCTAAGGCGCAGTCTTTGGAAGGCTGTAGTCGGGCCATCAACGTTGTCTCCTCCAATCGAGTTATCCCCCACGCCTCTCATCGAAAGATCGGGCATAAACCCTAGCGGGTTCCCATCATGCAGGCCGAGACAAACATGATGGACTACGTAGGCCGTATAGGGCTGTCACCACCTAACGGCTACCACCTCCATAGACTCGAGGACAAACTAAGTTAACCTCAAGTATAGGCACCACGCCTACACTAGTCGGTTAATACTAATCTCCTATAGAAAGACAAGCACCCAAGGCAAACAACCACTATACAATTATACCAATCAACTAAGCATTGAACGAAGAACCAGCTACTAAATAAAAGTAGAACTGACTACTCAATTAATCAGGAAGAGATACAAGAGTTACCAGACATGACCCGGATGTCATTCGAAGCAGAGCCGCATCCGTAGAGGTACAAATGGAAGAGGGGTCGACACTCCGGCTCCTCTCCGGATGCTCGCCTCTCCTCTCTCCCTATCTTCTAAGTATGAAAGTGGCAGAGCTTCGCTAAGGAACTCCTCTCTTGTGTTGTGTGTGATTGTAGGTGCTTGAGGCCTCCATTTGTAGCAAGTGATGGCGGTTATGGGTGGAGTAACCGCCAAGGGGCCCTTGAAGGCGGTTCCCCTGATTTGGCCGAAGATCCTGGTTCGGCCGAACCAGTGGATCCACCGCCCTTTGCTCCAAGGGCCACAATTCAGTCTGGGAGGTGGTTCCCAGCTGGGGGCGGTTCGGCCGAAGGCCTGGGTTCAGCCGAACTGGGCCTGGCCCATTGCCGGCCCCCAGCACCGCCTCTGGTGCTGGGTTGCTCTGGGCTGCTTTTCTCTTGATTGGATTCGTGTTGTACAAGCCTAGAGTGACGAGGCATTGGTTTAGGATGAAGTGGCAGTCGTCAGTGTCGTGTGTTGTTGTTGCTTGGTCATCGTAGACGTGGACGGCTCCTGGTGGCTTGTATGGCTAAGGGGGGCAACCGGCCGAATCGTGTCGTTCGGCCGAATCGGTTAGTTCCGACCCCAATAGCATGTATTTGTCATTAATGTACCTGCACAAGTGAAACACACCAAAACTCGTGGAACTTTATTAGAAGTAAACCTAAGTGCATGGAATGTTGCATAAAGCCTCTTTTAATCCAGAGTATTGGTGGTCGAAAACGAGTCGTAACGACCGCCAACATCCGCCAGTTGCGTTGTTCCCATGGTAGTGCTTGCCTTGGGAGTCCACTAACTCACTTATTCATGATAGATTGCGAATCTATTGTGAGTGAGTGCGAGTCTAGTGCATTGCTTTGTGAGATTGCATCGAGTGGCACTAGGTGTTCATGTTGCAAGTCGGTTTGCTTGTTTCTCTTGAGGTTGCCACCTCCTAGACGGCTTGGTGGATTGAGGCTCCGTTGGAGCACGCAAGGAGATTGTGCGGTGCTCCGTAGAAGGATTTGTGAGGGGGATTGTGCTCACCCCGCGGGGACCGTGAAGAGCAACTCTAGTGGAGCATGTCATTGAGTTACCTCAATTGCGAGTGGTGTCTTGGAGTGCCCGGAGTGGCCAGCGGCTTGAGAGCTTTGCCCAAGAACCATCGAGGTGTTGGTCGACACAACGAGGATTAGCTTGGTGGCAAACAAGTGAACCTCGGGATAAAAATCACCGTGTCAACATTATCTACTCTTTTCAGTGGTTTACACTTCTTGATCACAAGCATTGTATTTACTTTCTTATATATATCTTGTGCTTGTGAGGTTGCTCTCATAATTAGTTGGCTTGTGTACCTTGCTAGTTGTCTTCTTGCTTGTGTAGCTAGAAGTAGTGATCTTGTGACTAATTAGCTTGTGTAGCTTAATTAGTCTCTTTGCTTAGTTTGTGTAGCTAAGTAAATTGAGCCTTTGGATTAGACTTGTGTAGTCTTGTTCATTGAGCATTGCTAGTGGGCCTAGGGGCTTTGTGCTTTTGCTTACTAGTTGTGTAGGAGCTCCCCGGGGTGTGAAGTACTAGTGGCATAGGTTTGTGTGACCTTGCTCCTAGAATTACATAGGTGAGCTCGTGCTAGCCCGACACCTTAGTTGCTTGTTTAGGATATTTTATAATGTGCTATTAAACATAGATAGAGGGGTGAAGTCTGGGCTAGACCGATAGTTTTAATTCCGCATTTATTTCAGTTAGCCGGTGCATTATGTTTTAGAAAGGACTATTCACCCCCCTCTAGTCTGCTATCTCGACCCTGCACCGCTTTGCTGCCCATTGATCTCCCTGTACCACGCCCACGTGTGCCACGCTGCCCACACACGCGAACCGTCTCTGTGCTGCCCCGCTCGACGCACGCGCACCTGCCCACACCACTGCTCCCCCATAGCACCCCGCCGGGCCGCCCGTCGTCGCGTCTCCCGCGCCGCGCACACGCCACGTCATGACACACACACACATCACGACACGCACGGCGCAACGCCCGTGCCGCCAATCCCGCCGATGATGCCACCGCCATTAATGGCGGGCTTCCTGTGCCGCGCGAGGGGCCACACCGCCGGCCGCCCCCTCTCTCGACCCACTGTTGGCACTTCTTACGATCCAATATCAGGATTGAGAATCCCGGTACTGGGGTAAAGAGTGTTTCAGTGGTTTTCCTTATACTTAGCAAAATATATAAACATTCTGCAAGCGCACAGAATCACCGCTGTAGCACTTCACCTGGCAGTATCCCGAGGTATCGTAATTTATATTTCCACAGGGAAGCTTTGGCAAGAGTACTAGTAAACAAGTATTCAAGACTATCAGAGAAAGGTACACAACTAAACAAGACAGGGGATAACGGTATTGTATAGGCGTGGATATACCATGACACACAGCTCAAGGGAGACTCAGGTAAGAGAGAGAAGGTATAGATAGCTGGGAGGACAACTAGAAGAGATAGAGGATTCCTATGGACTTTATCTGTCTATGTCACTCGGGCTCAGAGATACAGCGGCTAAAGAGCCAGCACTGGAAGGTCTGGGTTAACTCTAATGTCTTAGCATCAGGACAATGGACACCAATGACACACAGAAAGGGATGAGAAGGGGTGCCACCAGCTCCACACTGGGGGATCCTACATGCCGAGACTAACGAGGTTGATTACAAAGATCGTATAGGGCTGTCACCACCTAACGGCTACCACACATTCGTTGAATCGGGGGCAAACCAAGGCCACTGACTAGTCTGGGTACCACACCCACACTAACCAACGACTACTTACTTCATTAGCAAAAGCAAGCAACCCGTCAGTACCCCCGGTGACAGTTCACCGGCAAATATTGAGCTAAGTCGAAGAACCAACTAAGACAATGACTTAAACAAGAACTAGAAGCACTAGAACTAGAACCGACTATAGTCTAAACACGATATAGATGTAACTAGAATAAAGTAGAAGCAAGCTATAAATGACAAAGGCAAGATGATAAAGATAATTATATTGATAACTCAAGTCTTACAAAAGGAAAAGGAAAAGATACAAGAGCTTATACCAGAGCTTCTGAAGACGACTCCGGAACCTCCGAGGCCAAGTTCGACTCGACTTTAACTCCCAACTAAACTATCCTAACTCTACTAGAGAGAAGTGGAAATGAGAGCTCCTTAGCTTGGTGTGTGTTGAAATGAGCCGTGGACACCTCCATTTATAGCACCAAAGGGCGGTTGAGTGGAGTAACCGCCACGGGACGTTGTGGCGTTTACCGGCCAGTTCGGCCGAACTGGCCGAACGTCGGATTCAACCGCCTTAACCTTCTATGGCCTTGATGCATCCTTGGAGGCGGTTTTGGGTACTGGGGGTGGTTCGGATGAAGCCATACAGTTCCGCTGAACTGGGCTTCTGTCCCAGGGCCGCACCCGTGCACCGCCTCTACTTCCTGGGCCTCCTGGCTAGCTTCTCCTGGTGTTCTTCGGTGAATTTGGCCCATGAAATGACGTGGCAGGAGTCCACGTGGCTTGCACAATCATCGCATCATCATTGCTGATGTGGATGCCACCTCGTGTGCTTGCATGATTGTTAAGGGGGGTGGTTCGGTCGGAAACGGAAGGTTTCGGCCGAACCGGAGTTTTACCCCCCTTAACGGGCTTTTTCCGACTCGGTCCCTGCAAATCAGACACTCACCAAAACTCATGGAACTTTATTAGAAGTAAAACCTAAATACATGAAATGTTACATAAAACCTCTTTTATTCCCGAGAGTTGGTGGTCGGATTCATACCGTAACGACCGCCAACAAGCTCCCCCAAGCTTAGACCTTTGCTCGTCCTCGAGCAAAGATAGAAACTTAGGCTCGGTGGATCAGGAGTTGCTACAATGTAATTATTTTGCAGGTAATCTTTATAATCAACTAACACTTTAAGGTATTTGAATTTTTCAGCAAAGTGACCAATTACCTTCTTACCTATGGGGCTTCTAGCAAACTCCTTGCCTTGGACGGTTGAAAGGTAGAACAATTTAACTCAACTATATTTAATTCATACTCTTTTCAGGATCCCACCTCGGAGTTTTCAAAAAATTTTGAAAATTAAAGCTTAGTTCCTCAAAGGCACACTCAATCACTCAAGTGATATTTATATCCTCACCAAAGGCTTTGCTTGCAGGACAGATGGATGAAAGCCTACTTGCATTCTAGAATTTTGCTAAGTCAAAGACTGGACCTAAGGAGGATCCAATCATACCTTTAAATCGAGAAGTGGAAGTGTATGGATGTGTGGAGTGGAAAGTGGAAATTGGTGGAAACTCCTTGGGAATGATTCTTCCTCTTTTTGAATTTATTTTTCAAGAACATGGGCTATCTTCTTTTTCTTTCTATTTTTGCCATGCTTTCTCGAGCATGCTTTTCTTTTTCTCATATTTTTGCCATGTCTTTTGACATGCTCATATTTTTGCCATGCTACTTAGCATGCTTTTCCTCTTTTTCTTTTTGCATAGCCCATGCCTCTACTCAAGGATATTTAGAGAGGGAATCTTGGAGCATTTTTTTTTGTGGATGGTGGATGGAAAATATTTGCTAACTCCCAGTGTAGGAATTGCAAGTGAGAGGTGATGTGTATGTGAATCTCGATGTTTAAAGCATGAAAGGTTCCTCACTAAGGTCACAACAATTTGTCAAAGCACACTAAAATGGCAAGCATCATATGTATGAAGGTTTTTCAACTAACTTATCATATGTCTTTGGATAGGCATTTTGAACCAATGAGGAACTTTATTTGAATATTTTTTAAACTAAAGCATCCGAGATTTTCACCTTACTAAGAGCAGAAATAAAACTCAACCAATTCTCACTATATCTTTCCTCACAACAACTTAGACTTAGAATAAGCATATGCTCCACAAGGATTTTTTTTCAGGTTTTATCATCACTCATGCCAATTAAATTCAAGTACCAATAAAGCAATTAATTAAGCACAAGATACTTGCAAAATAAATGACAGAGCAACTATACATCATTTCCAAAAAGAGAGGCATATGTTTCATTCATGCATAGTCTGGGAGTTGATTTTATTCAAGATTCAAAGCAAATATTTTTTTTGGTCTTTTCTTTGATTTAAAAAGGAATTGAAATGAAGGGAAATGAAAGCAAACGAAATTACTGCTGAGCTGGAACGGGTCGGACATACCTTCGCGGGGTTTCTCCCCCCCCCCAAGCTTGCTTGACGACGTCACTGGTACGGTCGGAAGTTCGAGAAGTAATTGTTCATTCTCTCAAACTGCTTCCTCTGCTCATAGTTTGGGATTCAAGCATAGAGTTGTTCTCCTGAAGGTAGCGAGTGTGCCATGCCAAAGTCCTTTCAATGTCCCGGGTGCGATCATCGATGAGATCCACTCGATCGGAAATATAGGATAATTCCCGATCAATGTACGCCCCGGTTGGCATGGTGTACCATTCTACTGAGGGAATCCTAGGTTATATGGTGGATAGTAGGTGCTATCAAACCCATAACCTTGGGAAAATTCAGAGCCTGAACTCTGAGCATAGTCCTAGCGGCCCGAGGCAAAGTACTCCGGACCCTGGGGATATCCAGAGCCTCCTGTTCCAGATGTCCCAGCGTCAGTATACTGCTCATAGGCCTCCTCAAAAGCAGAAGTGTGGCGGTGCGGTTCTTGAGGTGAATCCGTCTGTCCCTGTGCAGTGGCCAGACCAGCGTCTCTTCTGGCCCGCCCTCGGGTAACTGGTCCTGTGCCTATAACACTGTGGCGGGCTGGCTCTCTCCTAGGGGGAGAGTCTTCCAAACCCGCCTTTAGCTGAAGGGTCAGTTTCCGAGCGGCATACAACCTAAGTTTCGGGCAAGGTAATGGAACTTCGGTTGTTTGGCCACGATAAGTCATAGCGAGGCTCCCATCGAACGCCTTGCGTATCATGTGGCCTTGCACAAAGTGCTCGGCATCCACGACATGACGTTCTATCTTGATGTATGAATGCTGGGCATTGTCAAGAATGCCTAGCCAGTGATGGGAACTAGGGTTTCCCGATCTTCCGAAATGTTCTGATAACTCTCGATTTGGTGGAGTCGTGAATCAAATTGATCCGGCTTCCGAACCACACGTTCTGAACCCCGCAATCGCAGCACCACGTCTCCTCAGGATATCAACCGGCGTTGCACGGTTGACCTCACCCAGAAGGCTAATCCTTGCCTGTGAATCGAAGAACACAAGCAAGAACGAGAAAGATTGCAACATAATTGCAGATGTATGATTAAACTCACGAAGTTGGGGTCTCACAAACCGACGAGCGGCGACACTGTTATTGACAGAATTGATCTAAGCAAAACCCCCAAACCCTAACTTGGGTGGAGGCTACTATTTTATAGAGTCTAGGGTCGTGGTTGACCCCCCTGGACGTGCCCCTATTGGGCTCAACACGATACACGGCCCAAAGACAAAAATACGACGACGCAGCGCCGAAACAGATTATGAACCTCAAATTGTTTCGTCGATTCCCGATGACTCCTGACGAATTTTGATATGACACCAGTGCCATTGCAAATATTATCTTCTTAGCTTTCCAAGCATATAAAGAACGTCCAAATCTGAGCCCGTATGCGACATGGGCGTCCAATGTAGCGCTGACTGCTCCTGGACTCCGAGGTGGACTCGAAGTCGAATTGATTTTGGCCTCTATCTTGACTTGCACGCCCTTGCTGGTCCTCTCCACCTTGAAGTCCTTCTCCAACTATCCTCTGGTCCTCTCCATGGTTCCTAATTACAATATAATCATTAGTTAGCAATCTATTCTCATAATCACATAGAGAAGTACTTAGGAACGAGCTCACCTCTAAATTCAATTGTCGCGCACGAGCTCTAGTGATTGGACCTTGAACGATCAATGGAGGATTGTTGTGAGTATCCATTGGAGTGATGTCCTCATTAGCCAGGTAGTGAGGCGAGTAACTAAATAAGTCATCGCCACACTCCCAACACGAGGGGGCATAGAAATCTAATGGGCAACCAAGTCTTGAATAGGCGAGACTGGAATCTTTTTAGTCATCGCATAAAGCAAACGCAACTCCACTGTGTTAACGGGATGCAAATCCGACCGAGGGAACACCGTCATAGCCATCCACCGATGCATGAAACGAAGGTGGGGTTATGAATGTCATTTGTACGGGGAGCCATACATCTAGTGTTCCCGAAAATTTTGTGCCAAAAGTCATCTCTACTAAACTTTTTCAAAGATTTAGTGGGCTCTAAAGAACAACGATGATTAAAACCCAAAGCCACACTAAAATCCCTCCAAGAGCAGGAATACTCTTGGTTAAAAAGTCGAAAGCGGATACCCTCCTTTTCAGAAATGAGTGTGCATAAAAATTCAAGGGAAAGGAGGAGCGAACCTGGTTCCATGATCTACTAGAAGTTCTCCCACCCAATGGCCTGGAAAACCTCCAGAAACTCATCGACCATCCCCATCTTTACGAGCAAGTCATGCTCCTAAATTCGGGTATGTTCGAATTCCTTCACGGGCAGCAAAGCAATTTCTTCTTTCTCACAGGTCGTCCTGAGGATGATGTCTTCGTCGCTCAGGAGCCTTCGAACTGAGCTAGAGGCATAACCTCCGCCTATGTTCGATGCCCCTGGCTCATCCATCTCTATCGGAGCCGGTGCGTTGGATAGTGTCGGTGAACTATCGGCATCATCACCACTTGAACGACGGCTCAACCGGCTGGACCTTCCCTGCAAAAGTTTAGTGCACACAACGATACCCGAAGGACTGAAACTATGAGGTTAGCACAATGAAAGCAAGTCAGTCGTTTGATGGTTAATCGTTCTTGCGGGGATTTGACACCTCCACAAAAAGGTTAGTCGTTCTTGTGGGTGTCGGAAACCTCCACAAACACGTTCAAGTTTCAGCAATAAGATCGAAAGCAAATATTTTTGTGTTTTTTCTTAATGCAAGTGAATCAAACTTGAGCAAGAACAAAGAGAGAAAGCTTGAGAGCAAGCTAGAGCAAGAATATGAAAGGGAGAGAGAGCTCCTGAGCAAATGTATGCAGCAAGGAGTGGTGCAAGGAATGAGCAAGCACCTGGGTGGCTTTTATAGGCCGAGGGGAGCCAGGCCTGGTTCGGTTGAACCCCCCTGGTTTGGCCGAACCAGGGCAGTGCTACCAGCACTCCATGTGAGTGCTGGTGCTCCCCCTTTGCTTCATGTGCACGCAAATTTTAGTGGTCAGCATTGATGTATGGTCATTTGAGTGGAAGTTAGTGCAAAGATGCTCATTTTGACATGACCAAAGTGGACAAATTATTGGTGGCACTCCCATGCTGCCATGTTTGTGATAATTGGTGAGTGTGCAGCCATGTGGAGTGGGGTAAACATGTTTTGTGCTGGTTGGTGATGATGGTAAATAAATGGAGATGTTCTAGAAGGGGTAAAAATAATAAAAATTACAAATTTTACCCACTTCAAACAAATTTCAGCATATGGTCCATTTATTTTTACCAAAATTTAAACCAAAGATGTTTTGCATGCACCAATTTTATTCTTGCTATTCTCTCATTATATTTCATGCACAATTGATCAGAAATTTGAAATAAAACATGCAAATGCAGTGAATTGAAATTTAAAATTTGAAAGGGAAACATGAGATACATACCGGTTTTTCTCGCGGCGAGAGCTCGAATTTTGAGTCCATGAGCGGGACTCCTCCGTGTCTTCAATGATTTTTGTCATCGTCCGATCCCAGAGTGGATGGTTCGGATGATGCACTCTACTTCTTCCACCACACCTTGATTTTCTTCGATGTAGGTGTTGGTGGCAGTGGAATCGGATCTTCTAGTGCGTTCCATATAGCTTGATCCTCCTCTTGTTTTCGAAAGAGGCGGTCCATTTCATCCTCACTCTCAGATTTAGTGGATTGATCCCACTGCTTGAGCGGTGTTTAAAAATGGCCAGCCCAACACAAGGGGAAATGAATGATCGTTCCCCGTGTCAAGGACTACGAAATCCGTAGGGACATAATATCCCCAAATTTGGACCGAGACATTTTCAATCACCCCCTCGGGGTAGCTGATCGACGAATCTGCAAGTTGCACCTGGGCATTTGTAGCATAAAGAAGAGGGTAGCGTAAGTTTTTGAATAATACCTTAGACATGATGTTGACGCTAGTTCCAAGATCGCAGAGAGCGTTTTCAATGCATTGATTCCAAATCGAGCACTGAATGACTGACTCTCTAGTATCTTCCTTCCTTTTCAGAGGAGTGTTGATGATGGCCTTCTTGGCAGCTCTTGGTAGGTACAGCCCTCTGGGTGTATCCACTTGGATGTACGAGGCCTTCCCTGCATGATTAGCATGGAACGAACCACGAGACGGCTTACCCCGTCTTATGGTTACTGCTTTAACAGACTCAATGGAAGGTTCAGATTGCCCCGGAATCTTCCCAGATTCAGAAACAGGAACAACAGTAGCTAATTGAGCAAATTGTGTTTCTATCATTTTATTGAAGCTCAATTGACTTTTTATAGCAGAAGAGAAAGATTCCAGATTTGCATCTATGCTTTCAAGGATTTTGTCAGTTGCAACAAACTTTTTACTGATATTTTCATTGATTTAATCCTGGCCTAGCACAAGATCTTTGATAGATGGCTGATTATCGAAAGTACTGGAATTGAAATTGTTACCTTGTGAAGATCTCTCAAAAGAGTGATTCAGGCGCGAATTCCAGCCTTGATTGCCGTAGTTGTTCGGACGATACCCATTGTTGTTGGAGTTGTTGATGTAGTGGGCATCTTCTCGCGTTTCGGGGCAATCATTCCCCGAATGGCCTGTGTTGCCACAGACCTCGCACGTCATGCGAGCGTCCATGGCTTGCACCGTTTCTTGAACAGGGGCCTCCATCTTATTCAGAAGGAGGTCCATCTTGGCAGCGAGCATGTCCAAAGCTTCAACTTGGTGGACTCCTCGGGTACGTGGTTGGTCACGTTTAGTGCCCCAACCCTGATTTTCCACCATCTTCTCGATGAGGGCCTTAGCTTGGTTCTCCTCAAGAGAGAAAAATGCTCCTCCAGCAGCAGCATCTAAATACTCACGGGCTGAGCTCTTTAGCCCATGGTAAAATGTTTGGATGATGAACCAATTCTGCATACCATGGTGAGGACAAGCAGAAATATAGTCCTGGAGGCGTTCCCATGCCTCCGGGACTGTTTCATCTTTTGCTTGTTGGAAACTAGCAATTTTATTCCGGAGGACGTTGGTTTTCCCAACCGGAAAGAACTTTAGCAAAAAGGCACTAATGCACTTATCCCATGAATCTATAGCTTCACGACTAGCATAAAACCATTGCTTTGCCTTACCCAATAAGGAGAACGGGGATAAACGAAGGTGAATAGCATCGGTACTTACACCGCGTATGGTGAAGGTGTTGCAGATCTCCACGAAGTGTTGGAGATGAGCGTTAGCATCTTCGTGAGGCTTGTCGCAGAATGGCCTAGCCTGCACCATGTTGATGAGGGCTGGCTTGAGCTCGAAAGTCCCGTCTCCGACAGGCGGAGTGGGACTGTTGGCGGTCCTTACGTCCTGATTTTCGACCTCCAACCGAGTATAAAAAAAACACAATAGAATCATGCACCATAGCTATAGGGCTTATTTCTAATCAATTCCACAAGCTTTCGTGAGTTCATGTTCTGCAGGAACTCAATCGCGAAAAGCTCGCTAAGGGGGGTAAAAAACCCCGGTTCGGCCAAACCTCCCGGTTTCGGACCGAACCACCCCCCTTAGACGACACATGAGCGTACAAGGCCTCGTCCACATCAGCGGTGACAAGGCGACGACCGTACATGACGTGTGGGCCACCGCCACATCATTTCATGGGCCAAGACATGTGAAGGACCTCAAGTTAAAAGCATCCAGAGCGGCCCAAGACACAAGGCAATGCACGGGGGCGGCCCGGAGGCCAGGCCCAGTTCGGCCGAACTGTGGGCCTTCGGCCAAACCGCCCCCAACGCACGAAACTGACACCAGGGAGAGATCGTGGCTGTAGGGAGCAAAGGCGGCAGATCCTGTGGTTCGGCCGAACCCAGACAGTTCGGCCGAACCCACAGGCTTCGGCCGAACCAGCCCTGCACCACCGTGTTCTTCCTTGCATGCCACTCCTCTCCACCGCCTTCAGCCAGCTATAAATGGAGGTCCCGGGTCCCTGCATCAATACACAACACTTGAGATTAGGCATTATTGAAGCTCTGCCACTTGTGTCAATAGAAAATAGGGAGAGAGGAGAGGTGAGCGTCCCGGAGAGGAGCCGGAGTGTCGGCCCCTCTTCCTGCTATACCTCTACGGATGCGGCTCCGCTTCGAGTGACATCCGGGTCGTGTCTAGTAACTCTTGTATCTCTTTCTAATTAATTGAGCATTCAGCTCTTACTTTTATATGCTTGTTGGTTCTTCGTTCAATGCTTAGTTGATTTGTATAACTGTATACTGATTGCTTAGCTTGGTTGCTTATCTTTCTATAGGAGATAAGTATTAGTCGACTAGTGTAGGCGCGGTGCCTAGACTTGAGGTTAACTTAGTTTGCCCCCGATTCAACAAACGTGTGGTAGCCGTTAGGTAGTGACAGCCCTATACAGCCTTTGTAATCCATCTCGTTAGTCTCGGCCTGTAGGATCCCCCAGTGTGGAGCAGGTGGCACCTCTTCTCATCCCTGTCTGGGTGTCATTGGTGTCCATTGTCCTGAAGCAAGTATCTATCTGTATCCTCTGATCTGCTCGATCAATCAGTAGAGTACCGCTTTCAGACTCGTACCCTCTCTACCCTGCTAGTGCCCTTCATATCTCTTCGTTGTTGTCATCCACTCCATCCATTCCGTTCATTCCACTCCATCTACCTAGGACAATATAGTTTAGAATTAGTTCACTTCTCGTTCCTCGTGGAAATCGATACCCTGGAATACTCCTGGGTGAAAGCTACATCGGTATCCGTCCGCTTGCGGATTTATCTGTAGGTCGTTAGGAGTGCCAACAAGCTTTCTGGCGCCATTGCCAGGGAACGGTAGCTGTTCTAATTGCGAACCCAAGTTGTCCGTGTATCACACCATCCCATCCACAATATGGATTCCACTCTTACCTTACGCCATTATTCGGCTCCAAAGGGCAATTGTTTGGAGCCACCACCATCATCACATCCTATCCACACACCCGGCTATGAGCTGCGTCCTGGCTTCATAGACATGGTTCGAGAGCAAACGTTCTCAGGAACGAAAGATGAGAGTCCATACTTGCATTTGCGAGAATTTGAGCAGCTTTGTTCATGTCTCGTCATTGCGGGCATGTCACAAGAGACGCTTAAATGGAAGCTATTTCCATTTTCCTTAACGGGAGGAGCGAATAAATGATACTCTCTATCTGTCGGTAACATGGAGGGGAGTTGGGAACTTCTTAGAGAGAAATTCTATTTAAATTTCTTCCCAGCTTCCAAGATACCCTTCCTCCGAATCGAAATTCTCACCTTTAAGCAATTAGAGGGAGAATCGTTAGGAGCTGCCTTGGCTCGTTTCAAGCAAATCTTGGCATCCAGGATAGACCTAAGCTTGCCTGAACCTGTTGTTTTGCGACATTTCAGCCTTGGTCTATGTCCTGTAGCCTCTGATTTCTTGAACTCCGCTTCAGGAGGGTCATTTTCTCACTTCATTGCCAGTGAAGAAGAGAAATAGCCTGAACTTGAAGAGCCTACAATCTCACAATCCAAATTCATTAGCTCTCCCATTCCATCGGAACCCGAAGCTCAATTCGAACCACAGCCATATTCTAGCCAAGATTATTATGACTCACTCACTCCCTATGATTTCGATGATGATCTCTTCGAAGACATCGGGAATGCAAAAAGTCTCCCATTGGGACGACGAGTAGAGCATAAAGATCAACCACCTGACAAGGAAGAACTCAAATACCAAAGGGAGAACCTAGAACGTCTCTCTGCGGTCATGAGTCGGGAATGGCTAGAAGAAGCTGAAGCTTCAACCGAGGTTGTCAAATTGCCCAGGAAAATTTGAAGAATATTCTGTGAAATCCTGGGCAGTGATAGAGAAATTGGGTCTGACCCAAGCCTCGGGATCAACATCATCTCTTGCTCTCTAGTTCAAGCCCAACTTCCTCATGAACCATGGTCAACATCTCAAAAACAACTAAGGTTCACCTCGGGAAGAATCCTTGATTGTTTAGGGATCTTACGGGTCACACCCATTAAGGTTAACGACCCTAGACTTTTCTTGGATTTCCATATCTTTGACCTACCCGATGATTCCACCCATTCTATCTTTATCAGTAGGCCAATCATGAACATTCTGGAAAGGGTGTCGAACAATCAGCTAGTAGAACTCAGGGTTAGGAAAGAACTTGTCCCTGTCTCTTATTCTCATTACTTGAATACTCCAATAGAGGCAGAACCCAATCCTGATCCTATAGAGGAAGTCATGTCAACCTCGTTGACAGACTTAAAGCAACCTATTCCAGAAGTGATTATTCAGCTCTTTGCTGAAGAGGAGGAACCTCATCCTCCGATTGAGCTCGATACATCCAAAACTCCAAAACCATCTCCAATCGAGCTTAAACAACTCCCTCCTAGATTAAAGTATGCTTTCCTCTTTGGAAAGAAACAAACTCCAGTGATCATTAGTGATAAGCTATCGGATGTAGAAACCCAGCAGCTTCTCACTATCCTGGAGAAGAATCGATCGGTCTTAGGATATTCTCTCCAAGACCTAAAAGGGATTAGTCCAAATCTTTGCACTCATCGAATCCCGATCGATTCTGAGGCAAAACCGTCTCAAGAACCTCAGACACGGTTGAATAATGCCATGCGAGAGGTCATTAAAAAGGAAGTTCTCAAACTCCTTCGCGCTGGGATCATTTATCCTATTCCCAATAGTGAATGGGTTAGTCCCGTTCAAGTTGGTCCTAAGTAGGGAGGAATGACAATTGTGCGCAATGATAAAAATGAGCTTATCTCTCAGCGCACCGTCATTGGGTGGCATATGTGCATCGATTATCGAAAACTCAATAAAGCCACCAAGAAGGACCATTTCCCCCTTCCGTTCATTGACGAAATGCTTGAACGGCTAGCCAAACACTCCTTTTTCTGCTTCCTTGATGGTTACTCTGGATATCATTAAATTCCTATCCATCCAGACGACCAGAGTAAAACCACGTTTACATGCCCCTACGGGACGTATGCCTATCGGCGGATGTCTTTTGGGTTATGTAACGCACCCGCATCTTTCCAACGTTGCATGATGTCCATCTTCTCGGATATGATTGAAGAGATTATGGAAGTGTTCATGGACGATTTCTCAGTTTATGGGAAGACCATCACAGAATGCCTGAAAAATCTAGACAAGGTCCTCCAAAGGAATCGTTCTAGGACACCGGGTGTCAGAACGAGGGATTGAGGTAGACAGAGCAAAGATAGAAGTGATTGAGCAACTTCCGCCTCCAACTAACGTTAAGGGGATTCATAGCTTCCTTGGTCATGCCAGATTCTATAGGCGCTTCATCAAAAACTTTTCCCAGATATCCCGGCCTTTAACCAATCTTTTAGCCAAGGATGCCCCCTTCGTCTTTGATGAAGAGTGCTATGCTGCCTTTCACACTCTCAAGAAAGCACTCATTTCCGCTCCCATCATCCAGCCTCCCGACTGGAACATTCCTTTTGAAATCATGTGTTATGCGAGCGATTATGCTGTAGGGGCTGTTTTGGTGCAAACCAAGGACAGGAAGCACTATGCTATCTCTTATGCTACCAAAACGCTCACTGGCCCCCAACTCAACTACTCAACCATGGAAAAAGAACTTTTAGCAGTTGTATTCGCTATAGACAAATTCCGGTCCTACCTAGTTGGGGCCAAGGTCATAGTCTATTCAGATCACGCTGCTTTAAAGTATCTTTTGACCAAAAATGATGTGAAACCAAGACTCATCCGCTGGGTTCTTCTACTCCAGGAATTTGACATTAAAATAAGAGATAAGAAAGGAGTAGAAAATTCAGTAGCAGACCATTTGTCTCGGATGGAAGTACCCTCGGATCTCCCTATAGATGATTATCTACGGGATGATACGCTCCTTTAGGTCACGGCTTTAGATCCGTGGTACGCCAATATAGTGAACTATATGGTGTCGGGGTACGTCCCACCTGGAGAAAACAAGAAACGATTAGCTTATGAGAGCAGACTCCATCTCTAGGACGACCCGTATCTCTTCCGGATTTGTAGCGATGGACTCCTCAGAAGATGCGTACCTGCACCTGAGGCATACAAAATCCTGGAGAGATGCCACTCAGCACCATATGGAGGTCACTATGGTGTGTTTAGAACCAATGCCAAAGTTTGGCAATGTGGTTTCTATTGGCCCGACATGTACGACGATGCTAAGGCATTTGTCAGGAGATGCCCTCGATGCCAGAAACACGGGAACATCAACACTAGAGATGCAATGCCGCTCATTAGCAATCTCCAAGTAGAAATCTTTGATGTTTGGGGAGTGGACTTAATGGGTCCTTTCCCCAACTCAGAAGGTTGCCAGTTCATTCTAGTGGCGGTAGATTATGTCTCTAAGTGGATGGAAGCTTTGCCTTGTATGGCTGCCGACTCTAGGAGCGCGAAATGAATGTTCCATGAAGTTATCTTCCCTCGTTTCGGCGTTCCTAGGATAGTCATCAGCGACGGCGGCTCTCACTTTATCGAGTCGGCCTTCCTTAGGTATCTCTCAAGTTTGGGGGTGCAGCATAAAGTAGCTACACCCTATCATCCCCAAACTAGCGGTCAAGCAGAAACTTCAAATAAACAAATCAAAAACATTCTGCAAAAGACCGTAAATGAGATGGGCAAGCAATGGAAGGATAAACTCCCAGATGCACTCTGGACATACCGCACGGCCTATAAAACACCCATAGGAATGACTCCATATCAACTAGTCTATGGCAAAACCTGCCACTTACTAGTAGAGATGGAGTTTAGAGCTCACTGGGCCATTAGGAAGTGGGGTATGAACCTTCCAGCAGCCGGCCTCAAACGGAAAATCCAGCTGGCCGAATTAGATGAAATGAGGGAACGAGCATACCACAGCTCCCGGCTAAATAAAGAACGGACCAAGAGATGGCACGACAAAAGGATTAAGATCAAAACGTTCAAGCCGGGAGACAAGGTCCTCATCTTCAATTCCCGTGTCAAACTTTTTTGGTAACGGGAAGTTAAGAAGCAAGTGGGACGGCCCATTCACAGTGATCAGCGCTGCATCTCATGGGGCCATCACGTTGTAAAGTGAGGATGGTAATATCTTCAAGGTTAACTTGCAACGTCTAAAGATTTTCTTAGAGCCAGAACCTCCACCACTCGAAGACCCCGATGTTATCGAGTTCGTAGATGGTTGAACCCACCTTGCATTTTCTCGGCCCATGAAATCTCACAAAAACCATCATTCTGGGCCTAAACCACCTCGACCACCTAAACCTCGACCAAATCCTCAACATTCAACAAGTCCAGCACGTGAGGAAGGTCAGAGGCCAGTTCGGCCAAACCAGCCTAGTTCGGGCGAACTAACCCAGTTCGGCCGTACCAGGGGGGTTCGGCCGAATGAGGGTTTGTTGCCCCTCGCGTGGATTTCCTCGCTCAGATGCATCTACAACAAATTTTATCCCGATACGAGCGAGGAAACGTCGGGAAATCTTGTCTTTTTGGTCATAAAAGCCAGGAAACCTCATCTCATCTACAACCTTTCCCGCCATAGCAAACAACACCCATGGCCTCCTCTTCCTCCAAAGATACATCCTCGGCCAAGGGATCCAGCATTGCCAGCCGGATCGGCGATCCTTCCGGGCGTGAGCATGCGTTCCGCATCGCTGACGTCAACTCGACGGGGGATGGGCAGCGGGGGAGGACACCTTCCCGCAACCCGGCTCAGCGTCCTGACTCCCCGCGCCGTTCCGCGATCATGGATCTCCTCGCTCCGCTAAAGGGGATCAAGAAGCCTCCCCGATCACCATCGCCGGGACGCTACACGACGGAGCAGCTGCGTTTGAGATTGGCATCCTCCTCAAGGGTACCGAACTTGGAGTTGATGGCGCCCAAGGAGGAAGAAGAAGAGATCCCGGACTACACGCCTGAAAGCCCTTCGTACACCATTAGGGGGGAACGTACCGCCACTGAGTACGGCAAGGTGTTAGTCCCGAAGCTGAAGCGGGAAGAACTGGGGTGTACAGAGTCCTCCCAGTCCACTCCTCAACGTCGGAACTCGAGGGTTCTACGCCACAGGCAGCCTCCCACCATTAAGGGGCCACCGGGAGGCATGGAGTTCTCCGACGAGGAGGATGATGAAAAGGATGAGGAAGAGAAGCCGCCTACGTTGGAGAGCCTGCAAGCGCAGCTGTTGGAAGCATGGCAGAAGATCAACCACCTGGACAAGAAGGTGGCGGAAGCCGAACTTGGGCACCTAGAGACGGAGGACAAGATAGAACTTTTCTGCAAGGGCTTGTGCGCAAAGCTCGAGAGGCTTTTTAAGGCCACAGGACACTCAGACCTCTATGATCCACCAGCAGAATGAGTGTCCATTGGACGTAGATTTCTAGAGCACCGTTAGCTTACTTAGATTTGTTTTATTTCCGTTCTTAGATTTGTTTGTGCTTTTGAAAAATTTGTGTTTTGCTTAGCTTGATGAATAAAGGTGCTTTAGATTTATTTGCATGAAATAATACTCTGACCGGTGCTTTTGAGCCGGTTAGAGATTGTCGCTTTTAACAAATGAATGCACGAGTACAGAGACGGCATAGGAGCAAAACAAAGGAGGAAACGCGCCGGCGGGCAGTTCGGCCGAACCCTGGTGGTTCGGGCGAACTCGGTCAGTTCGGCCGAACCACCCTGGTTCGGCCGAACAAGCCTGGACCGACCAGCAGGTCGTGCACTTATGTGCTCAGGTTTGCACTCCTTCCTCCCATTTATTTCCTGATGTTTTACGTTTCAATGATCGAAAAATTGCACATATGATGAATATGAAACGTTCTCGGTTTTCTTTCATGCCATGAAATTTGTCTATTGCTTATGCCAAACTAAGTACCCACATGCATGTGAAATATATCATGATAGGACCCCCCTGATCTAAGTTGTTGATGTTTGTGACATGACTCGATAAAACAAACCACTTGATCATTCAATCATTCAGGAGAATTTATTGTGAAAGCATAAAATCAACTCGGTCCTTTCGTCCTGTCTATACACTTCCACTTTACAAATTCGCTTGAGTGACCACTTACAAAATACTTGTCATGATCAATACAATGTCTCGTTGAATTCCGAGTCCATGGAAATAATCATGTCACCATAGGTGGATTGCAAGAATATTCTTTATCAAAACTTCATTCAAATTCCTCATGCCTTGATGACACCCTGAAAAAGAAAATATATGATGAGAAAAAAATAAAGGACTCAAGAAAGTCCAAAGAAAGAAAAAAAGAGAAAAAGAGAAAAGAAAGAAAAATTCCCAAAAAGGGAAAGAAAAAGAAAAGGGTCATGAGGCTGAGGACCACAAACGAGCTTTTCATTTTAAACTTGCAATTTAATCGAGGGTGACTGACATAGTTTCCTTGAACCAATCTAAGACTCGATAGAAGTATATGCCATGATAAGATCACCACTTGAGAGACAAAAGAAAAATATCCAAGAGAGTGAGTGAAAAGAAGAGTGGTTCTAGAGAGCATAAGAGTACAAGGATGAAAGGATATGGGTCATTTATTTTTGAAAAATCAGAAAACCCCGAATGTAGGATGAGTTAAGATTGATTTCGCTGTAAGAGACATTCACCTCATCAACCGCCCAAGACTCAGGAATAGCCACTTCAAATTCTCAGGTATGGAGAAAGGTTTGGAATAAGCAATATCCATTTATTCATTTCATGAAAGAACCGTTACTTTAGTTCTTCCTCTGGTTTTAATTCTTTACTCGAGGACGAGCAAAGATCTAAGTTGGGGGGAGCTTGTTGGCGGTCGTTACGGCCTGATTTTCGACCTCCAACCGAGTATAAAATAAACATAATGGAATAATGCACCATAGCTATAGGGCTTATTTCTAATCAATTCCACAAGCTTTGGTGAGTTTATGTTCTGCAGGAACTCAATCTCGAAATGCTTGCTAAGGGGGGTAAAAACCCCGGTTCGGCCAAACCTCCCGGTTTTGGACCGAACCACCCCCCTTAGCCGACACATGAGCGTACAAGGCCTCGTCCACATCAGCGGTGACAAGGCGACGACCGTACATGACACGTGGGCCACTGCCGCATCACTTCATGGGCCAAGACACGTGAAGGACCTCAAGTTCAAAGCATCCAAAGCGGCCCAAGACAGAAGGTGGTGCACGGGGGCGGCCCGGAGGCCAGGCCCAGTTCGGCCAAACTGTGGGCCTTCGGCCGAACCGCCCCCAACGCACAAAACCGACACCAGGGAGAGATCTTGGCCGTAGGGAGCAAAGGCGGCAAATCTTGTGGTTAGGCCGAACCCAGACAGTTCGGCCGAACCCACAGGCTTCGGCCGAACCGGCCCTGCACCGCCGTGAGCTTTCTTGCATGCCACTCCTCTCCACCGCCTTCAGCCAACTATAAATGGAGGTCCTGGGTCCCTGCATCAACACACAACACTTGAGATTAGGCATTAGCGAAGCTCTGCCACTTGTATCGATAGAAGATAGGGAGAGAGGAGAGGTGAGCATCCCGGAGAGGAGCCGGAGTGTCGGCCCCTCTTCCCGCTGTACCTCGACGGATGCGGCTCCGCTTCGAGTGACATCCGGGTCATGTCTGGTAACTCTTGTATCTCTTTCTGATTAATTGAGCATTCAGTTCTTACTTTTATATGCTTGCTGGTTCTTCATTCAATGCTTAGTTGATTGGTATAACTGTATACTGGTTGCTTAGCTTGGGTGCTTATCTTTCTATAGGACATAAGTATTAGTCAACTAGTGTAGGCGCGGTGCCTAGACTTGAGGTTAACTTAGTTTGCCCCCGATTCAACGAACGTGTGGTAGCCGTTAGGTGATGACAGCCCTATACGGCCTTTGTAATCCATCTCGTTAGTCTCGGCCTGTAGGATCCCCCAGTGTGGAGCTGGTGGCACCCCTTCTCATCCCTGTCTGCGTGTCACTGGTGTCCATTGTCCCGAAGAAAGTATCGATCTGTCTCATCCCTGTCTGCGTGTCACTGGTGTCCATTGTCCCAAAGCAAGTATCTATCTGTATCCTCTGATCTGCTCGATCAATCAGTAGAGTACCGCTTTCAGACTCGTACCCTCTCTACCCTCCTAGTGCCCTTCCTATCTCTTTGTTGTTGTCATCCACTCCATCCATTCTGTTAATTCCACTCCATCTACCTAGGACAACATAGTTTAGAATTAGTTCACTTCTCGTTCCTCGTGGAAATCAATACCGTGGAATACTCCTGGGTGAAAGCTACATCGGTATCCGTCCGCTCGCGGATTTATCTGTAGGTCGTAAGGAGTGCCAACAGGGACCGGTACGCACATTCTCGCTCGATGGAGCCGAGAATTCGCGTATCGTCTTGCTTGCCATCCTCGATGCTTAAGTCGTGTCGACGTCAGGAAAGACTGGGCTCATCAGGCTGAGTTACCTCTGAGTATGTACAACACGGGGTCGTACTTTCCTCAAAAGTGACTCAGGATTTTCTTGATAGTTTGACAGTAGTTGGAAACCAGTCATGCATTGCTTTGCTTCACAAAGACCAACGAATAGAGCAAAGGTAAACCCGCTTGACTAGCGGTGCACTCAACTCAGATAACTTGAGATAAATGTTTAAAAGTATTCTAGCCAATTGCTTCCCCGACAACGGCGCCAGAAATGCTTGTTGGCACTTCTTACGATCCAATATCAGGATTGAGAATCCCGGTACTGGGGTAAGGAGTGTTTCAGTGGTTTTCCTTATGGCTTAGTAAAATATATAAATATTCTGCAAGCGCATAGAATCACCGCTGTAGCACTTCACCTGGGAGTATCCCGAGGTATCGTAATTTATATTTCCGCAGGGAAGCTTTGGCAAGAGTACTAGTAAATAGGTATTCAAGACTATCAGAGAAAGGTACACAACTAAACAAGACAGGGGATAATGGTATTGGATAGGAGTGGATATACCATGACACACAGCTCAAGGGAGACTCACGTAAGAGAGAGAAGGTATAGATAGCTGGGAGGACAACGAGAAGAGATAGAGGATTCCTATGGACTTTATCTGTCTATGTCACTCGGGCTTAGAGATACAGCGGCTAAAGAGCCAGCACTGGAAGGTCTGGGTTAACTCTAATGTCTTAGCATCGGGACAATGGACACCAGTGACATGCAGAAAGGGATGAGAAGGGGTGCCACCAGCTCCACACTTGGGGATCCTATAGGCCGAGACCGTATAGGGCTGTCACCACCTAACGGCTACCACACGTTCGTTGAATCGGGGGCAAACCAAGGCCACTGACTAGTCTGGGTACCACACCCACACTAACCAACGACTACTTACTTCACTAGCAAAAGCAAGCAACCCGTCAATACCCCCGGTGACAGTTCACTGGCAAATATTGAGCTAAGTCGAAGAACCAACTAAGACAAAGACTTAAACAGGAACTAGAAGCACTAGAACTAGAACCGACTATACACTAAACATGATATAGATGCAACTAGAATAAAGTAGAAGCAAGCTATAAATGACAAAGGCAAGATGATAAAGATAATTATATTGATAACTCAAGTCTTACAAAAGGAAAATGAGAAGATACAAGAGCTTATACCAGAGCTTATGAAGACGACTCCGGAACCTCCGAGGCAAAGCTCGACTCGACTCTAACTCCCAACTAAACTATCCTAACTCTACTAGAGAGAAGTGGAAATGAGAGCTCCTTGGTTTGGTGTGTGTTGAAATGAGTCGTGGACACCTCCATTTTTAGCACCAAAGGGCGGTTGAGTGGAGTAACCGCCACGGGACGTTGTGGCGGTTACCGGCCAGTTTGGCCAAACTGGATGGATTTGGCCGAACTCATCCAGTTCGGCCGAACGTCGGATTCAACCGCCTTAACCTTCTACGGCCTTGATGCATCCCTGGAGGCGGTTTTGGGTGCTGGGGGCGGTTCGGCCGAAGCCCTACAGTTCGGCTGAACTAGGCTTCTGGCCCAGGGCCGCCCCCGTGCACCGCCTCTGCTTCCTGGGCCTCCTAGCTAGCTTCTCCTGGTGTTCTTCGGTGAATTTGGCTCATGGAATGACGTGGTAGGAGTCCACGTGGCTTGCACGGTCATCGCATCATCATCGCTGACGTGGACGACACCTCGTGTGCTTGCATGATGGTTAAGGGGAGTGGTTCGGTCGGAAACCGGAAGGTTTCGGCCGAACCGGAGTTTTACCCCCCTTAACGGGCTTTTTCCGACTCGGTCCCTGCAAATGAGACATTCACCAAAACTCGTGGAACTTTATTAGAAGTAAAACCTAAATGCATGAAATGTTACATAAAACCTCTTTTATTCCCGAGAGTTGGTAGTCGGATTCCTACCGTAACGACCGCCAACACCCACCGGCCTATAAATTGGGCACCAGAGCCTCCCCTTCGCACCCTCACACCGGCCGTCACCCCTGCTTAACTCCCCGCTCGCTGCATCACTGCCGCTACCTCCATCGCCGCTGCTGCTCCCACGTCACCGTGGGCAGCCCGCCCTAAGCCGTCCCCGCTCGAGGTGAGGAGGAAAATTGAACCCCCGCACTCCCCTCCCTCTTTTCCCCCTATCTCCGGCCACTGGCGTTGCCCAGAATGCCGGCGCGGCCATCACCGTCGACCGCCGCCGCCCCTCCCCAGTTTTCCCCTTCCTCTGTTCAAGTTGAGAGAGAGAGAGAGAGAGCCGGTCACTTTATAAAACCCCCCTGCCTTTCCTTTTTTTAACCCGCCGTCGACCCTCTCTTTGGTAATTTTACCAGGAGCCCCTCCTCTCCTGTTTCTTTCACAAAAAACCCCAAACCTGATTAAAACCTCTTTTTCTTTTTCTTTTCCACCTTAAACCCCACCACCTTTTTGTATTCACAAATAGGTCCCTCTCGCACCTTAAAACCATCACATTTAGGCCCTTGCATCTTTTAGCTTAACCCCTAGGCTTTAGTAAACTCTCCAAATCAGTCCTCCTTCTAGTTAAATGCCCTCCCATTTGCAAACGATGCGTTGTTTTATGCGCCATTTTAATCCAGTTTGACCCCAAATTTCACCACTCTCCCTCACTATATTCTTGTCTTCCCATTCAGAGTAGTCACAAAAATAACCATTTCCCCTTCCGTTTCCTCTCTGTTGTCTCTTTTGGAGCTCAGCGAATAAAACTTCTTTTCTTTTATTTATTTTAGTGCTTTTTTGTGTGTGCACCGTAGATCACGTCGTGAACAGGAAGGACTCGAGAGAGAGTAGTGCTACGAGCAAGAGCCCGAAGGACAGTACCCCGAGCAGGAACTCCCCGAAGGCTTTGGGAACGACAAGTTCAATCTCACCCTTTGACGCATGTTTATCCTAGTTTTATAAAAGCAACCTATTGGCCTGTTTTTATAAAACTTGCATGATTTATTGCTGAACCAAGATTGTGTAAGCCACCCAATGATTGCTAGGATAGTTCCTTAATGACCTAGATTAATTTCTAAATATTTTGTTTGGAAGTTCATCACTACTAGTGCTGCTTAGGAAGTGATTACTTTTATAATCAAATACTATTTACATAATGTTTATCAAAATAATGGTGTGCGTGTTTTAAAAAGGAAATGGGTTTTGGAAAATAAAATGGTTGATATTATGGGATGAGATGGATGATATTTTTGGTGTGAAATAGTGAGGTGAGCTCGTACCTTTGTGGTTGACCATGGTGGGAGATGTCCGTCTTGTCGATAGAAGGATGAGTTGATGTGTCATCTTGCCTAACCCATCTTACCGTACCACCACTCGACTGTTGTATGCTACATCAGCTTAGCATAAATCCTACTAGTTAAACTGTTAGTTATCAGGTGTGTTGGTGAGCAACAGAAGGTCATGGAGATGGGGATACGATCTTTGTGAGTTATGCCCCTGGGTAGAACCTCGTTGGTAGGCTGCTGACCCCCTGGCTGCTTCTGTTGTGGCTAGTCAGTTTAGCTAAGGTGGGTAATGGTTCAATAGGATCTGCACCGGCACTAACATGTTCGTGTTGCGGTACCCTACTTGTGGTTGTGTACACCTCTGCAGAGTTAGAACCTATCCGGATAGCCATGTCCACGGTATTGGATGAGTTATGGCTTGATCACTTCACGAATCCTTTGGTTTTGGATGTGTTTTACAATGTGAGTTGTTTTGGAAGGTGTTGGCAGTGGCTACGACGGACGAGGAGTCCGGTAGCACCAAAACTTGAAGTGTGATTTACTCTATTTATGATGCTGATATTACTAGAAATGTTTTGTGAAAACCCTTTTATAAAATAAACCCTTGCATGTGACATTTTCGCAAGTAAACCGTAAGCCTGTCCTTGTTTATATCATGTGCATGTATCTGTTTATACCCCCTCCGTGGGTGTGGTTGAGCTTGCTGGGTACGTTTGTACTCACCCTTGCTTACTTTTTACAGAGGAGGACCCAGACTTTGTACCGAAGATGTTGAGTAGGTCGTCGCCCTACACCCGACCTTGCCTGTGAGTTAGGGACACCCATTTGGAGACCCGCATGGCGCTACTCTCTAATGATGAACTAGTTTGTAGTATCGTTTGGTTTGTAGTTTTAATCCTCGTGACAGTGGGGCTTCAGTGCCCACCACCGGGAAGGATTGTACCGTGATGAACCACCTGTTGTAATAAATGTGTTATCAGCCTACAGGGACTGATAAATGTAACACATTTAATCTTCTCATTTGAGGGGACGCTTCAGGTTGTCGGTTTGCTATGGAAGACCAAAAAAAAGTGCAATTGGCTTGTGGGCAAAAGGGCTCGACTATGCCCCAGCACTTGTCTCTAAGCAAGACATGTAAAGGAGAGCACGACAAAGGCATCTATGTGTAGGAAAAACATGGCACCTCAGCAATGACCAAAGAGGGGAGCCGTGGAGCATCATCATTACTGGCATTGAGCTAGTACAACAGTTGTACAGTTTAGACAACTGTTGTCTATTTTACATATACAGACATCTAAATAGACAACTCTACAATGTGTTGCCTATTTAGCTGTTTGTGTGATAATAAATACGCACACTGGTTTCTATTGTTTTGCATGGGAGCACGGGCTAAAGCAGTAGACGAGATAGTAGACATCAACACTCTCTTTCGTCATTAAATAATGACCGCATCAGCTTATTTTGGTTATGTGGCAACAAAAAAGACAGTTGCCGTCTGTGGGTTGTACATGCCCTAGCCCAAAATGACATATATCTATTTTTGTGATTGGAGGGACTAATAGTCAACATCTTATCATGCAAGTTATTCGACCAGTAAGCAATAAGATGCTAAAATCCATCAAGGTGTTGTACATTTTGAAGAACACAACACAGGTGCAACCGGGAACAACACTCCCGGACTACAGGGATAGGACCTTTAGTCCCGATTGTCCACCTGGGACTAAAGCCCTGTAAAATCAAAAAAAGTATTACACCCAAAGGGATTCGAACCCACAACATCTTGCTTGCCTCGCACATAGTGTCCTAACTACCCCACCTACATAGCACATGTGTCCTTGAATGGAATGCTTTCCTTTTATAATCAACCGCAGAGGACCCTTTAGTCCCGGTTGGTGGCTCCAACCCGGACTAAAGACCCTTTGTCCGGGTTGGGGCTCCAACCGGGACTAAAAATAACCCTTTTAGTCCGGGTTGGAGCCACCAACTAGGACTAATGCTTGAGACCCTTTAGTCCCGGGTTGAGCCTCCAACCGAGACTAAAGGGTCATTTTTAGTCCCGGTTGGTGTTAGCAGCTAGGACTAAATGTCCTTGGGGACACCGGAAAATACCAACCCGGGACTAATGCTACATTAGTCTCGGTCCCAAATCTACCCCGGACAAATATGTTGTATGGAAAGTCTTTTGTCTACCAGTGGAAATATAGAGTTGGTTCTGCTGACTGTTGTCGGAAACGGCATGCAAGAAATTTGTAAAAAGATTCTTCTGGCCGATTTGTGGTTCTGCTAAACTCCAGTGACAGCAACGTGGAGAAGAGAAGAGCTGACAGACCATATTTGGCGGGATTAACTTGGGTTCTAGACTCCCAAGAATTGGATTCTTTATAGTTATCGCATACTATTCCACGTCTTCATGCACTGAAAACAAAAGCTAATTAATGTTGTTAATAATTTGTAGTTTCATACAACAGTGTTGTAGCGTGTTCTCTTTCCCCGGAAAGGAAGGAACAATATCAAAAGTCCAAAACATTATATTTGGAATTACTTATTAGAGCCCGAAGCTACAAAAGTTACAACAGGTCCTCAAATATATCTTATCTCCTTTTACATCCTCGAGTTTAAATGCTACTATAGGCTCCCAAGGTGCTATTCATGTCACTGAGGTTATGTCCTTTCTTCTAAAAAACTTAAATCAATATAAATTGACAGATATCTTTACAATCAATTCATCATGGTGGGGTTTTCCATAACGTGGTTAGTCCTGTTAAGCCTTTGATCCGAACAAAACAAAAGAGTTTTTTAGATAATTGAATCTTTATTCCGGTCTATGCAAGAGTTTTCAACCCAACCATTCGATATTACAGTTTAAACTTCCTGCTGATTTCAAAGAAACTCTAAAAAAGGGCAGTAAAAGGAGATAAGTGCAAATCATTAGATAACCACTAGAAAAGTATGTATCTCCAAAAGGAGAACAATCAATGTTACCTCCACCAGGGGCATCCTTGATGTTGCCTTCAAGTTCATAGGCCAAATGATCCTACTTTCCTGAAAGGGTTGATGATATTGAAAGGTTTGATAATTAAGCATCACTATCTTGACTATGTAATTGAGCCTTGCTCAACAAGCACCTAGTGTCTCAATTCCAGTAACACCCAACTACTCTGGAAGAACTCCTATCCATCAGGAGCTACAAGAGAGTGTTTTATCACTATCTCTACAATGCTTCTTTGAAGCTAGATTGGATTGTCATTTCATACAGTTTACTCGACTATTCTGGTCCATGATGTTCAAGAAATATGCACTCCCTCTCCCACATTGACCAATTACATTATTTTGCCCTTGCAGTGAGTGTAGTGGGTAACTCCATCTCCCAACTTGAACTTTAGTGTTCATACAAACACATTAACTACTAGAGCTTTGAATTGCCTGTCCCGTGTTTAATATAATCTACTTTCTTGTTGTAACCCATGTTTGTTCCACACTAATAAATTGTCACTGACAAGTTCCCCGTTAACTTCGGAAGTCCAATGACAATATTTTCTATATGGATGGTTGACAATAACTATAGGAATTCATCAGCATCTATAGAAAAAAGGACTAGTTAGTCCAATGACAATATCCCGTGTTTAATTCATCAGCAGTCAGTCATCGCCCTTTACTGTGTGTAGTTTTCAGTACTCAGAATTCTGAAGTATGAACTACAATAATACATTATGTATTGAAACTTGAAGCACCAGTCACCTAATAAGTATAAATTTGTATGAGCAAAAGGGTGGTGACAGCATTGGTAAGACCAAACCAAATATCGCCACATTTACCGGAGTCACGACCAACCGAAGGGCAACGTGAATCCACCATGAAGTAATTCAGGAAGAACATCAAGATTCAGTATGGTAGGGTACAAACATAAAACAAAGTTGTGCAAAAAGGTTCAGGGTTTGGTAGAATATTTGGTTTATTATGTCACTTGCAAGCACTTATTTTTATTAGGAGTAGCAATTTGCTATACAAGAACATTTTGGTAGTTCCATGACTTCAACTCATTAGTAGTTTCAATGAAACTGGAGCAGCTGCTAAGTTCAATGATTAGTAGTTTCAATGAAAAGGAAAACAAAAATTCAGTACAATTTTAGTTTCAAAAGGTACTGGGTAATGCATCACACAAATCTCTCTCCACCTGTTGTTAACTAATGGAGAGTAGGCTTCCCTTTTGCCTTCACCCCAAATGGCTTCAATTGTTTCCCTGTTTCAAACTCGGTAAACTGAGCCTTTTCTCTTTCAACTTACTGGCAAAGGAAGTTTCCAAACATTCTTTTAGTAACTAAGGAAACAAACCTATAGCTAAGGAATCTTATCACTATTAGATGTCGATCCAAGACTAACAAGATTTATTTTAGATAATGGATAGATTTTAGGCTTTAGACATCCTCTTTTGAGGACATGTAACCAAGACACTAGAAAGCATTGATGTACATCAAAACCACAACAAAGGAACATCCGTCTTTCAGCTCGAGAATAAAGGAAAGGAAGAAAAGAAAAATCTTTGATGTGCAGTTCTAGTGTACATGTCATTGTTTTGAGCCTTGTTTTGTACGTAATACCAATTTCAAATGAACAAACTTCACCTCAAATTAGGATGACAATGAGTTGAAGTCATTGTATCACAGATTTTTAGCAGGCCTTTGTGCATATATAACAATGGATTTAACTAAGCTTGGCTTGGCATTACCGTGTTGTGTGACACCCGACCCAATTTGGATGGCCCAGTAGTGGCTTATGAGTGCAGAATGCACATGTTTGGTGTCACATTGCTAGTTTAGCAAGGGTGGATGCAACTTAAGTCCTTTTGTTTCAGCCATAGCACCTTCGGATTTACCCTTTTACATGAAACGAGGATGAAAGTGTAGGGTACTATGTGTACGCGTGCACGCCCCTCGAAAAGGTTGTGCGGTGCGGCTTTGGAGGGTGGGGTGTTGCATGTTGCCTTTGGATGGCGATTATGAATCTCATATGGAATACCTATAGTTTTGTACTTTGATGCCGAACAACAATGTCAAACCTTTGATGCCAAACAATAATGACGTTCGATGATATGTTCTCCCTGCAAAAGTAGGGAATTGTAGCTTTGTTTCCAGCCTTGAGCTACATAGCTTGGAGAAGTTTTGAAGGTGTGGTATAGCTAGAGAAAGATAGAGAGCCTTACGTAATGAATTCGGTCTTAGATATCCTCTGAAGCTTACAAGCAGGTTGGGTACTTTGGGAAACTACAAGCTTACTCATGTTTTGGCATCCTCACTACCTGCCTCCATAGCTTACCTCTCAAGCCTCATTTAAAAAGAGGAAGAAAAAATACTTCCAATCCGAACTACTTTAGGGGTGCTCTGATTCTAGTGTATATCTAGCTCTAACTATTGTACTAGAATTCTGATGATAGCTAGCACATCGAAAGATCATCAGGTCTTTCAATCATCAACACATGAAGAGCCCTGATCGTCAGTCTGGACTCTGATTATCTGAAGTGGAGCAATGTATGAGTGCAGAGCACCTGAACTCGTACATGACCAAATTTCACTACGTAGTAAGTTAGGGCATGTTCTCCTCAGTGTACTGCTGTGGTGTCTAAAGGAACACCTTCTTTATATTGTGTCTCACGCAAGCAAGATGGCCAACTCGATATGGATGCAAGTCAAACTGGCATGGAGCCTCATTCATGTGTTCACGTTCAACGTGTGTTGCACAGGAAGTGTAGATATTATCATCTCTTTTGGATCAACATAATTGATTGTATGTCCCTTTTGGTCCCAAGGAGAAGTTTGGAGTCATTCCATCCCCAGCATGCCTGCAACCATGAAATTATGCATATATGAATGCGATTAATCCTATAACAACGGGCATAAGTGCTTCAATCCCCCCTTTTGGGTGATATATGGCAACATAAGCGATAGAGATAGTGCATGAGGTTCACCAAGTCCTCATGACTAGGAATTAAGCTCAAACGAAAGACATTGCTGAAATTTAATGAAATTTAAGCACGAGATGAAGAAGGGGACCACATAACATGTATTTTTACCATGAATCTATGCTAGGGCGCACTTAACTATTTAGGACATGTAAAAAGCCAACAATCACAAGATCTAAACACATGTCCATCACACAAAAACCAAAGTATGAGATCCAACATTACAAGCCATGAGCCCAAGACTCCCACTAGCATGAAGGCTCCCCTATCTCTACCTCCTCCTAGAATCTCCCCCCCCCCCTTTGGCATCCAATGCAAGCACCAAAAAGAGAAAGTGAGTAATGCGGATGAAGCGCGCATGAACATTGAGATCACTCCTAAGATGGTGACAAAGAGTCGATGATAGCTTCGAAGTCTGGAGAAGCGAAGGCCGCTGGAGTAGAGTCAATTGGAGGTACGGAAGGAGCGACTAAAGCTATATCTGAAGCTAAAACTGGAATGGAGATGGACTCTGAGACTGTCATGATCACATTGGGAGCTGCTATAGCCTCGGGCTGGTGCACAAAAGTAGTGGGAGCGGTGAATGTTGACTCAGCACGACTTGGTGGTTTTCTGCTCAAAAGTAAGAGGAGTTGTGGAGAACGGTGAGCCAGACATCAAGAGTAGTCCCTGGAGCAACTGCATGAAGGAAGTAGTGAGAACTGGCAAACTAAGTAGCGCTGACAACGGGAACATGAATAGAGGAGTAGCAGGGGTCTCAAAAACTATAACTGGTGAGGGTGTTGCCTGAGGTATCTATCGAGGAGGTGCCATCTGGGAACTGCCAAGGAAGCTAAGAACTGGATGATCCTACTCCTAAGATGAACAGAGCTGCTGTAGACTAAGGAGGTAGAGGCATAGGTGCTCCAACGTACTATAAGAGAACACCCAAATACTATGCAAACTACCCAAGCATCGGAGTCTAGAACTGTTGCAGGATCATATTACTCTAAGTCACTCAAATAGAAATGAATATGTTGGCAAAGAAATGAGAATGAATCGAGCCTCTCAAATGCTCTTCAGGACTTTAAATGGTCGAATCATGAAGATAAAGGGCTTGTTCAGATCCAATTATCATAACTTGTTAAAAGACACTTGGTTTAGGTATATGACCTCGAGTTTATAGATTTCATGATCGTACTATTAAGATGGGCCTATGAGGTAAGTAGCTTGACTATGCAAATTGTTAGCTTCATGCACACACAAGTCAAAGATCAGTTCTAGAAGCTCAAAGAAGCCTAGTCAAGTCTACGGATGCAAGCAAGAAGCAAAGTAACTCGAGCATGGTTAAATTGGACAAGTTTCAGCTGAAAATGAAGTGATGGATAATCCAACGGACCTTAGATTGAACTGTGCGGATGATTGGCTAATCATCCACTGGTTGCGCACTAGAGAAGCATAGTGTATGACTGGATTATCCAATGGCGTAGCATCGGACAAACCACCAGACGATCCAAATGTTTCTGAGTTGAAAATTCATAACACTGGATCATCCGGTGGTGTTAAGTTAAAGCGTTGGACAATCTAACAATGATGATGCCAACAACTTTTAAATTTCCAATGGCTATATGGCCTTAGAGTGATCGCGTCATCCGACAGTCTTATAAGAATTGAAGCGTAGGATAATCCAACAATGCTACTTTATGAGGATCTCCTTTCAAACATCTACCTCATGTGATCTAGACTATATATATCCCTCATATTGGTTCTTTCACCTATTCTTGATGCCTATAAACCTCAGCAACCTATTAGGGTGGTCAAGGACCAAAGATTACAACATCAAAGCCAAATTCATCAAGAATCAAGTGCGCAACAAAGAGAAGAGTGAAAAGTTCTTCAAGTTCTTCATCTCAACCTTCTGTGCATCTTGCTTAGGGCTTAGTGCTGATC
This sequence comes from Echinochloa phyllopogon, assembly GCA_033239725.1. Lineage (NCBI taxonomy): Eukaryota > Viridiplantae > Streptophyta > Magnoliopsida > Poales > Poaceae > Echinochloa > Echinochloa phyllopogon. The sequence continues at coordinate 20,692,571 of BTCW01000013.1, read as the reverse complement.
AAGTGAGGACTCAAAGGCCTACTACTCTTGGTGGTTGACAACACCTAGTTGGTCTTAGTGGTGGTTGGTGATCTTGGTGATCTTATAATGTTTGTGGGATACCCGAGGCCTTGGTGGTACACATTTCGAGCTCGCTGTTTTGAAAATGAATAAGGAGCATCCTTAGTGGAGCACATGGGTTCATACTCAGCTCAAGGAGGCATATAATGAAGTGAGAGCCTCAACATGAATTAGGGGGGAGCGTCAATTGCTCGATACCATCAAAAAAATCTGGCTGTCTCTTGTCCCCCTAATTTACTTTCCGCATTTCATACTTGGTTTTACTCTTTATGCAAGTTATGACTTAGGATGGAATGTATCTTAGTGTGCTATCTTGATCGCTATCACTTCATGCTAGTGTGGTTTTCGTAGTTGATCCTAGCATTTCCATTGGCATGTGAACTCTAGGCTTTGGGTAACACTTGAATAGGCTAAGGTATTTCATATTGTAATCGAGTTTTGATTTTAGAAAGAAGTCCCAAGTTCACCCCTACCCCTCTTTGGGCTGTCGATGTCCTTTCAAGGCTAGCCCATTTTACGGGAAGGCCAACGACGACAACGGGAAGGCCAACGACGACATTAGTGCTTATCTCGAGCACATCCTGATGATCTGCGGTACCATCACCATCAGGGGAGTCACTGAGATGCCATCTGACTCTGCATGTTCCTAGTTTTCCTCCTTGGGCCAGCCACACGATGATTCTTTGTGGAGCATGAATACTTGAGCGTCTGGGATAGTTGTTCCAACGCATTCCTCACCATGTTCTTCCTGTTTGACAAAACCAACACCTTTCGGTGAAGAATATGAAGCTTCAAGTAAGCATCCGATTAGACAATCCTTGAAGCATGGAATGTTTGTAGGACTATGTCCTTGCATGCCCCAACATTGGCATAGAGGACGGGCTCATACTTCAAAGCTTCTACCAAAACCTCACTCAATGTGCTCGTGACCACATTGATGCTGATACTGGAGCCGAATTCCTCTCACTGACCGTAATGGCCGCCAATCAACTAATCGAGAGAATGATCCTCCAACCAATGGTGGAGTAATGATCGAGTCCAACCCTGCAAGCGGGTCAAGAACATTGTCAAGGAAGTGGACATGCTGACCACCAACGTGGACCTGATAATGAAGTGCCTTGAATAATGAAGCCAGGAGACTCCCGAGATGGATGAAGCAGTTCAAACTATGGATGCTTGCATGACTTACAAGTTCTATGGTTCTATTAGGCATCCGGGGAACAACTGCCTGAAAAATATTCAAAATGGTTATTTAGGCTATGAGAAGAATGATGAGATGACAAATATGTATCACATGTAGTTCATATTTGATTATTTATGCTTTTTTACTCTTGTATTGTATAGATGTAATGTTTCACTAAAGTTTGCGATCCGCAATCCTCTATATGAAATTAATCCGCTAACAGACTATTATACGATATTTAGTATCTCCTAGAATATTTTATGAGTTATCTTTCGTAGTTTTGGTTAATGTTCTTGTACTTTTGTGTGTACACTTGCTTTTTGTTGTGAAATACATAGATAAGGGAGATATTGTGTGAGTTTGCAAGAGCTAGGTCTTGAATAATTTTAGCAACACTTGACTATTAGGAAAGTGTCTTGATCACTTTGACTCTTTGTTGGTATTTCTTATGGTCACAAATAATCACAAATAAATCTGCAAGAATACAGTTATCATTATAGCTTTCACCCGAAAGTATTCAGGATATCAAATCCACAAGGACATTGTTGGCACACCTTACGGCCTACAGATAAATCCGCAAGTGGACGAATACCGATGTAGCTTTCACCCGGGAGTATTCCAAGGTATCAATTTCTATGGGGAACGAGAAATAAACTAATTATAAACTAAGTTGTCCATGAATGGTATGGTGAAGTGGATGACAACAACAAGAGGGAAAAGAAGCGATAAGAGGGTAGAGAGGGTACGAGCCTGATAGATGCACTCCAATGATTAACTGAGTGGATCAGAAGGTACAACTAGAAACTTGCTTCGGGACAACAGAACCAGTGACACACGGAAAGGGATGAGAAGGGGTGACACCAATCCTTCACTCTGGGATGCTACAGGCCGAGACGAACGTGATGGGCTACGTAGGCCGTATATGGTTGTCACCACCTAACGGCTACCACCTCCGCTTAATCGGGGGAAATCTAAGTTAACCTCAAGTCTAGGCACCGTGCCTACACTAGTTAGCTGATACCTATCTCCTATAGAAAGATAAGCACCCAAGCCAATCAACCAATATACAATTATACCAATCAACTAAGCATTGAATGAAGAACCAGCAAGAAAATAGAAGTAAGAATTGAATGCTCAATTAATCAGAAAGAGATACAAGAGTTACCAGACACGACCCGGATGTCACTCGAAACAGAGCCGCATCCGTAGATATAGCTGGAAGAGGGGCGGACACTCCGACTCCTCTAGTAGCAGCGCTTCTCTAATGCTTTGCTCTCTTGTGTTGTGTTTTGAATCGGGGTTTGGACCTCCAATTTATAGTGAAGTGGAGGTGGTGGATCTTAAGTGGCAGCCAAGGACCGAGAGGCGGTGCCCAGCCAGTTCAGCCGAATCCAGGGGATTTGGGCGAACTTGGTCGGTTCGGCCGAACTCCCCCAGTTCGGACGAACCGTGGGATGCACCGCCCTTGCTCCCCACGGCTGGATTCTCTCCTGGGAGGCGGTTTCGTGCTGGGGGCGGTTCATTCTAACCGACATGGTTTGGCCGAACTGGGCTTTCAGCCCAGTTGCGCTCCCCTGCATCGCCTCTTGCTCCTGGATGTTTCGGGGCACCATTCCTTCATGTATTTTGGCCCAGGGATGATGTGGTGTTGGCCCTCGTGTCCTGCACCATCATCGCTTTGTCACCGGTGACGTGGATGAGTGCTTGCGGCCTCCGGTTGTGCTTCTGTTCGTGTACGGCTAAGAGGGGTAGCCGGCCGAATCATGTCGTTCGGTCGAATCGGTCAATTCCGACCCCCATAGCATGTATTTGTCGATATTGTACCTGCACAAGGGATTCACACCAAAACTCGTGAAACTTTATTAGAAATAAACCTAAGTGCATGGAGTGTCCCATAAAACCTCTTTTATTCCCGAGTATTGGTGGTCGAAAACGTGCCGTAACGACCGCTAACAAACGTGTGTGTACCAATATTCTAGTCTAGCTTAGCCAAGGACAATAAGATTAAGTTGCCGATAGTAGCTTAAGGACCTTGAACGAAGGTACGTTCAACTCCTACTTGCTTAATTCAGGCACTAGGTTAATTTATCCTACTAGAGGTACCGGCCTACAACTCTACGCTAAATCTGAACACGGTGGATTACAAAGACCAGATAGAGCTATCACCACCAATTGGCTACCACTGCAAATTCATGGGAAACGAGGTAAACAAAGGTAACCGCTAGCCGAGGCACCGATCCTATGCTACTAATTACTACCTTAGGCTTGCGAGGAACTAAAACATTCACTAATGATTAATGAACGATGATGATGTAAGAAAATCAAGAAAATAACTTACTTAATCAAGACTACTCAAATATCATAAGGAAATCACGAACACTTATGAGAAAGGAAGCATCTACCAAGATACAAGATTGGAGAAGATCATGGACAAGCCCGACACCACCCCTGAGTCCTAACTGCCGCTCACTTTCTCCCTACTCTAAGCACTATTAAGACAGGGCTTCACCTTTGGAATGGAGCTCAATACTTCTTGTGGGTATTATGAAGGAAGTCACTGCCCTCTATTTATAGTGGAGGTGCCGTGGGAGAGTGGAGGTGCCCCTGATCCCTCTCATGTCTCCACCTGTCCAATAACCGACGTCCTGAGGGAGTAACATCCGTAGGCACAGTGCAAGCGACCTTAGAAAGGTGGTGGGAAGCTCCACGAGAAAGTTGCACGCAAATTACCTCAGTGGGGAGTCAGCCGACGTGGGGGTTCCGCCAACCCTAGATGCACCGACTTGACCCATACACGACTGGGATGCACTCTTGATGGCGGTAAGAATGCGCACGTGAAAGATGGACCTATTTCGAGTATGTTGGGCGTCCACCAACCAGGGGTGTCAGCTGACCGTCCACCGGCTCCGTTCGGGCCTATCTTCGTCCGAGTGACTGCTCCGTGGGTCCTCATGTGGGTAGATCGTAGGATTGGCCCATTTGGTTGTATTTAGTTGAAGTTGTGGGCCACTCAATCCATGTGGCATGTTCTCATCCCTTTGATGCAATCGACTTTAAGTTAGAGACCATGATAAGGGCAAGTACATTGGTGGCGTCTAATAGGCGGTCTCATGTAGTGACACGTAATCTTCAGACGATTTATCAGACAACTCGTACAATATGTTGTTTTATTTGTCTCATAGTAATACAACATCCCTTAATTTATGGAGAAATAAAGCAATATTATTGGTTGCATCGCAACAAAACTTATACAGTGGTGGAGAAGTTGTCTCATAATCCTAAAATTTAGCTTATGAGCCGGTTGTTTCGTGAAACAACGACCTCCTTCTCTAACCTCGCTCTCTCTCTTCCACATTAGCAAAAAATTCTATGCAGCAGTGTATGAGACGACCTATCAGACCACTGACGTGTAGCAATGTACCTGTCCTAATGGGGAAGTGTGCTTCTTTACACTGGAAAAGCATGGGCCTAATTGGGCTCCACACCTGGTTGGCCAACCCTCTAGGGTTGGCCGGCTTGGCGACTTATTAGTGGGCCCATTTTGGTCTATCTTTCTTTGGTCATCTCCTGCATACACATAGTCACTAAAACTTGTGGAATTAGATAGTTAGGTATAAGCCCCATGACTATGGTTTATGTTTATTTTTATATTAACGTTGATGGTCGGATACTGTCTTAGTGAACGTCAACACTTTGCACCTTTTATCATTTATGTAAGGATATCTTTTTATCTATGATTTGATATGTGTATGCTATGTAACAATTGATGGAAACCTATTGATAGGGTTTAGTACTTTTTGCTCATATCTCCCTTGTTGTCTCTAGTGGGATTGTTAAGGTACGTATAGTATATGCTTAGTTTGATAAACATGGGTTATTCTTGTTTAATCTTAATCTTCAGTATCTTATTACAATAGCGTATAACTACTCGGCAGGAAGTAGGCAGCTGCTGCCAAGGAATTATTTGGGCTTCTGTATCTCTTGGTTCTTAGTCAAGAGTGTTGAATCTGGCATCGATGCAGGGACGCATTTCATCAGAGTACAATCAATTACAGAGTCTTCGCCAAACAGGGACGCATTTCAACATGCCACTAAATTAGGTGATGATAAAAACATATAATTAATTACATCAACGGTGTCCAACTGACACATCTTAACTCTAAATCTTCCCTGAACTACACTGCAAAGAACCAAGTAAACAATACAGAGGGACACATGCGAGATGCGAGACAGAACGATTTCGTTTCGAGCCATTCGATCAGAAGCACCACGACACAGAGACGAGGGAAGCGCCAAGCAGCAGCACCAGAAGCAGACGGCCAACTGCCAAGGGTGATGACGCGGTCGCGGCGCCATTGATCTCCGAGGAGCCCACGGCCACAGGCATCTCGTCGTCGGCCGGGAGCGAGCAGGTCGCCGGTTGGCCGGCGGCCCCGGCCTCGTCGGCCGCCATCAGTGCCTGGATCACGGCCGTGGCCGTCTGCCCGTGCCGCGTGGCGTTCCGCTGCAGCAGCCACGTGAGGCCCATGACCTGGCAGTCCTCGCGCTGCTCCTGCCTCGCCTTGGCCGACGCCGTGGCGTTGCTCTTCCCGCTCAGCTGCAGCCCATGGGAACAAGACGACCGAGTACAGCGAGTCAGTAAAACAAATTCACGGCTTCCATAAACAAAAGAAATTCACGGCTTCCATAAAAAAAAGAAATTCACGGCTTCCATAAAAAAAAGAAATTCACGGCGATTTGTTTACAGCACGGGAGAGCAGAGATTCCCGTGGAGGTAAAAAGGACACGGGACGAGAGGCCATGGCCATGGCCGCCCTCGTGCCGTCGCCCTCGGAACGGTTGGCGCACGCGGCATGATGATGTCACCGGCATCACGCAGAGCATTTCTTTCTCGGGAACCCTGAACGCCTCACGTGACCAAATAACCTTTTCCTCATGCCGTGCCGTCAGATTTACCAATTACCAGTAGCAAAATTTTGCTAAAGCGGATGATTCGGTCCGGCCAGTGACCGTGGGACTTTTGAGGCGAGTGGAAAGAAGGGCATGGAGCGGCCAAAGTGAAAGTGGTAATAAAGGTCTCCCGGCATGGTGTTCTGGAGCAGGTCATGCCCCAGGCCCTACACATCCATGCCATGAGGCCCGGATTTCTCGCTACAAATCTCACCATTCGAGGGCATTTCAGTCAAGCGGTTCACCTGCATCACCAAAATTGTAGTAATGCTACTACCTCTACCGTACTACTGCTCCACTATGTGAACATAAGACATAAGTTACTAGTACTTCATCATGCAGTTAATCTTTTAGCTATTTGATTTCAGACAGTAGTGCGCAACTCTGCCGCTGCCGGGTTTGTATGATTAAATTAACAAGCATCTGTCCCCGGTCCGTTGAAAACTGTGGGCTGCTTAATGAATAAATCTCTAGAATCATTCTTTTTTTCGTTTCTACTTAGAGAGCCCAAGGTAAGTCAGGACTAGTGCTTTTACTGCGGAATGAAGAATATTAAAAGATAATGGAAGCTAAGTAATTTTGTAAGAGCAGCTAATACACATAACTACTACAGGAGCAGCTGCTGCTCAGTGAAAGGATTTTCATGCCTGCACTTGTTTCAGAAATACGAAATAGGCTCTTCCTGACAAATTCTTCCAGCAGAGACCACAAAGAAGCAATACGAGCACTAGGGGTTGGTGAACCCGTACCCTTGAATGTCGTGTTGTTCGTTTGGCCGCTGACCGGTGGCTGTTATTGATTTGTTCGGAAAGAAAAATACTCATACTATGGCAGATTTGTTTCGAGAGAAAAGTACGATTGCTCTGGGAGAAAAAAAAGTATGATGGCAGATTTGTTTACGACAGCACTCTACTACGTGCCTACTGGAGACTTGTGAACTCTACATGGCATTTTCCTAAATTTTGTGTGGTACCAATAAATACTGGGACCGCGTATTTGTCTATTCTTATGGATATACATTCCTGATCTTCATTGTGTTATTAAAATCGACAGGTCCAAGTCTGTCTTGTTGCTCAACTAGGCTTCAGAGGCAAATGATGTTGCATAATAAACAAAATTTCATCCGAAATATATGGATCTACCTAGTTAAAAATAATGGCTGCATCCTCGCAAAAAAAAACAATGGCTGCATTTTATTTTTCGCCTATTTCACTATGCAGAGTAAATGTCATCTCTGGTATTTTTCATCAACAATTCAGCATTATGAATTGGAATATGTATTATCAGAAAATGATGGCAGTTTGGCAAGAGCACAAACACCTTGTCCAAGTCCAATGCAGCAGACAGAAAGCATCCAAGGGAAAAAGTAAAGAAAGCTCTCGAGTGTCACCTTGTTCAGCGCCTGGAGGCACCTGGAGCATCCGGCGATCCCCGGCAGCGCGCAGTCCCTCTCCAGCCTCTTCGCCATCCTGCCCTCCGGCGCAGCGCACACCGGCCGCCGCAGCCTCACACCGCAGTAGCAGAACGCCACGTCGCACGCCGCAGTCCCGTTGCCGGCGGTACTACCGCTCCCGGCCAATTGCGGCCGCGGGAGCGTCGCCCCGGCCGCCCGCAGAGCGCGGTCCGCCGCGCCCGCGCACTCCTCCGCGTCGTCCGGGAGCACCGGCATATCCACCAAGGCGGCGGCCTCCGCCGACGACGCCACCGACGTCGGCTCCCCCACGCCGCGGCCCGACAGCGCGGTGGGCGCGTAGGCGGTGTACAGCCACGCGGCGAGCGCCGGGCAGCAGCGCAGCCGCGGCGGGAGCACGCCGCCGGCGTTGGCGTTGCAGGACGCGAGGACGGCGGGGAGGAGCGGAGGGGACGGGGTGAGCTGGCAGACGGAGGTGGAGGCGGCTGCCTCCGACTGCTCCGGGAAGGCCGGGATTGTTGAGGTCCCGCCGGCGGCTGACTGGGGCTGCTGCGTCGACGAGGCGGCGCCGGCGGACGGGAAGAGCAGCGACGGCTCGAGCGACGCTGGGTCGGGCAATGCCTGCGACGCCGCGGGAAGCAGCAGGAGGCTTGTGCTGATGGCGAGCAGCACCAGTGCGGCGGCATAATGGTGGAGGCTCGCCATTGTTAGCTGCTATCCGAGGAGAGCAAGCTCAGGTGCTCGGGAGTGTGACCAGGTACGGTGGAGTGAGAGTGAGAGACGGAATCTAGCACCCGAGGATTGATGGAAGCTTTTGGCTTTGGGAGGTGTCTCGTGCTGACGGGCGGCAGGTGGCCGGTGGCCGGTGCTGATTTATACTGAGAAAAAAAATATTGTTGGGTGGCTGTTGGCGGATACTAGTTTGTATAGAGAGAAAAATACTGTTAACTGGCTGCTGATAAGCCAGATGAACCTAGCAGGCCAACTAACATGCCTGACAGTCTTTGCTATTTTCCGAAGCTAGCTTACACAGCTAACTAATCATCCATGAACAGAAACATGAAGATTAATAACCATCCTGATTGCATTAACATGTTCTAAAAAATTTCTTGCATCCAGAAGCATTGTTGAGTATGGATGCACTACAGTAAGTCAGTAATACACTCATGCGGTTATTACACGTCTAATGTGGCCATTCATGTATGCAAGTCCTGTTATCATATTAGATGCTCTTTTTAGCATTAATGTTAAATCATCAAGAGATGCGTTAGGAAAAATAAATTATACAAATTTTGATAAAAGTAAGACAAATCTGAAAGAACCATATTCTCAACATAGCATCACATTCATACAACGTTACAACATTCCAAAATATGACTTAAAATAACATAGTATGATCCGATAGAAGCCCCTGGGCTAAATGAGAATAGAAAAAAAAAACATCCACACATCTGTAGCAAAAGTCATCTGGTGCTTCCAGTCACCCCATTCACAGGCATCCTTAAGCGAAGTGCACATCCCTCATTCATACCATTCGTGGTGGTTGAACTAGTGATTAGAATCTTCTCCTGTTGTACCCAAAGTTTGTCCCCAATAAAATAGTACGTGTCCACCTCACCAACCATTTAAGCAGTAAAGCTTAAAGTGGCAAAAATCTCGTATACAAATAGTCAAGGTAAAGGCTGGGGTTTTCCTATGTGCGCGGCGGGGCAATAATAAATTTTCACCACCAATCTCCATTCTAACATCCACTTCCCAAAACCAACCATCATCCTCACAACCATTATGGGCTTATCATGCTGCAACATGTTCCCGTTCTCATCCACTTGCCCGGTCATTCTTTAAATTGGACAGCATGAGCTCCCTTCCCACCTATATCAACAGCAAACGCTGGACCTATCTCCCGTCCCAACAAGGTTGAGATAAGGTAGAATGTCCCATACTAGTAAAAGGTAGGACGGTGGACTTGGCTATAGCTATAGTTTACACTTAGCAGAGGTTGTACCCTAGGACCCACCCGGGCTGCGAGATATTGATCTGCTACCTCGAGACGCAATCTACAACAAAGACCCTAATATGTAACGATACCATCCTGCTTCCGTGGGCTTAGGAAAGATCTACGCGCTAACATGTGCCCAAGGGGTGTGCAACCTTCCATCCTGGGCAAGTGGGGGCTATGGTATATTAGCGAGCAAACGCCGCAACGAGTCCCCCTTACACAATCATTCTTGATCTCGTAACAGTCATGGTTCCACACCAACTAGGCTTGTCGAAACTCTTCCCCATATCGGGTAGCTGGTGAGCACATTTGTCAAAGTTTTGTGAACACAGTTCCATTCACTCTTGTAGCTTATGCTATCATCCTCATGTGCGTATCCACCGTAATGGTCTATGATTTGCACCCATCAGAGGTATTGTGGGACCAGGATCCCTAGGGACATTCATTTAGAGGATTAAACTACTCGGCTATGGGAAGTTTGACCTGGCTACTCCAAACTAGTCGGCTATGGTGCAAGACGGCGTAGTTAATTAGGAGAACTAGTCGTGTACTATTAGGAGACTTCCCAAAGTACCCTGTTGTAGTACTCTCTGTTATATTTGACTAGTATCATGGAACCGACTTGTAACTCTGCTCCCCGGATATATAAGGCGAAGCAGGGACCCATCCAGAACAACTCAATCTCACGTGCAATATAATCAAGACACATGACATAGGGTATTACGCAATTTGCGGCCCGAACCTGTCTAAATATTTGTGTTGTGTGTGCACCATCGTTCCTAGAACTCAGCGAGACCCACAAATCTACTGCCCGGGATAACCCTAGGCAGACGTGTTCGACGTAAATCTTCGACACATGGCACCTACCGTGGGGTTACTCGCCGCAAGATCGCTATTAGGGCTTCAGGATGCGCCGCTTAACATCACCGTGGCAGTAGAACTCGTTAGGGCCATGCCCGACACTCCCGCCGTCCGACAAATTCTGACGCTCCTAAAAATGGCACGCAACAGCAACAACCACGCAAACCCTGCCTCAAGCCACCACACGTCAGCAAGCAGGTGCACCGAAGCCGCCGCGGCTGCTCCACGTGAGGCGTCAGTTGCCACGACAGGAGGCCACAGACGCGGTCAGGACGCTGGCCGTAGCCAGAACCAAGGATGAGGTCGCGTTCGCAGCCAAGATGGTGGAAGACCACGCGGCCGAGATCTTTGCAACACCATCAACGCCAATCGCGATGCTCATTCTGTAATCCAGACGAGTAGACAGCTACGCGTTGAATCAGAAATACGCCGACGCAAAGAGTACGACCGCCGTTACGGACCCCCTCCCCGCCAACACGACCAAGATCGTCCCCGCGACCATGACCGCCTGTGCCACCAAGATCGTCCACGCGACAACGACAGGCCTCGCGATCGTGATTGTCCCCAGGATAACGACCGCCCCCGAGAACGCGATAACCCGCGCGATCAGGATCATCCTCGATACCATAACCAAGCCTCACCCCGGCGTAACGATCGCCCTCAACAAAATGAGGGGAATCGAGGTCGACAGTTCGACTCCAACCACAGCAACTCCAGTCACCGGGATGATCGCTCGCCAAGGGACAAGTACGATGGGTTCCCAGCCTTCCCCAAACGCATCAAGGACATCCAGTGGCCAAGCAAGTTCAAGTCAACTGGAATCGAGAAGTTCACAGGCAAACAAGATCCTGAAAAATGGTTGAGAATCTACTCGACTGCAATCCAGATGGCGGGAAGCTCCAACGACATCAAAGTCAGCTACTTCCCTGTCATGCTAAACACTACACCTCTAACATGGCTCGAGGGCCTCCTCCCCAGGTCCATCGACTCCTGGGATGACCTCACCAGGAAATTCACCACCAACTTCCAGGGAACCTGGGCACGACCCGAAACCCGGTAGAAATTGGCAGCCTGCAAGTAAGAAAAGGGAGAGACTCTACGCAAGTATATCCAGAGGTTCTTTGATAAAAGAGCTACAATCGTAGATATCTCCGATCGCGAAGTCATCGACTGCTTCCACGATGGCTTCTACACAAGAGAACTACACGGTGAGTTTTGAAGACGACACCCCAAGGACATCGGCGAATTAAGGCGGATAGTTTCCGAGTGCGCTGACCAAGACGATCGCGAACGCTTCCACAAGCATCGCGAAAACAACAACAACAAGGACAATAATGATCGTTGAAACGATCACTCCAGTAATCGCGATTTCAATCGCGACAACAAGAAGCGCAAGCCAGACAACACAGTCGCGGTAGTTCAACGCCCCAATCGCAAGAACCGTTCAGTGGCAGACGTCATGAACGGCCCTTGTCCTTACCACCCCAACGGCAAGCACACGATGGCAAAGTGTTTCCATCCGAAGCAAAGAGTTTGACAAACAAACTCCCGAGGAGGACAAAGCCGCCAATAAGAAGGCGGACAAAGATGATAAAGAACCCGACAATGGTTTCCCCCAAGTCAAGAACGTCGTAGCAGTCCTATTCAGCGGTGAAACACTAAACCAGTCGAAGCGGGCCAAGGAGCTAACTCTCCGTGAGATCATGGCAATGAGCCAGTCACCCCAACATACCTAAAGTGGTCAGAAGTCCCTATCACTTTCTCTAGAACGGATCAGTGGACCAACTTCGCCAATCTAGGAAGATACCCACTAGTCTTGGATCTAGTCGTGGCGCAAGCCAGACTAACCAATGTACTCATCAACGGAGGAAGAGGACTCAACGTCATCTTCGCAAATACATTCAAGAAGATGGGCCACGACATCACCAAGTACCTAAAGCCTACAGAGTCCCCCTTCTATGGCATCGTCCCAGGAAACGCCGCAATTTTTCGGGGCCAAGTCATGCTCCCAGTCACCTTTAAGACAGAAGCCAACTTCAGGACCGAGTACATCAAGTTTGAAGGGGCAGACTTGGAGACTTCGTACCACGCGATCCTTGGGGACCCAGCCCTCGCCAAATTCATGGCGATTCCGCACTATGTGTACCTCGTTCTCAAGATGCCTGCTCCTAAAGGAGTACTTTCCCTAAAGGGAGTCCTGAAGATTTCCTACGATTGTGATGTGGAAGTAGTAGAGTTTGCTGTTACCTCGCAAGTCCCCATCCAGATGCTGAAGTACTTGCCTTGGCCAAGAAGTCGAAGGAGGAAGACCTAGAAGTACCCAGCAAGAAGTCCACGAGCACTAGCTTTAAGGCCTCCAAAGAAGTACAGCTTAAAACTGTAGATCTTGGGACGGGCGACTCGTCCAAAAGTTCCCTCATAGGGGGGAGATTTAGACTGTAAATAGGAAGATGCGCTCATCAAGTTTCTTCATAATAATAAAGATATTTTTGCTTGGAAGGCATCTGATATGCCTGGTGTTCCTAGGGAACTTGTCGAGCACAAACTTGACATTGATAAGAATGCGAAACCAAAGAAGCAACGGCTAAGACATTTTGCTCAAGACAGACGCAACGCAATCAAGGCAGAGATTGCCAAACTACGAATGGCGAATGGCGGATCATCAGGGAAGTCCTTTATCCAGAGTGGTTGGCCAATCCTGTCTTGGTAAGGAAGAAGAACAACAATGAATGGCGGATGTGTGTTGACTACACAGACCTCAACAAACACTGCCCGAAGGATCCTATGGGCCTCCCACACATTGACCAAGTTGTGGATTCCACTGCTAGATGCGCACTCCTCTGCTTCCTCGATTGCTATTCCAGATATCACCAGATAGCTCTGAAGAAGGAGGACCAAATCAAGACTTGGTTCATCACTCCATTTGGTGCATATTGTTACACAACCATGTCCTTTGGATTGAAGAACGCAGGCGCCACATATCAAAAAGCCATATAGAAGTGCCTATCAACACAAATCGGGCGCAATGTAGAGACATATGTTGATGATGTGGTCGTCAAAACAAGGCAGCCAGAGACACTCATCACTAACTTGCAAGAAACTTTTGACAATCTCAAAAAGTTCCGTTGGAAGCTAAACCCGACTAAATGTGTCTTCGGCGTGCAATCAGGGAAATTACTAGGATTCATGGTCAGTAATAGAGGCATCGAGGCAAATCCAGCCAAAATTGCAGCCATCCTTACCATGGAAGCACCGAAGAATGTAAAGGATGTGCAAAAGCTTACAGGTTGCATCGTCGCCTTAAACAGATTCATCTCAAGACTTGGAGAAAAAGGTTTACCTTTCTTCAAGCTCCTTAAAAAGCAAGACCAGTTCACATGGACCGAAGAGGCAAACACAGCCTTTGAACAACTCAAGACATATATGTCCACTCCTCTGGTGCTAACAGCACCAACAAAAGGTGATCACATCTATCTGTACATGGTAGCCACTAAACACGTGGTTAGTATGGTTATGGTGGTCGAACGACAAGAAGAAGGCCATGTATTCCCAGTATAGAGGCCAATTTACTACATTAGTGAAGTACTCTTCGAGTCCAAGATTAGCTACCCTCAAGTCAAGAAACTACTCTATGCGATTTTTATCACCTCGCGGAAGCTAAGGCACTACTTCCAGTCCTTCAATATAACTGTTGTCACCAAGTTCCCGCTAGGCGAAATTGTCAACAATCCTGACGCAACTGGACGTATCTGCAAGTGGAAGGCAGAAATTGCAGCATATCACCTCGATTTTGCCCCCCAGACAGCCATTAAGTCTCAAGCCCTAGCCGATTTCACGGTCGAGTGGACAGAGATCCACTACTCCAGGGCAACTACTCACTCCGAGCACTGGGTTATGTACATCGATGGATCGTTGAAGCTGGAAGGCGAAGGAGCCAGCGTACTACTTATATCTCCTAAAGGTGATCAGCTCAAATATGTCTTACAAATTATGTCTCAAATATGTCTTACAAATTATGTTTCAAGTCACTAATAATGAAGCAGAGTATGAAGCCATGATGCACGGGCTCCGCCTGGCCGCATCACTCGGTATCAAACGACTTGTTGTATATGGTGATTCTGCTGACACTATTAACCAAGTTAATAAAGTTTAGGACGTCTCTAAAGAGACGATGGACTCTTACGTCAAAGAAGTCCGCAAACTCGAGCGTAATTTCTATGGCTTGGAGTTTCACCATGTTGTTCGCGACTACAATGTCATTGCTAATGCTTTATCCAAGCTAGGCTCACGTCGTGCAAAAGTTCCAGTGGACATATTCGTTCATGAACTACTCTAGCCATCCATTAAGGAGCCGGCACTCGAAGAAACCACTCCCATGCAGACCCAGCAAGGCATGCAGGTCATGGTAATCGACACTGACTGGATGACTCCTTTCGTCGAGTACGTGAAAGACCACAAACTTCCAGAGAATAAAAAGGAACAAGTACGCATCAAGCGTCGAGCTGCAAACTATGTTGTGGTGGATAATACGCTTTATCGAGGTGGGGCTTCAGTCAACGTCTTGATGAAGTGCATCACATCTAACTAAAGAAGAGCACTACTACAAGAAATTCACGGAGGCATATGCGGTAATCACGCAGCTTCTCGTACACTGGTAGGGAAGGCTTACAGGGTTGGATTCTTCTGGCCGTTAGCCAAAGCATATGCAGTAGACATTGTCAAAAAGTGCCAGGGCTGCCAGTTTTTCACTCGACAAGTGCATGCCCAGCTCACGAACTCAATACTATCCCCTTATCTTGGCCTTTCGCTTGTTGGGGCCTCGATCTTGTTGGACCTCTGGCTAAAGCTCCGGGAGGATTCGAGTGGTATATTGTAGCCATCGACAAGTTTACCAAGTAGATTGAAGCAATGCCACTGGTACACGCCAGGGCGGACAATTTGATCAAGTTCTTCGACGGCATTGTCCAGAGAGTTGGCGTTCCCCATAACATCATCACAGATCTGGGATCAGTATTCACCAGTGAAGAATTCCAAGACTACTGTGAGAAGTACTCGATCGAGATCCACTACGCCTCGGTCGCCCACCCTCGAGCTAATGGACAAGTCGAAAAAGCCAATGGTCTATTTCTACAAGGGCTAAAGCCCAGATTATATGAACCATTGAAGAAGTACGGCGGCAAGTAGGCCAAAGAACTTACTGCAGTACTATGGGGGGCTACGCACCCAGCCTAGTCGAGATACCAGGCAGTCGCCTTATTTTCTAGTCTACGGCTCAGAGGCAGTCTTACCTGCTGATCTCCTTTGGGAGGCTCCATGACTGGAAAATTATGATGAACAACTCACCCATCAAGAACGATTCCAAGATGTTGACGGCGTCGAAGAAGCTCGGGTAGCGGCCCTCATCCAGAACACACGATCTCTCCAAGGCCAACGGCGTTATCATCAACGCTCCATCCAGCCTCGTTCCTTTACTATAGGAGACTTGGTTTTGAAACGTATTCAGAAGACTGATGGACTGCACAAGCTAATGTCATGTTGGGAAGGTCTGTTTCTTGTAAAACAAGTCATTGGGGCTGGAACCTATCATCTCCAAACTCAAGAAAGCGACGACTTGCCAAATGTATGGAATATTGAGCATCTGCAAAAATTTTACCCATAAAACGGGGTTATGTAACATTCTCCGATGTACTTTCCAGTGATTACAAATCAATAAAGACAGTGTTTCCCTGCCAACTATAAGCTGCAGTGTGCTTCTGTTCTAATCTCTAAAACAAACTCTCACTAGAGAGGCCCTATGTAAAGCCTGCCTGTCCACAGACACTAGTCAGGACACAGACTCAGGGTAGTTTTATTCTGCTCAAAGGAACCAAGACTGCTTTTTACAAAAGCGGCGCAAGGCTCTAGAAGTCTTGGAAGAGCCACCTCAACCCATACACGGTTGTAGGTGCTTGTCTCGTCTCTTTTGTTGCTTTTCTTTCATTAGCACGCTTGAGGAATTTCTGTTGTATTACAATTACACCACAACCCTCCACTTTCGCACTATGGGAACTCTTTAGAGTCTAATCCCAGAAACGTGCTTCGCATACTTTAGTATTGCTTCTCTACGTGCAGCGCACAACCCCAAAATGCTATAACATAGTATTTTTTGGCTTGCACTAGCAAGTCTATCTAGTCTTAACAAGACTAACACTACTATGTCTGCTTTCACAGACTAGCTAAGAATCTTTACGACCATGAACTGGGTATTATAAATAACGCATCGCATAGAAGACTACTTAACCAGTAGCAATTTGAGAAGACTACTTAACTAGTAGTAATATGATAATATTACTTAACCAGTAATAATTTTTAGAGGCTACTTAAAGGTAGCAACCATAAAATGACTATTTAACAAGTATAAAAAAATCAAGACTGCTTAACCAGTAGCACATCTGGGAGACTACTCTATAGTAGCAATAATACAAGCACAAGTCTGTGTTACTCCTACATCACTCTAAAGAGTCAATGAATTGCTCAGCTATGGGCTTAGTTTGTTTAACCAAAGCTTCGTACTCTTCTAGAATTCCACCAACAGGCAGCTCAACTACTTCTAGCTTGGCCTCAGGGTTATGAGTTTTCACCGTCGCTAGCAGCCGATTGATGCATTCCCTCATTGTGCTTCTATAGAAGTCTGTGATCTGATCAGGCACCATACCAATCCGTTCCAGGATGGATTGGTTGCTAGTACTGGAACCTTCTGGAGTTACCATCTCTAGGATAGGCAGTATGATGTCTTCTATTGTTTTCTTTTCCGCCTGAAGATTCTCCACTTCCTGTTGTTTGGCTTGTTGACCTGACAGAGCTATGGCACAAGATATATCCATATCCACTCCGATTTGATGCTCCTTGGCGAGTTTTCCTTTTATTTCCTCTAATCGCCCTTCCAGGCGACTGCAGTCTTTAGTCTTGGATTGAGCCAAATTGTACCACAATGTGCCGGTACTCTTTTCTTCTTTCAGCTCTTTCTTCAATTCTGCAAACAAAATACGATTACTGGCTAGTAAAAGCATTCACCCGACTACTTTACTATCAAATTAAAATTTTTGCATTACTTATTTGTATTTTCCTTGACTAATGATCGGTTACGGGTATCCAACCTAGAGTTCTCATCACCCATGCCTTGAAGCTGCTTGTGGAGATGATAAGTCTTTTGCTGATTTTCTACTCGAGTTTTTTTGCATGCTTCAAAGGCCGCGGTTAGATCTTCTTCGAGTTCTTTAACACGAGACTCAAGGCCAACATTGTTGGGTGTTTGCAATTTCTCTACTAGAGCCTGTACTCGATAAAATTATCATTATTGACTACTTTTCAGAAGCATTAACTACTCATAGGTCAAGTGTCCTTACCAGCGCTGCCTCTAAATGCTTCTTGAGTTGCGCTACTTCACTTTTTGGGTCTCCCTCGGCAACTTCCACCTACAAGATAGGGATATGGTTGCTCATAGGGTTATTTTTATATAATATTTGCATTTATGATTTTATACAAGGCTACTTACATCTCTGTGAGTTTTCTCCCCTGCCTGTAGAGTACTTTCTTCCATAGCCATGCTGGGCATCTTGTCTTCATTTGTTATGACTGCTTGCAATTTTTACAAAGATCACATGTTGTGGCATATATATATATGTATATATATATATATATATATATATTAGTAACAAGATGCTACATTCCAATTAAGTGGACATACCTCCACATTGGCTATGAGGATTTATGTGATTCTAGGAGTGATTGAACCAGTAACACCAGTCTCAGCTAATGGGGGAGCATCTCTTCAGCAGCTATGTTTGTATCAACATCCATGGTTGTAGGAGACTTTTCTCCTTTTTCTGTGTCAGCTACAACATCTATGACTACTTCTTCAGCAGCTTGATCTTGTTCTCTTGCAGTAGGTGGTTCATTAGTGCTTTTCCCTACTTCTGAGGTAGCAAGAGGCTGTTGATCCCATTCATTGGTATGCATTGCTGCTATGAATGCTTTAGCTGGTGACCTGCCATGCAATAAGTAACGGAGTTATTAATTTGACACTTGGATATATCTATACATAGCTTGAGCGACTACTTTACTTACTCTGCAAGAGATGTTCATCTGGGCTTGAAATTAAACTTCTTCAGCTTCAAGACACCCATCTTGGAGCTGGTAGTACTTCCTATTGTCCCGCTCGCCATGGCACTAGTCGTGGACGAGCTCTGGGTGTAGTAATAAACTTAGACATTTTTATGTGTTGGCCTTCTTCCGCCTTAGGGACATAACCACTCGAGGGAGTTTCTGAGCATGACCGCACAGTCCTTTTCCTCTTTGCCCCTACAGGGATTGCTTTGGGCTCTCTAGAACATTCTGGTTTAAAGGTCCCCCACAAAATTTTTAGTGGTGGATTACTGCTGTCAGGATTTTTTACTCCTATGGTCTGATAATCTTCAACAACTATTGGGCCGGGTACAGGGGACTTACCCTTGGGGTCCTCTTGATCTGATGGTTGCGTAGCTGTATCTTCTTCAGACTCAGCTACGACTTCTTCTTCTTCATTGGCGGCTGCGTCAATTTCTTCTTCAGCAGGTTGGGTCTTTTCTGAAGAGCTTTTGCCGAAATCTTCCAACTCCTCTTGGGTGTGGCCGCCAACTGGTCCATCATTTTCTTCATTGGATGATTACATTAAGGCAGCCACTCGAATAAGAAGTATTACGACAAGATAACTCATTCATATACGAAATGTTATTCTCCAACTTTCAATGGTACAAAGCATTGGAATACTTATAAAGCTTGGAGACTGGCCTTTCAAGTACTCCTTCACGATGACAGGTTTCTTGTTAATACTAGTAAACATACGAGACACTCGCATGAGCACTGTCTCATCTGCTAACTCTTCTGGGGCCATCCGCGAGGGATCCGAGCTTCCTTCATAGTTGAATCCGAGGTTTATTCGCTCCTGAAGTGGTTTCACTCTTCGTTTTAGAAAACTCAATGCAATTCCTACTACATCCCTAGCCTCTTCAGCGCTTGGCTTGGTGTTCTAGTTGGAAAAATCTTTTGGGTACCACCCATCTTTCACTGGATAGCTCTTGCCATGATTTCCTGCTGTATTAAAAATACACAGGAGCAGATTAGTGTATACATGACTAAGATACAACGACAAAAGTAGTCATTCAGGGCAACTTAAAGATGATAAACCAGTCAGATTTCCAATCTTCACACGAATCCTTGATCGGCATATCAAACCATTGATCCTTCATTTTCTGGAGGAATGGAATTCCTGCTCCACCAATTACTTCCATCCTCTGGAAAGTTGGTTGGGGTTTGATATGGTAAAGAGTGTGGAATCATCTATTTGTACTGAGATGTTTTCTGCCCATGATGCTGTGTTATCTTATTTTGGTCCAATGGGCCGTGTATCATGTAGAGTCCATTATGGATGCGTCCTAGGGTCTGGAGCACGACCCTAGTGCCCCTGTGGTCGTCCTCCATTGTCATATACCTCTTAGCTGCCGCCAAGAACACTTGGGTTTCGTTTAGATCAAGTTTAGCCATTGTTTCTTGCTTTTAAGCGTGCGTGCTGGTCCAGCTGCCCGTCTTCGAGTCTTTAGAACCCCACTTCGTTTGTGATTGAGTTTGAGATTGAACACTTCATTCCCATCTAGTAATTTTAGTACTTGTTCAATACTTGTTCTCACTAGTTCTTCGATTGCTTGCAGGACAGGACCGGGTGACGTGCTTCCACAAGATCACGACATCCATACGAGGTGGTGTATTGGTTGCTAAGGCGTAGTCTTTGGAAGGCTGTAGTCGGGTCGTCAACGTCGTCTCCTCCAATCGAGTTATCCCCCACGCCTCTCATCGAAAGATCGGGCAGAAACCCTAGAGGGTTTGCATCAGTTGGTAATCAGAGCAAGGTTGTTCGGTGAGAGATTCCAATCCTTCCCCCTATTTTTTAGTACAGTACACAAAAGCCAAAAAAATTAGTAGAGTAGTTTACTGTGATCCTATAAACCTTTTGAGCCTTTGCTAGTACTGCTTAGTTAGGGCTTGTTGAGTTTTCGGTTGCATCGGTTGCGTCGAGTTGCTGGTCTTAGTTCTAGTCGTTTAGAGTTTCGAGTTCTTGTCATGTTTCAGTCACAGCTGTGTGCGGTCATTTTGTTCCTATGTGGGCAATTTTGAGTACTCTTTGGTGACCTAGTCCGACCAGGAATTTGCTGGTTGCGAGAAGGGGGAAACCGAACCACACACCGTGTCGAAGTCCGAGTTGCAATCGATTTTGGAGTCCGATTTGCTGGCTACGCAGGTTACTTAATTGGCGGTTGTTGCATTGTGTATCTATCCTCAATGTGTTACAGGCAGGCAGCGACACTTCATATCCCCATACTCGACCTCTCCAAGTTTGTGCATAAACAATCAGTTCGCCTTACTCTAGAGAGAGAGAGAGAGTTTGTGTGGTCATTGGCTGTTTGGGATCCTCTTTGGTCATATATTCAGTTTTGAGGACCCTTGAAAATAAAGAAAAAAAAGAAAAAAAGAGAAGAAGCAAAAGAAAAAGAAGAAAGAAAGGGGCTGATCATTGTGATTGTTTTCGGGGGTGCGTTGTGACTTCCTTTGTGTCCAGGCTCACGTCTCTAGCATGGTCTAGGCTAGGACCAGCACAGTATCGTTGTTGAACGATTATTCATCTTGCTTTGTTTTAACTAACGTGGTGCTAGCTATTCCTTGTAATCAGCCCACCTATATCTCCACATATCAGACTACAGCTTTACAGGTCTTGTTGCTGCGGCACCGATACACTTCATTCCAGGTTTGTAGACTTGTTGGTAGCCGTGCCCTCTTGTCGAGCAAGGTAAGAATTGGTAAGAGCTTGTATCACAAGTTTAGAGTGAGCGCCTTATAGTACCTACATCCTATTAGCTATAGGGCTTTATTTCTTCACCTATTCTTCTTGTTGCCTCTGTTTGTTTAACCATGATAGGCTCTCAAAGTAACAAGACTCTGCAGTCTCCTTGCACGAAGGGCATCATACAATATTTTGAAAGGTTGGTGAAGCAGCACAACGAGGGGATTAACAATGACTTGCTGGTGACAAAGGACAAGATTGGGCAATTGGAGGCCTCACAGATTGCAACCAATAGCAAGCTTATGAAGATGCAGGCGTCAGTGGCTCGCATGGACAAGAGTCTTGCTGCACTTTTGAGGCGATTTGATGAGATGCATGCTAAAACCACCACTAGAAAAGATCGAGATGACAAGAAGGAAGAAAGTTTTGAAAACAATGCTTATAGCGCATATACTGAAGTCGAAGACCAAGATCCTGCT
This sequence comes from Echinochloa phyllopogon, assembly GCA_033239725.1. Classification (NCBI taxonomy): domain Eukaryota; kingdom Viridiplantae; phylum Streptophyta; class Magnoliopsida; order Poales; family Poaceae; genus Echinochloa; species Echinochloa phyllopogon. The sequence continues at coordinate 20,670,776 of BTCW01000013.1, read as the reverse complement.
CGCCGTCGGCAACGTTATAATCGTTGAGGTATGGTGGTCATCGACGATGCGAGGTACATGGTAATGATGATGCTTTTAGCAAGATTAAATTTAAGATACCTCCTTTTGATGGTAAATATGATCCTGATGCTTATATTACTTGGGAAATTGTTGTTGATCAAAAATTTGCATGCCATGAATTTCCTGAAGCCACACGTGTTAGGGCTACTACTAGTGAGTTTACTGAACTTGCTTCTGTTTGGTGGATAGAACATGACAAGAAACATCCTAATAACATGCCACAAACATGGGATGCTTTGAAACGGGTCATGCGGGCTAGATTTGTTCCTTCTTATTATGCACGTGATCTGTTACATAAGTTGCAGCAATTGAGACATGGTGCTAAAAGTGTAGAAGAATATTATCAAGAGTTACAAATGGGTATGTTGTGTTGTCAAATAGAGGACTTGGGAAAGACAACCACATTCCCATGAAACTTCAATAATTCACCATTCATATCCGTATCCATATCCATCATCCACATTTCCATATCACTTGCCCAAGCCCCTAAAGGTCCATGTTGCTAAAAGATTACCAAACCCACATTGAATAATTCCCTTAGTCAATATTATTTATAACCCAACCATCCCATGTTTGAGCAAACTAATCATGAATCTACCCTGAACTAGGTAACTTCTAAAGGCTTCAAGGAATAATCATGAAATTCTATTAAACAACCTATCATAAGTTTTTCATCAAATTTGACAACTAATGCAAGCAAATATAAATAGCAGATGACATTGTGTTAAATAAAGTAAGTAGGTACAAGGAGAATGATCAAGGAACCACTTGCCTCAATTCAAGGATCCCACTTGCTCATAAACGTCGATCCTCAACGCAAACAAACAACTGAAAAAGCACACAAAGAAAACAACTAAGAACAATACACCATATAGTAAAACAATTTTGGAAAATGCGTTGCTATTAACTACCTCTAGCTACAACGTCCACAAGAGCGCGAGAATCGACTAGATCAGAACTATGAGTGATAAGATATGAGTATTCAAAAGAATTAAGGATTAAGTGATACAAAGGACATGAGGCAGAATTGTTTGGGTTATGACATCATCAGATTAAGGGCATGGTGTCTTAGGGAATTTCATTGTAAGAGACCAGTGGAGATTAGTATCTGTACATACAACTTAATATATCATTTTAATAACCAAAGTTCATGTGTGTGGCTAGCATACATGAATTTAGTATAATAAAATAATATACTAGGATTATAGTGGTACAAATGTGAAACTTTATAAAAATAAGAATAATGAAATGGCATACGAGGTTTAAACAGATTAAATAAAATGCAGATGGAATTCAAGGTTGTATGACAAAGAAATAAGACCTTGGATGAGTTGTAGTCGAATTTTGGATGAAAAGGTGGATTCATTTTGTGGGCATTTAGCGGGTACCTGGGAACATCTTATGACCAAACGGTGGCCTGAGATAACCATGAAATCAACAAGGAACGCAAACATGGTTTGAGTGCACATGCTCAATGTGGAAGACAACATGACATCGAGCACCATGAGAAGCAAAAAGCCGGTCCCAGATTTTCCTATGGCCGAGCCATTTTGTGGGAACATGTGCAACTACAAGCCACACATTGTGGTTAAAGGAGTGACAGGAGTGAGCCACCTTGTATATGGAACTTATGATGGTTGATGGTGGATCCTCGCCATCTTTCCATGAAGCTAGTGAAAGGAGGGATCTAGTTGAGGGAGCTAATACACTAGATGAGTGTCTTACTTAGGCCGAGACATTTCAATTTCCATATACACTTTGAAGGTTGTTTGTAATGATACTTGTGTTCTTTGAGCCTAGCAACGTGCGATGCCTTAGAACAATCACATAGAGCCGATGTTGGAGGACTATCTCAAACAATCCAATCCATGCAAGCAACCCAATAGATGGTTTTGATAGATGTAAGGAACATCTTGTAGTCAATAGGCATGGGCATTACATTATTCCCACTTCTTGGGATCAATGACACACAACTTTTCAAATGTGTGCCTTGAGAGATATTTGAGGAATCAAGTATCAAGGTCCACCCTGAGCATAAAAATCATCATAATCCCTCAACACCAAGTAGAGGGCTGCCTACAACAAAATTATATCCATAGTAGATAGAAGTGAAGGCGGTGTGTTCTTTGTTGATGGCCCTAGAGGTACGGCTAGTCTTTTCTATACAAGGCATTACTCGTGGCGACCACAGCAGGGTAAGATCACTATGTTAACAACCACATTTGGTGTTGTTTATTCCATAATGATGGGACCATGGTCTACAAACTTATAGTTCTGGATATCCCTAAGCATTTATGATGGGGCAACATGTAATTTCACAAAACAAAGCGGTAAGCTTCTGCACACAACGTCATTGAGTATCTAGAATGAATCATCTATGATGAAGAGACAAGCGATGGAGGCACTTGATAGTGGCATGAGGGACATAATGCGCCAACCAAATTGGTCATTCAGTGGGAAGGCTATTGTATTTGGAGGAGATTTTAGATAGGTCCACCCATTCGTTCGAAAGGGGTCAAGGACTCACATAGTTGAGGCTTCACTACATAGCTCATACCTTTGGTAGATGGTGCACAGAGGGAATACCTCTTGTGAGTTAGTAATGGCATAGAAGAGGACAACGGTGATGTGAACATATGTCTCCCTAATGAAATATGCATGACTTTTACAGGGTAGGCAGACCTAGGTATACTAATAGAGGATGTGTTTGAAATGCTCGGTGTGATAGCATAACTGTTCCAAACTATATCACATCACAAGCCATCTTGTCCACCTAGAATGACATATATATAGCTTTCGATGGTGTAGAGGATGATTAGCTATTTCAGACAGGAGTACAGTGTGTACATATATAGCTTTTGATCGTGTAGAGGATGGCCCCCACAACAATTACCCCTTAATTCGTTAACTCTTTGACCCCCCTAATAGGGTGCCTGCTCATGTTATAAGACCTCAATGTCAACTGTCCGGTCATACTGCTTAGAAACATTGATCCGGCCAATGGACTATGCAATGGGACAAGATTGAATGCTTATTATGCTGATCAGTGGCGGCTAATTATTTTTAATTAACTTCCCCATAATGTTGTCATATAGCTAACAAATATTTGATTGGCGTGGAAAAGTATATCATTCTACAACTGGACCCACTGTTGATATTTGCTCGCTCATTAATCGTGGCTATTACCTTACTTTCAGATGTATATTTTCTTTCGTAAATGCATATGAACTTTGTTGTAATAAAAATATGCATGCACTGTTGTACTGTCATATATTTGTTGCAAGGATATTCCACTATATCAACGTGTATCCACATCAGTAGCAACATATATACGGGAATGAACACTCTTACAAGAATTAGCCATACAATGTTTAGTTATTTTACATGATATTTTTTGCTCATAGCAACATGGCGGGCATTTAACTTGTGATATATGGATTTGTACTTCGTAGTTATACATGTAGCAGGAGGTCTGATCGTTTATAACCGATCAGGCAATATATGAAAGCTAACAAACAAACTATCAGTTGTGAGGTCCTAGACCTGGTCACCAACACATGGCAATAGATCCAGCCAAATCTGGCTCAAAGGCGCAGCCACAAAACATTACAAACTGATCTCGCGTTTGACAAACTCACAAACTAACTATCTCAGCAGCCATCTTTCGATACACAAATTACCCAAGGCTGCCCTTTTCAGCCTTTATTGGACAAGGTCACGGTTTGTCTCCCCATCTGGAAAGGTACGCCTCTTAATAAGAATGCCAAGCTAGTGCTTTAGAAAAGCACTCTTTGCGCCATTCTGGACCATATTTCCATGGCTATACAAATTTCCCCATGGGCGCTCATCGCCTTCGACAAAGCTCATCAGTGGATTCCTACGGTGGGGGTTGTAAGTGGCCTTTTGGGGGGGGGGGGGGGGGGGGGTTGGAATCTTTGTACCCCACATTACCGGCCGTACCAGCCCCGGGCAGATTGCCCCGCACAGGGGTTTTTCTGTGACGCTTGAATCCGCTCCCGCGCGGAGCAGCCCCTCCTCCCCTCCCCGTTGCTGTTTGGAGCCGCTTCTAACGCGGGTAGCCCCGTCGGCCGTCCCAGCCGTCGCTGAACGCTGCAGACCAAGCACTGGTGGTTCAAATACTAATTACACACAGGAAAATTTCTCAAAAAAATAATAACAGATAGTTACACACAGGCATGTAATTTCTGCTGTTTTACATGCTTTTTGCGGTCATTCATTGCAAATTTCTGCTGTTTGTAGGACATAACAACATATATACTATGTAAATAACACATGGTTCATGAAATATATATCAATAATTTCTGTGAATAATATAATGCGGATAAACATCATGAAGACCCCGGCCTTATGAAAAAACCCAAATAACTTGGCTTCATGCAGCAAGATCCTTCAACATCTATGATTCTGAAAATAAGAAAACAAATAATTAAAATCATTGTTAAAGGGTCCTAAACAAGAACTAAATATAATATACATGTCGTATTGCAAATTAACACATGTGCACAAAGTATAGTGTCCTACAACGGTGAGGACCAGACACTTGTGTTTCTTCCCACAGGTATCATCCAAATGAACACATTAACACATGCTTATTTTTTGTGCTGTTATTTTGAACAGTACTAATAAATCAAGAGAATATAAATGACGTCAAATCAATTTCAGTTTCAGTTTCTAATCATCAAACATGGTATAACTTGCAACAAAAAAATCATCCTTGCTAAACTTTCAGGTTATATGTGCAGACAAACATGCTATACAATATAGTGTACTGCATGGAGAACTGACTACACACATAAAACAGTTTGTCAAGAGCACAAAGAGAAGTCATTTTCAGTACTTGGTACCATGGCACATTCATGTACTCTCTTCCTATTTTCAGTTAGGACATTTAAACCAATGGACATGGGCACATGGCAGCTCACACATAAACAGTCCCATATCTGACCCCTACAAGAAACCTGCAGCAACCGGCAACAACTGAAATGGATCTCAGCCTGGAATTCAAATAAAAAAAGCTGGATATGTTATTACTAGCAGAATTATTAACTAGCAGAGATATTATTTAGCTTATCAAGCAACAAGGCTACTTGAGACATGAAAATTTCACTGATGGGGAAGCAGCACATCCAAATGAGTTCACTTTCACCATTGAGAAATTAATCCCAACAAAAAACATTTCAGTGAACACATGAGGCATAGTGTGTTACGTGGTGGTCAATAAAAAATTCCAGAACGTAACTGAACCATAAGGGAAAGCTAGTGAGGTGTCAAAATTCAGTTTAGCACAATAACCTGCAGCCAGTGCACCACAGAGATATTATTTGTCTATTTGTACTAAAACCTGGTATGAGGTCTCAGGTCAGAAGCTGGACAAGCTTAGGAATTTTCATGCTGAGGCTAAGGTCAGAAGCTGGATAATCTATATATGCATAGTTTCAACCAGTAGGATGCTAGGCTACTAGCTCAAGCAATACTAGAGACTGTAAAAAAAGGTAAGCTATGCAACCTGCTGAAATCAGATACAGAACTAATGAACTTGCAATAAGAACTACCGGAACCAATCTAAATGTCTGATAAATTTCAACCAACTTGACACTTATCTCTCGAGCTATACACCAAGATTCCTTTTAGACTAGTCTCATACAAAATGTACAGCAACCATAATGTACAACTACTAGAGAGCTATTGGGCAATATACAGAGTACTAGAGAAACATATCAGACTTGAAAGAAAACCTTGCAGAATATATATGATAATTTGTTTGGAACATAAATGAACTACTTCAAGAATTTGCTAATCATAGGCAGAAAACTGATCAATTATGAACAGCAAGAGCAATATATGAGAATTGAAACTGACCTTGGCATTGCCTTACCTTCATACAACTCAAAGATTAAACATTGCTTCCCATCTGCATAATGAAACATCATTTCTTCAGTGAACATATGGTAAGCAAACAACAGATCCCTATGAAAGAAACATCGTAAAATTCATGCTTAAGTGCAGGAAAAGGAAGTATGAGCATATAGCAAGTATACCTTAGAAATCTTATTTTTCAGCCAGATGAGCCGGACGTTTAGATTCTTTGTCTTCATGAAGATCTGTCTGTTCAACTCTGACTGGAACAGCTCATTTGCGTCTGCTTTCTCCCTCATCTGTTAGATCTTGCATGGCATCAACAACATAAATGTACTTGCCAACTAAATATTCAGCTTCGAGCTTCTTCTTCTCATCCAACTTCTTTACAGTTTCCTCTGTTTGACCCTTTCGATACTCGATGTAATCCCCAAGTTTTATTGCCATTTGACTTTGCTTGCGTTTTTTCCCACCGGTGACATCTAGATCCTCTGAGTTAAGACTGGACGGAGCTGATTGAGCTTCAGTGCTTTCTATGCCATCAAAACCAGAACTGAATGGGTTTGCTATGGGCACTGTGTTATGTATGCTTTGCTCTGGCGTGCTTCTTTGAGGTGTACATTCCACTCTTGGAACAGCCTGCATCTCAGTTCTTTGAGGCGGAATAGAAAAAAGGCACTTGCATCTCAGTTCTTTGAGGCGGAAGAGAGAAAGGCACTTGCATGTCAATTCTTGGAGGTAGAATCTCAGTTGATGTAAAATTCAAATCTCATGTAGCAATATTACCTATTAACAAATAATTGAAACATGTTGTCATAACTGAATATGAGCATGTTGCATTCTTGAAAAGGAGAAAATAAATAGCAAATATTAGCAAACATTACCTTCATGCAATGATTCCAAGCTGTCATACAATGGAAATGCCTTCTTCTCGAACTTGGCAACTTTGGAATTGTCCTATTAAATGCAACAAAAAATATTAGTACTAATAACCAAGATGGGATAAATCAAACTTAAATGCGACAAAAACAGCATACTAACATCAATTAAATTTTTCCAGATGTTTGGCTCAGCAATAATCATGCCTAAGCTGCTATTCCAGCCAACTCCACTTTTCCTTGCGTCTCTAATTACTTTGTAGCTTGCTTTCAGCTCCTTCTCCTTTTCTTGTATTTGCTGCTTGGTGAAATGAGCATTTGGAAACATGTCATTGAACTGCTTTGTAATATTCCTCCAACCCTCTGTTGTCCATCCATTTTGTCCTTTCAACATTGGGAGGTTGGCAAGCCCTTTCATTATATCAACTAGTCCCTTCTCATATGTATAACTTCATGTAGCCCTTTCTGTTGACATGGCTGCAAATGATGCAAATAAGCAAATAAGAAATCAAGACAAAATTCTATAGCTCCAAAAAAAGATCAACCACACAAATCTAACAATACGACCAGACTTACAAACTAGTTATTATAAGCAGCCCACATCTGAAGGGCAATTTGGTCTCGTAGGGTGCTTCCACTATTTGACTCCGCTTCATTTGGGTAGTTGTTATCCCCGTTTGGTAAATCAACATAATTGTCAGGGTTGATGTTGTCAGGTTGGTGATCTAGCCACCCTTCATCCCCATTTTGCCCTCTAATAATGTTATGGAGTACTGCAGCCGCCGCTGGAAGTTTAATTTGATTCTCAATTGGATGAAATGTACCCACTTTCAGAATTGGGAACCGTTTTTTGAGCACCCCAAATGCTCTTTCAATATGGTTTCGAAGTTGTGCATGCCAATGGTTGAACAACTCTTTGTAATTTGCATATTGAATTCTCCGTGACGATCCACTCCTCCTAAACTTACTAAGGTGGTACCTAACTCCTCGGTACGGAGCAATGAATGAGGGTGTATTTGTATATCCACCGTCTACAAGATAGAACTTCCCCACCTGCACATCAAAACCCTTCGCACGAGCAGACCATAGGACTCCTGCATCAGATGCGGATCCTTCCCACCCACATGAGATGAAAGTGAAATTTAGATCAAAGTCACATGACACATGATATTTTGTGACAACGTTCCTTTTCTGTTTCTATATGGAGGGGTTTTGTCTGGTGTAATGGTGATAGGGATATGAGTACCATTAATGGCTCCAATGCAGTTCTGGAAGAAAGGCATATATCTAGGATCTGATGCAATCTTCACATGTGTATGGTTGACATTTGGGAGCTTCAGGAATCTATGAGTAAGTGGTGGAATTATATCAAAGAACTCTGTTATTTTCCTATGTATTGTCTCACCACTGTGCTGGAATTCCTTTTTTATCCTATCAGTACTTGCATTGTGAGAGAGCATGAACATAAACATTCCCAACTGCTCCTCAATTCTAACACCACGGGTGTCACGTAAGAAGTTCTCCGCTCTAAGATAATTTGCTGTAATTCTAAATATCTCAGGCTCCATCCTGAACTCGACTTTGCACCAATTCTCATGGCCTTCTAAGATTTGTCTGACCTTTTCTGCACGCGGAAGAGTTGATGTGTGCTCTGGCCTTTTCTCATCATATAGACACAACTGAAGTGCGGGGACCATAACTAGAAATAACTCGTCATCATCTTCTTCCTGCTCTAGCAAAAATCTCCTAACTTCGTCCTCTCAAGACTCCATTATCTAATATATAAGATATGATATAATATTATTACTATATAGGAATCAGACACACTGGCTAACTACAGGCAGGAGCCATTCAGTATATGGCAAACTAGAAGTATGCAATTCAGAACCATAAACATACATGCCAAATATGGACAACTTTGTAAACTACCGCGGTAAACTATCTAGCCAAGTATGAAAGTATGAAGCATTGAAGCAACAATTAATAATCCACAAGTCATTCACCAGAATATAACCAATTCATACAGCAAAGAAAATTTCTGCAAGCCATCCTAAATTCTAGAGCAATTCATACACCAGATCTGGAATGAGAGGTTACCGTGAGATGCTCGGAGAGGATGGATGGAGTGATATGCTTGTACTTGGGCGCCTCAGACAGCAGCTTGTCATATGTGGCTTGGTCAAACAGCACCGCGTTGTTAACCTTATTCTTTTGATTTGCCTTTCTCCACTTCTACAAAAAACAATACATAGCTACATTATGAACTGAAGCTTATATGAAAGTTACATGTATGCGCACATTTTGGCATGCATGAATGCCATGTCATGCCAACAACCAAAATGGTAGCTAGCTTGGCCCTGTCACACAATCAGCACAAAATCAACCAAAACCAAACAATAATCCTACACCCTGCAAGGCTGCAACCCAACCAATAAACCATTACCATCAACCATAGAACAACTCACATTGGGAGAAGCAATACATGGCACAATATTGATTCAGGACAAATAAATCAGGATGGACCTAAGATATCACAGAAGGCTCACCAAAAATTTGTTACATGAGGCAATCATGCTCACCACACAAGGTTCACAACAAATTTATTTGGAACACAAATGAACTACATGGACTAGCTCACAACAAGATCGCACGCGCGCCATTCAAAAATCCTGCCATGGATTGCCTCATCTGGCCAATGCTAATCACAGCACAGCAAGATCGCACAGCGAGATGGTCAATGCTAATCACAGCAAGATCGCAACACATGGACTAGCTCGTAAATCAAGAAATCGATCTGAAGCACCCATTCAAGTCATCAAGATCTACAAGAACTAGGGAGTAGAAACCCTAGGCAATAGAAGAGCGAGAAGGAGGGGGAGAACTCACATACGCGGTCGTGCCGGAGCGGCGTGGTGGATCCACAGAAGGCAGCCGTGCGGGAGCGTCGGCGCCTGGACGGGAGGTGAAGTAGCGGCGCCTTGCGGGAAGGAGGACGCGACGGTGCAGGACGGAGGCGGCGCGGCAGCGCGTCGATGGAAGGTGGAGGGTGCGCCAGATGGGGAGGTGAACGGGGAGGCGGCGGCGCTGGATCTCTTCGCCGGACGAGGAGGTGACGGGGAGGTGGACAGGCAGGCGGCGGCGCACTCCCTCGCGTCGCTTCGCGCCCGGGGTTGCGGCGCCCGGACCCAGGTGGGGAGCGCTCGCCCCTGGGAAATCACGCGGAATGGGTGTCGCCTCCCCGTGGGAGTGGGCTCCCAGATGACCCTTCGTTCTGGCCCCGGGCTGATTTCCGCGTGGGCTGGCTGCCCAGGGATATCAAGGGGAAATCAGTGGGATTTCGGGTTCCCAAAGGGTCCCTTACTCTTGGTGGTCTGGGCATTTTTAACCTCCACGGCTCCACCTAATGGGGTTGGCGCAGTGGCGCTAAGAATGAGATGGTGTTTATTGTCAAGGACTAAACGTGGATGATTTGGGTTGGCTTCCATTTCAGTATGGACCAGGAAGCAAAGGCACTCTTTGATGCATCAATATATCTCAGTTCTGGCCGATGGGAAACACACATTGTTCTCACCGGATAGGTGGATCAATGGTTGTTCTATGAAAGACATGGCACCTACCTAACCTTTGGGCTGTGGTGTGTTGCCGGACAACGAGCTGCAGGTGGGCGTGGCCCTGGTGACCTAGTTTAGGATCCTTCAGTGAGTTGGCCAGACAACTTGTCGCCACAGTCAAATCCCTTCCAAGAAGACTGGTGGATTACCACAATGAATTGAAGAGGGGCGCCGAAGCCGTGTTTAAAGGCTTCGACTCCTTTTTTTTACGACCAAAGGCATTGCCCGGCTTTATTAGAAAGTGTAACAAACGATACAAATGGACGAACCTGCAGGGGTTTCCAACTGTCAGTTCAAAGCACCTACAGTGCTTCATAAACAGAAGACCATCCCCAAAACGGAACCCTCTACCCACTGTTTTTCATCTACTTACACTACTGCAACTCCATACTGGAACAGGTACACCATATTTAGAAACCAGAAGAACTACTTACAACCTAGAACTGGCACAGAAACAAAACATTGCACGCCGTCTACACAATCAGGGGACTCAGACCAATGAAGAAACCAGCCCCGCAACAGCCGCCGCCGCCAGGCTGATCACCGCGTCCACCTTTGGCGCTTCTTTCTTTGTCTGCATCACCATTCATTGATTGAGATACATCAGCATGTTGTGGACAATTGCCGTCAGAGAGTGCATCAACTTCACTTCAAACACCATGTTATTCTGCATTTTCTAGAGCGCCCACATCGCAACTGCAGAGTAATAAGTGTGACTTATATTCAATCAGACTATCACGGAACGTGATAGAAAGTGCATCGAGGGAGATGGGCATGAGACCCGTTTAAGTTGCCGCAGTGGTAACCCAACCTATGTGATAAGAGATCCTGTGAATTAGGATTTGGGAAGAACAAGCTGTCGGTTGACCGAGGAGAGTAAACTTTTGAAACGCTATCTAAGTGAAGATGCAATACTCTCAAATGTTGTAAGGCAGGTTAGCTGTATTCTTTAATGTTGTACGACGTATATGCTCCACCCGCGGGGTAGGCTACAGCTGGCAGCCAAGTATTGGTTGTGACTTTGAGTGAAACTTCTTCACACAAAACCTGCAATTCAAGGCCTAGTGCATTGTCAAGTTCTGGATGAGTGTAGCTTGAAGCTCTAGGAGAGAGTTCAACTTAAGAGTCTTTGCTGAAACACTGTTTAGTAATGAGAAACTGGCAAAATCTCTGATGGGTATTTGAGATTTAGTGGGCGATTGCTGGAATTTGAGGGGCTTGGCCCATGAAGCCCATGAAAAAATTCCAAAATTCCTAAAAAATCTCCAAGGCCCATGTGTGCATGTGGAAGTGGTGCAAACCTATGGTCTCATATTGCTAGTTGAGAGGGAGGATGACCAACATAAATATGGAGGTTGTCTCCACTCCTCCAAGCTATGTGTGTGGAAAGAGGAGGAGAGCACCACATGTGCGCGCTCGCTCGCCTTGCCTCGCCGGGCTGGGCGGGGCAGGGCGAAGGGCGCGGGCACACGACGTATGCGTGAATAGTCTTTTGAAATCCGGCCCCTCACCTTGCAGGGGCACGGCTTCGTTTTGCCATTTTATTTTTTGGTTTCTTGGCCTTCAAGTCTGCTAGATAAGATATGCATAGTCCTTATCAGTTTAGATCACGATCACGACGTGAGCTCGCTGTCTTCCCTATATATGCGACCTATCGGCCTCTACCATAAAACACATCTATTCGAGTTAGGGTTTTTGCCTTTTCTCGCTGCTGCACTGCCTTTGTAGTCTACTCCATCCCGATCGCCGACGTGCATCGGAGAATGGGAGAGTAGGTCTCCGGAACTGCTCGCCCTTGTGATCCTACACCGGGAGAGGGCGAATAAGGTTTTTGGGAAGCGCTCCACGCGACTAGATCTTCGCCACGGCTCGTCTAACGTCAAAGTCCGGCGCTGTGAGAGCCCATCGTCTACGACGCCGGTTGCTGCGCACCGTCCGCAACATCGACATCGCTTCGGCAGTTATCGTCACCACGGCTGCGTCTGCTAAGTACGTACGCCGTGAACAGATCTGTTTGTAGATCATGTTTTCGGAGTTCGTCGTGATGTGATTGATGGTTATTAGTATGTTAGAGATTTGCATGCTAAGTTTAGTTCTTGTCATGCTTAATACTACTCAGAATTTAATCATTTAATTACCTATTTATCCAACACAGCAGGCTTTACGTTCGAATAGCTTCTGTGAAACACAACTTCAGCAATAATTCTCCACTCCTTATAGCGCCTAGCTGGGATCAAATAATACCTCTGCATCTTTCTCCCTCCACATGCCGTTGGGCATGAGTTGACAGCATGGAAACATTCATCATGCATGTTATTCAACAGGTCCGGCTGTTCCAGTGTCAAGACTATACATGTTTAGTGCATATATCCGTCATTCGTTCTCCTTGAAGAAATGGTATCATTAGCTTTTGGGTGCCTTGAGCTCACCAATATCTCATTTGACATTTCGTTCAACTTTGCTGAAATTTCACGAAGTATTACATATATATTGCTTGACATCGTAGGCGCTCGTAGTACTGCATGCTACAAGCCCTTGGAGGTGTGTTTAGATCCTCTGAAAAAGAGTGATCGAAAGGTTACATCAGTCACTGTAGCACACTGTAACACTTCGTTTGTTTGGGGTAATTGTTGTCCTACTATGACGTAACTAGGCTCAAAAGATTCATTTCATCGTGTACATCAAAACTATGCAATTAGTTTTTTTATTTACCTACATTTCACTACCAGAGAACCTCACATCCGCACTGGTTGGGAATGGGCTTTAGCACCGGATTCCCAACCGGTGCTAAACTTCCGGTGTACCCCTTTAGCACCGGGTAGCATAACCGGTGCTAAAGGGGGGCCTTTAGCACCGGTTCTAAACACCAACCGGTGCTAAAGGGCCTGGATTTCTTTTTTTTGTTACTTTTTGCAGCCGCCATGCATGTACGTTTATATATGTATTATGCTACGTATTCAAATACGTATTCAGCCGCCGTGCATGTAGTACTATATATTCATATTAGCTTGACATATAATCAAAATAGAAGATATATATATATATATATATTATAATTTAGATATCCAACTAGAGTTATATATTTGAACTGTATATTACAACTTAAGAAATCCGACAAGAGGAACAACTTGACGGCACATCCTCCAGGGGGACATGGAATTCTCCTTGGGGATTAATGACCTTGTCTCAAATCCATCCAATGAGTTGTTCTGCAATTGCGTCTATTCTCTCTTGATCTAGTCTATCTTCTTCCAGCCTCATCATCTATAATTTGCAAATAATTGGAAATATTAAATCCGTGGAATTGAAGACAAAAATTGTGCAATTAATAATCATTTAATATAAAATAAATGATTTACTTACAAATAAAAATAGTTGTCTATTTTTCAATAATCCTTTATTATAAAACAACGTGTTTTTCTTATTAATACAAACATAGTAATTATTAAATGACGCCCTCTATTTCTAAATAATCATTTATTATAAAACAAAGTGCTTTTCTTATAATTCAAATTTAATAATAATATTATTTATTATAAATGAATATCATTATCATTAAATGAAGCCATATATTTCTAAATAATATCATTTATAACAAAATCAAGTGCTTTTCCTACAAATATAGTAAATATATCAAATTAAAACATGGAAATGTGTTACGTACCATAACATTATGGTGAGTAATCTTTTTCATCGATCAATTGAGCATGTTATCATAAACATAGTATGCACATAGATTATTTCCCGACCCCTATTGGCGACACTGTCGATCAAAAAATAAAGTTAAGTAAAATTCAAATAATAGATTCGCGGGTGACGGGCAACGTACGGGCACGGGCAAAGGCCGACCAGCGACGGGCAATGTACGGGCGCGTGTGACGGGCCGCGGGCCGCGGGCGACGGGCGACCGGCGACGGGCGACGAGGGCGGGCGACGACGGCGCGGGCGACGGGCGCGGGCGACGGGCTATGGGTGCGAGGTGGACCGGCGGCGGAAGCGGCGAGGAAGGCGAGAAGTGAGGGCGCCGGTCAGAGTGATGGCGAAGGCGGCGGGCGAGCGGTTATTTGGGGCGGGGCCCTTAGCACCGGGTGAAGGAAAGCCCCGGTGCTAAAGGCTTATTAGCACCAGGTAGATCAAACATCCGGTGCTAAAGGCTACCACATTAGCATCGGGCGGAAAGAACACCCGGTGCTAATGAGACTTTAGCACCGGGTCTGCTTACACCCGGTGCTAAAGATGTGCACAGGGGCGGCAAATGAAATCCTGGGCACCTTTAGCACCGGGTGTTGGATCTACCCGGTTCTAAAGGGCCTAGGATTTCAGTTGCCGCCATTTTTTCATCCAAATAGACATTTATCACCGGTTCTTTTTTCTATTTCTATTATTTACTTTATTCATAAATACAAATAAATAAAGTTCTTTACTTGCTAATAGTAATTATTAAATAAACAAAACAAAGCTCTTTAAAATTGTTAGAAAATTCTAGAAACATAGTAGGAGTTACTAGAAAATAGTAGAAATTAAAGAAAATCCTAGAAAATTGCAGGAATTACCATTTGGTTTCATTTACTTTATTAATAAATAAAAATATAATAATCATTTCAAGCGATGAGTGCTTTACTTACTAAGAGTAATTATTAAATGAAGCTCTTTATTTCTAAACAATAATTTTGTAGAAAACAAAGCCCTTTAAAATTATTAGAAAATTTTAGAAAAATTGTAGGAGTTACTAGAAAATAGTAGAAAATAATAGAAAATCCTAGAAAATTGTAGGAATTATCATTTGGTTTCATTGATCGAACGTTGCTACATTTCAGTAGACACGAGCTTCGGGTGGTCATATCTTTTGATGGATCCTATGTCAAAATGTTAAAAACTTATAAAACAAAGTGTTTTACTTACTAATACAAATATAGTAATTATATCAAACTAAAACCACATAAATGCATAACAAATACACGACGTCATTTATATAAATATAAATTTCTGGAACATAGTGCAATTAAATTACACTGCATCATCGTTTACTCGGACACTAATAAACTTCCTCTTTACGAATGTTCCTTGATTGTGATCACGTCGTAGATAGTGTGTCTCCTCTGCCGCTAACAGGATGCTTGGGTCAGCAGCCATCGAGAATGGAGGCAGCCCATCGAGCATATCATAATCTTCATCCGTCTTGTCCTCAACTCCTATGATTTTTCTTTTTCCAGGAAGAACTATATGACGCTTTGGCTCATCTTGTGATGGGTCCAATTGCTTACACACCCCTTTCTTATCCGCCCCTTTCTTTGGTCTGCTAGCCATGTCCTTTACATAAAAAACTTGCGTGACATCTTTGGCTAGGACGAACGGTTCGTCTTGAAACCCAATCTTGTTTCGGTCCACTAACGTCATTCCATACTCATCAACTGTAATACCTCCTACAGTCAGCTTCACCCATTGGCACATAAACAATGGGATTTTCAAAGGTCTGTACTCTAGTTCCCATATCTCCTCTATGACACCATAGTATGAGTTAGTATTGTCATCGGTGTCTGTTGTGTCGATTCGGACACCATTGTTTTGGTTGGTGCTCCTCTTGTCCTAGGCTCTTGTGTAAAATGTATACCCATTGATGTCGTATCCTTGGAATTTTAAGATCGTGGTCGATGGACCCCTAGCTACAAAAGCTAGCTGTGCATCAATGCCCTCGACACCCATCAGACGTTCTCGCAACCAAGCGGCGAAAGTACTATTGTGCATCCACTGAATAAAGGCTGCAGACTTTGTTGGATTCTCGTCCCAGAGAATCTTCATGTGCTCCTCGATGTACGGAGCAACTAAGGTTGATTGTTGCAAAACTGTGAGGTGCGCTTTACGAAATGTCTCCATGTCCTTGATTACCATCAATCTTTTCCCTAGTGTGCCCTTTCCACCAAGTGTCCCCTCATGATGTGATTCGGGCACACCAATCGGCATAAGATCGTTGACAAAGTCAACACATAATTCAATGACCTCCTCTGTTTCGTATCCCTTAGCAATGCATCCTTCTGGACGAGAATGATTACGGATATACTTCTTTAGCACAACGAAGAACCTCTAGAACGGGAACATGTTGTGTAGAAATACTGGGCCTGGTATACGGATCTCTTTGATGAGGTGAACCAATAGATGTGTCATAATATTGAAGAAGGATGGTGGAAATATAATCTCAAAGCTGACAAAACATTGCACCACGTTGTTCTGTAGCTGAACTAAATGGTCTGGATTGATCACCTTCTGAGCAAATGCATTGAGGAATGAACATAGCTTCACAATGGCTTTCCGCACATTAACGGGTAGCACACCCCTTAGTATGATGGGAAGTAGCTGTGTCATCAACACATGACAGCCGTGAGACATGAGGTTTGTGAACTTCTTCTCTTTCATATTTATTATTCCCTTAATATTGGAGGAGTAGCCCGACGGAACCTTGATACTGTTCAAGCATTTAAAAATGTTTGCCTTCTCTTCTTTGCTGAGAGTGAAGCTGGTAGGACGCAAGTACTGGCGTCCTTTGTCTCTCTTTTCTGAATGTAGATCATTCCATTGTTTCAATCGTTTTAGCTCTTGTTGTGCTTCCAGTGTATCTTTTGGCTTCCCATAAGTACCCAGGAAGCTTATCAAGTTTCAGATGCATCACATCAATCGCGTTACGGACCTCTAAAAATTGCCAATAAGGTAGCTCCCAAAAGATCGACTTTTTCTTCCACATCGCGGCATGACCATCATCGCCCATCGGAACAGGTTGTCTTCTGTCTCCCTTTCCAAACACCACTTGTAGGTCCTTTAACATATCAAATACATCTTGTCCACTCCGGTGTCTCGGCTTTGTACAGTGGTCCACATTCCCGCCAAAATGCGGACATTTCTTTCATAGCTCATGCTTCGTAGGAAGAAATCGACGATGACCCATGTAAAGAACCTTCCTACAATGTTTCAAATACATTCTTTCGGTTTCCTCTAAACAGTGAGTGCTTGCTTTATATCCTTTGTTTTTTATTGTCCTGATATGTTACTTAGTGCAGGCCAGTCGTTGATGTTTATGAAAAGCAGTGCTCGAAGGTCAAACTGCTCCTGCTTGTCCTCATCCCACATGCTACACCTTCTTCCTTCCATAGCTGCAAAAGTTCGTCAACAAATGGTCTTAGGTAGACATCAATGTCGTTGCCAGGTTGCTTTGGGCCTTGAATAAGCACTGGCATCATAATGAACTTTCGCTTCATGCAGAGCCAATGGGGTAGGTTGTAGATACATAAAGTCACATGCCAAGTGCTATAACTACTTCTCATTTCACCAAAAGGGTTCATGCCATCAATACTTAAACCAAGCCTCACATTCCTCGCATCACGGTCAAACTCTGGGAATGCTCTGTCGATGTTCCTCCACTAGGATCCATCAGCGGGGTGTCTCTACATGCCATCCTACTTACGCTCTTCTTTGTGCCATCGCATCAGTTTGACATGCTCTTTGTTCCTGAACAAACGCTTCAGACGGGGTATCAGAGGAAAATACCATATCACATTCGCAGGAATTTTTTTCTTACAAGGCTCCCCCACAACCTCACCAGGGTCATCCCGCCTTATCTTGTATCGTGCGCAACGCAAACCGGACAACAATCCAAGTGTTTGTATTGTCCGCGATAGAGGATATAGTCATTAGGACACGCATGTATCTTCTGCACCTCCAAACCGAGAGGGCAAACAACCCGTTTTGCTTCATACATTGCTGATGGCAATTCGTTACCCTTGGGCAGAATCTTCTTTACGAGTTTCAGTAGCTCATCGAAACCCTTATTAGTAACGCCATTTGCTGCCTTCCACTGCAGAAATTCAAGTGTGCTACCCAACTTCTTAACCCCTCTTTGCAATCTAGGTACAAGTCAGTTTTGTGGTCCCGCAACATGCGCTGTATCTTTTTCAGTTCCTTATCATTGCCGAAGTCTTTCTCAGCATCACGCAAGATTTGCCTAAGTCCATCATTAGGGTCATATTGCCGAGCATCATCTTCTTGAGCAGCATCTTCCTAATCGGCATCACCCATTGCAGCATCTGCAAAGGCCCTGTAGTATTCAGCCAATATCAGAATGTCGTTATCCACCTCGTCTCCTTCATCTTCATCCATTAGAATTCCTCTTTCACCATGCTTCATCCAAACAGAATAATTGCTCATGAAACCGTGCATCATCAAATGCACCTGAAGAGCTCATCTTTGTTTGTACGATTGTATATTTTGACAATTAGTGCATGGGCAGAACATGCAACCTGACAACGTCCTGTTGGCCTCGGCGGCATCGAGAAACCCCTTCAGGCCATCACGACACGCCGTATCGTGATTGTCCCCGTACATCAATTGCCTATTCATCTGCATTAGTAACCAATAACAATTATTTTTATAATTTAATATATAATATAATACAAAGATAATATATAAGACAAAACAAATTTAATATATAACTAAATATAAATTTAACATATAATAGATTACAAAGTTAATACATAAGACAATACAAATCTAATATATAACTAAATACAAATTTAATATATAATTATATACACATTTATTATATATTCCATTATATAAAACTAGAATTCATATATAAGGCAAACTAAACACATTTCTAAAACTATAATTAATATATTCATTTTCTAAAAATAAATATACTTCCATTACAAAAATAAATAACTATTCCAACTTTAAATAAATAACTAATAAATACAATACATAAGCTCTCTCTCCACCATGAACACAAGCTCTCTCTCTTCACCATGAATACAAGCTCTCTTTCCATTTTGATTCACAAATTTCTCTATTTCTAAAGCATAGAAACAATACAAGCTAATAAAAATAATAAGAGAATGAAGGAATGTACCTTGTAGTGCCCCTTGGATGAGTGAAATCTTCACAAATTTTGAAAAAAAATTGGCAGCACCTCCCCTCTCCTGAGCACAACATGAACACAGCTCCAAGTGTTTATGTTGGCTCGGGCGAGGGGAGGGAAGGTATTATATAGGAGCTCATTAGCACCGGGTCGTGGCAAGACCCGGTGCTAGTGCTCTCACATTTGCACTGGTTGTAGCCAGCAACCGGTGCTAAAGGGCCTTGGCAACATTAGCACCGGTTGCTGGCTCCAACCGGTACGAATGTTAGACCGTTAGCACCGGGTCGTCGCAAGACCCGGTGCTAATGTCCTTAGCCTGCCACTCCTGCGCGTCGCCCCCGCTGATAGCCGTTGGACCCGGTGCTGATGCACCCTTAGCCCCGGGGCCAAAATGTGTCGCGGCCTATAAGGGGGCGGATCTGAGCTACAGTGTCGAATGTGACTTTTCTATGAATTTTTTACCCCAAATAAACAGCCCCTTTGTACTCCTCTGCCAGCGATTCGACAGATGAGCCAGTGATCTAACAGAAGTTTATTTTCTAGCTTAAAAAAATACTCAATAAGACAACAAACCCAACGACCAGACACCAGAATGGTCACACAACTTTAAACAAGGCCACGTCTCGGTCAGGCCCATCTATATATTTTAGCCTTCCCCATCCGGCGTCCCCAACTCCAGCGTGGGCTCCTCGAGATTGCCCCTACACCCCATTCCCGCTCCTCAAACCCTAGCTAACCTGAATACGCAACCCACGAGACGGAGGCTCCTCCTGTGGCCGGAGCTCTCACCGGCGCATCCAACCCCAGCCTCTCTCTTCCTCTTGGTGTTGGTCACAGATTATGGTGTCTGATTCCCGACCTATACGGTCAAATCCGGCGAGTTTTCCGGCCAAATCTGATGGATCCATGCAGGTAATTTATCACGGAAGCCGTTCACCTCATGTGCTTCTCTCGCGCCGGCTGGCTCCGCGCGCTGCGGATGTGTCGTCGGGGGATTTTTGCGGATCTCGCGTATTTCAAGATGGTAATAAGACGATCCCTTTCCCAAGGTCGGATTTGCTATGGGGTAATCTCAACTCTTGCTCTCAGTTCATTTTGTATATAGTACTGCCCTTTGTATGATTCTGGCGCTAGTTCGATCTTCTCGTTACGTTCTTCTGTTGCACGTTGCCCAAACGTTGCTAGAGGAGGGTTTGTGAAACTGAGGCGGGTTCTTTTCTTTGCTAGGTCACCAGGATCTGTTGGTGTTCGATCTGTTTTAGTTAGGGATATCGACAAGATATGGAGTCCTTGTAATTAGTTCTAGCATGGGGCAGCGCTTGGTTAAAAGCATGTACAGTAAAATTTCAGTTGCAAGGATCTTGAACCTTTTTATATTTATTGCGCGCAGTTAGTACTTGTGCTCTTTTTTCTTTCTTGTGGATGACCGTACCCAAGCCTACGTTCCACTTTAACGAATTTTAGCACTGGTAGTTCTGCTTCTGTTAGTGTTAGTTCTGTTAGTGTTAAGCATATCCTTCACTAGCTACCACAAAAAAGGTTTCTAGGGGCGGTGCTTATTTTTTTTTAGGGGCGGAAGAAAATGTCACCCGCACCTACAAACAGACGGCGTGTACTGTAGCAAACACCCGTGCTTGGAAATCTATTTTCAGAGACGGGCCATGCGGCGACCCGCACCTTAAAATAGAGACCATTTCCAGGCGCGGGCCACGGGATGACCCGTTCTTGAAAATCGATTTCCAGCAACGGGCAATAAAATTACCCGCTCTAGAAAACCATTAAAAAATTGAAACACGCCGGCGGGATATGCGTCTCTCGCTTCTTCTCCTCACCTTATCCTCTCTCTCCCCTTTCTCTCTCTGCCTGCAGCAAGGGCAATAGGGCAGCCCTTGCGGGCAAGCTCGGCAACGGCGAGGACCCCGGCCAGCCTCCACTGGCGGGCACAGCGGCGGCGCCGGACTCCGGCCAGCCCCACGGCTCGGGAGCGTCGGCGCCTCCCCCAAGCATGCCCCGAGCAGCACCATCTCGGCAGTCGGTGGCCTCCCAAGGGGCATGACGGTCGGCGGCGCCCGGCTTCCTGCGGTGGTATGCGGCCTCCCATGGGGCGCGGTGGCTGGCGGTGCCCGGCTTCCTGCTGCGGCACGCGTCCTCCCGCAGGGCGCGGCGCCCGACAGGGCCCGGCTTCCTGCGGCGGCGCGGCAACCGGCGGGGCCCAGCCTCCTGCAGCAGAACGCGGTGGCCGGCGGGGCCTTTTCTCCTGCGGCGGTGCGTGGCTTGCTGCTGGGGTGCGGCGGCGCCCGGCCAGCCCCGTGCATAGGCCCATGGCTAGGAGCAGCGCCCCTGGTGACGGCGCGACCAAGCCCCGGTGGGGAGCGGCAGCAGGTCCCGGCGGCGGCGCGGCCAAGTCCCGCAGGCGGCCCCGGCGGGAAGAAGCACCACGGCAGTCAGTGTAGCAGCGGGGCTGCAGGCCCGACGGCAGGGGAGCCGGACTGTGGCCGAGCAGTTTTTTTTATTTTTTAAATTGATTTTTAGGGGCAGGTGAGGGCATCGCCCGCCCCTGGAAACGACATTTGCAGCAACGGACGTCCGTCCGCCTCTGCAAACAGCTATTTCTAGCTGCGAAAAGCAGGAGCGGGTGGGGCGCCCGACCCTACAAATGGCATTTCGCCCGCCCCTGGAAACCTTTTTTGTGGTAGTGCTTGTTCCTTGAATGGTGCTTGAGTGCTACTTTTATGACCGTTAGCAGTGGTAATCCTGGTGTATTTTAGGCATAGATTTGTTCCTTGAGTGTGCAATAAACTTTTAGCCACCTATTTTAGGTACCCCCTTAAAATCAACTTTGTTGTAATGAATATGTGACGCTAGCTACTTATTAGCATCTTTGTGGAAACAGAAAACTACTACTGATGAACCCTTCAGATTAAGCGTGACAATTGTTTAGCCTGCTGATGCTTATTTCGACGTGCTAGTAGACAAGTTATTTGAATTGTTTGAAGCTTTCTTTTAGAAAATGAAATTTGGAGAAATTCAAAAATAAATATTTCTAAGTTCTAGTAGACAACTTACTTAGAATTGTTGAAGCTTTCTGTTAGAAAATAAACATTTTGAGAAATTAAAAAATAAATATCCTAAAATAATGTCTTGATTTTTTTTCTTATTTTGCAAATGGAGAAGGGTGGAATATAATATTAGGAGCTTTACCTTATTTGCTCACAGCATTTGAAATCTAAATTTCCTTCCGCCAAAAATCTTTGCACCACCAAATGCAAATATTGTAGATTGATGCACTTGAAAAATCTTATAGGTATGGTATGGCTAAATGATTTCCCAGTGTTGTCCATACAATGATGGAAAGAACAGGATCAGTTATAAAGGTGCTCCCTTCTGTAGTAACTTATTATAACAGAGTGAACTCGTTATTACTAATTAATTCCATTTTTGCTCTTAGCAAGCATAATGTTGAACTTTATCATCCCCTTCAGTAATCTTGAAAGGGTTTGGTGACCTTCTTAATTTAAGGTAATTGTGGTAGGTGTGTTATTAAAGAAATATACTGCACCTTCTAGCTGATGCTAATTGAATAAATATATTTTTAGTTTCCTGGACAAGCAGCTAAAGTGAATCAGGTTATTAGGACAAGTTCTGGAAACGGGTTTGAGTTTGATAGTTGGAATTTCTGCCCTATTAATTAAAGTAGAATATTCCTTTCCACTTCCTCCTCAAATTTCTTGGGGCAACCAAACTTATTGAAGTTGAAGGTAACTGTAGATCTTTTTATGCTTGTATAATTAATAAATTCCATAGCAAGATGTGAACTTGCCTAGCTGTGCCATTGGCATTTGATAGTGTCAGTAAGAAACAATTAAGTAAAATTGAAATGTACTACCTTTTCTCTTGCGAAGATACATTCCCAAATTTGTATTTATATTATACTATGCAGATGAAAATTTCCTTATAATTGATCTTAATGGTCTGGTTTTTAAAATGTGGGGATAAGAACATTTTATGATATTCTACAGCTAGATGGAAGATTCATGATATGCCGGGGATCACATCAAGGTACAAATTGTCACCCATAATCTTATGCCATGTGAATGCAAATTGTGTAGTCATTCTCATTCATCACATAAGATCCTCAACAACACAACCTCATCCATTTATGCCAATAATCTGTCATTTATTGCATTCACATATTAATAAAAGTAGTGCGCCATTAGAATTATGTCATAAACCACTAAATTTATATATGGTGCCCATCATTGAACGCTCTGTTAGGTAGCACCATGTTGATTTTTACCTTATTCTGTTACTCAACATACACCTCAAAAATTCATAAAAATTCTGACCACTTATATCCGTATTTTGATCCTAAGTGATCTGCATCCTAAACTATATATAAACTTCCTCGTAAATTTCAATTATAATAAACCACTTTATCTAAGCCGTTCCATATGTTTTTTGTTTATTATGTGTTGAACGCCAATTTTAGTTTGCAGCATAGCCGTGGTGTATGAATCTAGTATCATGTGCACTAGTCACGACATTTCAAAACATTTTCTTGATAAAGCTGACTTAATTAGCGGTTTATTACATTTCATTTTCACTCCCACACCCGCACTGCAACATGACATCCTTTTACTCCATATCAAATTATCTGCACTCCTTCCTACAATTGGACAAATCAATTCAAACAAAATAACCCATTCTATACAACTATAACTTTTTTATGCCAAGATTATACTCTGCTTGTCCTCGCTTTTTATTAACATCATACCTCGTCATATCCTGAATGTTTGACCAAACAGTAATTAGTGTTTCCATTCTAACATCAGTAACATATGTTTCTTTCAGTGGGTTCATGCCTTCATCTTTTGTAATCTACAACTATTAATATTTACTCTTGAAGAAAATAGTTGCTTTTTTCCCGTGTTTCATATAATACAATTTTAATGGTATGTCCTACAATTCATGCAGTTTTTAGCAACAAAGTTTTTAAACCTTTCCCTTGGCAATGCTTGCTGATTATGTACTTTGACCAATGCATATATCAAATTAATATTGCTAACTGCATACTTATATTAAAGGCTGGATGAAAATGAATCTAGAGATTATTCTTCCAACCTTTGATGAAGTTATTTGATATACATTGTTCAACTATAAAAGCAGCAAGCCTTGCCTTGGGAAAAGTTTTAACAAATTTTGTTGTCTTTGAATTACAAGAGTTGACATAGACATAAAAATTGTATTGTATTTATCATTGGATAAAGTATTATTATCTTCAATATGTAATAATCGTTGTAGAGTTGTAGACAGAGAAAGATGGTGGCATGAATCAGCTATATAGTTTGCTAGTGGGACTTCTTTGGACACTTATATTTTGGTAGAAAGATGATCCATCCTTGTATAATATATATGTTCTTTTAAGCTAAGCTCTCCTGCTGCTCAGTTTTCCATAACAAGTTCAGCATTGTATCTTGAATGTGTTTGGCCTCTCGAGACCAAGTCATTATATAACAACACTGCCATGCTTCATTAACCGGGGTAACACCTCATATTAGGCAATGTTTATATCTTGATACTTTTGTTCCATAAAACACAACTATAATGCTGTTACCAATCCATACAATTTTTAGCAACAAGTTTTTAAATCTTCCCTTGGCAATGTTTGTTGATTGTGTACTTCGCATAATGCATATATCAAACTAATAGTGGTGACTACTTACATTAAAGGCTGGAAGAAACTGAATCTTGAGGATATTCGTCCTCCAACCTTTAATGAACCAGATAGTCACCCGCTTATTTAATGTACAATGTTCAACTACAAAAGCAGCAAACCTTGCCATGGGAAAATTTAATTAAACTTTGTTGTCTTTTCAATTGCAAGGATTAACATACACATTGCATATGTATTTATCATTGAATAAAGCAGTATTTAACATTAACGTGTGATATTAGTTGTTGACAGAGAAAGATGGAGGTACATGACAGCTATATTAGTACATGACAGCTATATATCACTTGCTCCTGAGGAATTCTTTTGACACTTTATTTTGTTAGAAAATTTATCCATCCCTGTGTAACTATATTTTTTATGTTTAGTTGTCTATCCTCTGCTGCCCATCTATTTTCCATAACAACATTCATCATTGTATCTTTAATGTCTTCGTACTCTCAAGACCACAACAATTGTAATTTTATAATAACACCACTATATGCTTTATTAACTACCTAGGCATTGTTTATTTTTGAAGAAAACAACTGCATGATCCTGCAATTTCATAAAATAAATTCATAATACTGTCACCTGCAACTCATACAATTTTTAGCAACAAAATTTTTAATTGTTCCCTTGGCAATTGTTGTTGATTTTATACTTTAAACAATGCCAATGTCAGACTAATGGTGTTAACTGCTTACATTAAAGGCTGGAAGAAACTGAATCTTGGGAATATTCTTTCAACCTTTATTTCAGCAGATAGTGCACCTAATTATTTAATGTACAATTGTCAGCTACAAAATCAACAAGCCTTGCCCTTGGAAAAGTTTAACAAAATTTTGTTGCATTTGAACTGAAAGAACTCACATATAGGGACTGACAATGTACTTCTTGTTGGATGATGTAGGTGTTACCTTCAATGTAATATTGGTTGTAGACAGAGAAAGACACAGGCGCGAGACTCAGCTATATCTTCCTTGTGCGGACCATTATATGTTCCTTGTACACCTTATTTTGGTTAAAGAATGGCACTACCTCATACTGCCTTGTACTACCTTATATATGTTCCACTATATCCCTGCATAACTTAGTTTCAATGTTGAGTTGTATATTCTCTACTACTACTGTCTTTTCCACAACAACGTTCATCATATATTCTATCTTTAATGACTTTGGACTCCACAACAGTTATTATTATCATTTTTAGAATATATCACTGAAATATGATTTGTTAACCAGGGTCATGCCTCATGCCTCTACCCACATAATATACCTTAGCAGCCTGGAACGTAGAAAGAGCCCCCTTTCCACGTTCTGGGAACTTTATCCCGGAAGTCTGGAACAAGGAATGGGGATGACATGGAACATTGACCCAGATGCTACTAGAACGTCCAATGAACATGCACTAATGTCGGCAATGAAAGGGAAGAAGGATAGGGGCAGCGAATAGAGCCAGTGCCAAAGAAGAGCATGCCCTAGCAGCACATCATCCCATAGGTACCAGCGAAACCATGGGTACCCGAGAGTTGTGGATGATGCAGCCATTACATTTTGCTAGTCGTTGGCGAGATGTGTTGACTGGTCACATGGAAGTGGAATCTAATGCAGCCGCATAGAGATGGTTTCTGGAAGAAGGAAGAGTAGAATATGATGACGATATATTGATGACTGATTGAGGATATATGTCATGCCACTGAGAACTGCAGTCCGGAGCTATTAGGGTAACATGAGGTGCAGATGAGCTAGACATGAGGTGCAGATGGGCTAGCTAGATGACGGGTTAGTAATTCTAGCACATGTCATGCATTTTCCCTTCTCTTTTCCCTTCTTTTTAAACTGGCAACTCATCTTGTTGGATGACAATCCCCATCACGATACCATGCTTATAATCATAATTGGTACACATTTCATCTCGCATAGGAATAACTTGAGGAGGAATCCCGTTTCTTTCAAAGTGGCCTCCCATGTATGTCTCATGTTCCTGTTCCTTCCCATTGTTCCGCAGTCATGGCTACTTGAAGCAAACAACTACTTGATCATGTGATTCCATACAATAAAATTTTAATGTCCACATCTACAATTTAGACACTTTTTAGCAACAAAGTTTAAAGATTTTCCCTTGGAAAGGCTTATTGATTTTTTACTTTGAACAATGCATATGTCAATTTCACCAACTACTTACATGAAAGGCTGGAAGAAACTGATTATACAGCATACCTTTCCAAACTTTAAGAAAGAAATGGTGAAGCTAATTATTTAGGTTGTACAATGTTCAACTACAAAAGCAATAAGGGTCGCCTTGGGAATGTTTAGCATCTTTTTGTCTTTGAATTGGAAGAAATGACACAGGCATTGACCAAATCTTGTTGTCTTGAAATGTTTTGTTAATTTGGAATATTGCCTTGTGGACGTTGAAGACAAGCTCCAGAATTGGCAACAGAAAATATCACAATATGGTACTGTTAAGGTTGGTATGAGCAGCTACTTGGAAAGAGGACGAAAGTAAAATAGAACAATCTAGCTCTTGACCTCATAAAAAAGCAGCTATGATTGAGCTCCTTTACATTGTTGTTGCATTGTAGAAAACTGGCGTGTGCTGCTAGTGACAAAAATAAAAATGGTGTGTACTGCTAGTGCTCAATGAAAAAATGGTGTGTGCTGCTAGCGCTCAAAGAAAAAATGGTGTGTGCTGCTATTGATCATACAAAACTGAGGTGGCCAATTGGAGCTTGGAGATGGTATATCAATAGCAAGTTGGGTAGGCTGCTATGTAATAATATATGTTCATGTGGTATATAACAATGTGGTGGAGTTACATTGATTCGGATGGTTTTTTAGGAGAGAGGACCTGTTGGAGCAGTGTTTCTATCAAATAATCCCTTTTAACTGTAACACCCTAAAATTCCATCACAAATAAATCATAGCAACATGGCTAGATTTAATTTTCTAAGGACCCAATCAAATTATCAATTAATTTGAGTCTAAAAGTACTTAAACATCATTTAAATAATTTTATAGCATGACAAGTGAATTGCTGCATTCATGCTGACTTGCATTGTGTTTTGGTTGGAAAATGAATTTAATTTTAAAGAGCGATTAAACCTCAGTTTAGTTCGATCTTGTTGTCAATCCCAATCATTCTCTATAACCCAAAATTCAAATAATCTCTCCTGATACTTTCTACCGCATGGGCGCCACTTCTTTTTTTTTCTATTCCTGATATATGTTGCACTTGCCGAGAGCTTGTTACACCTTGATCTCTCTAATTATTTTTCCATGGACTATTTCCTTTCGTTTACTAATATATGTTCCTTTGGCCCTTTCTGTAAACACGTTTACCAATCAAGCATGCAACATTCCCGGCCAGCTCTCTCATCTCCTCTCTCGTATTCAACATGGGCATACAGTGCCACCACTAAAATTCAAACCGCATGCATGCTTACCTGTTCACATCCTTGGTGCCTGACGATTTTAATTCTCCTGCAGCTAGCTCCACTTTCATTCAATTTCCACCATTACATAATGAAAACATCAAACATCAGCTTTCTTTTCAATTCTTAATCAGTCTATCTTTTATTTTCTCTTGCCATTTTTCCATGCACGGTAACTACAAGAAGCAAACCAGTTGGCCCTTCACGTTCTGTTACTAATCAAGGCCTTAACCCATTGAGCTAATCTCTCTTGTCTCTTTTCATATACACACATGGGCCAAGACCCAAAAGCCAGCCAGTTTCCTTCACGTCTAGCATTAAACTAATTGTAATCTCTCTCTTTCTCTTCCATCGTGGTTACATGCAAACCGTGATAAGACAAGCCAGCTATAGGTGCATGTGTCCGTTCATTTCCTCTTCCAACGTCCGTTTCTATGAGCTATATGATGGCCGGCCACAGTAACTCCCACAAGTGCTTAATAATTAACTCCAAATACTAGTTGCCACAAATCCTCCTTCAATTCCTACTGATGGATAAATGAACTTCCGCACAACTAGTGACATTAACCAAACCTCCACCGTTGTCAGACATTCATGTCATCGTCTCTTGGCTCTTCTTCTTCCTCTTCGAGTCCTATAAAAGGCAGCATATAATCAGACCACTTAGCCTGCTCCGATCCATTCTAAAATCGAGTTCTGCAGCTCCATCCTGTCATGCGGCAAAGCTGGCTTCTTCCAGCACGGCCGTGGAGCAGCCCGCCATGATCTCGAGGTAGCCGGACGTCGTCACCGTGGTCGAGAAGACATTGGCTCCTGGCCTCCTGCCATGAGCGGTATGGTGCCATCCACCCCTGTTGCTGCTGCGGACCATCTTGCGTTGACAGCGACTACCACATGCAGGTGAGCAAGATCATCTCCATACTATCATTTTTCCTATCTCCATGCCGTACACATCTCACGTACTGCTGCTAGCGACCATCAGTAGCTGCAATCAAACTTTGTCTCTAATCAAGTACGTGTATTGAACCTTTTGAACTCAAGTCGTATCCATCAGCTTGTTTTCCATTAGTGTAATCCCTATTGACGTCATGTACTGATGTACATCCTCTTGCCATAGACACAAATACTTGTTTATCTTGCACCAAACCTATTTGGCAGATGTGTTTCAGAAGCAATAACCAGTAAAATACCATGACATATCCTCCTCCATGGTGATCACGTCATGCAAACCAAAAGCCACCATATACATGATATATATGCTAGGTGCTCATTTAATCGTATTCTATTATCCTGCTTGCCATACATGAGTACGCCACATTATTTTCAGCAACTTAAACTTCCAAAATCTTATTTCACATTCATTTGTACTTCGATCTAAATACTTCCTTCACCTTCATTCATCAGGATCTGTCCAACCTTGTTTATCTTAAAATCTTTATCTCTCTCCCATACGTATATCTCCTCTGTCCTTTCATCCATGCACATGCACGTAACTGCAGCAAGAAAGAAAAAGGCCATGCAACCTGTCCATTGCTGCTCCCAAGCAACTCATCGGTAGACTTGACCCTCCTTTTCTATTTCTTTAGTCCTTGTTGATGTCGTCACTTGCATGCAGAGGCTAACTGTTGCACATTTCCTACACACGCTAATCACATACTAAGTTCCATGGTCTGACGTATGTGCTTGCCGTAGCATGCTAGTAAACACACATCTTTTCATCCGAAACTATCTGTCCAGTACATTCTATAAATAACTATTCTCCAAATCTAATTAAGTCACTTATCTTCCTTTTAATCTCTTCATTCATGTGCACTGCAATAATTTTCTGCTAATCCTTGTGATCCATCTATAATCAAGTTTAGATCCTCAAATGCGTAGTTCCTTGCCTTATAAAATGTTTTTGCAATGTTTGATGTGTGTGAAGTTTTCAAAATCATGAAAAAGTCCAGAATCCGCCCCTAAACTTTCTCTCAATCCCTCTTTCTCTCTCGGCCCAGCCCATCTCTCCCTCTCTCTTTCCTTCGGCCCGTTAGCGCGCGCGCGGCCCAACTTCCCTCGCGGCCCACTCCTTTCTCTCCCCCCTCTTTTTCCCCCGCTCCGCCGGCCTGCTCGCCACTTTCGGCCCAGCAGCGGCCCGAGCGCCTCCTCCCTCCCTCGCGTCACTGGCAGGCGGGCCCCGGCCGTCAGCCCCTCCCCTCTTCCTCTTCCTCCCGACGCCCTCCCCTGTCTCGCCGCCGTCCGAGCCGCTCGGCCTCCCCCGCGCCGCTCCCTCTCCCGCGCCTCTTCCTCTCCCCGTCCACCGAGCCTGAGAACGGCCGCACCACTCCAACCCCTCGCTCTCCCACCGAAACGGCCTCTCCACCGAACTCTCCACCGCCGAGCGCCATTAATGGCCGGCCACTCCGACCCCCGCCGTGCCGGCCTTCCCACTCCCCTCTCCGCCCTATTTATACTTCGGTTGAGCCCCTGTGCACCTCTCTTCGCTCGCTCACACCTCGCACACACTCGGAGCAGCTCCAATTTCACGCCGCCGCCACCGCCCGAGCGCCGCCGCGTCGTCGATCCGTCGCTCCGGCACTACTCCACCACGTTTGACTGCACCAAACGCATCGCACCGAGGTAACGATGCTCTCGAACCCCTTCTCGTTCTCTGTCTCGCCCTGTTTACACCCCGACGGCCCTCACCGGCGCTCCGCCACCGCCGTTCGTCGTCGAGCACTGCCACTGTGGCCAATTGAACGACGAGAACCCCCTGATCATGTTCGCTAGCTCACCACTCACACACAGAACCAACCCGCGTTCGAAATCGTGGCCGGAAACTCGAGTTCGGGTGAACTCCGGCGAGTTCACCGCCGCCCGCCTCTGTCCGACGTCGAACCGCTGCCCTCGCCGCGCAACTCTCGACTTGAACCCCCTAGCTTTGTTCGCCATCCCATTCCGAAGCTCCAGCACCAGTCCGCGCCTCAAACCGAGCCCGACAGCTCGAGTTCGAGCTTCACCGGCGATTTCCCGGCCCGGCGCCGCCGCCCGCCGGCATTCCCGCCGCCGCCCGACCTACCCCCTTTCTGTCAGCCGTCCGATGCTCATCCAACGGCCCACGATCATCGCGCCCGAGTCAATCCGACCGAGTAACGGTCAACCAAGGCAGTTTTGCAAAAAGGACCCCCATCTCTTTATATATCGCAAGCCGGTCCTTCCACCAGTGAAAACCCTTACAACTAGGTCCTGTTTTTATCGTTTAAGCCCCTGTCTTTTCCACAAATCACACCCGAAGTCCAGCCCTTGTTCTTTTGCGCGTTAGCCCTCGGGTTTAATGCGTAATTATGTTTTAGTCCCTCGTTTCTTTCAGTTTAGCCCCTGTAAACTTAGTTTCTTTGCCAGCAAGTCCCTAAACCTTGTTTAGCCATATCTTTTCCGTCCTAACTCCGTTTTTAGCGTTCTTGGTGTCCTAGCGTTCGTCCTTTCGAGCTTGTTAGTTTTAGATGCTTGTTTTAGTCTGTTAGGATTGGATGATGTACTGTTTTCTTATTGTTGTATGTTTTATTGCTTGAATCGTAGATCTCGTGCCAGTTGCAACCGAGCCGCCTGTTGAAGCAGACCCAGAACAACTCTTCGGAGAAGAAGAAGAAGATCTTTTTGTAGACCAAGGCAAGTGGCCCTCCCCGCATACTCTTTTTGTCCTATAATAATTGCATGACAACTAAAGTTTACTTTTAATTGCATTAATATGATGGGAATACCTTCTTAAGGATTTACCTAGTCTTTTACCATGACCCCTTGAATCAACCCCGGTTTAAATAATGTTTTGGGTTAGATATGCTTAGCTTTGCTACACTATGGGAATGGTTAAAATTGAATCTTTATAAAATATGATCATGACAACTCTGTTGGTGAAACGATGGTTAATACAAGAGAACAATTCTTTAATCGGAACATGGAGTGACCACCCAAGAAAACAGCGCAACCATGGTGTTAATGGGCTCTGACCTTAGCCAATTAATTAGGTGTGTGATCGCACTGATGACCTTATCCGCCTGCGAGGAGCATAGGGGGATTGGGGTTGCAGGGGTCACAGGCCGGTCCTCTTGGGGTAGCAGCCTTTGCTAAGGTGCTGACCATTAGGGAGGTTTGTGGACCGCCCTAGTCTGTAACTATGCGGGTCATTGGTCTTTTGCATGCCTTTGTAAAGGCTTCGTAGTGGACCCCTAGCCACTCACCTCGGAAGTGTTTAAGGGTTTGGCCAACCCGGGCGACATGGGGAACACGAGCCATGGTGAAAGTGTGCAACCTCTGCAGAGTGTAAAACTGATATATCAGCCGTGCTCACGGTCAAGAGCGGCTTGGACCCTCACATGATAATTAAACTTAAAGATGGAATATAAATTGTGGTTTTACTCGTGGGTTTTTGAATAAGATGTTTTCTAAATGCTTAAGTGGGTTGGTATAAACTTATATCTAGTAAATAGGAATTTGCTAATAAAACTTGACCAACATTAAAAAGCTCACTGCTGTGAACCATAGCCTATCCTTGTGGCTTTGCATCTTCACCCCGCTTGCTGAGTACCTAGTTAGGTGTACTCACGCTTGCTTTTGCTGATTCAGAAGAGGACAATGGAGAAGAATTCTACAGCGACTACGATGAGTTCTAAGGCTTGCGTTTCCCCCAGTCAAGATGCCTGTGGAAGATGGAAGCTGAAGACGCTTCGTTTAGCTATCGCTTGTTCTGCGATAAAGACCTTCGTGTCTCCCGAGAGTGTAATATGAATATTATAATAAATCTCTTGTACTTTAGAACACTGTGTTTCGATATTACACTCTTTTGTCTATCATATGTGTGAAACATGATCCTGGCGCACATATGAGATGCACTTGGTTTTCCTTCGAAAACCGGGTGTGACATTAACCAGGAATATAGAGAAGGGGTATTGGTTTTCTCATTCTGTTGGAGTTGCTCTTAGTAACTCAAAATGGGAGGTGAACAAACCATGTCTCATGAAGTCCAAACACAGCCCACATATAAAGGTAAATGCATGGCTCAAACGAAGTACAAATTGTGGTTACTGCATCAACTTTGTGAAGCAACAAGAACCTCTGTCATGGTCAGTAGGACATATCATAGGAAGGGGAAAGGTAAAGTAGTAGCAGGATAGGAATAATTGTAATTAGATTGAATTCTATCTATAAAGAATCAATCTAATAGATAACTTAGGGGGTCAAGTCAGCTAGGTGGCTTTGGGGCCAGAAATCCCCCGTATATATATGCGGGAAATTGTATTGATGAAAAATAAGAAGTAAATTGGGAATTATCCCAACCAATTCTCCTGTCTTCCTGCTCCCTGTCGCCAGCCCTCTCCCTCCCTGCGCCCTCTGATTCTTTCCTAGGCGCCTATGGCTGCCACCCCATCTAAACCCCTAACATCTGGTATTCAGAGCCAGTATCACAATCGATCTACAATTGATCAGTCCAATGAGGAGGATGAAATAACCATCTGGGGAAGGAGGATTAACAGGATCCAGGAGATGGTAGTTGCATTAGCATCTAGACTGATACCTTATCATCAGTCAGAGGAGAAACCCTAGGAGATTCCTCATAGATATGTGCCGCCTCCCAAAAGAAATGAGGAGAAGAACCAGAAAAAAGTCTTCCAACCTGTGGAGGAGGGCTTGATTAAAGAGGACAACACAACGGAGGGATTTCACAAACGCATCTCAAATACTTACAAATTAATGTTTGCAGAATATGATGGGAATAGAGATCCGACGACATGGCTTTACTGTTGCCAAAAAAATTCTATCTCAGCGCACATCGGAGGAGGACAAAACCTTAATTGCCTCCTTTCATCTGACAGATCGTGCCCTTAACTGGTTCATTCAGTTTGAGCGCAATGAAGGAACTCCATCTTAGCATCAATTCTTCGAGGCGATTAGTCGACACTTTGGTCAACTAGAAGGGGCGAATGGCTTAGGAACCTTGCTGCATCTACAACAGCAAGGATCACTGGAGGAACACACAGACAAGTTCATGATCATATTCGCTCAAAAAAATAATCTCGGCAATGAACAGCAGGCCAAATTGTTTACAGCTGGATTATCAGACCTTTTATGAATTGAATTGGAAATTGGACAACCTCTAGATCTGGAAACTGCAATATCGATGGCCAGAAAACACAACCGGCGGGAACAGTCTACTCCACCAGTCATTGAGGCTGATAATATAGTTGAAACCAATATTCAGGTTTCAATACATGAAGTGACAGTCATATCAACGAGTCCAACAATGCAAATTGAGGTCGTCGTTAAGGGTCAAACCTTATTGGCTCTTCTAGACTCTGGATCTACACATAACTTCATCAACACAGACACCTTGAACTCCCTCAATCTCCACATAGGCTCGGCACCACCTAGCCTAAAGGTGATGGTGGCTAATGGGGATCATGTTCCAAATGTGCAGATATGCCGCAATCTACAATTTTTGGTGGCCAGAGAAAATTTTCACATTGATTGTTATGGAATTCTACTTGGAAACTATGACATCATACTAGGAGTAAATTGGCTTAGTTCATTGGGACCGATCATATGGGATATCGAAACATTAACTATGAAATTCTGGAGACAAGGTCGACTAATAACGTAGACAGGATGGTGTTGTTCTCCGCCATCTATATTCCTCTTAGAAAGCAACACTAAGGGGGGATTGATGGAGGCACTACTGGCAGATTACATAGATCTATTTGAACAACCCAAAGGTTTGCCGCCGTGCCGACGATATGACCATCGCATACATCTAAAGGATCCCAATATGGTGGTACTTGTCAGACCTTACAGATATCCGCAGTTACAAAAGGATGAATTGGAAAGGTAATGTGCCGAAATGCTACAACAAGGAATAATCCGCTATAGCACATCAGGTTTCTCATCACCGATATTACTTGTTAAGAAATAGGATGGTACCCGGAGATTCTGCGTTGATTATAGGGCACTGAATGACAAGACAATAAAAGATAAATTTCCAATACCAGTCATAGCAGAATTGTTGGACGAGCTGCAAGGAGCCAAATGTTTCACAAAATTGGATCTCCGCTCAGGATATCACATTGAAAAGGCAGCTTTTCCAACTCATCATGGACACTTTGAAGTTTTGTTGATGCCATTCGGGTTAACCAATGCGACATCGACATTCCAAGCCCTCATGAATGATGTCTTGGGTCCTCATCTTCGAAAATTTGTCCTGGTTTTCTTTGACGATATACTGATATATAGTCCCTCGTGGACGGAACATCTACGACATATGCGCATGGTTTTTGATATACTCCAACAGCACAAGTTAGCACTAAAGAAATCAAAATGCTTATTTGGAGCTTATGAGGTCTCTTATTTGGGTCATATTGTATCAGCTGATGGAGTAGCGGTTGACCCTTCAATGATTGATTCCATTACATCATGGGCACAACCCACATCAGTACGATAATTAAGAGGATTCTTGGGATTAGCTGGTTACTACAGCAAATTCATCAAAGAATATGGTATGATTGCCAAACCGTTAAAACCCAACTACTGAAGAAGGACAACTTCACTTGGACATCATCAGCTACATCCACATTTGAGCAACTAAAATGTGCACTGTCATCCACATCAGTCCTACAATTACCAGATTTCTTGAATCCCTTCACTATTGAGTGTGATGCATCAGGAACTAGATTTGGAGCAGTATTACACCAAGGCACAGGTGCAATTGCCTTTTTCAGCAGACCAATTGCTGCTCATCATGCGAGATTACAATCTTATGAATGGGAACTCATTGGCATTGTCCAAGCAGTGCACTATTGGCGACCATACTTATGGGGACGGCAATTCTGAATTAAAATGGACCATTATATTCTGGATCAGCGACCGGAAACAATTTCCCAACATCAATGGGTGACAAAATTACTAGCTTTTGATTTTAAAGTGGAATACAAACCATGACCACAGAATACAGTGGCAGACGCCTTATCTTGAAGGTACACATCAGATGCAGCAGTCATGGCTATATCACACCGTCGATTTGAATTGTTTGAATCTATTAAAAAACATATTTTGGAGGATGAGAAATTGAGTGAATTATTTCACGAGATTGCACAAGGAAAATGGATCCTTGGTCCATTCAGGATGGTCTTATATTATACAAAAATAGGGTATTTCTTCCGGAAACATCTTCTATAGTGAACCAAATACTTCAGGGGATACATGGAAACACACATGAGGGACGGGAAAAGAACCTCCATCGCCTACAGGCATCGTTCTACATACCAGACGCACAAAGGATAGTCCAATCATTCATCCGAGACTGTTTGATTTGCCAATGAAATAAGACAGAACACCTACACCCAACAGGCCTTCTACAAAACATGGAAATTCCAAAAGGAATATGGGATGATATCAGCATGGATTTCATCGAAGGATTACCAAAAGTGGGAGGTAAACCAGTTATACTGACAATTGTTGATAGATTTTCAAAATATGCCCACTTTATTCCTTTATCACATCCCTATTCTGCAACAACGGTAGCACTACAATTTTTCAAGGAAATTGTTCGACTACATGACATGCCTCGATCGATTGTTAGTGACTGAGATGTGGTGTTCACTAGTAAGTTTTGGACAAAATTATTTGAATTATCTGGGGTTAAGCTCAACATGAGTTCGGCATATCACCCTCAGACACATGGACAATTAGAATTCGTTAACAAAGTGATGGTTATGTATCTACGTTATCTCTCCGGTGATAAACCAAAGGAATGGATACGATGGTTGCCATGGGCGGAATATTGCTATAACTCATCATACCATACAGCCGTACGGGCAACACCATTTAAGCTCATATATGGGAGGGATCCACCACCGTTACGTTCCTATGACATTGGCACGACAACAATCCCAGCAGTAGATGATCTACTAACACAAAGGGATGATTTTCTGCTAGCAACAAAGGAACGCCTTAAACAGTCTCAGGAATTTGCAGCCAAGTACTACAATCACAAGTATACAGAAGGACAATTCAGTGATGGGCAATGGGTATGGCTTCGACTCCTTTCTAGGACGGCCATCTCCATCACTACAACACCTAAAGGCAAGTTATCATCCATATTCTATGGACCTTATCACATAATTGAAAAGATTGGGGATGTGGCATATCGGCTTAAACTACCAGCCAGTAGCAGAATCCATGATGTCTTTCATGTGGGGTTGCTTAAACAATTTCACGGGGAGGCATCAGAACAGCCACCATCCTTACCACCAATTCATGAAGGAAGAGCAGCACCAGAACCCAAAAAGGCAACAAAAGCTCGTTTATACAATGGAAAGTTGCAGGTACTCATCAAATGGAAGCATCAAACAGCACCAAACACATCATGGGAGGATGTCGACTTAATACGAGAAATATATCCAACATTCCAGCTCAAGAACGAGCTGTTTCACCAGGTGGGGAGAGGTAAAGTAGTGGCGGGATAGGAATAATTGTAATTAGATTGAATTCTATCTATAAAGAATCAATCGAATAGATAACTTAGGGGTCAAGTCAGCTAGGTGGCTTTGGGGCCAAGAAATCCCCCCTATATATATGAGGGGAATTGTATTGATGAAAATTAAGAAGTAAATTGGGAATTATCCCAACCAATTCTCCTGTCGTCCTGCTCCCTGGCGCCAGCCCTCTCCCTCCCTTCGCCCTCTCTTTCTCTCCTAGGCGCCTATAGCTGCCACTCCATCTAAACCCCTAACAACCTCACAGGTTGCCGAGCATTAAATTAGTTCCTAAATCAACAAGGTTGTGCTGGATTGCCAAGGAGACCGGAGAAGTGTGATGACCATCAGTTAGAATATTCAAAATCAATAGGCAACTTCGCTCCAAATAGTTACCTCTTCTTTGTTCGGCTTGAAAGAGTGATAATTTCTAATCTCGGTGCTATTATCATATAAAGTTGTGGCTTTTTTAGAGTGCATTTCCTTACAATTAAGCCCGGCACAAATATATATATGTAATGGAGATATTCGTTAATTTGACTCGACGTAGCTTGCATTCATGAATTATTTATTATGCGTCAGTTCTCAGTCCATGTATCTACATTCTACTCTGCCATGTTGGACGGCTGGTTTCATTCACTAAACCTATTGTGTTATGTTTTCAGGTATTAACATCATGGGAACACTTGATATTATATTTTGATAGGAGTTCCATGTATCAGTGGATCTTGATTCACAAAGTCACCTTCTATCTCTGTCCCAGCTTGCGTTTGTTTGCTGGTAGACAATATACATTAACTAATTGGTAGCCTCTTTTAAATACAGGGACTCCATAGCAGAAGTACAGCAAGCAATGCTCCTCTGGACCAATCGTTGGGTGCTTATCTGCAACCTGGATCTGCTGAACTCACCTGGGATTCTCAGCACGGAGAGATTAGTTTCATTGTGGCTGGCAACAGAGTCCCATTCAGCACACGAGATGATGTGATTTGACAGATGATGATCTCGCTTTCCGACCATTGATCCCTGTCATCCTGGGACGTGTCCGGGCATCCCTCTTCGTTGGAGCAAATTAATTTGGTTCCATGGGAGGGTATCGATCTGTGGCAGCTCCTGGTTGGCCAGTGCCACAAAGTGGGCAGCAGAGGAGAATGTGCTTCCTCGGTGGAGACTGATGTCGCCCGGCACCTCTGGTTGCACGCGTGGTGGTGCGCACCCCTACATGCTGCCCTAACGGACGTGCATGTAGAGGAAGTGCACGCGTGCATGTGACCAGTTATGTAAAAGTAGTGTTCGTTCTTTTTTTTTAAATAAGGGAATACGTATTAATATTCCGGCCGCTGCATCGATCGATACATGAA
This sequence comes from Echinochloa phyllopogon, assembly GCA_033239725.1. Taxonomy (NCBI): domain Eukaryota; kingdom Viridiplantae; phylum Streptophyta; class Magnoliopsida; order Poales; family Poaceae; genus Echinochloa; species Echinochloa phyllopogon. The sequence goes on along the minus strand of BTCW01000013.1, from coordinate 20,631,440 downwards.
GCTGTCCATTATTACAAGTTTAAACCAGAAATAAGTCATGTAATTAAAAAAACTGAATGTTCAAACTGAATAATAAGCTCTCAAACATTGCCTTGAAAATAAACTAAGAGGCAATTCTATTGATAAAACTCCAACCATGAGTGGCAAAGACTTCCATGGCGACCGACTCATGCTTTCTGCAACCCATGGTAGATGCAAGACGACTCTCCTCCTTCTGTAGCAACAACCAGAAACGGATCCAGTACGTCCCTTTGAAGAGTACGTGTAAGTATGAAGGCAGTAAGCCTTTGTCAAATACTACACCATTTCTCGATAGCCAAATTACCCAGCAGACTGCACTCGCTCATGTTAGTATCTGAAACTTAAGTTTCCTATTTATTCCGAGCAACCGGCCATTAAACACATCATCTGTACTAGTTGGCGGAGAAAAAATAAATCAAACTTGAACAATTATCCAGATAAATTTTACTATGTGATAGTCAAAAAATAAATATTGACTGGTCTCATTGCTTGAGCAGAAAGAACATGACATTTCACCATGCCAATGTTTGCGAGCCTGTTCATTCTTGAGTAGTTAAAAATGTATTTTTAGGCTGAACACAAGCCTGTTCGGAATGAAGAAAACTATACGTACTAGTCTTGAAAGACCTGAGCCTTGTAATGTACTCTCGCTCTAGTCAACAATAATACTTTACGTCTGGGACATGATACACAGTTTTATAAGTTATTAAAATATCTTATTCAAATGTCAAATACTTATGATTGTCTGTCCTTCTTTCTACTTACTCAATTTCTCTTTAGACTTGTGCAACATATTTACATATGACGATCCATGTACGACTCCACCACCTTGGTTCATAGCAAATCAATAATGTCACTCGTTTTTTATATTTTATTTACTGGGTCTATATAAGTAGTGCACTAGCGAGGTAACATTGGAGAAATCATCGGGCAAAATGCCTGTTCTGACTACCGCACCGAGTCAAACTATATCTTACGTTTCCATATGGAGAGTGGTACTCCCTCGGTTTGGTAAAGAAAGTCGTTTATGACAAGATTTAAGTCAAACATTAAGAATATAAATCATAAATATCATTTAAGCCGTTGAGTTTGGAAATGTGAAAATTATATAAATAGATTGGTCTTGAAAATTATTTTCATAAAAATATACCTATATAATTTTTAAGAAATATTTTTATAGAAAATAGAAGTCAAAGTTGTGGTTTGGTGACCGTGTCGCTGTCCTAAATGACTTTCTTTACTAAACCAGACGGGGTACATATTAACATTTCCGCATTGGGAACCAACTCATTTCTTCTAGGCACACTACCCCAATTATATTCTTGCAGTTTGCTATAATTAATTTTTTCAGTTCCTCACGGAATTCGTCGTGGAAACCCAGGTGATGATGTCTTGTCCTTAAGAGTACAGGAACCGGGTGTCTTATCACTTGTCAGAATAATATCAAAGCCATTGTTTAGTCCTCAAAATTGGAAGCCAAACTTTGGTCTTTTGGGGTGCGTGCGACACTGTAACATTTTATTTATATGTGTGAAAAATTATCCAAAAATTGATTAATTAGGCTTAAAATGTTCGTCTCGCAGAGTATAACAAAACTGTGCAATTAGTTTTTGATTTCATCTATATTTAGTACTCCATGCATGTGCCGACATTTCGATGCGATGGAAATCTTCTTTTTGCGTAGTGAACTTTGGGGGTGAAATTTGAGATCTAAACAAAGCCAAAGCTGATAAATAGTGGGACGTTCAGGATCAGAGATAAGGAAACAGGGTTCCAGCAACTAGCCAGTTTCAGTCCTCTAGCACTAGCAGCGTTGAGCCAATAATTGGCACTGGCACAACGCTCATCTCGCAGGATCTCTTCATAGTTCATAGGAGTTCACTTCATTCTGCGGTCTCTATCATGTGCAACCTTCCTTCACATACATGTTCACCTTTTGAAATTGAGTCACTAGTTGCTATTCTTCGGCAACGTACTTCCATTAAAAAACAAACACCTACCGAACTGCGCCACCAAGTGGGAAACGAAGACAAACCTATGCAGATGTTTTGCTTTCTTTGTTGCTTCTTTTTGGGAGGGATTGATCACGTAACGATGTTATGACAGCGATTTGTAACTCATGATCAGGAACAAAATAACCCAATCAGTGAGCAACTGGGCATCCAATTCGAGTGTCCACTATCCCTTCCTTTTTTCAGACAAATGTGCTTTTCTTACCTACAAGTCCTCTGGCTTTATCTCAGCTATTGATCATATTACAATGGTAATACACTTTATTAAACGAATCAGGCTTTGCATAGCATGAGAGTGATGTTAGGTATTGAACTCTGAAGTTACACCAACTGAACTCGGATAACGCCACTGCCTATGCATGCAGAAGTAACTCCTGAAAGACGCTGTATTGTTTCAATATTGCACGAGCGTGGTGCAGTGCATACAAGGTATATAAAACACAATAACAGAAACAGATCAATCTCGACACAGAATGTGTTAGTTCCAATTTATGCTTGAGGAAACCCTTAGAATCAAGTTCTTTTATCTTGCGTAGATCTGAGATTGCCACAAGCAGATTCTAACGCTAACACGAGATGTTTCTGAAGCTACAACGAGATTATGATGCCGGGTCAAGATGATTTGGAGATGATTCAATCTGGTATGCATACGCTAGCTGTAGTGTTCTGCTGAATAATTTTGGACTAATTGTTCTAGTTCATGTTAATTTGGGATATTGACTAAGCCAACTCTAGTAACAGTCCTAAAGACAACACTTGACAACATCAAATCAAAACAGTGTAACAATTTTAATGTTCAAATATTTATTGACAAAGTTTTTATTCGTTTTATTCACAATAAAAATATTACATGAAGATACCATTAGTCATATGTATATTATAAATCCCACAAGTGTGCACAAACAAAAAGTATGACAAATTGTATTAGGTTCAATTAGCACTTCAAGAACCAGTGAGGATCAGATTTTCTATCATGAGTAGATCCAAGATTGTCAGGTTCAGACATAGCTATGACTAAAATATAAGACGTGAACGCAAGTTGGTTGCAAAAAAAAAAGGCAGAGTTGATAGGATCTTTCAGCATTCTTAGTAATCACTAATCAGGCACCAGCTTGTTGTCCGTGGGTATTGACAAATGTGGTATCACTACTAGAGAAACCCCATGTAGTCCTTGTTGGGAAAGGATTTCAGTTCCGGTTGAAACAGCTACTAGGGTGGCCCTTTAGTTGCACACTAGGAAGAGGCCAGTCGCACAAGTTTTTGCATGAAAATGTGCTGGTGCGGTGCGTAGGATTGAAACCTAAAACCTTTCACCTTGCGCAGAACATATTTACCATCTCACCTACACAGGATATATATATCATATAGTCCTGGGTGTTCTCTTTTAAATTCACCCATGTAGGACTTTTAGTTCCAAGTGGTAACACAAACCAGAACTAAATTCAACCTTTAGTCCCAGCTAGTATTACAACCCGGGACTAATGTCTTCATGACCTTTAGTCCCAGTTGGTATTACAAACCAATAGTCCCGGTGGGTATTACAAACCAGAAGTCCCAGTTGGTGTCACGAACCGAGACTAAAGGGCCTCCAGCTCCCCCGACAATTATACTAGGCCCAAATCCATCGAGGAGAAATGTGGTCATGGAAGGGTGTTTCTCTTCTAGTGTATTTTTTTTTGTGAAAGACAAGTATAAACATAGACGCTTACAATGCACACACACTCACCCCTATAAATATATGCATGCAAACCCTACCCCCAATGAGCACCTCCGACAGATATAGACGCTCACAACAACACACACTCATCCCTATTAATACACTCATGCAAACCCTACCCCCTATAAGCACCTCCGAGAGACTAGACCGACAGATGTCAAGATTGACGAAGTCATCATACATGTCTGACTATCAAGGGACACATCGTCTATAATTGAAAGAATAGCGCCAGTTAAATTCTAAATAAATCTAAGAAAATGCAACTCTAGTGCTGTGTCGAGGATTCAAACCGTAGAGGTTAGGTTCCACCATAAGAAACCTTTCCAACTGTCAGTTCGTGTTTCTCTACTAGTGTATTCAGACCAAGGAAGAACCTCTTCTATAACATCAAAAGGTTCTGATTTTAGAAATATATACATAATAATTTTGTATGTGTTTCTATACTAGTGTATTCAAACCATGGAAGAATCTCTTCTATAACATCAAAAGGTTCTGGTTTTAGAAATACATATGTAATACATTTCTGCCATCAAAAGATCAAACAATCTAAAAGTCTACCAAACTCTCTAATCTTTTCGATCCATAATGTATCGCCTACCAATGAATGAATAGTGTTGGTTAAATTCTGGAATAAATCTAGGTTCCCAGATGGAACTTACCAAATTTTCATGTGGTAAAAGAGTTGTGTATGCATTTGTGAATAATCCATGCAGTTAGACAATAATCAATTAATTTAATGAGATTTTAAGCTGGGCTGGCCATGAAACGAACCGAATTCTCAACGACGAGAATCTGACTCCCTGTACCCTCGAGATAGTCCCAGGAATAGCAGCTATCTCGTACAGAACTCATCTCAGTCGAATATCACATCCATACAACGATAAAAGATCCAATACATGACATATATAAAACATAGCGTCTGGTACAAGCCCTCTGGGCTAAATCGACAATAAGAAACAGCTGCGCAGCGGTAGCTAGATCATCAGGGACCACTCCTCCACAGGCATCCTTGAGCATAGCGCGTACCCTTCAATCGTACCACCCGTCCTGGTTGAACTCGTGGTCGGGGTCTCAACCTGAGAACCCAAAGTCTGTCCCCAAGGAAATGGGACAGGTTCACGTCACCAACCATAATATGAAGCAAGCTTTAAAGTGGCCTATTCTAGGGTATAGAAATAATCAAGGTTTGAGCCAGGGTTTTCTTATGCGAGCAGCAACAATAACCCAAATTCATCTCATCACCAACTCCTTTCCTCACACGCACACCCACTCCCCAAATCCAACCATCAGCCTCACATTCCCATCGGGCTCGTCCTGCCACAGCAGGCTCCCGCAAACATCATCCACCAACGCCTTTCGCTCACTAGTCGACTCGGTGAGCTCCCTCCCCACCTTGTCTCATCAGCATCGCTGGACCAATCTCTCATAACCCAAATCAAAGGATGAGGTAAGAAAACAGATTCCCATGCTAGTCGGAACTTATCAGAAGTAGGTCGTCCGTAACCGTGGACACGGCTATACGTATAGTTTACACTCTGCAGAGGTGGCACTCCAGGAATCCATCCGGGTTGCAAGGCTAGTCCGCAACCAACCTGAGACACAGCCCACAGCAAAGACCCTAAACAGTAACGGCGCCAATCCTGTCTCCCTGGGCTCGGGAAACATCTGATCTAACATCTTCCCCAGGGATGTGAAACCTTCCCACCGGGGCCAGTCGGGGGCCGTGGTAAATCAGGGAGATTACGCCACAACGAATCCCCCTTACACATATCAAGCTCGATTCTCCTACAGTCTCGGTGCCGCACTAGAGTAGGCTTGCTGGAACCCTCCCCATACTGGGTAGATGGTGAGCACGGTATTCCCACGTCCAAAGTTGGAACTCGACTCGGTCCTTAATTGTCGGTAAAGCGAGTATCAGCGTCATAAGCGATCCGCCGCAACGGTCCGCAATCGGCACCCATAACAGGTATTGCCGCCCAAACTCCTCAAATAACCCAGTATCCAAAACCATGTACCCGCAACAGGTACCCCATAGGGTCTGCCCGAGTGCAGTCCCCAAGCACCCCGATCAATCGATCGAGTTATTATTACTCGCTTACACCGCCTAGCTGCACTACTCCTCCCGTACCACCCACAACTCACGCTAGGAGGTTCAAATCACAACCAACCCAACACATGCATAGCATAGCATAATTCATAAAGTGAGTAGTAGGTAGCAAGGTAACATGATATTAACAAAGGCAGTGCAGGTTTATCATGCGAGTAAAGTAAAGCGCTAGCATACTAGTTGCATGTCTAATAGGTATTTCAGAGAATGGCTGGAAGTGAACCTGGGCAAAAGTCTTCGTCTTCGTTAAAGCAGTTGTCGTAGTGGTCAGGCTCTTCCTGGCTCTCCGGAACTCCTAGGGTTGCGGAAAAATAAAATAAGGCGCGGCTACTAGCAAAGAAATACCAAAAAAGCGATGAAAGGAGTCCCAAAGAACACCAAACTCTACACTAACGCGTAGGTCATGATTTTAGAAAAATATAGAAACTGATTTCATATTTTTCTGAGCTACGGTTGATTTATTATTAATTTTACAAGTTTAAATCATTTTCTGAAAATATTAAATAATTTCCGAAAAAGAAAACAGACAGAAATTAGCCTGCTGACGTCAGCGTGATGTCATGCTGACGTCAGCAGTGGGGTCCGCCTGGGATGACGTCAGCAGTGGGCCCTGCTGACGTCAGCGTTGACTGGTCAACGGTCAACGGTCAGTGGTCAACGGTCAACGGTCAGCTCTGGTCAGTGGGCCCCAGCGGTCAGTGACACACAGTGTATGACATGTGGGCCCCATACGTCAGCGCAGTTATTCGGAAAATGAAAAAGAAGAAAGCGTTGCTGGGCCGGAATTGGGCCGAAAGGAAAGTCCAGGGGGTAAACTGGACTTTAGCGCGAACTTTAGGCCCACGAAGGGGGGTGCTGTTGGATCTGCTCTGGTGGACTCGGTCCACCGTGAGCCGTTTGTGCGGTGTACGTGAGCCAGGTGCACGGGATCGGATTGTGGCCGACTCGGGATCTTTTGCGGGCGCTCGTGTGGCGACTTGGTGTGGTCCGGGGTGTGGCCTAGCCACGGCGCGACGCGACGCGTGCGGCGCACACCAGAGCACGGCCGGCGGCGACGGTCGACGGCGAATCTCGCCGGGAATGGCTCGGCGCTGGCCTAGAAGCGGTGCTAGGGCTCGGCTAGGTGCTCGCAGATCACAACCGGCGAGAAAAAGGTGGGGCTTGGCTGCGGCTTGGGCTCCCCGACGCGAGCGGCGGCGGCACGACTGTGGCGCCACGGCGACCGGCGACGCGCAGGTGGAGATGGCTCGGAAACGGCTCGGCTGCGAGGCTCGCGCACATGCGACACCAGCGCGTGCTGGAGCACGACGTCGCGGCCTCTGCGGGGGTGTGCGTGCGCGGGCTCACGGTTGCCCATGGCCGCGACACGGCCTCGGCCTGCGCGCGCGGCGAGCGGAGCTCGGCCGCGGCGGCCTTGGCTGCTGCTCGGTCGACGGCGGGTTGCGGGTGCGACAGCGGCACGACGGGGTCCTGCACAAGATCGTCGGCCTCGGCTCGAAGACCGGGTCCCAGAGGGCTAGCATCGGCGGTGCGGCGGAGCTCGGCCGGAGACAGGGGAGAAAGGGGGAGGTCACGGCGGCGGCTCACCTAGGGGCAAGTAGGCGATCGCTGCAGCTCGGGGTAGTGCTCGCGGTGCTCCTCCGGTGCTCGTGCTCCTCTTCTCGTCCTGGGTCTGGCTCCTCTTCGGCGTTCCCACGGGCGGCGACGACGGCGGCTTCGGCTTGGCGACGAGGACGGTGATTGGCTTCACCACCGTCCGCTCCTGTTCCTCTTCTCCCTTCCCCAACACCCGGGACGCCTCCCACTCCTCTCACCCTCTCGAATTGGTGACTGGGAAAACCCCAAAGGGGCGGCGGCGGCTTGGGGAAGAAGAAGGTCGGGCGGCGGCTTTATAGGGCGGCGGGTGCTAGGGTTCGGGCACGGACGGCGAGATGGGGCGGCCAGGAGCTCGCGGACACGCGGCGCGCATCTGACGGGCCGCACAAGGGCCGATGGGACTGGCTCCGCGGTCACGGGTGCGGCGGCAGAGAGGAGGGCGCCACGCGCGGGGAAGAAGGAGAGGAGGGAGAGAAAGCTGACAGGCGGGACCCGCCTGTCAGTGAGAGAGAGGGGAAACGCGGGGGCGACGCGGTGGCTCGGCTGGGCCGCAAGGCCGGCTGGGCCGCTTGGCTGGCTGGCTCGGGAAAGGAGAGATCGAGGGGGTTTCTCGGACCTGGGTTAGGGGTTTCGGCCCACTAAGGTTAGTTAGGGTTTACAATTAGTTAGTTAGTATTTGTTTGAATTCAAATCTAGAATTTGAATTCAAACACAACCAAAAATCCAATAAAACCAAATTAACTCCAAATCACATCTATTTGGTCCTTAGCACTTCAAATTATTTTTAATTTGAATTTAAATTGCCTAGGAATTTAGGGAGCAATTAGAAGACACTCTTATATGTTTGTTGACTTGCACAAAATTCACCAAAAATTTTTAAATTCACATTTTTGCACTCAACAAATCCTAAGGGGATTTTTAGGGTTGTTACAGGCCACATATGCCTACCAAATGTTGAGCCTTAGGTGAGTCCAAGAAGCCCACATTTTTTGATGAATTTACACCCACCCTAGGACAATCTTAGGCTAGCCATGAGTTAAGCTAGCTCTCCATTCTACAATACAGACATTTACCATAGCACCTTCTAATGGTATATATGATGAGATGTCCCTTTTATGTTAAGGAAAAATACTTTATTATTTCTTGTTCATAGCAAAACTGTAGTAACTTCAAAATCATTCATATTCACAATTGGTAAGAAACTCATTTATAAAGATCAAAGTTTCACAGGACAATTGTAAAAATATCAATAATTGTTTTTACCCAAAATAATTCATTATTTTTGTTTGTAAATAAATTTTATTAGACAACTTTTATACAATAATTTATTAACAAAACATGGCTCGAAAAATGCACATAAAGTTTGTAGAAAACTTTTCATGAAGTGTTATAATTATGTATATTTTCTAAAAAAATAATTTGCAGACACTTCCCCTGATGCAATGAGTAGTGCCAATTTGTTAAAATTTCAACACATATCCATCCTAATTCCTAAGCATGATCCAAGATCCCTTATATATGTTAAGGGCAATTACATCATTATTTCTTTTTGGAGCAAAATGATAATGAATCGAACTAAATTTGCCATTGAATATTAATAAGCAACTCATCCAAAACATTCAGTGTTTTACAAAATATTTTTAAAACACTAAATAAATATTTTAATAAAACTTTTGAAACAAATTTAAAAGAAGTTTACAATACATAAATATTTAAAATCCCTTACAAGTTTGCTGAAAGTTTTTCATAAAGTGTTTAAGAAAAAAATAAAAAAGAACAACCAACAATTTTCTCCAAAATGTTCAAAGTTCACAAAACAATCATGACATGTGTGCGAGTTATTCTTTGAAGAAAACCGTTCCACAAACATTTCACCCAAAAAAGGCTACAATATACCCTCTTTAACAAAAGTTTTAAAAAATTTACAAGAAACAACACCAAAAATTCTCCAAAAAAATTACAAAAAATAGTTTGCAAATAAGTTCTCCTTGCACCATGGTTGGACCAATAGTTTGTTAAAATTCAACCCATATCCATTCTACGACCAGCTACTCCACTTGATGCATCCTAATTAGTATGGATCATCTGACATCCCTTCTATTTTAAGGGCAACTACTACATTGTTTTTTACAGAAAAATGATATATGTCAAATATAATGCCCTTTCAAAGATGGATAAGAAACTCGTCCAAAAAGATCAAAGTTTCACAAAATAATTTTAAAAATGATAATGACATCCTTTAACATAACCTTTCCATACATTTGTGCAGAGAAGTTCACATGAAAGATTGTAAAAATATCTGTGAGGTGTTTAGCGAAACCCTTCTCATAAAAATTCATGAAAAATAATTTTCAAATAATAATAAAACAACCTATGATGAGAACTGAATTAGTAGATACGCCACCAACACAAGAGTTCTGATTACATAAACTGTACATTAAAGTGTCAGGAAATGACAGGACAGTGTTCGCTTTGAAATTTTAAGATGATCATTGCTGTTGTGGGGAGGCCTTGATACGGTTGGAATTCCTATAATTATTCTAATTATACAATCAAAATTCACTTGACATATCTATACTCAGCTGCTGGATTCAGTAAGTGTTCTTTAATATGCGGTACTTGCAGAAACCACTAGATATTGTTCATCATGATTCCTGACAACATGAGCTTGGCAATAATAATGGACTCAAATGAATAAATCCAAAGAAGAGAACGACAATAGGAAGACCGACATCTCTGCACTGCCTGTCTTCACTGCTACTCTAGGGTCAGCTTCTCGAACACCTGTACCACACGGGGTCGTCAAGATGTCTTGGTCAAGCTCTGCCCTCCTGTGCATGGTATAATGCATCTACTCCCATCTTTGAGACTAGGTGTTTTAGTGCATATACAGTGGCGTACATGTTCATGTTGATATTACAACAGATACCTGCAATGTTAAATGTGAGTATTCTAGGTGGACATTGATGAGGACATCACCGCCAACGATACAACCACGTCATCTTCTCCTATCATTGCTGGTTCTATTACCCGTGCTCGTGCTAGACAACTTAATCATCCGGTGAGTTCACTCCTGAGTTCATGTTCATCATATTTAGATTGTGGAGACCCATGTACTCTTGTTTTGCTTAGGAATCATGGAGAGGACCGAGAAGGAAAAGGATTCGCGCGGGCTGGATTCGGACTGCAGAAAACTTTAACTTGTGATGGACGCCACGGTCGCATACGGACTCAGATTTAGGCGTTCAAGTACTTCACGGAAAGCTTATCAAGTCTACTTTCCAACGGATCCAACCGCGCATCTATATCTATTCGAAGTCGGCCAGAATCATCTATTTGTGCCGATATATTTTTTTGCCCATGATGCTGCATCATCTTATTTTGGCCCAATGGGCCGTGTATCATGTAGAGTCCTTTATGGACGCGACCTAGGGTTTGGAGCACGACCCCAGCACCCCAATGGTTGTCCTCCCTTGTCATATACCCCTTAGCCGCCGCCAAGAACACTTAGGTTTTGTTTAGATCAAGTTTAGCCATTGCTACTTGCTTGTAAGCGCGTGCTGGTCCAGCCGTCCGTCTTAGAGTCTTCGGAACCCCACTTCGTTTGTGATTGAGATTCAGATTGAAACACTTCATTCCCATCTAGTAATTTCAGTACTTGTTCGATACTTGTTCTTGCTAGTTCTTCAATTTCTTGCAGGATGGGTTCCCTAGTGGCCGGGTGACACGCTCCACAAGATCGCGACAGCCATAGGAGGTGGTGTATCGGTTGCTAAGGCGCAACGTCTTTGAAAGGATGTAGTCGGGTGCCGTGAACGTTGTCTCCTCTAATCGAGTTATCCCTCATGCATCTCATTGAAAGATCGGACGCAAACCTAAGCGGGTTCGCATCAGACATTAGGGGTTGAGATTGAATGAGAACATCAAAACTATAACCGAAATTTACATAGGGATGAGAAAAGAGCGATAAAAAGAAAAATTTGGGGTTCAGATTGAAAGAGAACATCAGAACTATAAACGTAATTTACGGAGGGATGAAAAAGAGTGATAAAAAAGAAAAAAAATCGACGGAAGATGCCGTACAGTATTATTAGCAAAGATGTTGCATAGTATTAATGAAGAGCAAAAAGAATAAACAGCTGGAGCAGCCATTGGAAATTGCACGCTTGCCGCGCGCGTGCAGAGCTCAAGGATGCAGCAATGCCATGGGCAAATAATTGAAGGAGAATCCGTGTGGTACAACAATCATGGCAAGTGGGACCATGTACATGCTTGAATAGCGAGGCAAAAGCGGCCGCATATCGGCAACACGCGAGCGTGAGGCGCGGACTGGCAGGGAAGCAAGAACAGCCAAAATGAATGTGGCAAGATTTGAACGAATAATAAAGTAACATAGATACGGGAGATAAGATATGTGCCAACAACTGATTGTGAGGTTGATTTTCCGGTAGTTCCAATGGAACTTAAACCCAGTGGTAGAATATCAGCTTTGTCAATAAAGTACTCCCTGTGTCTTGTAATACAAGACATTCCGGCTTCTCTATTCAACGGAAGTTATACATCTAAACACTTTAAACTGAAGGAACTGGTGAGACAAAAGATCAAAAACCGAATAGTTTGGTTTAGCTTCTCTCTACTTTAAAATGGAAAAAGTTTGGTTGAGAGACTTCTATTCCCAGACGACTCCATTTCTAATTAAACCAGATCTAATAAATGTTTAGGCTATATCATCTAAGGTCCATGGTGTATGGTGTGCCCAAAAGGATTAATCAAAGTTTATTAGTTGAGGAAAAGTTATTTTTAGAAGACTAATTAGAAAAAAATTATAAATAAGACAAGCAAATGTATGTAATAAACTAAAAACTGATAACGCCTTAATATTACTAATAAATTATTATATTAATTATAACCACCAGAAGTTGAGATGGTACATTAACCGGACAAATCCCAATCACAAGCACATATACGGTTCAGCTTAATTGAAGGTAGATAATAACGCGACCACTCGGAAACTTTTTTTTCTTGACCCATATGACGACGGCGGCGGCTGGCTTATGCTTCTTGTATCATCGCCGTCGTCGTCGGTCCGCCGGCGAGGTTGCCTCAGTAGTTGCGGCGGCGGTTGGCGGGCTCCTTCTGAGCGTTGAAGTACATGGCGGCGACCGGGGAGCCCAGGCCGTGGCGGGCGGCGAAGCCGCGGGTGGTGAAGCACGCGCGCATCGCGTGATCCGCCACCCCTGGCGGCGCCTGCTGCACCGGCGGGGTTGGCAAGATTGCCTTCTGCTGGTACAGCACCAGCACGTAGCGGTGGATGCCCACCGGCGGCCGTGGGCCCACGTACGGCACCACCGTCACACCATCACCTGCAGATCGACATGGCGAGGAGCGTCAGCAAGCAAGAACCAAACATTAAAAAAAAGTGCTAGCTGGTGACACGTGTACAATGGTGGAGGCTACCGGACATGAAAACATGGATCTTTACGAAAAAAGTCGACATCGAGTGAGTGACCCAGCATCAGGACAGCTCCACGTACTCGATCTTTCGATATGAATCAGAATAAATCGAGAATTCCAAGTCCGCGGCGTACAGAGAATCTAGAAGAAAGTGTCATGGGCTCATGACACTCAAGAGTTAACCGCTGCAGCAACACTAAATTAAGTCATTGACGATCTTTTTTTTGTTTACATATGGTAAATTTTTGTGTGCACACTTCATGGGATTACACCAAGCATCCGCTCATGTTTCAACTACTAGCAGGTTCGTTTCACCATTGTGCTCATAATCATCTAATTTTCGTCTTCGCTTGCTTCTACCTCATCAGTTGGCCCAATCCCAAAAATTTTACAGGCTATTTATATGGTAATTTCAAACAACCCGAGTATATATAGAACATGTAAAAAAAACTAATAAATACAAGAGTAACACCAAGGCCACTCTCCCTGGGGCCGCCCTGGTCACCGGTGGTGTTCCCGCTACCAAATTCGATGCACCATTATGCTAACCAATAAACTATTCAGTTTCCCATACTTCTAACAACATTCATCGGTTGTCCTACGCCAACCGTGACCCATGGCGTTTTTGCCATACCGTACTGCCTTCCTTCTCTGTCAAGCCAGCAGCCCCTACATACCAACAAGAACTCTCTCTATACCATATATCCATCAAATGTTGGAAATCTCTCGGTACTAACATCACCAATCCCATATGTTTCGTCGACTATAAGCAATGACAATTTCAGGCGACCCGGGTATATGTAGGCCATGTAAAAAAAGATACTATTAAATAGAACTAGACTAGCGCCAAGCCACTCCCTAGTGTCGCCCCTGGTCTCTAGTGTTGTTCCGGCTAGCAGATTTGATCCACCATTATGGTAACCGATCCAATTTTAAGTTTACCTTACTTCTAGCAACATTCACCAGCTGTGGGCTGTCCTACGCCATTCGTGACCAATGCATCCCTACCACACCTCATCACCTGCAAAACTAGCCGGCCAGTTTACCACCAAACAAGGTGACGAGGACATCCAAGGGCACGATTTGGCCAGGCGCACGACAGTGTAGACGGCAGTCGTAGCCCAGCAGGAGCATTGTATGGCCAGACGCACGATAGTGTAGGCGGGAGCCGCGTGCACACGGTTTGGCCAGGCGCATAACAGTATAGGCGACAGTCATGCACGTCCGAATTATCCCACCTTGCTTAGCGAAGGAGGAGGAAACCACCTTAAAAGGGAGAACCACCCTTCCCCTATCAGACTAGTCTTTTAGGGCGATTGGGCCTTTCCCCGAGTGGGTGTGCATAAGAACTGTTGGGGTCCGGGCAACCTTAATTTGTTGGGTCTCGGCCGACCCCACGCCAGGACCGGATGCATCATTTGGTATCAGAGTTGGGCCTTCGTTTAAGGGGGTGGGAATGATGAGGACATCCTAGGGCACGATTTGGCCAGGCGCACGACAGTGTATGCGGAAGTCGTAGTCCAACAGGAGCACGGTTTGGCCAGGCGCACAACCGTGTAGGCGGCAGCCGCGTGCACACGGTTTGGCCAGGCGCACGGCAGTCGTGCACGTCCGAATTATCCCACCTTGCATAGCAAAGGAGGACGAAACCACCTTAAAAGGGAGAGCCACCCTTCCCCTATCAGACTAGTCCGAGCGGGTGTGCATAAGAACTGTTGGGGTCCAGACAACCTTAATTTGTTGGGCCTCGGCCGACCCCACGCCAGGACCGGATGCATCACAAGGGCTCCTCTACGATCTACTCCCTCGGCCCTGAATTTCGTCTTCTAAAAGGAAGCGCAATTTCAGGCAACCTGAGTACACATAGCACACATGCGGAAAATAATACTATTAAATAGAGCAAGACTACTAAAATGCCAAGTCACCGACATGCATGAGGCAGAGAATTTAGTGATTTGCCTGATACTAGCTGATTTGTCAATAATCCAACTAAGGTGATCAGCAGCTACCTGCCAAAAGGACTCAAAGGCGAGGTGCGCGCGGTGAGGTGATGTGATGCGGACACCGTGGACTAGTCTGCATGCGTGCTTACACCAACCGGTGGCCCGTTGTGCAAAAGCTGGTACAGCGAGGCCGCTGTGCCTGAGGATGACGGGGGTGCGGCGGCGCTGCGCGGTCGACACGTACGCACGTACAGTGGAGGAGCCCCGCTAACGTGTGCCGCCGGCGGGGCCCGCCGCCGCCGCGCCCTGTGCCTTCGAGGCTGGACAGGTTTCGCCTGCCGGCTGGCACCTACTACTGCCGACCTGCGGCTATGTACGATGGATCCACGCAAAATGTCCCTGCACTACCCCTCCCCGGCAGCCTGCAGCTTTCTCTACCCTACCCAATCGACTCTACTGTCTACTGGCACATATACTGCTACTTAGAAAATTAAAGATATAAATACTGTATTAAGCAAGGAATTGGCACATGCACATATATACAAATAGTGAAACATGCAAACAGTATTAACAATAATTGTCGTGCATGTGTTGTTACCTTGAGAAGGGTCTGCTCCACCTGGTATGTTAACCACCAGCCTTTTGTCCAGGAGGGTCACCGAAAAAAAGAAACAGGAAGATTAGCACAAAAGGCGAAGCAGTATCAGGTAAATAAAGAGCATGGACAGTAGACAATGACAGTAAATGGGATACATGACAGGGAGGCAACAAAATCACCATCTGGCAAGTAAAGGGAGGCAACAAAATCACCATCTGGCAAGTAAAGGTAACCAAGAACTAACTTACCAGTGGAGCCACTCCCTCAGGCTTGGCTCGCTGGGGCTCGGAGCATCTGGGTCAACCATAAGCTGATGATCACAGATAAACACAGCATGCTTAAATATATACTGTATCCATTATCAACCAGCTAACAACACGAATGGGGCCATGGGGGCCTGAAGAGTTTGAGATGAATTGGCAATATTTATACTGACCACGGTGAAGAGGTCGTTGGCCCTGCCGCCGATCTGGACGGTGGGCGCGTCGACGGCGATGGACGGCTTGATCTCGCAGCCGTTGGTGAGGTCCTTGGTGCCGAAGCGCACCGACATGGGCACCGTCGGCACGAACAGGTCCAGCACTTCGCCGATCACCCTCCCCACCACCAGCGGGTCCACATGGGCAGCCATGGGCAGAGAGAGAGAGAGCTTGCTAACTCGATCTGATCGAGAGCTACTGCTGGAGTATTAGAATGGAGAAGGTTAGCCAGGGGTCAAGGAGTATTTATAGGCTGGGGATGTTAGAGGTGGGTGGTGGAAGGATGACATGGACATGTTTGGTTGATGACTATGAGAAAGATAAGCATGCATGATCATGATGATGCTGTTGATGGTCTGTCACTTGCACCAAAGCATGCCAGAGAGAAGCTAGTGGAGATTGTGTAAGGGCCTCCACCTGGTTATCTTGCAAGGCTGGAATTCAATGGCACGACACATACGTACTTGTGGGCGAGCTTTGGTGTTTGGCACCCAGGATTTCTTCTTCCATGTT